>JAGPOW010003364.1:17981194-18074057 GCA_030014935.1 Caiman crocodilus
GGCTGGGGTCCTGTGACCCCAGCACTTGTTCCTGCCATTGGCAGGGAGTCAGACTAGATGGCCTGCTCTAGGCCCCTTCTGACCCTAGTTACTATGAAATCCTGGGTCACTCACCTGGGACTCGAACCAGGGGAAATGATTGCCTGGTTCACGTCCAGTTTTTGGCATGTTTTCCTCAAGACTGAATTCCCAGGGGGAGGGCCACCACTGAAAATGCCCTAAATACCCCACTTATCTGAAGAAGCCCTAATGAATTCAGATGCCGTTTTGGGGCAGAGGGACGTATGGATTCTGAGATAATTGGCCTTAGGCCATTCAAGGTTTTGGGAGCCAGATTTTAAAAGCCTCAAGATGTAGATAGGCACCTAGTGAGATCCTTCTCACACAAGAGCCAGATTGATCTCCTGAACCTCTAGGATTTGTCCATATCTAGACCTCAAGGGAGTTGAGCAGATGACAGCTGGAACTAGGGAACTTCCCAATGGGTCTAGACTTGAGGTGTCAGGTTTGGAGGAGCGTGGTAAAGTTCATGCCTGAAAAGAAAGGCAGCTGTATAGCTAGCCGGATAAATGAATGGATATTTCCGACCACTGCTGTTGTATGGGCATCTTCCAGAGCAGAAAGAAGTTTACTGAGGCGGTGAGATTACAAAATCACGTAGACGATAGAAAGGCAGATACTCACAACAGAACGCTACCATGGTCTCCAACAGTTTCTCCAACTGCTTCTCCCTGCCAGCAAGCATCACCTCCACCTTATCTGGACTGAATCAAAGCCAACTGGTTTCCCTCCATCTCCCTATCACTGCTAGGCATGGGGAGGGCAGGGAAACAGTTTGTACTGTTGTATAGTGGGAACTTGCTCTGCCAGACTGAGCTGGTTGTATTATGGCTACAGAGTGTGCCACACTGACAAGTTCGTGGAAACAGTGGTTCCAGTGAGAAACCTGGTTTAAAAAAAGTTACACCAGGCAGTGACTTCTGACATCAGCAGCTCAGAAGAGTCCACTGTAACATAGTTAATGGAGCCACTAAATGCCCACTATCAGTTTCCACAAGGCATCTCTTGTCTGATGAATTCAGTTCTAGACATTTTGTGACAGACAAAGCAAAGAAAAGGAGCCCTGAAAGAGAACAGAGGAGATGTCTTGAGCCTGGCAGAGCTGGGGTTGTGGCAAAATGGATTTACAGCAGCAGACTGCACCTGGACCTCTTCCTAAAGCAGAGGTAGACAGACGGTCTCTCCTACCTGCAGAAGAGTCCTCTGGTATCAGAGAAATTAGAAACAGGTGCACCTTTGACAAGCCATTTTCCCCCAACCAGCAGCACTCCTCAGTCACAAAGTATAAATCCCTCTGACATGAGAGTTTATATTCATAGTATGCCAAGGCACTTGAGTCATGATGATGGGTGATGTCTGAACTTGTAAGGAGTAAAACTCCCATTTGAAATGGCTATATGTACTGCAGCTTTGGAACCAGCAGTGAATAGACTTGGGCATCCAGCTTCACAAGAGTAATACCGCCAGATCTACAGAACTGAGAAACAGCACCCGATCCAAACCAGGGAAAATATACCCAGGGGGACACAGATATCCAGAGGTAAATTCCTCACTACCACAGACCTCAAACATCCACCAGACAGCATTGCATCTTTTCCCTCTGCTTCTACACAGCACAGAACGTGCTCCTAGTAACAGAGTCCTTTCAACTGTTACCCGTGCCTCACACTCCATTAATATTTGAATTAATCAGTACTGAAAGATCCAAAGCATGGTGCAAAAACACATAGGAAAGGGGTGCGCCTCTCTCAAGGGTTTACCTTCCCTCCTCCCTGGGGCAGATTCAAGTGTTTGAGTATGTATACTCCAACAGAAATGCAGTGGTGAAAAAGCATTGTTCTGCTCTAGCTTTCACCACAAATACAGCACCTTTCCAATGGTGCAAGTCTAAGAGAAAGGTCTCAAATAAAGTCTGCTTTACCCACAGCTCAAAACACTCAGGGGAGAGTGATCCCACTTCCTAGAGAGTCTAACCCTGGAAATGTGCTTAATTTCCTACAGCTGAGCTGAGCTGGCCGGGCCCAGCCCACTCCTTTACCCCAGAAATCTCTAATTAGGACAGGTGAGTAGTAAGCACCTTTCTTATAACATCCCTTAGGCAGCACAGAGAGAAGGGGGGTATGTATCAGGTATAGTAGTTAAAATGGGAGAACTGCTCTAACCTGAATCTATTCTAGCTGATTCCATATTCCTGGATGCTGTTGCCCTTTCTTCTGGCACCAGGGTCTGCTTTTAACACCCCAGTTGCTCCTTTGCCAAGTAGAAGTGAGAGGGCAAGGCTTTGAAGAATTCAATGATAGGGAGCATAAATATAGTCTACATTTATCCTGCTTTACTTGGACACAGAGAAGATGCAAGAAACACCCTGCAGACATGCTGCTCTCAAGAATCCAAACCCAATCTCAATGTCCTATTCTCAGTTCCTGCCTCAAAGTATCACAGTAATCAGATATCAGAGAAAAAAAGCAAACTTTTCCCCATTGTTCACCACATTTTCTCTGTTCTCAGAACCTAGCCTAACCAAAGCATATAGCAATGCACCCCAAGTTCTCTGTCTTTACAGTTAAAAAAAAAAAGCTGGAATATACAATTTTTACCTATTATATGCCTTGCACCATGTCCCTCTAGGGTTTTCAATCTTTGTATTACTGTCCCAGCCTCCAATGAACCTATTTTTTTAATGTTGGGGCAAGGCTTATTCTCATTTGGGACTCCGAATGTGTTCCTAGTACTCCACAGACCCACTTCTTACTTTAAATACCAGACTGGCTATTGTATAATACAGGTCAGAGCCTTAAAACTTACCCTAGCTTTACCCCTATTCTAAATGCCCTTATAATGGCTTATGCCACAGAGGGCTTAGCCATTACTGTGCTACTGTGTAATGCTGTGGCCAACACATTTTCTGAGTGATAGAAATAGTCGTGAAGAAGCATGGTTTTATGCCAGGAGCTGTGAGTGAAACTAGAGTCACTATCTCCACCAGGGACTCTTATAAACTGATTTAGGAGCAAGGCCTGTCACACACAGGAATGGAGTGGACTTATTGCAACATACAGTATGTTACAAAATACACTGGTAGAGTAACTGTTCCCAGCCTTGTCCTCTGATGATCCTGAACTCCAGGATCCCTCCGTGCTTTCAAAAACTACTTAGCCCTTCTCCATGCAGGAATGCTCCATGGACATACCTTATATTTCATCATCACTACTATTTCTGCCAAGGGGTATCACCTCGTTGCACATGTGGAAACAAACAGGGTAAATGCCCAGCCCATGGGCACTGCTGGAGTCATGGTCAGAGCTGGGTGTAGAAATGAGACGTGCCCATGGCCCTGCTGTCATGCTTACATTGCTAAATCACATTGCTCTTTCCACTGGCCCCAAAAATATGTCCATGTCAAAACATTTCTGCTAGACTGGATCTCCATTCCTTACCCTAACATTGTTCCTAGGAACTGAAAGATGGAGGTTAAAGCCCACTAACTTCTCTGTTCAGAAACGATAGACATCTAATAGGGATGGTTTGTGAAAAGGGGAATCCTGCATTTCTGCAGAGGGCTAGACTGAATGACTGACCTCATCAAGGTCCTTTCCAACCACCCAACTTGAGGATTTCTGGCTGAAGGAAGTGTAAAAGGGAAGGTTGCTCTAAAACCAGCCAACACCATCAGGAGTTAGCCAACAGGACAAGTGCCCCAGCAGGAAAAGAGAAACCATGACTCAGGTGGAGAGAGGCTTCCTGTTGTGTGCACCTCTCCAACTGCTGTAAGAGTACAGGAGAACGTTCATAGCTGGTAAAGTCTGGCATGTCTAGAAAAGTCAGAATTTTAGCGTTCAAGGTGTGTGGTGAAAATTGCTTGCTATCCATTTGTGGGTATTTACACCATACCCCTATTAGTCATAATGAGAGATGATTGCTCCTAACATGTGACTGCATCAAATCATGAACCCTAAACATCTAGTGTCCAAAGTACCATATATAGTGTCCAGACAAAACAGAAATTTCAGATTCCCAGGCAGCCAGGCTGTGCATTACCTCCTTTCCACAAGGGCAAAGCAGCAGATGAGGACAACACATTCCTGATTAGAAGGGAAAAAAGCTGGCCTGAATTTCCACTGCTGCCCTTCCAACAATAGGGTATTCAAAGTAGATTGCCAAAGGCCAGACCATTGCATCAGAAACCTTGAAACAGACCTTTGCTAAGGTCTAAATGTGAAAGTGCAGTGGATCTCCCCCCCACCCCCCGTTCCCCTTTCAACTAAAGACTGACAGCCAACAAATCCCAGCCAATACTTCACTCCCAGTAGTTTCAGCTTCCTAATCTGAATGGGGAAAGAAAGAAATAGGTCAGTAAGGAGCTTTCATAGGCCGGCTTTGTTCCAACATTAGAGGTCATGCATTTGTCTTCCAAGAAATAAGTGCCACGCTTTCTTTAAAACCCATAAAAGCTTAGTTAAGGGTCCCTGTCTGATTAAGCTCAACTAAAAGCACAAGGTTCCCTGGAGATAAATTGACCACATGCAGACAAAGAAAGAGCCTGCAAACAACACAAAAGCAGGAACTGTTGCAGTTACCAAAACCCCAAAGAAGGGAGAAGGTAGAAATTTTTCTTATGCTCTTTCTCAAATTCCTAGAGTAGACCGGATTTGCAAACTGAACTGAACCAGATAATATTTTGAATCTCCCCTCATGTACCAGCACCAGCCAAGATTAAAGGTTGCTTTTTAAGATTTGTTTTCAGCTGTTCACGTTGTCTCAGCTGGCAGCAAAGGAAAAGCTGGCTCAGCTTCCCCTTTGGGTTCATTCCCTGGGTTCTCAGCACCTGGTGAGCACTGCAATGTTTAGGTTGTGAACAGCTCGGGAACACTTACGTTAGAAGGCAAATTGGGGGGGGGGGGGAGGAGAAACAACTAGGCTGTTTGTGTTTTATGCCTCCTAAAAGGTGTTTTATCTTGTTCTTTCTTGGGTTTTTTTTTGGACAAAACCTCAGTTAGAGGGAAATTTGCTGTGACCATAATAAAAGCCTTCTGGTTTGTGCAATTCCTAAAGACATCCTGTCTTCCCCAGTCAAGCTGAGTCAAATGCAATGAGGCTAGGAGAGATGTTCCACATTAAAGAATACTATAGAAGCCTAAAATACAGCCGCCTGCTCTTGTTTCTTAAGGAGCAACACGACCTCTTCACTCAGGCAGCACTAATCCCACTTTCCTTCCCTACCTTGCCACTATAATGCCCCTTCTAATTTGCAGCAGGTGTTGGAAAAAGCAGTAGGCAATAGATCATGTCAGAAATGCAAGCCAGAAGAGAGCATGTTTCGGAGGTTGGAGCAAGGAGTCAAGATACTCCTCCAGAGACTGGATGTGTCCTACTCAACTGGGGCTCAATCAGTGGATAGCAGAGTGTTAAAATTATTGCAAACTTCCTTTCATCTAATGGAGATCTGTGTTGAGATGAGCTAGGGTGGAGCTGAATATGAATTGGATGTAGTCATAAGGAGCCATTTTTTCTCCCATCCAGTGTAGGCTAATGATGGTAAAAGTACATGGCCCACATTTGTGCCTGAAGTACAGTGTAACACAAGTATATACCACAGTCCCACTCAGAGTTGACAGGGTTAGATATGCATGTGTACATTTGTCCCACTCGTTTACCCAGAGCTTAAAGTGCCTGCCACCCCACCTTAGGGTCCTGTTACTGCTCCAAAATAACTGTGATTTCAGCACTGGACCCCGTGAAGCAACTTTAAGGAGGAGTTGTGGCTGCCCATTCTCCTCTACTCAGGAAAGTGGCTCCAAGGTCCAATCCCAGTTCAATGCAAAATCACTGGCAAAACTCTTATTGGCTGCAAGAGCAGGATACAGGTGCTATGAGAGAGAGTGCACATTGTAATCAGTGTTGGTCTGCCAAGAAAAAAAAAAAAGTCACCTAACTTAGCATATGCTTCCCTGCCACTTAGCCAGAGTTAGATGAATGCATGTAAGCTCCCTGATTAAGATGCATGACTCCAGGAGGTGAAGTGCTCACACACAGAATGAATGGACTGTGCAAAGCCAGAGTTGCAACATAGTTTGTAAACTGATTTTACTTTATGGCTCAGAGGACAAAGCTATGTTATTAATTTCTAGGTAAAAACTGCAACTGGAGATTAAACTGTGAATGCAAAAAGTTTATTAGCATAAAAAATACAGGTCCAGTAATCAATATTAAAACTGTTTCACAGCATCAGAGGTACTATCATTACAAATCTCTCAAGCAGCTGCTATGGTTTAAGAAAAACTTGCATTTTTATGTAAGCAATTTCACACCATGAAATTTGCAGACCTAGCATCCCAACTACTTTTCATACAATTAACAGTTGCATATAAAAGGCGTTTGACAATGCACGGTACACTTGGGTAAAATGCTTGTAATAGGCAAAAAACAGTAAAACCTTTTGTACCAAAGAAAAGTGACATTTATTAAAATTAAAGCCAAGAATTAAAATAATTCAGAAGGATTTCCCCTAAATATCTGCATAGTCCAACTAATGTAAAAGTGTTATAAAGATGCAAGTACTTGGTTCCATATGAGATCTGTAAAGTTAGGGCTGTTTTATCAGCATTAAAAAAACATGCTATGCTACAGCAGTAAACAGATTAGAAAAAAAAAAAGTAAATGTTAAACTTGAGTCTAACACTTCAAGCTGCCTTTTTGATAGAATATTAAAAAAATAGAGGTAGATGGCTAATATTAGTGGCCAGGCTATTCTAGCAAGAGCCTTCAATGCACTGTCAAGTTTTTACATTTGAAGCCACCTGAAGGTGGCTTCAAATGAATGGAGGAATTCTTTCAAAAAAGCCAGCCAGAAATCCTGTTGTGGTAATCAAAATAGTTTCAGCTGCATGTATTTAGTGTAGAGAGTGGAGGAAGAATCAACTGTCCCTATACCACCATAGGGACACCATTGCTCAAGCACTGCAGCTCATGCACTTACTTTAGGAGAATGCCAAAACTTACTTATTTGTTTGCTAAGCACATTTCTCAAATTTTGCAACTGTTTATTTGGCTTATGACTAGTCAAAATAAGATTGCAGGGTGCCACGGCGGCGGACATCACATGTCCAGCAATGGAAACCACCTCCCAAGGAATTGGCATGGCGAATATTCACTTTAACTGTAGAAATGCCTGCAAGACACAGAAGGCAGAGTCTGTTAAACCAATTCACAGGTTAGGCACTAGGCAGCATACTAAACAAAGTTCAGTGCTCATGACATGATGTGTCCATCTCGTATTTATTGGTTAATAATCTCTCTTTGCCATACTAACTCAAGTTCTAGGCAAAGAACAGGGAGATGCAAATGCAGCTTACTCGACTATTCCAGCCATACCTGCAGCAATATATGGTGCCAGGAGAGGAGCCAATGTCTGACATGTTGGGGTACGCTAGTCAAAAACCAAAAAACCCAAACAAACCCAAAAACAAAATCTGTCTTTGCTGCACATACATGAAGAATCAAGAAGTGTTTTAGCTCTTAGGGTTGAGTTAGAAACCTAGGAATCCAGAGTTCAGATACCAAATACATTGTTTTAACAGAGTCACTTTCTAGAAAACATTTTTTAGAAGTGCTCAGGGCTTATATTTCCTCTTTCTAGTGCAAGAGTTATACAGATTTTCTGCAAACAAACTAAGCTGCTTCTCCCTTCATTTCACCACTGACATGTGGGCTCAGCTCCCACACAACACCAGTGGACTGACTGAGGTCACAGCACCAAGAAAACTCCTTCTGAGGCAAGTCCTTCTCATTTCTAGGGGTTTACAGCACTCTGAACTACCAGTTGCTCAGCTGTTCAGTAGAGCTGTTTGGGTTAGCTGCGTTCTCCTCACATGCGGATTTTGGACATTTAATTTGCCTTCTGGTTTCTGAGCCATTAAGGCTCATGTCAGACTTCCCTGAAACTGGGTGCTAAACAATTTGCAATTAAGAAGCCAATGTAGTTACATTTCCAGTGCCTGGGGTTTCATATTGTGCGAGTTGTGGAGTATTGCCAGTTCTCATGAATTTATTACATCAGCCTACACAGTTTTGGGGTGGACTGAGCCCATTGTACCTGCTCAGTCTAATGGGTTCCTGTTTATGGTGTCAAAGCACATGCGCGCAGTCTAGCTATGTGTGAAGTCTTGCTAATACCACCATGTAGCATGGTGTTCACACTTCCTGCAACCTTTATTCATACAGACTTTTTATGGGAAATATTATAGAACTGCACTGAGCACTATGTGCAGTTCTGGTCTCCACATCTCAAAAAGGATGCAGTGGAATTAGAAAAAAAAACACAGGGAAGGGCAACAAGGTGATGAGTGATACAGAGTAGCTGTTGTACCACAGACTGAAAGAACTATTATCCTTTCCATTCTCCTTAATTACAGCGAAAACAGAGACCTGCTAGTAATATCTCTTTTTAAGATAATACTGAGCCCTAATGGCTCAAATCAGAAACGGAGAAACTTTAGCACAGAGAGCAAGTAAATTTGCCCAGTGTCAGATACCCCAGATCCTATCCCCAGTCTGCTCCCTCCAACTAAATGCTATTCATATAATCATTATTAGTATTATTTTAATTTCAGTGTGGGCAAAATCCAAGTGATTGATCAAATCCTAGCTTGAGTTCCCAGCTTGTTTAAACAGCAAGTCCTACTGAGAGACTGAGACATTACAGCTTAAGCCACAATGAAGAAAATGATTATACTACTCACTAGTGGCAAGATTTCTCCTTACACGTTTAGCTAACTCCTGACTCTCCAGGGCTATATATAACACTTTGTTTCTATGGTCTTTATTCATAGCATGACTTAAGTTTAAATAGACTGAATCCATCTCTTCTCTGGCAGCACTATTACAGGTTCTCTCTACTCTCTGTTCAGTCTGCTGCATGTTACCATTTTATGGGCAATTAGTTCATGTTCTCAACCCACTCCATCCACAACTGCTTGGGAAAAAAAAGAAAATTGAGCCCTGCCACAGAGCCATTTCCAGAAGCTGCCACTCCTAGGGGAGCTATGAATCCGATGAAATCCTTTCATCAAGTATCCCAAGGTTGACCATTCATAGCACAAAGAAAAAGTTTAAATCTGGGGCTGTAAGAATTTTTGTGCAGTTCAGCCATGAAGGATAAGCAAGGCTGTGAACAGGCAGTCCTGCCCATCACATGTTCATGTTTTTTTCAAGATGAAAAACTGCATTGCAAAAATTGGAGAAACTAACTTTTACATCTTTTACATTTAAAAAGGAAACAAGATTTGTTCAGGAAGAGTTCTTTGACTTGAAGAATCGGTGAACTCATTCATATAATTCTCACCCAGGAATTCGGTGTGTAAACCAGTTCTTCCATTTGTACAGTACTAGCCACTCTACCTATTTAAAGTGCAGTCATAAGAACAGGTGACCTCTTAGAGAATTTTACTTTGGCCTGTACCTACACAACGAACTAGCACTCACCTAGATCTTCAAACATCTTCTGAATGGTAGTCTCATTGGCATCCACCATCACACGTTTTTCATCCAGCATTAAAACATTCATGGAGAGCCATTTAGAAGACATCCACAGTGGGTGTCCTAAATACATTAAAATGAATGGCTTAGGTCTTGCAGTCATGCATTCCGTTTCATTTTTGCCCTATGCACCCCAAGCTGCTGGTCTTACAAATGCAGAGCAAATGCAACATACCATCTGGGATGAGTGGAAGTGGGGGCTGAACCACTGTCCAGCCTGCCTTTTTGAAGAGTTCAATCTGAAAGAGATTTAATCTAATTAGGTTTCCAACAGGATTTAAAATGTCTTCCCATCACTTTCCCCTCCAGCCTTTGCATTTTTCCACGCTGCCTCTTATGCATGGCATACCTTCACCTCATTCAAGTTCTTCCTGCAAAATCAATTTTTCATGTAAGCACATTTACAAAACATATCCACGGTTTCATCACTTTGTATTAGAATTCAGTTCCATGGCTTTTGTATTCAAATCTATAACATAGAAAGAAAGAGGTATGCAAAAAAACTTTGGATCCTATTGGTCAAGAACAAATACATGAACAAGAAGTGAATGGTATTTTTATATTTGCATCATTATTTCTAATGTATTATTTTATTGATGCACAGAGCACCAATCATACGACTTAGACTTCTGTTAAGCCAATGAAACTGTAACTGTGCTTGCCAATCATCATATAGTCTTCTACTGTTCGGTCATGCTCCGCAGCAAACATCAGAAGGCAAATAAACTGTCTGCTGGTGTAGTTATTTTAACAAATAGCATAAGCCCATGGTCATCCTAGGAAACAGTTTATTTTTACTAGGAAATATTTACTATAACTATAAAAGTATCTTTGCAAAGCAAAAGGGACAATTTGGATAAACAGAATAGTACTGGGGTCTTCAAATCTCATAGAGAACTGTGCACGCTTGAGTGCTTATAGCATCGCTTTATTAAAAAGTCCACCACAAGAGGGAGCTCTTCTTCTGTAAACCTGGTCACCAAGTTGCGGGGTGATGATTTTAAGAGCCGTCCCACACAAATGGCTTACTACCTTCAGGGTCTGTAAGGAAGACATCTTACACATAAACAAGAGCATACAGAAGGGTCAGAGTCCTCTTCCTGCACCATTCACAACAATTAGCTTTTCCCCACCCTGTCGCCAACGTGGTAGGTTTTACCCATTACAGAATATCCTCTCTCCTTTGAAGTGCCCTTCCCAGAGTTACTTACTTAACAGCCAAATGAGCTGGCAACTACTGGACTCTTTCCTTTGGTATAATTAATACTGAAGCTGAAAGACAGGTTGGGCTTCTAGAAATAAAGAAACGCTACTCCTCTGAAGAACAGAGATACTGTAGCCTCTATCTGAACCCAGGTAGCGGAAGTACAATATTAAGTGAAATGCTCTGCAAGTAACATCTATTTTATCCATTTGCTTTGAGATTTATCAGCAACTTTCACAAACACACAAGCTATGGACACCAGAAGTGGCATGGTAACCACATCCCGTATCTCCTTGCTATGCAAGCAGCACCGAATGGGAATAAAGAGCTGAGCTGGTCATTTTTGTGGCTTGCTCCGAGGTGGAGTCCTGGTGCCAGAGCCTACTGAAATTCAGATGTACAGTTCAATGGCCATTACACGAAGCCTTGAACTCAGTGCCAAGGGCCAGTAGAAGCTAAGGTCCAGAGATTTACATAACTGAAAAAATAACCCTTTGAACCAACTACTGTACTTAGCTCAGTTGGTAACAACATGGTGCTAACACTACCAAGGTTGCAAGTTTGATCTCTGATTGGACTAGATGATCTCATGAGGTCCCTTGCAGCCTTACGATTGTTTTTCTAACCAATTCCAAGTTCTGGGTCAGCAATTATTCTGCTGTCATGTAGCTTTGCTTCTGTTGCCTCATCACAGTCTTACCTGTTGGCATGGACGATCTGGGTTGGACAGCACAAGGCCAGGGCCAATGATATTAAATGTGGCATCAATGTGCATAGGATTAGGATCTTTAAAAGAGATGATGTGTACTCTATATTCAGGTGCCAGATGTCTCCGCATCCACTCAATGCCCATGTAGTTAGTAACCTGAAAAAATGGTGACAAATTGTGGATTTGTGTTTTATAAGCTAAATTATTTAAGAACTTTGATCTTGGTTTCCTTGTTTAAAAAGAAGTATGCGCTCTCATTTATAAAATCTGCCTGACCACTGTCTGATGTCTATGGAAAATCTAGTTTCCTTATATAGAACCATGGGGTTAGAAAGAATCTCAAGCCAAAGCCCTGCAAAGATACAGGCTTTGCTATTCCTCAGTCAGACCCCTATCCCTCCTCCTCTTAAAAACATCTCAAAAACTTGGCAAGTTGTGTTGTGACCCCACACCTTTCCTGGGGCATTAATCTGTCTGGTCTCATGGTCAGGACACTCTCCCGAGGTTTAATACAAGTATCTTTCCTGTGGTTTAAGTCCATTATCTCTTGTTCTGCCTTCTGGACCAAGGAAGGACAGCACTCCTTTGTCTTCTTCATGGTAGCCCTTCCAAAACTGGACAACCAGTATCACATTCCCCACCCCTTTAACCTCCTTCTGTTCAAACTGAAATGTACTGAGTTGCTTCAGGTTTTCCTCATGTCTTTCATTCCAACCCCTTCGTCTTTGTCACCCACCTTTGTGTCCTCTCCACCTTTTTCTGCATCCTTCCTGGCAATGCAGTACTCAAACTGGGTAGTATGATCATCTGCCTGCTTTGCATAATGCTCCTTTTAATGCAAGCCAAATTGTATTTCCTTTTTTGTGACAGTGTCACATTGCAGATCCATAATGAGTTTGTGAACACTGTAGTCCTTTTTGGCAGTGCTACTGCCAGCCCAGTTATCCCCATTCTCTATTTGTACATCTGCTTTTGCTTCCTTATATGTAGTACCTTGGATTTGCCATTGCTGAACTTCCTTTATTGCCCAAGGCCTGTTCTCCCATTCAGCAAGACTCCTTTGCACTTTAATCCAGAGTGTTCACAGCCCCACCTTACTTGTGGCATCTGCAGAGCTATAGTCCTGCAATCCCATCATTAATAAAAATATTAAATAGTACTGGATCTGGAACAGTCTTCTGGAAAAAAACACCCCCTGCTATCACTCCATTCATAACCCATAATTCGTTTTACCGTTAAATCAGGAAAAAAAGATTTTAAAATTTAAAAAATAGAAGTCAGCATTTGAAAGATTACAAAACTGCAGGAAGCAGCCCTTGCCTACCTGGCTTCTTTGTACAAAAAGATCTCTTCCAGCTCTAATAAAGTCAGCAGCATCAAAGCATGGCTCATATTCAGTGGTCACAAATTTTCCCTGAGCAGCCAGCTTATGTCTATCTTCAACAGAGCGGATGGGATAATCCTAGTTGTGAGAAAGAGACAAGACTATTCAGAGGCAAACTTAGTCTGAAGTGCCAGTGGAAAACGGCTATTACTACAACTGCTGCTGAAGTAAGTATTTTAAGGTTATAAATATACTGGCATCTGGTATAATCCTCAAATGTTATTTTTCTTCTTTCTCCTCTTCCATTTGTGTAAAAACCAAGGAGTAAAAAGCATACATGAAGCTCAGTGATGCATGGGCTCAATTAGCTGAAGCAACTAGCAGTTTGCCAAGTGAATTCAGAAAACAGTGTGTTTAAAGAGACGGCTGTTACGTAAGAAAATCAATTTTCCTAGACAGTGGTCATCTCTAGAACATTGTACCTTCTGCACTGGAAGTAGACATTACTGACCAAGATATTGCACTGTTTCAAACTTTAACACAAAGCTGTTGTCAGACTAACATTGTATTCCCTGTGGTTTAGAAAAAAGCATGTTAGATTGCATATCCAATGAGACTGCACTTAATGCTTCTAATCATGTTTTAGAATAGCATGAGGAAGAGTCACATTCTCCCCAGATAGTTCTCTGGGTAAGATCTTCCAGATCTTTAAACATACTGTAGCATGGAAGTATTCTAGCACAAACAAATGATGTGAAACAATCTGTTATTGGTAAGAAAGGGCCTCTGCTGTGAGAAAGGATGATGCAAAGAATAAAAGCAGACAAACCAATGCATGCATTTTGTATCCTAGGCTAGGGGCCTTCCCTCAAGTACTGAGAAAGTTCTGCCATTGTCCTGGAAGAAACTTAGCAAAAACATATATCCTACAACCAATTCCAACCATCACAATGAGGTATATGATGACTGATAGTCTCCAAGCCTCAAAGAAATTAGGACTTGATAGGTAGCTACCAATATCTTGAGCCAGTAAGTGAAGTCAAGGCATAGGCTTTGTGTAAGGTCTAAAATAAAGTAATTGCAGAACTTTGAACATTAATAGGGGGCTCCTACACTACCTGGAAAGTCTGCTTCTAAGGTTTTTTTGAGTTATTAATCATCACAACATCTCTACAAGATAGACATTATACAAATTTTTCTCTTCTCATCTGCAAGGAAGAGAACACAATTTATTGGCCTCCATTTTCTGAAGAATACAGCAAGAGAGTCAGTGTCAGGCTTGGAAAGTGGTTCCCTTCTTGAAGTAGTACAAGCACATTTAAGATGGCCTCGACAACATCCCCTTTAACGTTTTCTCCCGCACTATTGTTTTGAGTTACCACATTAGATAACTCAGATCTGCTCTTAACTTTACCACAAATTTACCAGCATAAAGCTTAATTAAATTACATGTAAAAGCATCATGATAGGTAACACCAACTCATTCTACAAAGCTTCATAAGAACTATTTCTTTTAAGAAGTCTCAGCCAATTTATTCAGCAAAGAATATTTGGAGGAACACTCATCAATAATTTTAAATCTTTCACAGGTTTCTTTTGCACATTTCTCTCCCTTTGGCTACAACCAATTTCTAGTCAGTTTTACATTCTGGTTTTCAATAATTAACAATGCATTCTACAAAAATGGGTCTGGTACCACCATTACTAAAAATGTTTTCATACATTATGTAAAGCTTCATGGAATGTAAAGCGCAGTCCAAAGCCACCTGACAGCAAGTGCCATAAATGTGTCACCTGGGGTGGGGACAAATGAAGGAAATAGAATAATACCTGGTCATAGAGTTCATCTGCCATTGTGGGCTTGGGTGCAGTTGTCCACTTGGCCCCACGGTTGAAGTACTCCTTGATGATTGGCCGGTATGCTCTATATTCAAAGAAACGAGCTCGCCAGGCCATCGGAGCCTCAATAATTTCATTTCCAACTACCAACAGGATGTCTCTTGGCATGGCAGCATACATACCTAAAAGGAAAAAAAGATAGCCATCAGGCCATGTGGATAGGAATACATATCTTGAAATAATGACGAGCTAGAATATCTGCAAGACACTTTACTGAATTTAGCAATTATGAACGTTGTTTAAAACCTCAATTCAAATCTTATGCATCTCTGATTTAGTCCCTCTATAAGATGCATCTATACCCTGCCTCCTGCTCATCTTCAGACTAACGTGCCTAAATACCTTTCTCTGCTCAGGATGACCAGGAAATAAGTGGTAAGAACCTCAGTTACAAGACGTCATTTACCTGTAGACTCAAAGTCAGGTGTTTTATATTTGACTGACCAGTCAATTGGCTCAGGCCTCTTCACAATGACTCCTTCCATTTTCAGAATATTGCACATTTCTTCAATTTCAGCAACAGCTTTTTTCAAGTGATCTTTGGGGAAGCTCTGGCCTCCAAACTGCTGGTAGAATCCCCAGTACTTTTCATATGTGTTGGCCTGAAGAGAAAAAAGGACAGATAGCTCAAATAACCATTCTACTTGATAATGTTGGAGTGATGTTGTAGCTGTAATGGTCCAAGAAACATCCAAGTTGGTACAATAAAAGATAAATCAATCACAATAATCCTTCTTCTACTTGGGAATATTTCATACAATGGAGCTGATTTTATTAAAGCAGCTATTACTCTTCTAGTCACAGGTTTTTGTATGTCTTCCACTGTTTCACCTACATGTCTGATGTCCTAGTACTGTTTCCCTGAATGCCTTGCAGATGTTCCTTCAGAGGTGACACTGTCAATGGTCTGGGAATCCTTCTACCACCCAGAGACTAGAGCCAGGCAAATAGGAGAAGTTTCATGACTGCAAATAACTGCTGCCAACTCCTGGCTGAGAACTGCTTTTGGAGCATTAATATCTGTGCAGGCACTTTCAGTACGAAAGCTTGGAATTGCATTTGATGGGGTGTGTGTGTACGTGCTCTATGATGTACACGTGTTAGGACTCCGGGACTATAAGTGACTGCCACTTTTGGGAAGCCCTGCTCTGAATGGTCAGCAAGCTGAGTAGCCCAGTCAAAAGTTAAGTTAATATTATCTGGAGTTAAATTTCAATAGTACACATTGAGAAGGTTCAGACAGCCAGAGAATAAATAACTCCCCTATCGGTTGCAGTTGGCATGCATGGCACACAGCCTAAGATAAAGATATCTTCTCCAAATAGAAGAAAGGACAGAGAATAAAAATGGCCTGCAACGTGACAACAGCATGATTTTTTTTGTGTAAAAAATCTTTTAAGATGAATCCACTGAGTTACCTTATTAGTTACCGACCTAAATGGAAGTCAATAATCTCATTAAAAGTAGAAAAATATTTCCTGCTAGTTCCCTTCTAATCATAACCCTCTAGCAGAGCCCACTCCTGATGATCTCACTGACTGGTCTGATTAAAAGCAGGTACCAAAGACTAAATGACTACAGCTGAATATTATGGCAATCAAAGTTCAATCACAAAGCTTTCATTTCTACCATGTTACCATTTTTCCATCTAGCTAACATCACTCACCCCATCTGAAAAGCAACCAGATATCTTAAACCTAAGTTTCTCTTGCAGCAAGAGAATTAAGATAGCACTAAGGGCTTAGGCACAGAAAGTACGTATTCTGATGCAATTTCAATTCACTGCATGATAGAAGTAGAGTGGATATACAGTATACAACCTTAAACTACTGTAAGTTATGTAGCTCTAGGGCAGTTACCCATCTAAACTACCTCCAAACACCAGGGTAAGTTCCAACAATGTACCAGTCATATGTTTGCTCCCATGGTTGACTGCAATGAAAATGGGCTCCTTGGCCACCTTGTCACTTAAAAGTTGTAATTGTGACTACTATAGACAGCTAACTTGGGAGAGGTGATTGTGGGGCTACTACTTATACAGAGGTAAAATTCAGGGTAAATTACTCCAGAGGGTGTGGACACAACATGATTACTAAAATGGAGTTCTGAAAAAATAGTCAACGAATACAGATGCAGTACTAAAGTTCATTTTCCTTTTATTCATGTGGATGCTTGTATCTTCTACAATTGTAGAATCCCTGTTGGTGTGTAAAAGCCAAAAAACAGATCTGAAAAGCTAGTGGCAAGGGTATGTTTGAGCAAAGAAATGAACCAACGGCAAAAGCCCAATGGAGCAAGTGACAGAAGACGTGTCAGCTTCTGCTACTTAATATTTACACTCCAAAGTATTGCCCAAAGGCCCAAGTCAGGATCTGGGCCTCCTTGTGCTAGACGCTGTGCAAACATACCCCCTACTATGATGATTCCAGTTGAGGAAGATGGAAGAGAAACAGTAATACAAGGACCTTGAAGTTAATCTGAAAGGTAAACTTGTCTGCGAGTTTAATCTTTTGTTGATCCACTTTGCCCTCTGGTCCATCTTTCCACCCAGCATTTTTTACATGCAATTACTGCTTTTTCTCCTCTGCCTTCCTACCTCAAGCTTCACTTCAGCACAGTGGTGCACCAGTTCCAGTGACTTTTGGAGAGTCATTTACATATGCCCTGAATGCAGATACCCCACTTCCCAGGAGACTGCCCTTGGGCAGGAAGGACCTTTAACATCCATACTTAGGGGAAAGACACGTGTTCTGTAAAGAGATGGGCAGAAAGTTGGTTTGCTATCATTTGCCAGGGCTAGACTGAGACAAATGCCATATGCAGGTACTTAGAGCCCCCTACTCCTGGGCTTCTGTGAGAACTTTGAAATCTCTGCACTTGTTTTTCAAGTATTATTTTTCCTAGCCCTCATGGTTGAGGAAAAACCCTGGAAAACACAAAAAAATCTATAATGAAATCAGTGGCCTCTGCCTCTGTGCGGATATCCAGAAACAACTCTGAGGGGTGTAAACTCCATTAGGCTCCTCTGTCTACTCTGGTTGGGCACCGTGGCTGCCACCACGTGAAGTGCAGCCCATCACGCCACTCCAGGAATGGGGTGGGAAGGTCACACACAGAGGTGCAGTAGGAGCCAAGTCCTTCCTTCTGATACAGATTCCAGCTCTTCTATACACAGGGAGTGATGCTCATGGGACACTGAAGTCTACCCAAACAGCAAAGATGGCAGGCAGCCCTTGTTACCACCTCCATGAGGCAGGGTACAGCCTCAATATGCTCAGCAGAGCTGTGGTTTCAGCATATGGCTGGCATGGAGATTAGTCAACCAGTGTGTGTCTGGAACAGTGATCTGTGAGAAGCTGAAGGGTGCTTACCGGGAATGCCTCCCCGGCCAGGAGCTCCAACCCAACTGGAATGGGACCTCTGCGCTGCAGCAGGAGCTCCCGGTGTGCCCCAACCCAGTCTTATCACCGTGGCAGGTGAAAGGAATTGGAGCAAATTCATGGCCAGGGCAATATCTGGGGACAAAGCTAGGGAGAGAAGGTGAGGAAGGAGGAATCCTCAGGAGGATGGAGGCTGGGAGCACTAAACACTAGATTGACACCCAGGAGCTGGGTAAGCACCCGATTGGGCTCTGGGTGTGGAAGAACCCCTTTAAAGATGGTAAAGAGAAGGGCAGAGAGAAGAAAGGAAAGGAAGCCAAGGAGGGAAGACGCTCTGGAGCTGGGACGCCAGTTATTTTATTTATCCATGGACAGAGATCAAGCCCTGCTGGTTGAGTAACTGAGGCACAGCCATGGCAGGAAAGAAAATTGATGAGCAGAGGTGAGATACCCGGAAAGAAGGAAAAGTGAAACCCAGCCTCTCCAAGGGCCCTGCAGCTTAGACCTCGAGGGGAGAAGAAGCCAAAGCTGGCTGAAGAAAGAGGGCAGGGAAAGCAATGTCCTCTCCCAGTCAACCTTTACAATCTTGTTAAAGGGTTTTTTTTTTGTTCGTTAAGTGGCCATGTGCTGCCAGTCAAGCCCAGCGTGGAGGGAAAAGGGTGCTCCCCTGCCCACTGGGGAATGCAGGAAAGCTGGTGCTGAGAGAAGCCCAGTAACAAGCCCAGGAGGTAAATCAGGACCAGCTTCCCAGAGAATCAAGATCTCCCAAATGTTTTAATGATCAGAATAAAGAACCAAAGGAAAGGAAGGAACCTTTCCAGTCTAATCATTTAGCTGCTTTCCCTGTTCACGGCCTCAGGAACTGGGGTGGGAACTGGCGGTCGGTCGCAGTGGAGGTGGGTAGTCACTACCTCCCTTTAATGAACATCTCCAATAATCAAAAGAAAGATCCTTTTCAACATCAAAGCCATGGCAGGCGGGGAAAGAGAGAAAGAGCATAGGAACCCCTGACCAAAGATTGGGAGGAGCACCCTGAGTGGGCCAGTGAATGTCTGTCAGATGTAAGGGCACACGCCCATACCTGGTGACTACCCGACATGATCCCCCAAAATTCTGGACTAGTGAACCACTATCATTCATCAAAACAATGGACCACTAACCTGTATCATCAGATAGGATTTATCCAACCTGGCCACTTGAGCTTCTTCCTACCTACTTCCTGAACAGCTTCCATTCTGTCATGGACCTTGAGCAGATAGGGGAAAATTGAACTTTAAGTTCTGGAATGTCCAAGCACACCTTGAAAAAGTGATAGACACTACCGAGTTGAAGAAGGGATAGAGATCACTTCATAGTTACCCACCTCTGCAGCGTTCAAGCAACTTGTCTTTCCTCTATTTCCCACATTTCTTTTTTTCATCAGCTAGTCTGGGGTAATCTGATCACCACACAGACTTCACCAGCTGTTCCAAAGTCACATGTAGATGATGTGACATGCCCAGCATTCCTGTGGAATCCAGTTCAGTTAACAAGACAAATCAGTCACACAGGATAAATGCAAGTTAGTTCCAAAACCACCAAGAATGAATCTGAACCCAGTGAGTGCAAGGAAATCTTTACTCCCCTTTTCCTACCACGCATTCTCCTACAGCCACACATACTTTCCTCTTTACTTCCCAAGAAATTACATGGTTGTGACAAATCCAGCTGTAAAAGGGTCTTGAGTCAAGCAATGTCAAGCTCATACTTTAATAAAGAGCACACATCCCTGCTGTCAGTACAACACAGATAGGATGTCCTTAATGCAGCGACTCTGGGCTGAGTTCATCTCCTTACAGCCACCTGCCACAACACTGTCAGAATTTGTCCAAACAGAAGTTTTGTCCTATGTAAGCATATCTTGCTCCTAACAGATTAACTAATAGCATAACCAACATTTGATAACATTTGTATGTGTAATGAATTGTGATTTCAAAATGTAATGGTCATACTATTAATTATTTGTAGGAGGACTTAGTATTATATGACTCTTCAATAAGCAATGAAAGCAGCCTACACTTCACATGAACATGTATTTTAGAGATTTAAAAAAACGGTACTGTTTATTACCTAAGAGTTTCATACTTGATATCTATTTTGTGTAGTGGTAATATTTTTCCCCAGTTATATAGTCATACCAGCAAAGAAGACCAATGTATTGTTTTGTAAAAATGAAGAGAGAGGCTTGTCCCAAGATACTACCCAGCAATTAGTGCAACGATCATTTCATTTCTAGCAATTTTCCAAATGTGATACTGATGCACACACTTTTGTAGCATCCATAAGGGTGCGTACTAGTCATCAAGTGCCAATGCCATTTATATTCATCAAACACGCAGTGGTACCCCACTTCCATTCATTCATTCCTCCTTCTTATGCGAATCACATCATTTACAGATCGCAGCCAAAAGACTGAAGTGGCTGCCAAAAACAAGTCTTTCAAATTACAGGAGGATATATTGACTGCAGCTGTATTCACTCCACAAAATTTTTAAAATAGGTATTTTGCTGGATTATCTGAAAACTATAATTTTTTTTAAATTTCAGAGAGAAAGAGAGGGAGCACAGCACTAATTATCCCAGGCCGAGTGCCAAGCACATGTAGTTGTACTGCTTCTAGTTTGCAGGCTAGAAAGTGAGGAGCTAGGTTGGGTATTTCTTCATGACACTGCTTACAATGGGTAGATGTATTCTAATTTTGCTGAAGGGAGTTAGACAAGTGCTACAGAATTTTGACCACAAATAATGTTACAAATTAACAATAAAGCAAGGGAATATTTTTTCATGCCCTCAGTTGTTTCATGGAAGTGCAAACATGACCTTCGATTTTATGAATTGCATCTACTTTATCTTTTACTTGAGAAATGCCATTCTCAGTTAGCATCTTTTCCTAGTAGGGTTTGGGTTTCTTTGGCTCATGCAAAATGAGAAATCACAGCTGATCTACAGCTCTGAATAGGCAAAAGCAGATCATGGTGAAATCAATAGTAATGTTTCCCCGAGTTCAGTGGTGCCAGTATCACCTCAAGTGCACAAGAGAGGGGTGGCAAGGGCAAACAATGAGTTTTATGTCTTGTGTTTGAATGGTAGGAATAGAGATCTATTGCAACTTCCCCAATAACTACTTAGTTTCTCTTAGAACCAGAAACCAATTTCTAAAGCAGAACTAAGCAGGAAAAGATATTTAAAAAGAAGCATGTTTCACTATCTAGATGAAACCTGATGATCTGAAAATCTACTTTTAATGTGTTAAACATTTTCATCCTGCATTTAAAATATATTACATTTTGTAAGTAGGTTAACGTTAGCAATATGGGATTATCTAGAGTATAGATTTTTATAAACATTTCACTTTGTTTTTAAACAAAATACTATTATTTTAAACATGTACACCAAAAAAGTTGAGCTGGGACACCTGAACCTAGAACGGAATCCAAGAACCAAGATTTGAGGGAGCATTAGGATGGAATTGTAATTTTAATTCACAAGATTAGATCATACTTGAAATGCTTTTGAAGAAAGAAGAGCCCAACATGTAGAAGAAAAAAGAAACCTCAGGAAGAACCCCACGCCACGTTCAGGTTTGGTTGATATGAACCTCGGATGTGATAAGTACGGAAAGGACTCGCACAAGAATTGGGCTCTACTGCTAAACTTGCAGATGTTCAGCAAGCTGATGCCTCACTAAGGAAATTCCATTGTGTTGCAAGACAAACAGATGCCTATTAATGCACAACGTGCTTGGAAAATAGACTTGTATGTATTTCCATACAATGCTTAATCTACAGTGTGGCAGTTTCAATTAGAAAAAAATTAGAAGCAAAAGAATCCTGCCAGCTTGCAGCTGTAAATATTAACCCTGTCTCTAAGAGTCAGCAAGCAGATTGCCTGTTTTAGGGTTGCTCTTTGCTCCACTGTTGCTGGTAACCCTGTCAGCACGTAGTGGAGGTAAAGGGGAAATCACATCAACAGCTATGCCAGTGAACCTACAAACTAAGACACATTATATGCAAAACGATGCATTTTTTCCAATATAAACCTTTTACCTTAACCTCCACAGAAAAAGGAGGGACACATGCATTTTCAGCTCTCCCTACAATTACTTCCTCCAGTGGGTCCCATTCATTGTATGAGCCAACAGGGCAGTCATTCAGAAGAGGATCGGTGGCCTTATTGTCATCAGCAGCACAGGAAGCCTCAGAGGCTGTAGCTGCCTGGGTGCTCTGGAAAGTTCGCTGCACCCATCCAGTAAGTGATCTTCCAAGCTTGAAAAGGAAAAAAAAAGAAAGAGAAGAAAGTCAGGTCTTTCACACAACTAAACAAATAGAAGAGGAGAAATTAAGCATCCCTGGGTCTTTGAGTGCAGCGTATGTTGCCTGGAAGGCTTTTTTTCAGAGCACAACACTCTTTATTGTAGGCATTCCACTGAAATGTTAATATTTCACCTTTAAAGAAGCACAGCTGTGTTGGACAATGAACTTAGGCCTCAGAGAGACCTCCCAGGTCTGCAAGTTCTGTCCTTTGCTATTTCAGACAACCCTGTCATAATCCTGGCCATAAATCTATCAGGCCATCTTAAATCCACGTAGGATTCCCCCCTCCCCTGCACCTTCTCTTACAGACAGTAGTTCCATGGATTTTACACATAGTGCCAATGTGGCCACCAAACAGGCAAGCCCAATCTGGCCCTGTTTTAGGTCCATCCATCGAGGCGCAGAAGAGCTGGGTGGAGGAAAAGCATCTTTGCAGCTCTTGCTGTCATGGCTGGGTTGCCCCGTAGGATGGCACTGACACTTGCCATGGCGCTAGCCTGGACAGGAGGAACAGCTGAGAAGAGAGACTAGAAGTCCAACCACGGGGAGCGGATGAGGGCACGATGTGCTGCCCCGCGGGCCACCATGCCAGCCCCGGGTTTCCAAATCCAGGGGTCCCCTCCTAGCGCTGGCCACCCGCACCCCGTCTCTCGGCAGCGCACGGGCGCCCTGGCTGGGGCATGCCAGCTGGCGCCAGAAACACCCGAGGGACCCGCTGTCGAGAGGGAAGGGAGGCAGCGGCACTCAGCGGCGCTATCACGGGACAGCTGCCGCCGGGCTGGGATGGATGCAGCCCCCAAGCAAAGCAGGGCTTCTCCTTTCAGTGCCGGCCCCCGGGCCGAGCTCAGGGCTCCTCTGGGAGCTACGCACCCGCGACCCGATGTAGTGCACCGCCTCGGCTCCGCGGCTGCCCCCGCGCAAGCACCGCACACGCAGCATCGCTCCGGCTGCCCCGCGCCGCCGCCGCCGCCGCCTTTCTACCGCCGCGCCGCGCCGCGCCGCCCCCGCGCCGCCCCATTGGCTGCCGCAGGCCGGGGCGGGGGCTGCCGACTCCACCCCAGCTCCGGCGCGGCGCCGGGCTGCGCTCCGCGGACTTTGCTGAGCGAAGCCCCGCGCTCCGGCGCGCGTCTCGCGGCTCCCCTGCCCTGGCACGTGCGGCACGTCCCCGGGCTGGGACGTGGGCAGGACCGGCTGAGGTGGGGCCGAGCGTGGCAAAGCATTTCATCACCGCAGCCTCCGCCTGCACTCACCAGCCGCGTCCACAATCCCCGCCACTCATTTCACGCGCGCTAGGGCCCTGGTGTGGACAAGTCAGGTGTAGCTTCAGCACGTGGTAGCTGACCCAGTTCACCCTGGGAGTGGAGGGGAGCCTCCTGTCAGCTCGTGTGGAAACTGCAATTAGCTTCGCTTACACTTACACACGCACAGGTATGTTAACACGGCACCCTGGTCCTCGCCAGGCCAACGTGGGCCGTTTCTCTCCGCAGACCTAGTTACATGCGTGAGTCAAGAGTCTGCAGAGTTGGGAGCGTAGTGAACAAGGCAGACCAGGGCAAATGACATTCAGCATGGCATCAGCAGAATAAGATGAAATTCTCTTTGGACTAGCATTAATTATTTTCAACTGACAGGCTGCTGAGTCTGCTTTGTCTTGTTCCACACCAAATGCGAACCACGAATTTGTATCATCTTGTCCAAATCTGTATTATGACTCATCAACACTAACCTTATCTCTAGCTTCATCTTCTCTTACTTCAAAAAGCTGTTCCTTCCTCTTGGTTCAAAAAAAATCAAAATCCTTTTCTTGATGCTGTTTTTGGTCCAAGTTACCAACCAGTTTCCTTCTAACCTGGTTTCTTTCTAGGACCTAAGGTTTACGCTGCTTGTTCTTAAGTTTTTAGTGCTAGGTTCTGCTGTCTTTGCTCAGGTTATTCTACTCAGATAGCCTTTTCGAAGGGAATTAATAATTGGCTTGTGGCTCAATCCAAAGGTCTTACTTCTTCTCTTGTTATCCTTGACTTATCAGCTACTTTTGAACCTTTGGATCATTCTTTGTCAACTTGGCATTCACAGTTTTTCTGACTCTGCACTCCAAAATTTATTTTCTGACTTACTGTCTGCAGACAATCTTTCATGGTATCTCTGAGATAGTCTTTATACCACTCTTTGAATCCTGCATCCTTTTCTCCATACAATTTCCCTGCCAAGTGACATTTATTTTGTTTGCAGTCTACTGTATCACTCTGTAGTGGTGATACTCTGTCATATATTTCACAGTCTTGCATCTTGTTCCCACTTCTTTTTGGATGAAAGCCAAGTATCAAGTAAGTCTGTCCAGAACAGAAATCCTCACCTTTTAATTGTTATACCTAGGGCTCAGCTTTGGAGTCTTTGCTCTCCATGAATAGCATTTACTCCCAAAAGTAAACCTGACTTACTCAACTAGGAAATACAAATTAATAATTAGAGGTAGCAAAGCTCTTTTTGGTTCATGTACTTTTGCCTCACTATTTGCAACATTATCTACACTAATCTACCAAATTTCACTCTATTCATATCTCCCTGTTCTTTACTTTCATATCATTAGCTTCTAGGTCAGTTCAAGAATCCCACTTTTCCACTTAATGCTACTAGCCAAACCAGTTGCTCTTGTATTTCTTTGCTTATCGCTTCTTACATTCCTCATATGTTTCTGAAGAGAGAAAACCACCATTAGAACATAGGAATTTTATCCAATATTTCTTAAAGTTAATAACTATTCTTCTGTTGTCATATATATACAATGAATGATCCAAGTATAAATAAAGCCAGCTTTGGTCACATAAGTATATGGACATTGAACAGACTGCAACAACTCCAGAATCTTTGAATTTTACAAGACTTGGGGTAAAATTATACCGTTTACTTGTGCGTTCCTTGCAGGTGCCAAGCAGACTTTTAGTAGCAAAGGAGGCTTTAAATACTCCAAGAGAAGGAAGCTCCTTCTTTCCTGGCTGGAAGGTATATGCTGAGGATACTAGCCTCTACAAAGCAAATCATTGCCTGCAAAAGCTCATGCCTCTCCCACTCAGTTAATCTCTAAAATCCCTGGCAACGTTTATTTAATGGTACAATGGGATCTGATCCCCAATCCCAAAAACTGTGCCTCCTGCCCTGTCACACACACATCACAGGAAGTCCAACTATTAGGATCAGGGATCAGATCCAAATCCCAACACTGCTATTTGACAGTGCAGGGGAAGCCTGACTACCCTTAGGAGGAGCCAGTGCAGAGGAAGCCCAGGAGTGCTGGCCAGTTGGCCAGGCTGACAATCAGCTGAGTGTCCTGGATCCAGCTGACCAGGCACTTGAACCAGCTCCAACAGTCTGGGACCTGGGCTGACCATCAGTTCAAGCCTGGAGCAGTTCAGGCCAACAATCAGCTGACTGTCAAAACCCCATGCCTCACAGCTCTGGCTGGATTGCTAGGTGCAGAGTGTCAGAGGCTCCAAGTGTGGGCAAAGGAAGGGATCTTAAACTCTGTCAGAAGCCTCTGAGGCCCTGCATCTGACAGCCCAGTGGGGAAGCTGCTTCAGGGCCACCCTTTAAGACTCTCTGTGCACCGAGACCCATGGTGCAGGACTTGGACAGCTCAGAGCTCCCATCTCCCCAGCTGCTCATGTGCCCCACACTAAAAAGTGGTGCCTGCAGCTAAGGAGCCAAGAGCTCCCAGCTCCCCATCTGCTGCTCCCAGGGGTGCCCTGGGAACTTGAAAAAGAGGGTGTGTGGGGTGGGGGCTGCCAGCCACAAGCCCACAGTTTAAAGCTCCGGGAAGCAGCAAGCTTGAGATGGGGAAGATGCGCCCTAAAGTCAGGCTCATGTTACTTCCCACTACCTGTCTCCAGGGGATGGATGGGGAGTCTGGGTCCAGGACCTGACACTGCCCCCAGCCTGATCCTGCTGATTGGATAGGGGACGGCTGTGTCCCAGACACTGGGGTTGCCCTCTGCTGGGTCTCTAGGCTCAGCCAAGCATCAGGACCTGTCATGGGTTAGTTCTCACATGCCACACATTCAATTTAAGGCATGATGTTATTGGATGTGGTCCATAACATGAGCTCCCTCCTGAGCCTGCGCATACTGATTAGAGGTGGAAAGGTTCTGGGGTAGCTAAACTCTCTACCTTGATGATGTCAGTGACCCACTTACATCTGGGGAGCACGTGCAGGTGCTTGTGTGGTCCAGCCGAGTGCCATGTGCTGCACCTGAGTGCCGAGAGCACCATCGTAGGGTGTCGTGTGCGCATGAGTGTGATTGGTGAGAAGAATGACTGACATGCGGTGTGATTTTGGTGAATATTTAAGGAAACCTGAGGAGTGATTCAGTGCTCAAATGGAATATGGATGCTTGAGAGTACTTGAGGTTTGAATGATGTGCGGGTTTACTTGGCTGGTGATTATACCAGAGTGTCTGAGGCGTATGAGCAGTGACTGTAGCAGTGAGAGAGAGGGGTGACCTATTGGATTGGATTATAATTGGATACTTACCTGGTAAATGCATTATTGGATCGGGACCTCAATCATCCATTTGTTTGGTAATTATCACCCTTCCTTCACTCTCAGTCTGAGATCCTGAGAGGGAAAAGACTGAGGGCCTGACTGTCGCTCCAGCTCCATGAGCCTGTGACAGTCCCGATGCTGCCCCTGGCAGGTCTGCTTATGGTATATGGCAGTTAACCAGTGTATATAGTTCATGCTTGATGTTATATATGTTCCCTACCGTTAATCTTGTTTTGTTGTGATCTTGAGTTTATAATATACTTTTGAACTTTATTGGAGCCAAGGTGTATTTATAGGGTATATGAGGGCAGGCTGTACTTTATGTATATCCCTGACCCCAAAATCCACCCCTAACAGAGATAACACACAAAAGGCTCTGTCTGTCTGAGGAGGCCTAATAACCCTCTGCATCTTAGTTTTCTTGCAGGTGGTCAGTGTCCAGGACACATGGCGGTGTCCACCTTTCAATGTAACTGAGCCACAAAGATATTATGTATTATATGTAGAATATCTTTGGGTCTCATTTGCTACTTTATCACACAATAAACTGGTTTTAATATGTGGGCAGGTTATTATTTATGGTGCAATTAATACCTTAATCACCTCTTAAATGTAAGGTATGATCCTGCACAAATCTAGCATTTTGAAAAGGGGGAGTGCAGATCGTGTGGTGCATCAGTGCATGTAGCACACACATTTTTCATGATGCGGCGTAAGTCAAGTGAGTTCCTTGCTGCTTCCTGAATAGAAATGCTACTGCCACTGCCAGGAAATTGTTTTTAAAATTAGGGTGGAGCAAGAATCAAAGGGCAGTGCCACTGTATCCCTCCTGGATCCACCCCTGCTTGTGCCATGGTCCTTGAGTGCCATCCCGCCTTCTGCCTGATTTCAGACTAACACAGCACTCTACTTTTCTGTGGGTGCTATTACACACTAATAATATCTTTATAATGATCTCCAACTGTTACCAGGACTTAAAAAGTTAAGCCTTCTTTCCATCCCACCTCCCACACTCTAGATCAGATCTTCTGAATTGCAATTTGCTTTTCTGGCTTTTTTGCTACAATTGTCTCCTTCAGTCACACACTCCTGGAGTAGTAAACTACTGCAGAAACAACCATGGAAATGCATTGCCATTAAGAATATACACAAGACTAGCCCATCCCTGCTCTAATAGAAGAGGAAAACTCTCTGCAACTCCCATGAAGAATCAGGCTCTCCAAGTCTGATCACACAAACACTTAGACACAGAACATTATTTGTCTAAGAACCCTCTCCCTCCCCGCCCTGCCAACCACCATCACCACCAAAACTCCTCATGCAAGTAATAAAACTCTATCTGTGCTTAAGAGTTTTTAGCTCAGGCCCCAAATCATTACTTTTGTTTTTTATTCTGAAAATGTGTTTTGTTTAATTTGTTGCACTTTAACTCAGTGGCTCTCAACTTTGTTAGACTTCAAGCCTCCCTCGGAAAATGTCACCTCTCGGGTTTCGCTTGTTTTTTAACTATGGAAAAAGAATAGAATAATTCTTCTATTACAAAGAATTCAGAAAGACCATAACAGGGCAGAACATTTCTGACACTAGCAATTTCTATTTGAATCATGTTTGCATATCTAACAGTGTAACATTACTTGGCACCCTACAATGAAAGGATCTCATGGGACCCTGGTTGAGAATCACTGTTTTAAATTTTCTGCTATTCTGTGAAGAAAGGAATTGTAATAAATGATATATTTAGATTCCTTAACGCTACCCATTATAAGCATTTTTAAACTTTAAAAAATGCCTTTGAAGAGCCTCTGTAACACTTGGGTCATAGCAAAAATTTGAGGTTTGGCAAGAGATAGTCCTGTGATCACAGAGTTATCTTTTGCCATCCCTGGGGGGGGGGGGGAAGCACCCAGTGAGACCTACAAATTTGTAAGCTGTCAAAACTGGCTGTTCCCTGACTATATTCACTTTATTGGAACTTGTTACTGAAATCATTGAACATTCTCTTGCCACTTCACACGTTCCCCTGCATTTCTCTCTAGACATTGCGCAGAACTGAGCTTTTGAACAAGACAGGACAAAGGCACAATGGATTGCCATGTAGCTGTTGTTTTTCCCCATTAAAGTATCCATCAGCCAAGAGGTAGGTGCATTGTCTTGGGAACAAGACCATGCTGTGAGTCTTGCTGCTGTTACTAATGCTACGGCTTTTGCAACCTATAAAATAAAGCAGGGCATTGACCCAGTTTAATTACCATTTACTTGACAAAAAATGTTTTCAGTGCTTACTTTGCACACTGCAGTGGAAAGCAGCAAGATGTCCTAGCACTATCCTAGTCAATGTATGTTGCAGATTGGCAAAGAATCAATAATAGTGTGTGAAAATTCTCCTTATTTTGCACTTTCTGGTAGTGTTATAACTTACAGATAGCCTTAAAGCATAGTGTGGATAAAAATCTAACAGAAAGCAGGAGCCAGTAGCTAGAGGGATTTGTTGCAAAGATCATTGGAGAGTGTGAAAACAAAATCTGACCTAGATTTTCCAATGCAAACTCAACCTGGTATCATCTTGTTTTCATTTTCCAGTGTATGACAGGAAGCCTTTCTGTCAGTGTTAGTGATATCCTACACACACAGACCCAGACATCCTTTTGATGGGATCCTATATTTGTCACAATACTCCATCCACTTCTTGTGAATGAAACAAAATTTGTGATACCATTGAACCATCTTTCCTCAGTAATTTAAGCAAGGCAATTACAGTATTTGACTGAAGTCATATTCTAAGCCTCCTGACTTCAGTCAATGAGAAAAATGAGATTCTGAAATTGTAACTAATAGAAGCTTTAGAATTATTCCTTCAAAACAAAAAAGTTGTAGTTACTTATAGAGGTGCTACCTCCTTCACAGCAAGAAGGAATATAAGTGATGCTCTAAGTATTAACCATCCCTTCAGATCACTTATTTCTCTCTGGAGTCAGTGAATTCCCTCAAAACATATACCTGTTAGGGAAACATAAGTCATAAAAGGAATATTTGATTAGTTAATTAGAATATCTATCAATCTATTTATATATTTTTATGGCCCACATCACCTCCAGTCACCAGCTGTCACAGGCATTTACCATTATAATGCAGCTTGACAACATGCCTGAGGATGCAAAGGGGTAAGCAAAAGCTTGAGTCTTCCCAGTATTTTTGCTGTGCTACAAAATTAAAAGAATTTGGTATCAAGTGTTTAGTCTCAACTAATACCTTAGTTTAGACATTTAAATTAACTTTTTTTGCATTCACAAAGATTGTGGATAATATTTCTGTTGAACAATTTAAAATGCAACTTTATTCAAGATAAGTGTGAAACTGAGACACTTTTCTTCATACATGTATTCATATTTCACAGCTTGTTTCTTTAGTTAGCCCAGCTGCACCAGCACAGGTAGGAGAGCATTTAATTCCTTCTAATACTCTGTGAATGGAACAGTGTGCTAAATCTCCACCACATACACCTGTACAGACCACAAGTTGGCATATGGGTTAGCAGAGATACCAATAATGAAGAACAGAGCAAGATGAAAGTGCTCAGCACGCTGCTTAGATCTCATATTGAATTTGAAGAGTTAGCAATGAAAACATATTCTTCCCTTCTTTGTCTGCTTATAGTTTCATAGTTTCATAATTTCTGCTGATGTATACATGTCCAGCTCCTCCAGAAGTTCCTAATTAGATCGTCCCTGACCCTAGGTGTGGCGTCATGTCCCCTGAGCCTGTCCATAGTTCTAGTGGGGTGAAGGTCCCGGTCCCTGCTCAGAAATATGGAGGCAAAGATCTCATTGAAGAGATCAACTTGTTTCTTTGGTGCAATCACCAGATTGCCAAGCCTGTCCTGTAGGGGCCCCACGTTCACTGGTGACTTCTTCTTACTCCCTATGTATTTGAAAAAGGACTTTTTGTTATCCTTAATTCTGGTCACCAGCCCGACTTCCATCTCTGCCTTGGCCTTCCTAACCACCTCCCTGCAATCATGAGCAATGGAGGTGTAATCCTCCTTAGTGATAGCCCCTTGCTTCCACTAATTGTATGCCACCTTTTTAGCCCCCAGGCCCTCCTGGATGCCTTTACTGAGCCAAGGGGACTTTTTAGCACTCTTGCCTCATTTGGTTTGCATTAGGACTGACTCCCTCTGAGCTTGGAGGATCGTCCCCTTAAGGAACAACCACCCACCCTGGACACCCATCTCGTTGAGACTCCGAGATGTTGAGACTCTCTTACTAATCCCCCTAGCTCATTGAAGTCAGCCCTCCTGAAGTCAAGGACTTTTGCCTTACTACTTGCTTTCACCACCCTGCACCAGATAGTAAATTCCAGCAGACGATGATCACTAAAACCTAGGTAGTCGACCACCCATAGATCCCTCACCAGGTCATCGCCTGTGGCAAGGACCAAGTCCAGCAAGGCGTTTCCTCTTGAGAAAATACATTTTCAAACTTGCTGATTTAGAGGTCAGATGCGAAAACACAACCATAATTTTTCAGAGCAAACCAGTGCATAATGAGAAGGCCAAATATTTCTCAAACTTGCATTAGGAGAGTGTCACAACCTCACCTGAGCCAATGAAGTATTTCATGAGAGATGATTACTTTCACTGACTAACAGTAAATTGATTTCCTACTCTGAGTAATTCCTTGGGCTTTGAATTCCAAAGCATAACTGGTTCAGTTTAAAAAAAAAAAAGGACAGTCAAAAGTAGACCCTTGTCCATACTAGGTTTTCTGGATTAAGGTAATAGGTAATCCTTCCTCTTCTGACCTAGATTCACCCAGAAAAAGCCATTAAAAACAGCAAGTTATTTTTATCTTGTCTGCTGAGTACAGGCTTTTACGTATTTCTAGCATTTGTAGCTGGCAAAAGATCAATATGGTTGGCTCTGACAGCAGATGAACCTGTGCAGTCTCTTTAATGAGTGCTTGGAGGGGTAAATTTGCTGTTTCCCTCTGAAAGGCTGCTTTCTATGGGAAGAGTACACCAAAGTAGTGGAGCTTCATTAAGGGGGTATCAAGTACTTGATTCATTCAGCTACAGGGGGGGTTTCGCTTTATAATAGAAAAGTACTTTTTTTTTTTTATTTCATTACTTTTTATTTTTAAGTCACCTGAAGAAGGGAAGCTCCTTTCCTATTCTCAGACTTTTCATAACTCATTGGTGTGCTGGCATAATGGAATTGCCCCATCATATAAAGATGTTAAACAATTATTGTATAATATAATACAACTGGGAACAAGGCTATCATGCCAGTATACCAGCGAATTACAAAATTCTGATTTACTGCTACATTTCATGTAGAAAACCATGAAAAAATAGATGTAAGAAGTCACAAAATTCCTTTAGGGGATCAAACATTTGAAAAAATAGGGGACACCAATGAAAACACAGTTACAAGCCAGCACTCAGAGCAAGGCACATATGAGGCTGCTCAGAAATTTGAATAAGTTATTCAGGATAGATTTACTGGTAGCAGAGAGAAGCAGGAGAAGGGCCAGAGAAGAAGACAGAGAGGGCTACAAGGAAGCACAAGACATGGAGACAGAAACATTAGTAATGACCTTGAGAAAAAGCTAAGAGAAAAGCTTTGGGCTTAAAGATTGATTGAAGGAGGCCTGGAACTGTGAGCAAATAAAACTACATCCTTCTGCTTGATTCCACTTGTCTTCACAGAAATAGGACTTTGTATGTCCTTTGCAAACAAGCCAGATTTGCATCAAAGAAATAACTGATTCCATCACCAATTTCTCTTCCTGAAAGGACATACCCAGAGGACTCTACATTTTAGCCAAATGCTCAGCTAGCCATTATATACACGTGATTCTCAACCTTTTTAGACTTGAGACCCCCCTGCTTAGACTCAAGGGACCCCTCAGAAAATGCCAGCTCTTAGTTTTTACTTGTTTTTTTATTACAAAAAAAAAAATAGAGCAATTCTTTTGTTGCAAAGAACTCAGAAAGACCACAACAGATCAGAATAACACTATGGATTCCTATTTGAAATCTCTGGGTGTATCTTGTGAATCGTGTTTCCACACTGAACAGTGATAGCATTGCATGGTGCTCTCTGCAGCACCCTTGAAAGCCCATAGCACCCTGCCTGAGAGTCACTGATATAAGCATTAGTCCTAAAATACGGGTAAATATTTATTTTAATTTTGGAGGCCTCACTTCTATTATGGGGAAGTGCCATAGTTCAAGTGCGTTCCATGAAGAGGAGAGATTTAGGGATCATGATCTGTGACATTTTACACTGTCATTCCCAGGGGCAGTACAGTGCTGACTCGTGAAAAGTACAGGAGGCTCATGCAGCCTGAGACCAATCACTTGGTCAGATATATTTCATTCAAGCCTACATCTCCATGTATACAGTAACATGAACTGGCTACACTTTACACGGGCCAGTAATGTACCAGTACTTTCTGTCAGGGCTGCCAAGAGAACCTCATGGTTCTGGCAACATTTGAAATCTCGTAAATCTCACATGACACATTCTAAGGTGCAGTAGGGTCTAAAACTTGCAAAGTGCTCACATTTTTTCTTCTGCTAAGTACTTATACGAATGATTAGCATGGGCACGCTATGACCATTGAATAGAGATTGCACAAACTGGGCTATGTTTTGCTTTTACTCACACTTCAGTGAATCCAGAATAACTTCAGCATGACAGTAGGGGCGCTCAGAGTGAAGTGTTGTGTGTGTAAACAGGAGTTCCATAGAATGGGACAATAATCCTTTGGGTGGCGAACTGGAAAAATAAACTGCTGTTCCTTCAAATAGAAAGAGGTTTTGCAGAAGTAAACCACCTTAGTTCTAGTTACCAATTGTGTCCTAGATACTCCTGCTTAAAGGAGCCATGAGACCATTGGCTTCTCACTGAGCCTAAACACTGAGCCTAAAACCTCCACCCTGATGATAATGCAAAGCACTAGCAGTATTTCCCCCATTTCCTTTCTCCCACCCACCCTGACATCCCTCTGCATCCTGAGGCGCTGGGTGCTGACTTCACAACATAGCCTTGAAGGAACCACTGCTGACTCCTGGGAAGGCGAAGCAAGCTGTAGAGTCACCCCTACATTTCTGCCTTTTTTTTAGGGGCCTTTTGCCTCATCTCTTCTCCGCTGCACCCCAACATAGGTAGGACCATAGAGCCCTATTTCTGAAGTGGGTCAGTAATAACACTTCAATTGTATTTTTCTGGGAGTTTTGCCCAAGTCAGATAGTACAAATTGGACCCTAAAAACTGCTCTATATTAAAAAAAAAATCACATTGTATTAGCCATATGCCAGCTCTGATCTGCTCCTTTGACAGGGGCCAAGGATGTTTGCTGGACCAAAGCATCCTTCAGTTCTTTTAGCTGAATGTAGGTACTGCAGCATGGGCCCAATCCATGAACTTGCACCTCCTCAACTCTTACATTTAGATCTGCTCTGCCTGCATAAAGGGTTTCCAAGCAAAGAGGAAGTTGCAGGTACCATGCATCATCATACATGTTTGAATAAAACCTTCTAACCACTGGGGTCACTACACCAGTATCTAAATTAGCTGCTGCTGCAATAACCCTGGAGCTGAGAAAGGATTTATACCTTTTTACCAGAATTGATTTAAATTCTCTGCTAAGTTTAGTTAATAATTTTTTTAAAGCAATGAATTCCATTATATCATAAAGTGAGAAGCAAGGATTTCTTAGGGTGATATATTTTATTGGACCAATTATGTAGTTGGATGGAGTTGGATAAGCTTTTGAATGCAAGATATTCTTCCTCAGGTCTTCCATTCAAAAGCTAGTCTAACTCCATCTTAACTGCATAGTTGGTGCAATAAAATATATTACCCTAATAAATCCTTGACTCTCACATAACATCTGGATTATCATGGCTACAACACCACTCTGACACTACCTTACTATCAAAATGATTTATTTCCACCACACATCACCAACCCAGATTTGCAAGAGCTTATTAGGGCCAGCATTTTCCCCGGCAGATCTTCAAAGACAGTAACCAGTACGCTGGTCTCTTCTGAATATCTAGCCCCTAACTTCAGTGCCTTGCAATGGAAGTAGAGCTCTTTTTAGAACCTGACTCTGATAATTTCAGTATTTAAGATTGTCTCAATAAAGTGGAATCTTGCTAAAAGAATTATTTCAGGCAGTTCTCTTCTGCGTGTTCTGTCTATATGATCTCTATTATCCCTCGCAATTCATAAAAAAATGAAGTGCAACACACCCAAACTGAAATCTCAAAGAGAAACCCAATGATGCTGAAATTATGCCGTCTCCTTGGCTATCGTAGGAGCCTAACAACATTGCCATAATTTATCACCCCACATTGTGGCCATATGCTCTGTCTGAAGGAAACTGGACAAGACTATCTGGAGCTTGCCAACCCTGCTACTGTACTAGCCAACAGAGAGCATTCCTGAGACATGGAGAGCTCACCCCTTCACCTGCTGCAGAACAGTTGCGCTGGCCAGAAATCTCAGGCATGCCTATCCAAGGAGCAAGATGGGACTGGTGCCAGGATTCCAACACCAGGAGTCATCGAGAAGTGAGGCTGAAAGCTGGCCTCCCTCTCTTAATGTGGGTGCAGAAATCTATCCCTGAGCTGCTAGCATCTCCTGCTATATCAGTTACCTCTAATGTTTGTGCAACAGAGAGCCCAGCTGCACTATGTATCACATAGTTTCATCTAGGAAGAGCTACACAGAACCATAAATCACCTAAAACCTAACACTGAACTGCGTATTTTTAAAAACATGAAATAGTTTTACCTTCTGTGGCTAGATGCAGACTGGGCATCATAAGCAGAACAGGTTGACAACTGTCCAACAAAGCAGGTTGTCACTGGAAAATGCTAATTTCTCAAAACCAAAATGTTTCACACAAAGCTTTTTGTTTCCATGAACTTCCAATGAAACAGGCAGGTTTCCATCTCCTGGCTGGTTCCCTGCCAGTTTGCCTGGCAGACTTGGAGTTCCCATAGCTCCCAGGCAGCCCCAGTGTTTGTACTGTCCAGAGCCAAGGACCCCATGAATTCAAGAGCTCTCAGGGGTGAGGTTTCTGGCTCTGCAGCAGGGTGCTTGGAAATCTCTGGGGACTCTTTGGGTTACTAGACTCCCTGACATGGCTCTGAATCTGGAAGCCCAGCTTACCCATGATACCATATTTGCTCCTAACCACAAAAGGCAGAATTATTTCATGTTATTTTGACTGTCCAGTTCAGCATTAGATTTCAGGTGATTTATGGCTCCATGGAGATATTCCTAAATGGTAGCATGTGATCCACAGCACTGCAGATTTCTCTGTTGCAGAAACATTAGAGGCAACTGATATAGCATGAGCTGGTAGCAGCCCAAAGATAAGTATCCTGCACTGACATGAAAGAAAAATCAGCTTAGACTCCTGGTACTGGATGCCAGTTGAAATCCTTGGATCCTTGGCACTTGGATGGGCAAGCTTGGGGCTGCTGCTCAACGGGTGCGTTCCTTTAGGATGGAGAACTAGACCTCGACCCAAGCCTGTTCTTAGCCAATACTCCCATGTTCCAGGCCTGCTACAGTGAAGCCAGAGGTGCTGAGATGGGCTTGGAGGGCTGTCGCTCTGAGGCAGCCTTGTCATTCACGGCAACACATTTTCTGAAAACTTCTAACTTGGCACAGAACAAAAATGCTGGCCCAGCTTAGGGACCCTCGCTGACATGACACAGACCTTTGCCTGTCTGTAAAGAGCACATCCCATGTCCCTGCTCAAAAGCCAACACAGAGCCGTGCAACTATGCCGGGGCCTGTTATGTTTCATCCCAAGCAGGTACTCAAGAGTTCCTGGTCCCATTGTCTTGCCACAATCTCTTGTTCCAGGAACCTCTCCCAGTTTGGGTGCCCACTTTTATCCTGCTCATGCAGTATAAAATGCTCACTTTTATCCTGCTCATGCAGTCCATAAATTCAGTGCCTCCTTTAGGCATCTCCCTAGTAAATACAACACCACGTACTTTCTTTTTGTCCTCTGCAGCAATACTCACGTTCTCAGGGTCCCAGATGGAACGTGTTCATGGCCCTTCATATCTCAAAATGCCTGCAAAGAAAGAGAAAGAGCCCGTGCTTCTTTTTTTTCCTCCTAGAAATGTAAAAAAATCATACATAGCCCACTTCTATCTCTTGGGTTATAGCATTCTTTGCTGTTTGGAGGTAGGGCATGAAACATTAGCAAAGCAATCACTCATCACATCATGGTTTATTTTAATCTTGTTTTAAAAATATATTTAAAATATTCTGTAATCAAAAGGGACATCAATTTCCCTTTCCAAGGCACAGTATTGAGAGACATGGGTAGATTTAGAGCCTCTTTTACCAGCCTGGGCTCCCTGATTTTTATTTTTTTTTAGGCTGGGAACCCATTGAAGACTGAATGTTTTGAACTTCCCTGAATGGAAGAGAGGGGTGGCTAGGATGGGCTCTCTCAGCCCATGCAGTGGAGCTTTTTCCAGAACTTGGTGACTGCTCAACTTAACAGTGATTGAAGGGGTCTAATTAGTCACAGAAGAGGACTAGCGAAGGTTGCTGTACCTATTACCTGAATGGCTAGAGTTCTTGATACATAACACATTTGCAACCATCATTTCCTAGGAGTGGGGAAAGGTCCAGAGGGATGATGACAAGCTGCTGAAGTAAGCAGTGTTTGAATCATAGCTCCCCTCTGTCCCAACCACCACAGGAGAGGGAACACAAGAACCAAATGGACTTTGGTCTTGGCTATCAATAGCTTCAGTGATTTATCTCTGCAGAAACTGTGAAGGTTCAACAGTACTTTCTGCCAAAAAACAGTGCTTCTCTCACCCCCCTGGACAGCTTTCATGGAAAGGGATTTTTAAGGACAGCGCTGATTTTTGGTGACTTTGACAAGGGCCACTGAGTACACAGACAAAGACCCATTTCAATATTTGGACGAGCTTTTCTGAACTGTAATCCATGAACTCTGTGCTTTTACAAATGATGACAGGGCATTAGAGAAAAACATCTTGGCTAGGGATAGAAATTACACATAAACCAGTATAAGTAATCAAAAACCAGTTCAAATCAACAGAAATTCAGTACACATAAACCACTTTCAAAATTGCTGAAACTGGTATAAGATAAACGTGGATGGATATAATATCAGACTTGGGTGTTTTAGGTTAAATTAGTTTATTGTACTTTTGTCACAGATCCCCTTCAGATTCAAATTAATTCACAGTCCCTCAGTCCCAGGATGCTTTGCATCTCTCCTGCGAACCACCCCTCACAGGATGGGTAGGATAGTCTTGGCCCAAGCTGTCTGCTCTAGGCGAGCAAAGAGATGTACTCTAGTGCGGTGTTTCTCAAAGTGGTAGTCCACGGACCGGTGCCAGTCCACAAGCTGCCGGTCGCCGGTCCACAGCGAGTTGCCAGGAAAGAAGTATATTTTGAGAAGCATAACACTGATATGTCATAGCGCCACAGTTCATATGTTTCAACGCTCCAGGTGACGTCACGTCGTGCGAGGTGAGGAAAGAGAAAGAAACAGCCGGTTGTGCATTTGTGTAGTGCTGTTACATGCAGTTGCTGCCACCAGCTGAACTGGGCACCGGTCCCTGGCCCACTGGAAAAAAAATTGCCAGTCTGCCACATCAGAAAGTTTGAGAAGCACTGCTCTAGTGTCCCCCAGCTTCTGGCCTGGGCCACTACAGGCATGTGCATTTAAGGAATCAAGAGTAAATAAATGTATGTTCACTTACATATTGGTTCAATCTATGTAGCTTAGACTAACCTGCGAAGATTGAATCAATTCAGCCTTAGGCTTTTTGACTGTCTGTAATTAGCCCTTTAGTCTTCTGTAACAACTCCTGGGAGGCATGTGGCTAAATAAGCAGTTAACTGGATAAAATGAGAGAGAGACAAGCAGTGTATGGCTTGTGTAAGTGCAGTCTGGTTTTCCTATTTGCCATCCTCTTTGAATGCATGTGGCATGAAGTAGGCATTGGGGTGAAACAGGAGATGAGAAAGTGAGCTGCTGTGTGGCTTTTGTGTTTTCTCCAAGTCAGTCATACCTACAGGAGACCCATATCTTCCCTAACAGTGAATTCATTGGCCACATATCTAGACCTTCCCCCATGCTTCTTTCTAATGTTCCCTTAGTACAAAGGTATCAAACTCATCCAGTCCTGTAGGTCAGATGGGTGGTGCAGAGCTGCTCTACAGGCCAGATTGGACCCACAGACTGGCCCCGCATCTGGATCCAGCATGTGTCCTGGAGCGTTTGGAGTGGGTGCCACCTGCAGCCAGGGCTGTAGTGCATAGCCCAGTGCTACCGCTGCTATGGGACTATGGTGCATAGCCTGGAACCACTGCTGCCATGTGGCTGTGGTGTGCCATCATGGCCTTTCTGGAGCTGTGCTGTATGCAATGGATGCTCTGCTGCCCTAGGACCTGAGCTAGAGTGGGTGGCATGCATCCAACCCACTCCACACACTGCCTGTTTTCCCCTCTATCTGCTTTCCCCGCTGTATGTGTCTGTGACTTCATCACTCAAAAGGCCTTCAGGGAATCCTCCCAGGATATCCAGAGGTACAGCTGCTCAGGGTTAACTGTGAGCTGAGACACCATACCAGAAACTGTTTTGCAAGACCTCCTCTCCCTCTTTCTCTCAACACAGAAGGTCACCTATGGAGGAAAGGGATTGGGAAAGGCAGTGGGGTCAGTGCTTGGAGTACTGGCAAGTACCTCATTAAGCTCTGTGTAGCACTGACATCACCTAACCTCTGGTTTCCATCGTCTGCCTTTCAGTACCTCTGCTTGGGGGGCTTGATACCCTCCTCTCAGTGCCACTTTGTCTGGTGAATGCCCAGCTACAGCTCCAAACTGCACTGTGGTGGCAAATATTTCTGATATATTAGTTGATATCCTGGTGCATGAGAGATTCCTCAATACATTCACCAAAATGCATGTGTACTCTTCTGTGTACTCTGTGCTGGCAGTCTGAACAGCCTGTGAGGAAAATAAAAGGCTAACACATGAACAACTGATGCCTCTCAAGACCAGGAGGCGGGGAGGTGTGGGGCAGGAGGAGGAGGCATCATTTGTAAGTGTCACTGGTGAGCGGGGACCAGTTGTAGCCACCAGCACTGGTGTCAGCAGCAGGGAGGAGGGGTGGCGAGTGGCAGGTGGGGACTACCCACAGATGCTGGTGGCTATGTCAAAAGTAAGTGAGGGGGAGGTGGTGACTGCCCACAGAAGTGGGTGACAGCTTTGGCAGTGACCAGTTTCAGGGGAGGCATATGCCCCCCCACCTCGCTCCCTACGCATCATTTAGGAGCTAAAGAGTAAGCAGAAAGTTATAAAGTAACATATACCTTCTGTTGAACAGTGGACAGGGCAGGGAGGAGCACAGCAGTCCAGAAGACCTATGAGCAGAGAATTGTGGGAATACCAGAGGAGAACAGCTTTATCGGACTCCTATAACTCATGGTTACATTGCAGCCATACTTCAAACTGATTGTGCAGAATAGCAGCTGAAGTGGTTACCCAACTGGGAGCTGAGCAGGCCCTGCAGGAAACAAGTGCAGCAATTTTCAGTGTGAATGATAGGGTAGGCAAGACTGCAAACAGGTGTCTATCTGGTAATGCAGATGTTCCCTAGGTTATAACAACTCACCTGCTAATTAAACCACTCTATTCCACTAATTGAATCACTCAGGGCTGGCTGTTGTTTCACAATGTACTTGTTCTCACTACATTAGCTTGAGTGGAGCTACCTGTTACAGGCAAAGCCAGACTTAACTGTGAGGACCTTAGGCTAGGTGTCCCCATCAAATCCTAAAGGAAAGGAAAAAAAGGTGCTGCTGTCAGCACAGATGGAGTCCAGTAGGAACTTACACTGAGAAAGTTCAGCAGTAGTTAGGCTCAGGAAATGTATAGCTTGCATGGTCTCCCTGTCCACACACTATCCCAGTGATTTGCAGCCAGAGATTTCAAACAGAAAAGTTGTCATCTTTCTGAGTTCTTTGCAACAGAAAATCTGTTCTTTTTCTGTTTTAAAAAAGAAAAAAAAAGTGACAATCAAGAGCTGCAGGGGTTTAGGTTGTAGCCGTGTTGGTCTAAGGACATAGGCAATCAAGGTTCCTTGGGTGAATTTGATATCTTTTATTAGACCAACCTGAATAGTTGGAGAATAGTTCTTAAGCAAGCTTTCGGGTTCAAAAACCCTTCTTCCAAGGGATGACTTGACACTATCTAGGGGTGCCTCCAATCTAAAAGGGTTGAGCCTCACTGCACTCTCCCCTGCATTGTGTATCTGAATTCCATTTGATCACAAGTTGCCATCTGGTGACACCTGGTGGACCACTGGCATAAAAAATAATCCCTCTTTGTTACCTGGAGCCTAGCTTTATTTCTGTGGTTCAGCTGGTAGTAGCCTCACATTGATGCCAACAGGATGTGGTTTAATTACTCCATAGGGTCCTCCCAAATAAGGCAGAGGAATATGATGGGACTGCTTCTCTGCTAGATGCATAGAACTTTGGCCACATCCATTCTAGTCCGGTGACGTTCCTGCTGGAAATAAATAGTGCATGTACTGCTATCTGTAAGTAGCAATGATTTGCGACAAATGTGAAAAGATCATGAACCCTTCACCAGATCTGAAGGATAAATAACTCTGGGGCATCATGTAGAGCCTATTTATCTGGTTTATTCTTCATTTATTTTTCTCCTAGTCTAGTTATATGAGGATAATGTGTCCAAACTCTGAAAATGAGCACCTGGCTGTTACAGCAATGACTCCTTTATCAAACACTGAAAATAGCAGTAATAATATAAAAAGCCATAAAACAAAAAGCCACTACAGCATGGAGCAGAGAGAGGGGAGGGGAGAGGAGGATAATGAATGGGCTCTCTTGGCAGTGTGTCCTCGTCAATAAAGCAAATTCCAATAAAGCAAATATCCAAGGTTGAGCATAAGAGAAAATGAGCTCTGCAGACTTCACTCAGATCCCACTGAATTCAGTGGGAATCTTTGAATGCTTTCAGTAAGAGTTAAATCACTGCAATACAGCTATGGTACTTCAGACTTTCTATTTTCAAAGTATGAGGCAAATATTAAGTAACTCATTAATTAACAAAACCTGTGTGGGTAGGCACATTTACAAAGAGAGAGATTAAAGGCTCAATTCTGCTTCTACAAAAAATGATGAAACAACATCAGATTGGGCCCAAAAGAGACAGTAAGTTAGATGTCATATTTTCAAAAATGGTCATTCATTTGGGAAGCAAGAGGGTGATACCTTTTATTGGACCAACTGTATAGCTGGGAGAGATATTAGACAAACTTTTGAGCACAATGTGCCTCTTTAGCCCTGAGAGGGGGCACTTTTGTGCTTGAAAACAATTCCCTAACATCTCTTCCAATGATATAGTTGGTCCAATAAAAGATATCACCAAACAAAACCCCATCCTTGCTTGTATCGAATTTCCTGGCCCATCACAGCTACAATCAATCTCCAGCACCCTGCACTTATTCAGGAGCATCAGGTTGTGAGGCACCCTGCCTGAGATACCTCTGCATTTTTGCATGGAGAAAGTGACAAAAGGTGGTTTTCTCCGTTTTTTAGGTACATGTGATGAAATATGCAGCTGTGTGATTATGTTAAATTATACATTTAGGAGAGATGAGCATAAATCAGGAAAGCTGTCTTTAAATGCTGCAGCCCCTTTATAAAATTGTATTTCAATAAACTTGGTTAAGGTCAGTATGTATTTATGTTGTGTCCTGTTTTTACTCCTTAGGCTCAAGTAATTAGTTAATATTTGGAACTGCATTTGGTTATGTTCCTCCAGAGGATAAATTAATTATACAAGTTGGGTATTTTTTTCACGCAGTCCTATTGATTTCCAAAGCATGCATACAATGGCCTGTTTCCTTGAACACAGGAACAAAAAACAGACAGCAGCTTACTTGCCCAGTTTTCAGGTCAGACTCTACAGCAAGTCCTATGTCCTCAGAAATTCTGTCCCCCTGCTCCTCTTGTTCCCTGCTTTCTGTTTTTCAAACTCATGCAACATGCCAGACTGTCCCCTAGGGTGGCATTTGTAATTAATACCAGGTTAACACCTGATACCCCAGGTGTAAAAAATGGCCACCCTATCTTATTTTGTTCAGGTCCAGACCTTACACTTAGACTGGCTAACTAGGGAGCCAAGTGTGAACTGTACAGAAGTTCAGGAAGGTTCGAGCCGTCTAAAATTGGTTGACACGACCTATCTCCAAAGTAGTCTGATTTAGATATGGTCTGGTGAGATGGATCTAACTGAACTTCTGTACATTTCCCAGTGCAACCCAGGTGCTTTTCCTACCTGGCCTCCCTCTACCAGGCTATTTTTAACCCACCCGCCCCTTGCCCCTTTCCTATATGGACAACCCACCCTACCAAGCCCACCAAACCCCCATCCACAAGCCATTCCTGGTGTCAAGAGCTGATAGAAGTGGGGGGTGGGACATCAGATTGGAGATGTGAGTTTGTGGAGGGGGCATCGTTTGTCTAGAGGTGTGGAGGGCTGAGGAGTTAAAAATAGCCCCTGGTCCTGGAGGGAGGGGGGGAAGATCGGACAGAGAGCCCCCTCCCCAAATCCCCTTGCAAACCCTACTAGCCAAGCTCTCCTGGACCCCAGCAACCTCCCACAGACCCCACTCAACCCCCCAATCATGCCAAACTCTCCTGATCCCCATCTCTGCAGACCCCACTAGCCTCCCTGATCCTCCATGAATGCTGGTTCCCTATTCAATCCCCCTAATGCCCTTCACAGACCCCATCTCCCCCCCGAGCCCTCTGATCTCCCCTGTGGACCCTACTTGTATCCCCTATCTCCCCCAAGCACGCTTGCCCCCCAAGCTTCCCAAGGCCCCCACTACCTCCCCACCCTGACTTACCTTAGATTGGGTGGCCACTTTTAACTTGGTCTAACCTCCCCAAAGTGACTTATTATTGGGAAAGAGAGACTAATATGTTTTTCCTCCCTACAAGAATGTGTTTTTAAAAATTATTTAAACTTAAGTTTGGTGTATTCAGCTAAACATTTCTTTCCACTTTTAAAAATAAATCATAGCACAAGGATGAAAATGCAGTAGATGAAAGGAAATGTGATGAAACATGATTTCATCATGTTTGGTTACTTTCTTTTTAAGCATGATTTGGAACCCATTATTATTGTTGTTACACTTGTTTTCTTATTCTTGGTTTTTTTATTGCTTTAAACCTAGACCAGACACTTTCATTTCTCATTTTCTAGTGAAAACACCCACTTAGCAATTTAAATCCTTTTTTTGCAATAGCAAATTGGTATTAAATCACTAGAGGGCCTCAGACTACTGCCTGCAGAGCAAGTGGAGTCATAGAAGAAGTGACTGCTTTAATAGCAATAGCTTTTTTAAACACAAGACAATGCTTTCTCATTTACAGAGCCTCTAAGGTTTCTGGAGGGTCCTGCAGCAATTCTTAAGTATGATTTGCTGAGCATTTTCCCTGAATTCCTCTCAAAAAAACCATCCTAAAAGTCAGTCTGATGTTTGGTTTGTCAATTCAGTTTAAGCAGGAGAGATACTCTGGATGGCTCATAAAGGGGTTTGTTTCCATAGGGAAACCAAATGCTGCTGCTATTGCAGAATTTGTAGCTCTTTAAGAATTGCCTCCTATGTAAAGTCCAGTCCCTTCTTTCACAGGCAACAAATTGCCCAAGATTTTTCCAAAAATTGGCCCTTTAAACCCTCATGCAAGACAACTATAAGGCACAAAACCATAAACACAAACACCTTATAAAATGCCATAAGTAAAAGCATGGGAGATGAAGATATTGCCAGTATTCTGCTATTGCAACAACAGAGGAATATTTAGCTCATAAATGCTCAGAGGATCATAGGAAAATGGTCACATTGCACTGTAGCGGTGGGGAGGAGGGACAACGAGGGGCACGGGCAGGCTGTGTGTGTGTGGCACAACAGATCAGGAGGGGTTGTAGGGAGCAGAAAGACAAACATCAGATCAGGCAGGAAACAGAAAGCCAAGCAGAAGATTGGAGAAGGGGGTCAGAGTTGCACTCAGGGAGGGCATGCAGGGCTTAATTTGTAGTATGCTTGCCAAAGAGGTTGGCCCCCCACTACTAAAGACCGCAGCATTCTTTCAATCCTGACCTCAAGGAAAAATTTGGTTCTGAATCCTAAATTTGGTAGTCAGTTTGGCCCAAAGGGAAAAAGCAAGGCACCCTAACTAGAAACCTCTGACCTGTCCAAAAACTGACAGGAGCAGGAGAACCCCCCACTAAACATCCCTGGCTTTACCAGTGCCAATGCCCCAAAACTTCAGAGGAAAGCAAAACAAAAACCTACAAAATTTAAAACCAAAAGCCAGTATCATTCCTGAAGGGAAATTTTGTTTCCCCTGCTTCTCTAGGCAACCACCAAAAGCTTGGAAGTGTAGGACTGTCAGACACCTACTACACTATAAGACAATTATCACTAAAGCCCCGTAGTAGGATTGCAAAACCTTGATTCTGTATATCCCACACACTAATTACTGCATCAAGAACTACTTGTCCGATTAAACTTTCATAAACTTATTGAGTTCACTCTTCAAGCTGTTTTGGTTCTTTGTCCCCACAGTTTGGCTCAAAAGACCATTCCAAAACTTCAGTGCTCTGATAGCTACAGAACTTGTAACTCCCAACCTAAATTTGTTCATATTCGCATGTGTATCTATTTGCGCTATTAACATGCAGTAATAAACTCTGGTGCGTATCGTGCCAGAGTTTATAGTTCCTAGGGGCTGCATTTACATATGTGCCTGGGATGGCAGCACGTTGAGCCAGGTCGCAGCAGCCCCGGCTGGCAGAGGGCCCCAGAGATCAGCCTGTCAACCTGGGGCTGATCTGACCCAGCTCAGCATGCAGCAGAGGGGCTGGCTAGGGCATAGGGGTGCTCCAGTGTGGGGCTATGTGCAGTACTGAGGAGTAAAAAACTCTGCAGCAAGATATTACATGTATTTACAAGTACTGCCCTGCTGTGCCGTTTATTAGTTTCCTCTGGCCTAGTAGGGCCACATGTGTAGAAATGAGATATTTACTGCTGAGCTAATTAGTCTACTTTACAGTAAATGTCTTGTGTAGCCTAGCATAGTGCGTAGCCATTTGATCTTGTGTCAACCTTGTTTAGTTGCCTAAAAATCTCTTCTCCCTCCTTAAAACTGATTTCATAAAGGTATTTGTAAAAGGTAACTGTATCTTTTCTCAATCCCCTTTTTGTTAAGCTAAACAAGGCAAACTTCTTTAGTCTTCTTTCAGGTGATTATAAGGCTCATTTCTCTTAGCTATCTGACTGTCCCTTCTTTGTGGCTGTTTCTGTTTAAGTTAATCTTTTTTTAACACTGTTGACCAGTATTTCACAAAGCTTTCTAAATGGGGTCTTATCAGTGGCATGAAACTGTGACCCTGCACTATACCTTTAAGGCCAAGCCCATCTCGCTGCCAGAACACCTCCAAATCACTCTCTGGCCCGTAGAAAAATACGTACCAAATGGGCGGATGCCTGAGTGTGCAGACCGGCTGAAATACTAGCTCAAAGAATTAAGCACATCTCTTATTCATCTAGGCCAAAGCTGAATGGCAGCAATTAAGATATTGTCAACATTGCTTACTATGCTATTGCTGACTAAAACACGCAAGATGTCAGAGGAATTGCGATACTTTGTAGGGCTGCGTGATCTATAGTGAATCTCCATCCATTTTGACATAGAAATGGGCAGAGCTAGGGCTATAGGCAGTATTTAAGAGACTGTGATCACTGAGTTCCTCCTACTCTGAGCCTTGAACTTAAACAAAGCATTGAGCCCTGCAAACACTTTTAACAGGCTCTTCTGGGGCCAGTACGTGCACCATTTATCAGCATGTGTAATGTGTGCTATATAGATTGCTTCTTACAGTTTATCCTAAGACCTTCCGCCTGTATCTGTCCTGTATGGAAAGAACACCTCAGGGTAGCTTTGCACAATAATGACAACAGTGTATTAACATAGACATTCATCCACCATTTCTTCAGAGCTGCTAAGCTACAAAAATTTATGCTTAGAAAGCAACCAGCCAGAAAATGGTTTGTTCTAAAAAATGTTGAGAAATGCTGCTGTTCTCTGAGAACATCTAGTTCTCCGATGCCCCAAGGGGTTATGGAAATCACACAAAACTGCTTTCTCGTAGTGAGGGAGGCATGGACAACTGGTACCTCCTGAGTCAGCGATCAAGGAGTGTCCCCCCCCCCCCCCGGGCCATCACGCTGTCTGGGGGTGGGAGTGTGTCTCCCCACGTCTGGTTGCACATGCTGACCCAGAAGCAGCGTTCGCTCTACGCAGCCTGAGGGAACACTGCCTGGAAGTGCCAGCGGTGCACCCAGAAGGGCCAGGGATGCGCCTGGAAGTGGCAGTGGCACTTCTCCTGGCACCCCAATTCCCTGGCAGCTGGGAATTATTGCTGATGTCTGTTAGGCAAAACTTCCTTTGATTGCCAGGAGTTGGGAACATTTGCATGAGTAAATCAAGCAGGATTTGGTTCTGGATGCTCACTTCATTCATGCAAGCTGATCTGCAACAGTGGCTGTTTGAGTGGAATTATCCATGAGAGTCCCTATTAAAACATTTGACTATGTTTGTTCCCAGGGTGCTCTCAGGGGAGAGTGGGAAATGTGGGAAATGCTGCTGTAAGGGCTGCACCAGCACTCTCAGGGGGTGCATGTGCACCCCTGTGCACCCCCTACTTGTTGCCACTGGAGGGAGGGAATCCATGCAATGGGTGGACGATCTTAGTATTGCCCTAAGGAACCCTGTCTAGTGGACACACGCATTATAGCTGTATACATTTCTCTAGCAGTAAAGGCAAGATCTTAAATTTTCAAATTCTTTTATCAGAAAAAATTAAGCAAATTCACTTTCCTAACTACAGTGTAAGATCTGCCCTTTTTTAACACAGAACTCCGTCTCAAGCTTTGTCTCTGCTCTCGTGACCCTCACCCTACCACTTGAACTAACTTACTGCAACCCCCATAGGACTGGATCCCAACCACTTTTACCCCAGGGTAAATCAGCACTAGCTCTTGAAACGAGCCATGCAGCATCACTGCGAGCAATACACCTGATCCAGACCTCGTGCTGGAGCACGACAGGAATGCAGTTGGTGGCATTATGATGAGCTTAACAGATAGAAATCAGAATCCGGCTACCAGCAGAAAAGAGTCCTGTTGAGACTCCCTGTCTTTGTGGGTCTCCCCGCCTTGCCTTTTGTGAGGCTTGTCACGAGTCAAACCGCCCTCAGGAGCAAAACACCAGGAATCTGCGCTCTCCGGGGACTGAGGTGAGGCCGACTGGCCTGTAGTTCCCTGGATCCTCCTTTTTCCCTTTCTCAAACATGGGCACTATGTTTGCCCGCTACCATTTTGTCTGGAAATCCTTGCTCCCAGGAGCATTTCCAATGGGATCACTACCCTGCCTAGTGACTGGTGGGCTCCGAGCTTCTAACACATTCAACATGGAGCGTGCTGGGCCATGGGGACCAGCGGCAGGGCCTCTGCCTCTACATGTAAAAAACGTCATAGCTTCATGGACTTCAGGGCTGGAGGGGACCTCTGAAGCCACCAGCTCCCGCCCCCTGCCAAGGGGCCGGCAGCCGGCTGGGCGCAGCCAGATAAGCATCCAAATGCTTCTTAAAGGTGTCCAGAGTAGGTGCTTGCGAAAACAAAAAAAGGCCTAGTTTCGGTGAGCATCGGGCGCACTGCACGTGCCGGCGGGTGCGCTATTCCCCGCTACTCGCGAGGCCGCCTGGTCGTGTTGGCGGGGGCGGGAAGGGGCTGCTGAGAGGGCGGCCCGAGGGAGCTGCCCGGCGGGCGGGCGGGAGCCGCGCTGAGCCCGCCCCATCGGGGCCGCCGGGCGCAGTCCGTGGGCGGCAGCGGCACTGGCGGCACCATGCTGGCCGGGGTGTGCACGGCGCTGGCGGGGCTGGTGCTGCTGCCGCTGCTTGTCAGCCTGGCCTGCCCGCACCTGCTGCAGGACCTGCGCTTCTTCCTGACGCTGGCCGGCGTGTCGCGGCGGGCGCGGCGGGACGGGGCGCGGCGCCCGGCCCGCACCATCCTGGAGGTGTTCGCGCAGCGGGCGCGGGGGCTGGCGCGGAAGCCGCTGCTGCGGTGCGGGGAGCAGGCGCTGAGCTACGCGCAGGTGGAGCAGCTCAGCAGCCGGGCGGCGCGGACGCTGCGCGAGTTCGCGGGGCTGCAGCAGGGCGACTGCCTGGCCCTTGTCCTGGGCAACGAGCCCGCCTACGTGTGGCTCTGGCTGGGCCTGGCCAAGCTGGGCTGCGCCATGGCCTGCCTCAACTGCAACATCCGCGGCAAGTCCTTGCTCCACTGCTTCCAGTGCAGCGGGGCCAAGGCGCTGCTGGCAGCCCCAGGTGAGCCCGGGGACGGGAGGGGCCAGGTGCAGGCTGGGCACGGGCGCGGGCTGCCGCGAGCCTCGCCCTGGGATGCTTCTTACCCTGCCTCATGCCCTGGGGAGGTGGCCCGGCTGGCATCACCCGGTATCGCTTTGTGCCAATGCCAGCGCGGGAAAGCCAGGTGCAGCTTGCCCGGCTCGGATGTAGCAAAGGTTCGTGCTTCTCTCCGTGCCCGGTCGGCATCGGAGGCTCCACCTGCACAGCAGTTCATTGAAGGCGGCAAGGCTTGGGATGGGCAAAGGAGGGTCTGTCTGGAGGCAGCAGGTTGCTGGATCAGTGCTTTGTCAGAGCGCCCAGCCTGGATCCTTCTGATCGCAGCACGTGCAAGGTGCTTGGGATGTGTCGAGGATGCTCCAACTCAGGTGGCATGTAGCCTTCTCGAATCGTGGGTAGCATGTCTGCACTTTCAAAGAACATAGTAAGGGTGAACGCCAGAATGGAAAGAGCTGATGTGGCCGCCACAGGTGCTTTCTCTGCGATGCAAAGAAGTCAGCCCTCCTGCCTTGCTAACACAAGAAATAAAATAACCATCTTCATCATAAAAAGAAATAAGAATGATTTACAGTAACGTTTAGAAAACTGCATTCAAATTGCATCAATGCAGCTGGGATGCAACTTGTCAGAGAAATTAAGACAGTTTTATTCCAAGTTGTTGATCCTGTAGATCTTATATTTACTTTTTAAAAATTGGGTGAAGGACCTCCAGGGTGGATTTAAATCAAATCAATGTAAATCATGATTTAAATCACGGGTCAGGAAGCCTTGATGTAATCACTGTCTTCTACAAAAGGTGCATTCTTGTTGTTTGAGAGAACCTTAATACATATTATTCACAACTCAGGGATAGAAGTAGGTTTCATTTTTAGGAGATACACCCTATACATTTTAAAGCAATGATTCATTTTGATTTTTTTAAATATCAAAATAAGCACATGTATTTTTGAATTTTTAACTATTTTAGTTATGTGAAGTGTGTTTTTAACAAAAATTAAATGGATTGTGTCAGCCAGGTCCTCTTGAGAAACTTAAAATACTGGGTTATGAAGCAAACCCAGTCATCACCATCATCTTCCTTTCTGTTCATAAACTGGAGAAGAAAGACAAGCTTTCCTGCTTTTTCAGTTCCCAAGCAATTTCTCAATTTAGAATGAAATAGTCTAAAGGAAGAAAATATTCTTTCTACACCTAGAGAAGAAGCTACTGCTGATAAAGACTGAATTATCACTTCAATAGTCTCTGATGGATCCAGATGCTTAAGTAAATTCCACCAGTTCACTGGTGTGACTTTCTTTAAAACCTCATCAGCAAACATATATTTCTTAGCCCAAAAATTTATTGTAGTTGGTATTATGGACAGATAATTGCTGGATGCCCATGTCATAGCCAACTCTTCTTCCTCAGCAGTTAAGGATTGACCCTAGTACCAAGTATTGAGAATATTGGCAAGAAAATGAGCTGGAGATAGTGTTTGATCCATTTATTTTTTAATGCCTATAATTTAACTCTGTCATTGCGTATTTTTTCTTTTAAAGGTCTCACACAGTTCCTTCCAAATTTCAACAGCATCAGCAATAAAACAGTGACTTCTCTGCACTTTGTTCAAGGCTATGGAAATAGGCTTCAGGATAGTCAGCATCTGGTCTACAATTCTCTTTAGAGAATCACCTAATGCTGAGAACTTTGGCTATGGCAATTCCATCTATTTTGTCATGATTTTGTTCACAAATTGTCATCAGATTAGGCTAGTTCTCAATATATCGCTCAAAACAGTACGTGGCTGAGTTCCATCACGTCTTGTGGGATGATGGTTAGTTTGATTCCTCCCGCTTTTTTCAGAGCAGCTGCTGCAAAGTGGTTGTTACAGGAGTATTTTGCAATTTCAGCAACATTACTCTTTATTTCTGGAGCACTGAAGTCTTTGGCTAAGAGGTACATCAAATGAGTATTACAGCCATATGTTAATAGCTTAGGGCTTTCTTCACTTTCTTCTAGATTTCTTCTTATCTTTGACACATTTGCAGCATTGTCTGTGACAAAGCTGCATACTAGACATTTGCATTTTTTTCAGTTTGTTATAGCTTTTACTGCTACTTCTTGCAAGTATTCTGCTCTGTGTGCATTTCTTGATGTATCAATTGTTTCTGTAAGGTAGACAGCCCCTTCTGTTGTCACACAAGCATATATTACTGAATCATTGTGGCCATTACTGCACCCATCAAGACTCAGGTTAACAATTTTTCCCCTCTGGGCTTTTTGTGCATGGTTCAGTTTCTTTCTTATACACTTTATCCAGCAATATTGTATCAAATAGTATATAATTAGAAGTTACAATTCCTATTCTATGATGATATCTTTGAGTTTTACCATATCTTAAATTAAAACTCTATACCTTTTTTTAGAAAAATCTTAAAAATACTATTATGTTTTAAAAAATGTGATTTAAATTTAAAAAATTCATTTTTTTTTTAATCCACTCTGAGGACTCCCCAGTTCATTATCAAATATATCTTTGGCTGACTTGGGCAGGTCAACAATTATAGAAAACATCCCCTTTTGCATGGAGAACATGTAACTTATTCTGGGTCCAGTTTTGCAAACGTTTGCGAATGTATTTCGGTTATGCAAAGGGATTCCAGACATGTCTAAGATCAAAGATGCACATGAACATTTGCAGCATCCAGGACATTAGAGAACTGAGCAGTATGTCATTACCGTTAGACACCAGTCAGGCTGTCAAGACTTTGTTCAAACATATATTTCAAATGTATCAAGAAAAAAATATATATCATCTTTCCCACTGTTGAACATATAGACAGGTGGGGGCATATTCTTATCAGGATTAATCAATGTGACTATAAAAGGCAACATTGCTTTTACCTTCCTGATTATGGTGCTGTCTTCATCCTTAGCACTGATAAATAAGGGCAGCGTTCAAAATATCCATTGAAGTCAATGGAGCTGTACCAGTTCACACCAACTAAAAACGTGGCTACTGTTTCTTTACGTGCCACCAGTTTTGAGAGTATGTGCTTGGGGCCAGATTTGTCTGTTAGGCAAAACTTCCTTTGATTGCCAGGAGTTAGGAGCATTTGCATGAGTAAATCAAGCAGGATTTGGTTCTGGATGCTCACTTCATTCATGCAAGCTGATCTGCAACAGTGGCTGTTTGAGTGGAGTTGTCGATGAGAGTCCCTATTAAAACATTTGAATATGTTTGTTCACAGGGCAGTCATCATGTCCCAGTTTTAAAAAGCTTTTTGTGTGCTTTGGAGTGTACCTGTAAGATTTTTGCATAATATTATGAAAATGTAGACTCTTTTGTTTTCATTCATGCAGCTGCCTGGTATTTAAATCATGGCTTTGAGTTTTATTTAGGAAAGCAGCCAGTTTGCTGGTAACTATTCCATCCAAATTAGATCACACTGTTTGTCCAATACAGCAAAGGAGAGACACTAACCATCATACTGTACATCAAAATAAGCCATTAGTTATTTTCTGCTTCGCCCCCTTTTTATTGTAATGTTCACTTTTTCTCCCCCTTGCATTGAGACTTGCTAAGACTAGACTTCTTTGGGTGGAGGGCATGGGGGGATTTAAGTAGTATAAAACCATGGGCAGGCACTCTTTATTTTGTATTAGGAGGTCAGTTCAGTACTTTTTGTGGCAATTTTGCATTGGCTGAAAAGAGGCTTTAAAACCCTCAGCACAGGAGCCCTACACAGGAGGCACAGAGGTGGCTAGACCACCTGTATGTTCCTCACAAGAATAATGAACAGGAAGAAATTTGTCTGGAGCACTTCTTTATCCCTGATTCTGGCTTTGTCCTTACTAGTAGTGAAGGTTGAGGCACAAACTTTTTCCTGAGTCCTTTCACCATGTTCTGAACTGACAGGTATGGGTCACCCTAAGTGCCATTAGCAGAAAATCTAGCACAAGACAAACCTTGGTGAAACTAACACGAATTAAATTATTTATTCTTTTGTTTTTTAAGAACTGAAATCAGCTATTGAAGAAATATTACCAAGTCTAAAGGAACAAAATGTTAGAGTCTTCTACCTAAGCAGGACAACTGATACAGATGGGGTTGACAGCTTTCTCGATAAAATGGAAAGTGTTTCAGATGAGCCTACCCCACAGTCATGGAGATGCAACGTCACTTTTAAAAGTACTGCCTTGTATATTTATACCTCTGGCACTACAGGTAATATAAATATGACAAAAGCTAGGGAAATGGATTGATTAAAATGTCATACTAATTGAAGTTTATTTTTCCTTTGTAAACTTAAATTTGTAACCAGGAGCACTGTAATTTAAAAAAAAATCTGATTTTGTCTGAAAATACTTTGCCTACTAATGTTACATGCAATACCTAAGTGTTTTGTACCTGAAAAAGATTAAAGAAAATAAAATATTTCTTCTTTAACTTTGTGCTTTTAAAAGTACTTTTCCATACAGTCAAGGCTTCCTTGTTTAAGGCAAGATTCTAGCACACCAACAGAGGAGAGAAAAACCTTTGGAGCACAGGCAAATATGATTATAAATCTCCCGAATTGTCCAAGAAATTCAAACAGATGCAATGCCAGGCACTACTGTAAATTTACACTTTTTAAAATTGCTGAGGTTTCAAAATGAGGATGCCTATTAACTATTGTGACCACATTTGAAAGTAAACATTTTGCAATTCTATGTCAGTGTGTAGAGCTATTTGGCTTTGTGTTGTCTTTTTTCAGTAGACATGCTTGTTAGACAAATATTCCTTCCATTATATTATTTAATGTGGCATACATCTATAGCCTTTTGAATAGAGTTTTGTATTTGAACTAAAATGGAACCAAGTTTGGGCTCTTAAAAAAACACTGAAGATTTTGATCCTCAGTGGTACAAAGCATCAGTAACTTCCACTTGTTTCAAGAGGAAGTGAAGCGTGCTCTGAATGTTGACTATATTAGGAGCTCAGATCCCACCAGTCACTAGGCAGGGTAGTGGTCTCATTGGAAATGCTCCTGGGAGTAAGGATTTCTAGACAAAATGGTAGTGGAGCATAAATGATAGAGGGCAAACAGTGTCCATATTTAAGAAAGGGAAAAAGGAGGATTCAGGGTACTACAAACCAGTCAGCCTCACCTCAATCCCTGGAAAAATCATGGAGCAGATCCTCAAGGAATCCATTTCTAAGCATTTGGTGGAGAAGAAGGTGATTAGAAACAATCAGTGTGGATTCACCAAGGGCAAGTCATGCCTGACAAACCTGATTGCCTTCTATGATGAGGTGACTGGCTCTGTGGATGCAGGGAGACCAGTGGATGTGGTATACTTTGATTTTAGCAAGGCTTTTGCTAAAATCTCCCACAACATTTTCACAGGCAACCTAAAGAAATATGGGCTGGATGAATGGACTGTAAGGTGGATAGAAAACTGGCTGGAGCATTGGGCTCAGTGGGTAATAATGAATGGTTTGATGTCTAGTTGGCAACAAGTATCAAGTGGAGTGCCCCAGGGGTTGATCCTGGAGCTGGTTTTGTTCAATGTCTTCATCAATGAGCTGAAAGATGGCATAGAGTGCACCCCCAGCAAATTGGCAGATGACACCAAGCTGGCAGGAGTAGTAAGGTAGGACTAGGATTCAGAGTGACCTAGACAAATTGAAGGATTGGGCCAAAAGGAATGTCATGAGGATCAACAAGGACAAATGCAAAAGTTCTGCACTTGGGACCGAACAGTGTCATGCACCAATACAGGCTGGGGACTGTCTGGGCAGCAGCTCTGCAGAAAAGCACCTTGGGGTTATAGTGGACAAGGCTGAATATGAGCCCACAATAGTGTGACCTTGTTGCCAAGAAAGCTAATGCCATACTGGGCTGCATTGATAGGTGTGTTGCCAGTGGGTCCAGGGAAGTGATTATTCCTCTCTATTCAGCACTGGTGAGGCCCCATCTAGATTATTATGTTCAGTTTTGGGCTCCCACTACAGAAAGAATGTGGACAAATTGGGGAGAGTCCAGCAGAGGGCAACAGACATGGTGAGGGAGCTGGGGGACATGACTTATGAGGAGAGGCTGAGGGAACTGGGCTTATTTAGTCTAGAGAAGAGACAACTGAGAGGGGATCTAATAGCAGCCTTCAACTACCTGAAGGGGGTTCAAAAGAGGATAGAGTTGGACTCTTCTCAGTGGTAGCGGATGATAGAATAAGGAGCAATGGGCTCAAGTTGCAGCGAGGGAAGTTCAGATTAGATATTAGGAAGAATTTGCTCACTAGGAGGGTAGTAAAACACTGGAGTGGGTTACCCAGAGAGGTGGTGCAATCTCCTTCTTTGGAGATTTTTAAGACCCGTCTAGACAAAGCTTTGGCTGGGACAATCTAGTTGGGGCTGGTCCTGTTTTGAGCAGGAGGTTGGACTAGATGACCTCCTGAAGTCCTTTCCAACCCTAATTTTTTATAATTCTATGATAAATCTCAGTCCCTGAGGAATGTTGTGCATCCCTATCTATCACACAAGGTTTGTGTTCAAACTTTGGTAGAGGGTAACTCCATTCAATGGAGAACACCCTGATGTCATAGAAAAACATGCTTGGAGAGGGAGACGCTGCTCTTGACCATGTAGTTGTTAGGTGTGCATAAGTCTGTAGCACTACAAGTGAGCTAAATCACCCCAGCTTTAAACCCACTTCATCCAGCAGGCTAGAGTTGTAAAGTGTCTAACCCTAATGCAGCCCGTGGTGATTTGGAGAGAGAGGAAATCCTTGCTTGTGACCCCACCTTAAGCACAATCTTATTTGTTACAATTACTGACCATATGAAAAAGTGCATCTTTTCTCTCGTCTTTTCACAGGTCTTCCAAAAGCTGCCATGATTACCCATGAACGCATAATGATAGCTTGTGGTTTAGCCACTGCAAGTAAAATTACTTCTGAAGATATAATATATACTACCCTGCCACTGTATCACAGTGCAGCCCTTCTGCTTGGACTCCACGGATGTATCATGCAAGGTAGAATGCACTTGACAGTTTCAATGAGTTACTGTGCACATAGGATGGGAGAGCAAAAAGTATAGACAGAGCTGGCACTGCAGCTTCAGTTCAGCCTCAGCTGATGCGCCAGCTGGTGAGCTAAAATGGTAGTTGCAGTCCCTGAGTATCATTTGCATAGAAACTTGGGGCGCTAAATGGCCATAATCATGAAAGCAATGGACCCACTGCTGACTGCTACTCTTTGGCTGTCATGGTGCCAGTGGCACTGCTACTCCATTCTCAGAACCAAGTGGCATATTTGCCTCCCTTGTGTAGCACAACCACAGGGCTAAAGAGATGCAGTGCCACACATTTAATTCAGTCTGAATACCCCTGACCTATTGTTAGACAGTATTAGAATACAAAGCTAATTGCTTGACATGAATTGTATATGAACATACTTATGGGAACTCACTTTTTTTTTGTTTTAAGATGAAGCTGTATAGTGTGTCACCCTGCAAGATTCCTACTCTCTTGCCACTAAGGAAATGGTACGCATTTTCTTCACAGTAGAGTTATTGTCTTAAGTCTTTTACCTTTTCTTCTTTTTGTGTAGGTGCAACCTTAGTTTTGCGCTCCAAATTTTCAGCAACTCACTTCTGGGATGACTGCAGGAAATACAATGTAACAGTTATACAGTACATTGGAGAGGTGCTTCGGTATTTGTGCAATATGCCAAAGGTAACTTTCTGTAGGAGAGTGATTTTTTTTGCCTCTCTGCAAATTTGATAATTACAAATGTGACCTGGATTACCTGTGTAATACTATTAAAGACAGATTTTAGTGTATGATGTGTAATCTATAGAGAATGTATTCCATTGGTGCATATTGCTTGACTTTATTTTTAATTTCTCTTTGTATTTTGCTGACTAGCTTTATTAAGTCAATGGGTTTGGAATGACATTGCAGTCATGATGGTCCAAGGAATATGTGAGAAGAAAAGGTTTTTTCTTGGCAATATATTTTAGTGGAATGACTGCATTGTTTGGAGAGAGATTAGACAATCTTTTTGGCAACAAGTCAAAAACTATTACAATTAATATCAACTAGATCTTTGTTCAGCTGTTTTCCAAATAACATTGTCAGTACTTTTGTAAAAGTTTCTGATTCAAAAATAATAATCCCAATGACTATTTTGAGTAGCACATTTTATATATATTGGTATTTTATTTTTTTAAGTCAGAAACTACAAATATAGCTTTTTCTACCTGAAGAACAACACAATTTCAACTAAAAAAACTTTAAAACTTTAAAATTACAGTCAGGACAAGACCCTTGTTCTAAATAGTACACAGTCTAATTGTATGCTAATGTAATATTTTTTCAAAAAAAAGTATCAGTGTTTTGAACTCAACATTTTTGTCAGTGGTCTTAGAATCATATGTATAATCATAGAGAATCATAGGGGTAGAAGGGATCTCCCCAGGTCATCTAGTCTAACCCCCTGCCTAAGGCAGGATCATCCCTATCCAACCATCCTTTACAAATCCATAATCTAACCTCTTAGTAAAACTACCATTAACTCTGACATGACACCCGAATCTGCCACAGGTAAAGCAGGGGGACCATGGCAGCCAATGTGCTACTTGTGTAAAAGGTTGTCAATATATGGTCAAGAGATCCCAAGTAGAGGGCCATGTCCTCTGCTACAGAGGAAGAGAAAGCCCCCACAGTCCATACCAAGTCTTGGTGGAGAATACTATTCTATGAAGTCAGGATTCTTCTTTCAAATTAACATGCACTTAAAATGAATGGAGGAAGCTTGCACCTGCTGTGATCTACCTGGCTGAAAACCAAATGTGAACAAAAGGTCCAATTGGGAAATCAAGCACCGTGTCATTTTACATCTATCCAACTAGAACTGGTTTTCAGTAGGCAAGAAACTCTAAACGCAGGATAGCTAGTCACATGAGCTTTACAGGTGGAAGAGTTAGAAAAAACTATCCAAATGAGCAGACTAAGGGAATGTGTCTGACTGTCTAGCATCATCTTGGTTTACTGATACTTTGAGATTCTCATAATCCAATGTAATTGATCAATTTGATAAATACGTTAACTAACCAAGCCCCCATTAACATTTTATGTAGTGTTTTTTCAGAGCGTACGCAGCTGACTAGCAATTAGAGCAGCGTTAGACAGTGCAAATATGATGTAAAAACATATCCATCTCCTCCCCTTGCCCTCTCCTACCTCCATTCTTTGCCTATGTGGAACATGGCCAGGATAAATAATCAGCCCAAACTTCCTTGCCAATTTTATTTTCTTGACATAGAATATCAAATATGAGGGCTGGCCTCTGATTTCAGTCATGGGATTCAGCAAGGTTATTCTAAATTGGGCTTAGGGGTGCAAGCCAGATCAAAATCAGGCCCCTACCTTTTTACGGTGTTTCTGTATGACAGTTGGATCAAGCTGAGCAGCGAATTAAAGGGACCGTGTAAGTGGGTGAAAATGAGATTTTGAATCAGACCACCAGTGAAGAGCATTGTCCAAAGTCCCACATAGGATGATGAGAGAAAGGTGTGGTAGCGAGACCCAGTGGAGATATGAACTGACCTAGAGAAACTGGACATTTCTGCTGGGCAGTTAATACACCAGCAATACCGTGAATACTAAGGTCTAAAAACTGAAGAGAGTAACTATTCATCCACAGTTGCAGCAATACTGCCAGGACTGTGTAATATTAAAGGTAATTGTCCTTCCACACAACATCCTGATCCTTCTAGCACTGATAACTACCCATGCTAGTTAACAAGGGTAAATTTGCCTTACTCTGTGTGTTAATATATTCAATATTGGTTACTACCTGTAATTGTGAAATGGGGATTGTTTTGAAGGTAGAGGCAAGTGAATGATACCATGTACTCATATTTCACTGAATTATGTCCTTTGACAATTGGGCCACTTTCAGTCGTGGAATGTCCTGGAAGCACAAGTAGTACTGAACTTTGCTGCATTTAACCAGGGCCATAAGGCTTGAACAGCTGTTGGCAGCTGTGCCACCCAGTAAGAGGGCAGTTCAGACACTCAAGGTGAGGGGGCTTAGCAAGGCTTGAAATTCAGGTAAAACAGCTTAATCACTAAAGGTGACCTGCTCATTAAATTAGTTTTACATAGATGAGAAAATTGCAAGGTTGAAGCTGAAACCAAATGAAAGAACTGAAATGATGGGGTAGTGTAATTGAGTGGCACTGGGCAAGGAAAGCTGGCTTTCTCACAGGTATTATTTATTATTGGTGGCAGCTTATCTACAAAGATCAGATTTCATCTCAGATCTACACAGGTTATTTTTCATTGCTGAATACAGGAGTGGTTGTTTACATCAGTATATGAGATTCAGCATCTTTAGAGAAAGCACTTGTCTACAGGCTTAGTGTTTAATGCTGGGGACCCCTACATGCATTGGTTTGAATGGACATGTCTCCAGAAAGCTGCAGTTAACAACTTATTGCGTATAAGACGTGGACCTTGTGGAAATGATTATTTGTACTAAAATGGTGGCAATAAGAGGGCTCCAGGGCCATTGCACTAGGCTTTGTAGGGGCATATCAGAGAGGCCATTTCTGCCTCGAAGAGCTTATGAGTCTAGGCAGGTTAATCTTAATGAACCTTGCTTTTCACTGCTTTCCTTGCTACACCAGCAGCCTTTCTGCAGGCTTATCATTTATTTCTTTTATACAAGCCTGGAATAGATTCACACTGTCTAACTAAGTCACATAAACATGTGCGTCACACCAGGGAGAGTGAACTTGGCCTGAGGGACTCAGCTGTGCTTCCATTGACTTCACAGGGTAAAAGCAGGGTCATCACCAAGATGCAAGAATGAAGGTTGGAATCTCAGACCAATCAGATTAATCCACTAGAAACAGCCTGATCTTGCAGTTTCAGGCAGGCAAAACTCAAAATGAATCACGTCATTGCAAATAGCCAGATTCTACTCTGAGTCACGCTGGTGTAAATCCAGAATAATTCCATCGACTTCAGTAGAATTACTCTGATCCAGCAGAGATACTACATCAGAGGTTTCTTATGGAATCCGGCTCTGGGTCAGAACCTCTGCTAGTTGACGCTATCATAAGTCCATTGATTTCCCTGAACCATGATGATCTACATGAGTGAAGGATCTACCCCCAAAATATTATAATTTATTATTAGCACAACAAGTAGGGAAACAACTAGCCTTACAGTCAGCGTAACAACAAATTAACAGAATATGTACTGCAGAAATCAGCTGAGACAAAAGGAGTTCCTGCCGTCACTGTAGAGTGGCACGTGTTCTCTTCTCTTGGCCATAGATCATGTGCACCCTAGATAACCCCTTTTACCTATTCTCTGGTCAGTCTCCCTTAGCAGGCAGAAAAGAATGAATGAGAATAGAGACTTTACAGTTTCTCAGCAGACAGAGTAGATTGTTTCATAAATGAGTTGGTCTGCTCTTAATGAAAGATGTGCCATCCAAATGGAACTCAGCGATGATCAACAAAACTACTTAAACTAAACTGCTATTGCTAGACTAAGTCCTGTAGAACAGCAGTAATAATCTAGGAGCTACCTGACAGAAGTCCAGAATAGTACTGCATATCAAAATTGTTAAAAGCAAAATGAACCCACCTTTACTATCAAGGCAAATTAACATGTAAATATATGCACATTTTAAACTTCTTGCTATAGCAGTTTTTTTGTCCACTCTGGTTGGGAATATCTGACAGGATTAATTGATCTGTCATTTTATGGGGTCAAATTTCTGTCTGGAATAATCCCGTGTTTCCAGTGGGCTTTCACCAGGGAGGAATTCAGCTCACTGTCTCTAATTAAGCAAGAAATAGCACAAGGAAAAGCATTACTTTATGTTTGTTTATAACCACAAAAGGGACAACAAGTGTGTTAACCATTTCACGTACAATAGGTGAGAAATCTTCAGCTAATGCACCGTTTCTTGAACTTTGGAAAGCTGGAGGCTCAGGACAATAGAAATAATTATGGTTTCCAACCAATTTGCAGAGCAACTGGGAAAACTTGCATTGCTGCTGCTGTCTCTCTTTTCTCAATCCTTCACTACTATTCACTTACTAACCCTTTGCATCCCACACTCTAAACCAGGAGTGTCAAATTTATCCAGCTCTGGCATAGAGCTGGATTGTGCCCACAGACTCCTTCCCCTTTACCCTCCCCGTCTCCCCCCCTACCTGATTCCATGGCTTCTCCAGCCAATCTGGGACCCACGCTGGAGCAGGTGCCAAGGGTAGTACACATCCCAGAGTGCGTACTGTGTGTTGTGCAGTCCAGCTGGGGCAGCTGCTGTATGCAGCATGGCTGCCAGTCCAGACTACACTGCACATGATGCCCTTTCCAGCTGCTCTGGGATTCATGACACACATGGCACAGGTCCCAGGCTTTCTGGAGTCCCCACCATATCAGGTATGCTGGGGGAGAGAGGAGAGTGAGTCCATGAGCTGGATCCAACCTGCAAACTGGTCCCACATGATGGATGCATGCCATGCCCTATGTGGGTCTGATTAGATGTGGGGGCAGCACTTGGGGCCAGATGGAGTGTGCAAGCTATATGTGTGACACTCCTGCTTTAAACAATGCTAAAGACATTTCTCTTTCCAGTGCAACTGGCTATTTCTGTCTCTTGCTAATGTACCACTGGAATAAGGCACCTTGAGAATATGCAGACAGCCTAATTATCTACCAAGCAAAATATCACTTGCACAGATAGCTAAGATTATGGCTACTGCAGGTGGAAACATGAGGACAAAAGTGTGGGTTTATGATGACATTTGGGCCACTCAGCAGCAGAGAGGGCAGCTCACATCTAAATACATTTTTTAAAAATCTTGAGTGCCTCAAAGCAATATTGGGCACATGAGTATAGGGAGCAAATTCTCCTAAACATTCATGGGATCTGCAGAAGCCATATCCTCAGCATTTGCCAAAATTCCCAGAAGTTTTGTCACTCCCATTCATTGTTTGTTAAAGGACACTGGAGTTGTGTGTGTTCAGCTCTTTTCTCAGGTTGGCTGACAGTGGGCAGCCACATGATCTGACTGTCCCCCACAGGCAGTGTTTGTCATCTCCATGTTTACAATGTGTAAAAAACACATTGATAATGCTGTTTAAAGATTCACATGAGATGAACTACTAGGTGTCTTTTTCATCAACTTATTCCTTATTCAGCTTACTGGAGTTTTTGATCAAGTAAAGACTAACTTCATTTTGGACTGCTCTGTTGCAGTTTAGAGAATCTCAAAATCTGCCATCTTTCTGTCTGCAATTTTTTGCTGAACTAAGGGTGAAATTCACTTTTATGCAGAGGGTCACTGCACTGCTTACACACAAAATAGGGCTAAAGAGGTGCTGAGGTGTCATTCTGGCCCTCTAAGTGGGCTGAATTTGAACCTCAGGGCTCTGTCCAGCCCTAATTGAATTTGGTTTAGCCACTGATTTCTGTCAGAGACAGATATTCAACCCAACATGCTCCAATACTCCTCTGCTTGCCACTGTTAGACAAAGTAAGCAGCAGGCCATCTGTCCATATGATAACCATCCACATCACCCCAAAAGACCTTGTGTCTTGCGTGTTTCCTGGACCATCAGCACTACAGCAACACTCCAACCCTACCACAACATAACTGTGTGTTTAGTCGTTGTGATGTTTTTGCACAATTTACTTCCAGGTGTACTCAGTTCTTGCAAACTAAAATTTTCTTTAAACTTGTTCATTTGTAGGAGTGTTTATTTAACAATTATAAACTCACTTTGAGTTTTCTTATTTCTAGAAAGACAATGACCGTGATCACAGAATAAGACTTGCCATAGGGAACGGGTTAAGGGGTGATGTTTGGAGGGAATTTGTCAAAAGATTTGGAAACATCCGTATTTTTGAGTTCTATGCTTCAACAGAGGGAAACGTTGCCTTTGTTAACTACACTGAAAAAGTGGGTGCAGTGGGGCGTGTCAACTGCTTCCATAAGGTAAGAAAAAACCCTTGGAGGCTAGCACACTGCTTTCAGGGATGACGTTCAGCCCATCCCCAAGGATTGCCTAGACCCCCTGTATAATATAAAACCCAGAAGACCATCAGAGACAGTACCAAGCTCAGTCTTAAACAAATAGTCTTCCCTTCCCCTATTTTAGCCGGTCTGCCAAACCCCTGTATATCAGTACTGCTGCCATCTTTTTTTTTTTGGATTCCCATACAGCCCCTAGTATTTAGGCCCTGTTTATGTATTTGAAATGTGAACTTAGCACTTTTTCAATGCAAAATTAAATATACAACATTATTGAAAATATAGTTAAGACATTCATATTCACGTGTTCATATATATTTTGTAAATTTTCACTAGAAGGTTATACAGTATGAGCTGATTAGATATGACGTGGAGAAAGATGAACCAATCCGAGATGAAAATGGATACTGCATAAAAGCTCCTGTAGGTATGAACTGGCTCTTTTGAAACATCACACACACATTTGCTACTTTAAACTGTCAGGAACCTTTCTGTGCCACTCAGTACTTGTGTTTGGGGTTTTTTTTTAAACCACAAATTAGAAAATGTTATATTAAGGAAACGAGATTCAGTAGGCAGCTTGTAAGAAAAGCAAGGGATGATGCTCGGTTAATAATTCTATATTTATATTATGTGTTTTAATAATTATTTCACCCATCCTTTCGTTTGTGAAGTCTTTTGTAGTAAAGAGTACCTTAAAATGTTTGTTTGAACCGAGCCTTTTCAAAGATCTCGTCTGTCAACTTAAGCTTTGTTCTTTTTTTTTTGTCTGATAAATTTGCATAACCTATTCCTGAAGAAGCGTTTTCAAAACAGGTGTAGAACAAAATTTGTGTCCCAGTAGATGAAACTTTTCATCATTAGCAACATAAAAATCACATATATAAGTTAAGTAAGCTTTTTGATGCTTTTATCTCACTATAAGGATTTTTCTGTGGATGATGATTTTGGCTGGAGGGTGCAGTTCTGAATTTAAACAGAACATACCAGGTACTTGTTGATTGACTTGCTGCTGAATGGCCCAATTTACACTGTTTTTAAAATAGCGTATCTTGTCCCATTCTTTCAACTTTGCACCTGAAGGTGTTCCAAACTTTCATCGTGAGGCCAGAATCTATTTCATTTACCTTCTTACAAGTCCACTATAGCTGGCAGAATTACGTCGGTATGTTTGAGAGAAGGATTTGGCCTCTGGAGCAAACAACACCAGATTTGCAGTTGTGTGAAAGAAAAGCCTGAGAGGGTGGTTATGGCTGGGAGGTGGGGCAAAAATGCTAACTCCCTCTGTATGTATGGGGGCACATCACAAGCATATGTGATGTACCCTGATACTGGACACACATTCCACTGAGGTCAGTGGGCAAACAGGCATTTATATAGTAACAGAGGATCTGCACCTGGAATCGTCTGTCCACTCCCCTCATTAATAACCTAGATCGCGTACTGCTGCTGAGGAGAGGGCAGGGCATGTCTAGCGAATATTCTTAATTCTGTGTTTAAGCCTGGCACATCTGGGGTTTTAGTTGTGGGGACTTTTTCTAGTATTTGGCCATGAATGATTATCAGATGCTTGATGGAATCTGTCATGTAGGAATGGAGCCCATGTAAGTTGTACCCAGAATCCTGAAATAGATGGCAGGCTGCATCTGAAATGTATTTTCTATGCAGTCTGAATAAGATTTACTCCAGCACATGGCACCTGTAGAGACCCTGCTTGGCTACTCAACATAGGCAAATGGCAGGTGAAATTCAGATACAGGCACCAACCTGCACCATGCCTGCCTTCTGCTGACCCCTCTTGCTCACTGATAACACATAACAGCAGCTGCTTCTGGTTTAGTGGGTGAAGGAGCTGTGAACACACATGCACACTCACACACACCCCTGTGTGTATATGTTCTGCATTCAGAGTAAGCAGGTCAGAGCCTGGGTACACTTACTCTCTATATGGAGGCAATTCTTTTTGCTGCCTTTGAGATAGCTGAGAGAGGAGCAAGCTCAAACGATGCAGGACAGAATAGGAATATCCATCTTCTAGGGAAAAGCTGAGCATATGGCCTGCCTCAGAGCTCATGCAAAGACTAGTGCTGCAATTTGCTTAGGGAATCTGGGTGCCCAGTCTCCGTTATTTTTAAAGAACTTTGGACATGCAAACTCTTAAGTGACTTTAAAGATTTCGTCTTACATTTTCAAAAATGTCAGGCTGATGTCTGTGCTCCTGTCCTTTTACGCATAGATTGCTAGCATTATAATTTGTTGTACTGATAATTTTAAGGAAAGATGGTTATATAAAAGAAAACCAAAATGGTTCTGCAGACACTATAAACATCACTAGTTTCATATAAGATAACAAATGTTTTTAAGTGCCATCAGTTTACATGGTGCTTTGCAAACACAACAAATGTGTGTTCTTTTCTCCTTCCTAGGTGAACCAGGGCTCTTGATTTGCAAAATCTCACAGTTTGCTCCATTTACTGGCTACGCAGGAGCAAAGAGCCAGACAGAGAAGAAGAAGCTAAGAGATGTCTTTCAGAAAGGAGATTTATATTTCAACAGTGGTGACCTCTTAGTGATTGACCGAGACAACTTCATCTATTTCCATGACCGGGTTGGAGACACATTCCGGTTAGTTTGCTTAAGACTGAAGATCATGTAAATTCATTCTCAGTTCCTTGTAATCCCTTGTACAGAGTCTCTCACCTGAAAGCATTGTGCCCAATGTGGAAGTCACAAGGGGCTTATGTCACAAATTTCCTATTTTTGTTTATTTTGCTCATGTAGCATATACTAGTGCACATGTTGCTTACAGCAAATTAAATTTAGGATGATGAATGGACAGGCCCATACTTTCGTTTAAGTTTCACATTAATTCAATTCACTTCTTTATTTTTTAAGGGAAATTAAAGGGTCTTTTTTATCAAAGATGGGAATAAAGTTAAACTGTGCCTTTTTATTAGTTTAAAAGCCCTTTTAAATGCTTGCAAGCTGGATGTATTCCAGTTCTGGTCAGACTTAAGTAATATGGAGTGTATCATGATGCTTTGCTTCATATTTTCCTCTCCTCTTAAATCCTTGTCTCAGTGGAAATGTATTCCTTAATTCCAGCATGATTGTGCAATGACAGAAACCATTATAACAAACACTGTTCATCAGATTTGAATAATTTATATAGAAATGATGAAATTTTCATACTGTTTTTGTTTCCCAGATGGAAAGGAGAAAATGTAGCTACTACTGAAGTTGCAGATATTTTAGGATTGGTTGACTTTGTCCAAGAAGTTAATGTATATGGAGTGCCTGTACCAGGTATAAATGAAACACCTGACAGTCTGGATAATACAAGATCTATTTACATAGTTAACATAATTTCATTACATCCATATGATCTGTAAAAACAAAAGCAATCTCCTTTAGCTTTTCTATTTTTCATATACTGTATTTGGTAAATCCAATCATTCATGTGTATATAATGACCATTAGTGGAGAAGCCTTAGTAAAAGCTTTCTTTATAGTCTTACATTTAGCAGAGTCAGTTAACAGGAATATGGGAGAGGATTTGAGAATAAAAAACCACACTAGAATATAAATAGCAATTGTGTTTTATAACAACCTGATCTGCAATTACTGTAACATGAGACAAAGAAAACTATGAAAGGGGATTTCTGGGAAAATGTATAAGACAGTAGTTTAGGAAACTGAGTTCTCTCCTCTCACCTGTCTATAATGAGGCAAATCACCGTAAGAAGTTCAGACACAGGGCTCTTCAGAATTTCTGTTCAAGCCTCTTTGTTGATTATCATGGCACTTCTTTACATACATTGGGGCTGTGCAAAGCTTCTGGTGCTGATTTGATTTGGAGGCGACTCGGCTCAATTCAGTGGCCGAATCTCCAAATCCGAATCAAATCAGGGGACCAATTAAAAGGTCCAAATCAATTTGAAGCTCTCCAAATCAATTTGGAAAAGATTTAGAGAGCTTTGGTGATTTGGGCATTCCCCAGTGGCTGCAGCAGGGAGCTGGAGCAGACCCTGAGCTGGTAAGTAGGGGATGGGGGAGGGGACCATGGGGGGACCCTGCCAGGTCCCATCCCCCACCATGGCTGCCCCACCTCCCAATGCTTTAAAAAAAAAAAGCCCCCTCTCACTGAGTGCTACCAGGCAGATGGGCAATCCCCACTACCCCATGTTGTGTGGCGGGGCTCTGCCATTAGCACCCCATTCCCCCCCATCCCTCCATTGTTTTCCCCTCCTGCCCCAGCTCTGGCCCTTTAAGAAAAAAAATAAAAACAAAAAAACCTCTGGTATCACCAGCTCCTGCAGCAGCCTCGGGGTTTCTGGGGGCTTGTTGCAGAGCCCCCCCATGCGGTGCGGGGCAGTGGGGATTGGCCCCTGCCATCCAGGAACTGGTGAGTATTTTTTTTTTCTTAAAGGGCCAGAGCTTGGGGGGGGCTAGGAGAGTGGGGGGCTCATGGCATAGCCCACCATGCAGCGTGGGGCAGCAGGGGGCAGCAAGGACTACTCCCCTGCTGGGCAGCACCCAGTAAGATGGGGCTGGGGTTTTTTTTTTGAAGTACCAGGAGCTGTGGCTGGATGGGGCAGCCATTGCTGGGGCTGGGAGAGTGGGCAGGGGGATGGGGCCTGCCCAATTCGGCAGCAGCTGAAGCTCTAAATCAGATTCAGCCAAATTGATTCAGGTCAGTGATTTGAATTACCAAATCATATCGCTGTTCCCCAAATCGGCTGAATCCGAATCCAAAGCAAATACAAGCCATTTCGCACAGGCCTAATATACACCCCAATAGGAAAATTGACACTGGACAGGTTCCCAGGTGTGCCACTGTATACCTAGGTGAACTCTGAGGTGGCATTAGTAGCTTTATACCACTTCCTGTCTTGCAGTCTGCCTGTCCATCTGGGCACGGTAGAGCCACTCCAAGGCTGCTCTGGTTCATTCCAGTGGATAACAAATCCCAACAAATAATTTCAATGGTCAAGTTCATTGGCATGCAGCACACTCTGGCTTGGCCCCTTCTCACTGTGGCACATCCCAGATGACCACCAAAATACTCCCACTATGCTATAGAGTCCTGAGTGACCATTATGGGGTTGGCTGTTCTGAGAACCTGGCTCTTTGTGCTTAATGCTATAGAGAGCATAGGTGATAATGCTGACCCTCTTCCAATGGCTTATAAATATCCAGTTTTCATAGAAAATGTGAACTTTTCCAATAGCATCATAGGCTACGCAGTATCACTTACAAATTCTCATGCAACTCCCAAAAGACCAATGTCTTGCAGCAAAGGGATTGGAGATGGACCACCGCATCAGTCACTCTTGCGCATGAAAACCACTGGGGATTTGGGGGACCCTAAAGCAAACAAACAGCCAGTTTAGAAGCAGTTCTGTGCTAACACTCGCTATTGGAACATTCAGCACATAACACTTCCTGGGCGCGGGGGAGCCAGAGAAGAGTTTTTCCACTACTAACAAAAGAAGGACTACTTTTAGCTTGGGCCCAGTTTTGCCTTTTGTGAAGCACCACCCATTTCTGTAACATGAAAATTCACATTACACATTTTCTGATGCATCCAGTAGTTCCTCTAGCAAAATAAGGGCAGACCCAGATGAACATTCCTGAGGAGTCTATGGTTAAAAAAAACAAAACTTAAAAAATGCAGATAGCTTGAGAAAGTGGTGGATGGAAAAAGGATGAAGACCCAGCTTTTAAAAAAAAAATCCTTTACCTTCCTTCATTACCTACTAAAACAAAACAAGGGTTTCTCACTTTAAATAGACTTTGTTTTTACCAGCCTTTCAAGCGGAGATAAATACACAATTGCCATGGGAGAGATTTCACAAGCAAGGTAACCATGTGAATGGTCCAGAGTTCCTTATCCGCTTCTCAGATTACGTTGTCGGAGACAAGGGAAGAATAGCCTAACTCCCACTGGACTTGTAAAACCAGGTAGAAGAGGTGATTATACCCAATTATCAAATGGCCTTGCAAGAAAACAATCATATTGTTCAGAACAGTTCTTTTCTAACTATGCCATTGTACAGTTTGTTTTCTTTGCACACAAACTTTTGTTGTTTTATATGGTGCAAATAATTATATTTCACTCTAGTAATGCACCTGGTGTTAACTGCATACGAAAACAGACAATCTCAGAGCAGATCTAACTAATCCAGCACTTCAAGGTACAAGACTGCAACGCCCTGAACCAGGCTTTCTGAATAGGTTGAGTAAACAAATTGGAATGCCAGGTGGTATTTTTGAGCTTACAGTATGAAACGGGAGAAAGAAATAATCTGATGATGGTGACTAAAGATAAACTGTCGTAGTTGCTCTCAGACTCTTCTATCTTCCCTAGTTTTGCCTTGACTTTATAGTCACTTTTCCTTGTTACCTGGTGACTGCCCATGTGCGCAAACCTTTGTAATGCACTGACAGGACCTCTGGCTGCAAAACCTTTTGTAAGGGATAGTAACTCTGTTTTCAGCTTTTTCATTTAATTCTATTTTAGGAAATAAAATACAGAGTCACTGCAGAAAACTGCATAATATAAGTATGTGGGAGAGCATTAGTGGGAATGTAGTATAGTGAGATCTGGTCTTCTCAGGACATTTGTGTTCTTGAAAGACTAGCTTTTGTCATCTTTTATCCACCACTGGCCAGCCCACCCAACCTTACTCCATCCCCAAAATGAACTGCCAAACCCTGCCCACAGAGTGTTAACAAATGCAAATACCAGTGCTTCTGGATAGTGATGGAGGATGAGCCACTTAGATTTAATTCCTCTTTGTTGTTACACCATGTGGATGAGTTTAGAGAAAGAAGAATCCAGAGGGTTTGGAGGACTGCACCATAGTACAGTATCAACCAGTAGATGCCATGCTGGTTGGAGTATGTTTGTGCTGTAGTCTAGAGCTCATCCAGCTAGTTTAGACACTAGAAGTACAGGTTCTACATGGGATAATTTATGAGTTTTCCAGCAGAGTAAATTAGTTTGCATGGACTTCTCGCCTGCCCTAGCTGGACTGCTTCTGCCACTCGAGCTAGTTTGAGTATGGCTGCTTTGTCTCTCTAACTTGGAAGATTTGTGGATTAATCTGCTATATCAGCAGCTTGTACAACTATAAAATACTTTGCTACTTGCCATGTTTATGATGGCATGCTGCTTTAGTTTGGCTTATTTGAATTTTAACCCAGTGAATTGTTAACAAGTTAGCAGCCATATATATCTTGGTGACTTTGATTTAACTCCAGCCAGTTACATTGTTGCAGCATTAGACCTCAGCCCTAAGTTTCTTTTTAAACAATACAGACCATATTTAGATCTTAAAGTGCTTAAAGGCATTGAGCCAAACTTTCAAAAGGTCAGAGTCTCACTTTCACTTAAGCAACAAAATAGGAAACAAACTTAACAAAATGCTTTGTCACCTAACAGTAACTGCTGTGTTATTTAAAAATACATTTTCCAAGAAGTTTGGTATTTGATGTGATGAACTTTTCTGAAAATTTGGCTCTTTTTTGAGGGCTTAATGAAAACTGAGTTCTCTCTTGAAAAAAATCTGAATACCTACTAAAATCAGAATAGAGGAAAATATTCAGGTGTGGGAAGATACTGGCTGATATCCGGAATGAAGTAGGTGTGCTCTGAATGGATTTAGTGGATTCCCTATTTGGAATAAGGCAACATCTCAGGAGTTACAGATGTGTCAGTACCTTTCCAAGTTATGGCCAGGATCAGTCAGGTACAGGTAGGTTTCCTGTGCTATTACACATTATTATTAATTCCATAATATCCTTTTTGAAAATTCAGTCAGAGTCACAAATAGCCTATGTGGAATTTGCTTAACCTCAGGCCTGATTTTTGCTCCATTGAAGATATTTTCTTCCTTTCCTTCTCTCACCCAGTTGGATGAGTTTTTACCAAATATCAGGTTGCTTAAATGACTTTTGGACATCATGCTAGAGGATCCTAGAGGATTAGAGGCAAGAAGCCTCAGATAGGGTCAGATAAATGGATATGAAACTCCCTTTTTGGAAGAGAGAAGGATGTAGTAGTTATTGTATCATTGTTACCAGCATCGCAAATCATGTAACACTAGAGAATCTGTTATAGTCCCACATTACCATCAACTTTTTTCCAACTAGAAGTATTTGTACCATAAATACTGAAACTACACTCTAGCCTATTATTCATCTAGTTGCTCTTCCCACCCACCCCAGACATCTGCAGTAGAGTTCACATTTCCATAAATAAGAGAAGCAATTAGCTCCTATGCATTAAACCGACTTGAAGCTCTCTGTATCATCTAGTGTCCATGCCCATGTAAATCTTAGACTGATTTAATACACTTTAATCCAAGTAGAAGTCAGGTCAGTGTGGTACCTCATAAATGAACTAATTCAGAGTGATCTTTCATAGACTAGCCAAGTTCATCCAATGCTAAACTGTAGCTTATCTGAACAAGTTAGTCTTTATGGTGCCACTCTGCCCTGGCCTTATGCCTAACTTCTGACCAACATGGTTAACTACATTTCTTTAATATGAGTGTTAGCATGAGAAGTTGAATAGCAAAGCGGACACTGCAAAGGGAAGATTTTACCAATTCCATGAATAGCTAATTCCAATAATTAAAAAAAACTTACTTTACATAATTCACTTGCTCAAAAACAAAGCCACTGACATTTATACAGCAGAAATGTTGATGTCATCCCTAGTTATTGCCTTTAATTGTTCCTCTAGGTCATGAAGGCAGAATAGGAATGGCTTCCATTCGACTAATGGAGGGCTGTGAATTCAATGGGGAAAAGATGTACAAACATGTTCAAGACTACCTGCCAACTTATGCAAGACCTCGCTTTATCAGGATTCAGGTAAGGCAGCCTTTCTGTATCATTGCCTGTATTCTCTTTTCCCTTGTTTCCATGAGGACTTCAGATGCTTATAATTATACTGGCAATTTTGAAGAGGCTTCCTTCTTCTCATGCTTACGGTACATCATTATGGGAGGAGAAGTGGACTCATGATGTTTCCATTTTGCCTGGAAGAAGAAAAGATATGAGCACATAAGAATATAGGATACTTGATATGTTTTAACATCCCTAATAAATCAAGGGAAATACATGGATCCTCTGTTTCATTAATTTAGCACAGTGAAGGGAGCTATGTTTCCAATTAAGGCCACTATTCTGCAAATTTAGAATATGGATCCATCCACATGGAACCATTGACAGAATAAGGTCATAAATTTTAATGTATTAATAAATAAAATCAAACAGTCTTTTTTTTCTTTATTACTCATGGTGAAAAATATTTGTCTTATTGAAGAAACTATTATAAAGGTAACTTGATTTGACTCTAGTATTAGCTCTGTATCTATTTCTTTCTTTTTTTTTTCCTGAAGAAGATCATACATTTACTGGGATAGCTTAATAGAAGCATATATACAGACATGTTAACATCCCAAACCACTTGATTCATCTTCAGGCTTTGGGGATACTACCCACACAAACTTTATTAACTCAACTGTGTACTAATTTGCCATCCGAGGTACAGCACCGTACAGCCTCTTGCAGAGAATCCCATATCTCCTGAGAGTGATCCTGCTCTTTTTCATCAGACCCAGTTTGAACTCTGACTGACGTATATAGCAGCAGGGCTGCTTAAGGAACTCCCCTTAGATCTAGCTTTCCTGTAGTTGAGGCTGTCTTAAGAGCCTGTCTTCCCATTTTCTCTTGTTCTTGGAAGCAATTTTGCCTACATTGGTCAAGCAGTTCCCCTTCTGTGACCTGAAAGAAGCTATATAGTCTGCTACACCATTTATTTAATAGCCAACATAAGCCCTTGGTCCAGCAAAAGATTTTGCTGGATCAGGCCTAAAGCAGCTGACACTTTAGCTTACATTGAAATGTTTGTGAGAATGACCAGTAGAGTCTCTGAGCCCCAGTTAAATAGGACAGTATAGGCAGCCTAACATGGCATTCTGCTGCTGTGACTCCAAGCATATCCAGGCTCCAGAAATGACTCCACATGCTGAAACCTGGAGAAACAGTTCAGGGTGAATTCAGCTATGTAGACATTTTTTGTTAACATGTCTTTGACTCCTATTCCTGATATAATGCGACAGAGCTGCGTGACATATCCAACTTCCAGATCTCAGAAGATATTAAACATATTTGCTATACTAAATATGAATTACATTTGTATGTCAGTATTGCCCTTGAAGAAAATACAAGACTCCTTTTTTCTTAATGCGTTGATTATTTCATCTTGAAAGACAGTCCCCAGAGTCACTAGTGTCCCCTTATCAATTTTTTTTTATTTTTGTTTTTATAAAGGACGTCATTGAGGTCACAGGAACTTTTAAGTACCGTAAAGTGCAGTTAGTGGAGCAGGCCTTCAACCCAGCAGTTGTCAAAGATGTCCTATATTTCCTAGATGACAAAGAAAAGATGTATGTGCTGATGACACCTGCCATTTATGACTCTATACAAAACCACAGTATAAGATTGTGAGTGTCTAAAGAGTCTTTTGTAATATTCAGTTTTTTAAATATATCCTAACTTCAGAAACTCTAGAAATCCATTTTTATGTATTGATAAAGGTTACAGTAAGTTTGTATTTGAAATCATGCTTAAATCCAACTTTTACTGATTACAGAATGTGAAAATATTTTTCTTTATTCCTTTGCTCTGCAAACTGCCCATGTACAACTGTGATGCAGAACATTGCTGTCTGACAGAACAAATCTGGCTCCTCCTCCCTTGCCCCAAACATTGTCCACTCCTTTTGTCTTACTGTTCCCTTCTGCCTTTTCTCAAGCTGTCCACACACCCTCTTACCTTGTGCACTATCATTCCATTTCCTACTTCACTTCTTTCAGCTCACCTTCCACCATCAACCTCTGTTTTTTATGGCATCTGTTCCTATTCTTATGTCTGAACTTATTCTCCCATGCTATGATTTAGGAAAGCATTTAAGTACATGGTCAAATTCTTTCCTGAATTAGCCCCCAAAACAGAATCAGAGGAAGGAGAATTCAGAATTAGCAACACATAGTCTATCTCATTAGGCAAATCACATTTTTGTTGTGTTTCTGTGGCAATTCCCTATGTTATATATATAATTTGTAATCTCTTTTGGAGCAGGGTTCTATTGTCTTCTATTTCTTCTGGCTTCTGTGGTGCTATATAAATAATAAACTGTAATGCTGCATTAATTGTTCAGGAATGTATGTTCAAATACCACACAGTCCCAAATACCACCCACAGTCTTTGAAGCTCTACCCCAAGAGCACTGCATCTGCACCCTCCTTTTTGTGCCCTTTGCCAGTACACTGAGGTCTTCATAGATCATTACTCTGCCCAGAGATAGCAGCACTCAGAACCATTCAGCTTTCTGAGCAGTTAATCTCTTATGCTACCTATCTGCACACAATTTCCACTGACTTCAGCCTGTCAGAGTTACTCAATTCTTTCAAGAGATTTTCTGCCAACCAGCTGGGGCCCTGTTTTGAAAATAAGAAGGGAGGAAAAAGGCAACACCTGGGCTATGTGCATACACAACTGGTGCTACTTTAACTACACTTAAAGCAGTGTATTTAAAGTATTTAAAGCAGTATAGCCCTCCCACTTTTGAAACCTGGTGATACCCAGAATGTGTTTAAGTGTAGGTAAAGGAATAAGGTATCCCAATGTAAAGCACCTTTTACACAAATAAAACTGCAGCCACACAAAGGGTTGTACTGGTGGAACTTCAGCGGTAAAAAAAAAAAGTCATATCCATAGCCAAAACCATATGAAAACGTATGTAGAACAGGGTTAAGATGGCCTCAGCTGCAATCAGAATCCCAAAGAAATCTAGGTTAGAATCTTCCCCTGGTTGTTCTCTAGTCTAGCAGCGGAGCCCTCTCATTAAACATGTTTTTAATGTACTAAATAATAATTATGCAAAAAAGTATCACCATAGTCGTTTGCAACATTTTCCTTTTCTGGAATTATAGTGGGGATAAAGAGGGCTGTTAAGTCAAATTGCTCATAAGCAAGTGAGTTTTTGTGGCTGGTACAGATTCTCCTAAAGAATGAAAACAACCCGCAGAATATGAGGGAAAAAAAGGGGAAGTAACAGAGGCCAAATTTTGCACTTGTTTGTGCAAGCCATTTTGCCCCAGTAGGAGTTGTTTGATTGGATGACAGTTGCACAGCTAGATCTACTGTTTGGTCTGAGCTACATTTATTCCCCAGATCGGGCTGGCCCAGGTTCTAGTTTCCCAGGAATGGGAAAAATCTGCCTTGACATTGTAATGGTTTCACCTGCCCAGATCACCTATTGAACTGTAACAGGAGTTAACACACATGCTGATCTAATTTGTTTGAATCCTTCAATCTGGAAGAGCCTCTTTCAGAGTGTGGCTTGAGTGAACCCCTGTTCCTGGCAGGAGCTATTAGCACTCCCTGCACTCACAGGTGTGGATCAATCCCCATTGATGGTAAGTTAAAATCAAACTACTAGAATTCAAATACCAGTCCAGATTCATTGCATTTTCTCATGCATTTCTAATGAAGCCAGCAGGACTTCTCTAGGCATAAGTGGGCACTGAAACTGGCATTGGTCCTTGAACAAGCTAATATTGATGAGGCAGAGATTAAAATTCTCAGATCTACTGCAAATTCTACCATGGTCTGGAAGAAAAAACTTTACATAATGTGCATAACTGGTTTATTTTTTTTCATCAATAAATACACAAGTGTTTTGTTTCAATACAAGCACAGGAATTTGCTCAATGATCTCTCATGCTGTTTACATATTGAATACAATAATATTGCATATGAATAAGCTACCTTTGGTTCTCTTCTACCTGGGGAGACCTTAAGGAGCAATTTGTTTTGCACATTAAACAATTGCTTGCAGAGGACAGCAAGGCAGGTGAATACCACACTGAATGCTGCACTCGGGAAAACTAGGGACACTGTAAAACTTGATCAGTTTTTTGAAGGCACTTTTTTTGAGCATCATGACCTCTTCAGGCAGCTTGGAGAAGATTTTATCCTTGTTCTGAGAGTTGGTCTTCTCAGAGGTTACTGCCTTTGGGTTGCTGAGCTCACGAAAGCTGGTTGTGGGCACACTGTTGCAGCTGAGGGAGCGTGCTGTCTTTTTCTTATCTTGAACAGACAGGTAGCTGAATAGGAAAGAGGTCAACTTATGTTTGGAGACATCTGGGACTTCTTCTGGAAAACAGTCATCCAGAGAGTCCACCTGGTCTTCCAGCTGCTGGCTGACCACAAATTTAGCGGGACTGATTGCTACCTTTTTAGGCTGAACGATTATTTTTCTGGAAGGTGTCTTGTATTTTCCTTCATCTTTGGAAAACTCAGAAGTAATATTAACAGCATGAGGGTTGGTGTTACTTAGTAAATTAGGAGATTTCACCCCATCAGCAGAGTTGATGGGGTGCAGCATGTAATGCTGGTTAATGATTTGGGCAGCAGTTTGTTGAATGATGTTCCAGTCTCGCAGAATGTCCTCCTTGGTTGTGAACTGGGATGTTACAGTGAAGCGGATGATGAATTTGTCATGGATGGTAGTTGGAATGAGGAAGAGCCTGCCAGAATTAGTCAGTTCTTTCAAGAGCTTTTCTGTCAGCCAGTTGGGGCCCTGGTTTTAAAATAAGAATAGGTCTCCAATTACAATTACAGTTTATATTTAGAATTGCACCAGGCTGTAACAATTGCCAGGATTACGTTCCTTCATAGGAACTTCATTCATTGCAGTCAAGGTGGGAGACTGCATGGGATTACTGTTAATTCATTCCAAAACAAATTTTTTACCTTTAAACGAAATACAACCAGTCCAAGGTGTCTCTTGGCAGGGAGTTCAAAGAAGGGGTCACTTTTGACCAAGGATTCAAAGTATTTGGCCATTTCAGTGCCCTGTAATTGAACATGTTAAGTGTTTTCTTCTGGTCAGTTACAAAGCAACATGAAAGATATAAAAATTAACTGAATATAAAAATAATTTCCCCTCCCAGAAAAAGCCTTGCTCCAAAACATTACGATTCTCAGATTTGCATAGTTATAAAGATTTCCACAAATATCTGCATATGCAGCTATCTTGTACAGCCTTATCCAAATGCCACTGAAATTGGGGGAAAGCCTCTGGCTTAAGTGGATTTTAGATCAGACCCTTATAGACAAACTTTTGGCCCCTGAACTAGACTAAAGCAGTGGGCCTTATGCAGGTGTTCTCTGGGGAATGTCTGTAGAAGAAACCTGCCCTTTCACTTCTGAGTTAGAGTTGTCAGGAGACAAACTGCAACCATGGCTGTTACACTCAGTGGCTTGACATCTTTGCACCTAGTAAAGGTTTAAGTGGGTATATGTGGTTATAGATGCATTAACCAGGCAGCAAACCCTCAGCCTAACTCCAAAACTACCTACCACATTACATAATACTGCTCTGTAGCACTCAAGGCTTTCCGTTCCCCTACATGGCCAGGCTGTACCTTGCTCCTGAAGTTTTCTCTGTGTTTGTGTAAGAGAAGCAAAGTTTGCACCAATGCCTTCATGCAATCAGAACTGCCGCTGAAGTCAACAAGAATTCTGCTTGTGCAAGATGAGAGGCTGGATTCCTCTACAGCATGTTAGCATTTTGATACATGCAAACTTCCCATGGGGAGGGGGGTCTCTTATTCAGCCTTTTCATCCTCATGAACTTAATTTATTATTATCTCACTGCACCTAAGTTATGTCCTTGCACTTGTTATATTAATTCACGTACATGTCTAACGTGTGCTTGAAGCTTTTTCACCCCAAAGGAACGAAGCACAAACCAGAGCTTCAGAGAACGAAAGCGGCGACTCAGTGGAATCTGCCAGTGCTGTAGACAAAACAGTGTGTCAAACACAGTGAAAAACAATTCAAAATTGTCCTAACACAATGCAAAAGCCTGAGTCTGCAACCCTGTACTCAGGTTAGGGTGCCTGTTTACATGTTTTGCTCGCAGAACATTTTGCTTGCAGGAATTAATTTAGTAAATAACAATTAAATGAAAATTCTGGGTTGATACTTTTCAAGGAATTCTAAAAAAAACTTTGTTTTGCTTCCTGCGCTGAATCCTTGTGATGCTTAGTGCAGTAGATGCATCTCTGACTTTTTATCCAATTAGTAATATATATTATGCCATTTCCCATTAGAGAAAGCGATTTAAGCTAATGTCTCAATTCAGGAAAATGCTTGAAAAAAAATGTTCAGTTCATTGCAGGAGAAGACAACAATAACCCCCTCGTCTACATGTATAAGTTCTGTCCTGAACATACATTTTTTCCTGAATTGGAGGCTGCACATTGAGAACAGACAAGACAAATGAGACTAGATGAGTTAGAAAAAGCAGTGGCAGCCACCTGAAAGGGAAACAGATATCATCCCTTATTAAAAAGAAAACTACATTGAAGAATTCAAGAAAGAGCATGGCCACCATTTAGCCGCCAGAGGGAGCCATATAGTCCAATGAGAAACAACTCCTAGGAAGAAAGGAAACAATTGCCTTTCTCAAGACCTTAGTGAGATCATCACCGAAACACTGGTCTATACAATACTGTTTTGTTGCATTGTGTTCAGATTCAGTCAGATAGATCCAAAGTGATATGTTTCTTAGCTCACCACCAATGGAGCAATTAAAGAATACTGAATTAATTTGGCTGCTGTTTAATTTTATTTCTACCCTGGAGAATTTCTACAGTTTTTTCTCCTATGCCTGATGGAGGGTGTTCGTGCCCAAAAGCTTGCAATTAAAGAATTTGTTTGCAAAAAATCTAGTTGGTCTAATAAAAGATATCACCTCTACCACAAGTCCCGATTGCTTTTGTTTTGAAAATGAGGCATTTCTATACACAGTCCCCTTTAACTGTCTCATGTATCAGAATTATTCAGCTAGGTTGAAGTAAGACAAACTAATAAACAACACAAACATGTAAAAGTGCCAGCAACTACAACACACATATTGCAAGGAAGTGACCTGATGCTGGCAGAGGTACTGGGTAGACTCTCAGCTAGTATAAATAAGTGTAGCTCCAATTCAGTCAATGGAGCTGGACTGCTTTTTGTCACCTGAGGATTTGGCCCATTTAGTAATACATGCAGACAAAACAATCTCCAGGACAACAGGAGACTAGGGCCAAGTTTTATTTAACTACTTCAATTTGAGTTTGATCTTTAAGAGTTTCAATGAAGTTTCATAAGTCTAGTAAGTTTTACAAGTTTAATTCACACTGCATTTACACATCATTATAGATATTCCTGCCATAGTGTTAAACAAGCTCCAGGAGTATTTGGCATTTTCTATACAAATGTTCTCTAGGAAATGTAAGAGAGGAGTTTACACAGTGACTTACCATGAAATCAATGGCAGCCCCCGAGTTGGCATGTCTGAGGTAGACAGGATTAACACTAAAGGTTTGCTGTAATTTGTACTTGTCTTTGACCCTATTAACAGTAGAACAAATTGTACTTAGTAAAAAAATGCCTGATGAAAACCTGGCATTTTTTATGGCGTACATTGAGGGCTTGTTTTTTGTGTGTTGTGGCTCTACTCACCAGAATCCAGTGCAATCAAAATGAACCATCATCCATTTGGAAGGGTTAAAAGCAAACGAGTCTGCATATTCAATTCCATCCAAAAATGATCGAAATTCTGGGCACAGAAATGCAGTTCCGGCATATGCAGCATCAATATGAAGCCAGAGTCCCTCTGTGTCACCTGTAGAAATTGAGACAGTTGCATTGCATTCTGGACTAACATTTAGTCTTTTTCTCTCTGGAAATAGAGGTTTAAATTTGTCCTCCGGGTATAAGAGGCAGAGTTGGAAGCAAGATCAACCAGTCCCTACCAAGATGTCCAGTACCAAATCTATGGCTCTGAAACACCTGGATGCTGGAAGAGTTGGATCCAGATAGGCCCTTTTGCACTGTGGAACAGAACCTTTGCCAAAGCCACTAATCCTAGCCAGTGGGTTTTTGAGTGCAAGTTCCTGTCCTCTGCATTTAGATGGAATAAAATTCACCTCCCACAGCCCTGGGCAAAGTCAGAGTAAAGGTACTAAGCCAAAGAATTGGGGCATTGAATACACTCACCCATTGTGAAACCCCTCTACAGGCCCTTGGTGCATATTGTTCAGAGTCTGGGTTTCAATAGGATCCACAACCACTTTGCATACCATTTAAACACAAAGCTAGTAGCCAAAACAAGGTCCTTCCAACCATCAAAACTCCGGTGCTGGCAGACTACATCAGGCAGGGACTAAGCCTAATTCCATCAAATACATAAGTGATGGGGTGGGGGGTTTGTTTGTTTTTATTTTGAAAAAAAGATTATATACACACACACACCCCACCTAGCATAACCTTTCCATCACACACACCTTAAATCACATTTAGAAACCCCTGCACATCCATTCAGTGACTGTCCTGCAGTGGTTCTGTGAAGGGACAGTCACAGAATGGGTGTGCAGGGGTTTCTAAATGTATTTTAAGGTGTGTGATGGAAAGGGCACCCAGGGAACCACTGCTTGTGGGCAAGATTCATCCTTTTTGAGTGGAACTTGCTTTAAAACAGGAATAGGCAAGCCCCAGCACATGTGCCAATTAGTGGCACGTGGAAACATTTTCCTTGGCACTCTAGGATGTGTGCTGAGGAAAATGCTTTAAAAATATATATTATTTTTTTAAATTGCTGCACAGCTCCCATTGCGGCGGGAAGCACTGGGGACAGGGTGAGGAGAGCACAGGCAGGGATGCAGGGAGGCTGCCTGTGTTCTGCTGACCTTGCCCCCATGACTGTGGTGGTGCCGAGTTTCACAAAACTTCACAAATTCAGCCACAGGCACTGAGGGCAGGGTCAGCAGAACGTGACTGTCCCTGCCTGTGCTCTCCTTAGCCCTCCCCTGGTGCCTGCCACGGCACTGGGAGCTTTTATGAAGTTGTGTGAAACTCTCAGCACTGCCACTCATCAGAAGCCCCTCTCCCCCTGCACATACAAGGGAAGCATGTGGCTCTGGGCCACACACAGCTCAGTAGCCTGTTGGTGCCGATTTCTGTGCTTTGCAAACTGAGAGTTTAATGTTGCATATTATTTCAGTTTATTTTGCTCTGTTAAATAGTTTCATTTTCAGTTTATGCTCCCTCCCAAACCAGTTTCTGCTATTCAGATTATTTTGCTCCATTAAATGATTTCTTATTCAGTTTTTCACTCTTAAACCAGTTCAGATTTTTCAGTTTTTGACCGTCTTAACAGTTCATATTCAGTTTATTTGATCTCTCTACTCCGCATTTCTAAATTTCAGCATTTCATATTGTTCACTTTTTGTGTGTTTTCCTGCTCTGTGATTGCCTTCTTGGAAATACTTACCCAGATTTGTATGGATTTCAAATAATTCAAGTCTTAGTGATTTTCTGCTTTCTGTTTGCTGGTTTACACTGTTTGCCCTGCCTTTGGTTTGTATGAACCACAGGAAACTTTACAGTTGGAAGGCATACAAAGGTGTTATATTAAGTTTTATTTATTGTCACCAGGTTTAGAATGTTTAGAAAACCTGGTATTTACTGTAAAAAGCAACGTTTGTGATTATTAACTATATTAATATGCCATGTACCCCCTGCCCAGATTTTGGTTTTTGGCATGCTGGGACTCTGGCACCTTACCAGGTAGACACTGTGGTTTTTTCAGCACTCCAGTCAAAACGTTGCCTACCCCTGCTTTAAAACAACCTAAACAAAATATCATGGAAGCCATTGGAAAGTTTCCCATCGACTCTTTGGAAGTGGCCTATTGACTCTTTTGAAGAGGCTGTAAAAGCTGAGTGATGGTGTTTTTTCTGCTCATTCTTGGCTCCACAGAAAACCCACAATTTCTATATGCTTATTGCTCATAAGATAATAGACACTTACAAATGGGACCCAGCTCTGCTAGGCTGTCAAAAGCACAGACTCCAGTGGTACCCAAAGTTGCACAAACCTGAAGAAAAGCAGACATGTCAAGGTAGTTTTAAATAAATCAGCCTTTTTTATTCAACATTTTACAGCAAATTATGCTAAACATTCGGTCAAAGTTGGAGGATATATTACTATTTGAATAGACTATCATGTTAATTATTCAGATGCCTTTCAAACATTAATTCCTTATCTTTAATACAGTGGTGACATCTTTCACCACCACCCAGAGGCCAGACCCCAAGAACAGGAAAACAGACTTACAAAGACGGGCACTAGGCCTCGTTTCCTGTCCTCTTCAATGGCTCTCCTCAGGGTCTTGCCTCTGAGGGAAAAGTGTTCATCCACAGGCAGAAATTTCATCTTCACGAGAGAAATCAAGCCAGCCTTCTCTACGGAGGAGTGAGCCTTAAAAGAACACAAGCGAAGACACGAATGTGGAGAGTTTTCTAATGGCTGTACTTTAGTTAAAGAAGAGTGACTGCCACAAAAGCCTGAGACATAGTTCAGCATCATAGTTCAAGCAAACAAAAGCCAAATTATAGTTTTTACTATCTAGGTTTGTCAGGTCTCTTGAATCTTCTAATTAGTCACCATTACTGCATTCACTTTTCTCAAACAGAATAGGTTTCCCCCATGCTCTTTCTCTACATCAAGAGTAAAGGGATTGCCTGGGAATGGATCCCTTCAGCCCATTCCATCCTCAGGAGCTTCGGGAAGGAGAGAAAAGAAAGTGGTTTTATCGTATGGCTAGAACAAATTGTAAATCTGGGCTCTGGTGGACCCAGGGGCCCTTGTGGAGAATGTCCTCTTGCTTATATATCAAAGGAGATCCAGCTCAACCATCTCTGTCACCTCCACCGACAGTATGTCATGGGGAGAAGAAATGTTAACATAGCACATTATTGAGCAGAGTGGCGGCACCGTGCAGGCTGCACTGGCTCCTCAACTTGGGGGGAAAGGACAGTTGTGGACTTTGCTGCTGTACGTAACTGGGTTCTCTGCGCTAGAGGGAAAAGTCTACAAGGAAACGGTGGCAGGAGCTTAGCACCCAGCTACTGGTGCAAGGCTGCCAACTCTAGGAAGGAAGAAGGTTGTGTGGTTAAAGTGCAGGAATCTAAACTAAGAGAAGGGGGCTCTCCTGCTACTGCTGGAACCATACAGAAGTCACTTCCCCGCGCTGGACCTGGCTTCCCCAGCTGTCGAACATGAACAGCACTTCTCACCCAGGCAGCATTCGTGCATGCTTGTCAAGCACTCTGGCTCCCGATAGAGCAGGGCCAACACAGAAGCAAGTAGGATGATGTGTAAGAATGGGAACCTACTTGATCAGATGCGTAAGCAATGAGCTGTGAGTTCAGAGTTGACTCATCTGTGTCCGGCTCAGAAACCTTCATCTCCAGGATTTTATTTTTCCTTGCTGCCAGCAGAGCAATAAGGGTGGATTCGCTCACAGTGCTCTGCCAAGAAACAGCAGGTTAACCAAGGCAGGATAATGCAGACAGGCTTTCCTTCTAGCTTGCTACTGTCACTGAAACATGCCACTTCCATCCCCCATTACACTTCCCACCACCAGTTGTATGATATGCCGTGTGGCACCATTAATCACTTCAGCATGCTGGTAATCTTGGTGAGCCAGAAGTAGAAAACAATGCATTTTAACTATCCTTTATTTTCTTATATTATTCAGCTTGGAGATTAACAACTCCATAAAGAAATGTCATATATGCCACAGAGACCACATCCTGGAGACAGCCACAGGTAAAACCTTCCCCATCTCTGACTACAAAGGGAGTGCTGTTTGGGCAGAGAAAAAGCAGTTCTGAATGGTTGCAAAACAATTCAGCAAAGCAGCCTCCTGAGCCCTACCTGGAGTACTCCGCCTCCCCTGCTGTCTGGGTGGTGGTGCAGGAATGTTTCTGGGAGACCCAGCAGTTTAGCCAGCCAGTCCATGACGTTCATTTCCAGTTCTGTACAGGCTGGGCTGGAGGCCTAGAATTAGGAAAAAGAGAAAAGCTGATGCGCCTTAATTCATCCTTTATTTCATCCAAATCATTTTTGAGGGTGTGACCCTCCAGCCACAAACTCCATGTTATATTTTCCTTCCTTGCCAACGTGACAGTTCTGCAGATATCCCAGAGCATGTCTAGGCAGGGAGCGACAAGGGCATGGATTGCTGTGCTGAGAAGGAAGCGGAAGGAGGCTATTTCATTGATGCTAACGGAGTAGACAGAGAAAACGTGGTCTATGGTTGAAGCACTGGTCTGGGACTCAGTTGCAAGCCTTTGCCACAGGCCTCTTCTGGGACTTTGGGCAAATTCATCCACTGTAAAATAGAGGAAGCCATGTTCCTTTTCTCCCACCCTTTACTGTCCTGTCTATTTAGATAGCAAACTCCTTCAGTCTGGTTAGATATATGTACAAGACACAGCAGTATAGTCACTACTGTAATACAAATCATACAACTTTTGTCTGTTTTTGCAGCATGGGCACTCATGCTGAGAGAGCCATTAAGGGAGACCTCCAAACCCCACACCATTCTTACCAGTGGCAGCTGTGCTCCTTGAACAACAGGAGCACACAGACTCCACCAGTGTCCTCAAAACACTTTTTCTGCCTTACAAACATCACCTCAGGGTTTGCTGAGACCAATTTGTCCATTGGACTGCCCAGTAGCCAAGAGACAATATATAATGAATCCACTTAAACCTAGAGTTGCATGGATTGCTGTGCATGATAAACTCCATTATCATCATCATTATTATCATGCAACATCCGTCATCTTAAGTGTCTATCATTGAAGAACAGAAGCAATAAGAAGGATGTTAATAGCTGATCAGCAGTTGCTTATCAACATGGAAATCTATTTTCATTAAAAAACAGCACAATTCTAGATTATAAGGAAGGATGTGAACTATGCCTGTGTGTGCTAAGAGTTTTACAGTAGAAATGCACTGCTTTTCACATGGATGTAAAAAGGTGCCCTATGGCTAAAGGCATGGGCATCACCACCACCAAAAACCTCCAAAAAACACAGAACGTCCAAGAGATCTGAAGCATCATAGTGAAGTAGCTGATATAGCAGAGAGACTGCCACTTGCTCAAAGACTCCTAGGCAGGAGATCACATACAGCTATATTTAGAAAAAACAACACCCCCCTTTTGTTCCTTTGATGAGTCTACATAGCCTGATGGAGAACTAAGGGCCCAGCTGGGATAAGCTAAGCTCACAGTGGACCTGAGGTGTGATCCAGCCAGGCCTCCATAACAACCACAAGACCAGAGACTTGTCAGCAGCTGGATCAGGGTGGTGGAGGCTTTATTGCTTATGGATCTTGTTTAAAATAACAACAGTGCCTGGTAATTCAGAGTCTGTTGGCAGAGGTTGCTGAGCCAAGAAAACCACATGCCTTCTTAAAGGCCTTTTATGGCTACAAAAATCTTACCACATATGTGCCAAACATTAAAATAATGACAGTGAAAAACATTTCAGATTCCTTCACACAAAACACAGTTTTACCTGTTAATTCTGCAAACAGCCTGAAGTGTTCTGAGCCCCATCTAGCCTAACTTGATTCATAATAAAGACCAAATAATTATTAGATATAATATATACCCATGTGAATCCCAAGCAGTTAATAGCGTCAGCCAGCATATCTCCCAGCAGGGAAGGCCAGGAGTTAAGAGCTGGAAAATAGGCATGCATATGTGGACTCTGCCAATGGACAACCTAGAGCAGAAGATACAGAGAAATTAATATCTAGAAGTCACAGAGCTCTGAACTTGCTGTGGAAATTAACAGAGTACAAGAGAAACCTGCACAGATTATAGATCTGGCAACTACCAGTTCCAGAGATATCATCAGCAGCAGAGAAGCATTGTCCAGAGATAGTAATGTGCACTTATTAGATAAATTCCAATCTTAGAAAGAAACATTTATCTAAATTAAACACACCCCCACATTTTCAAACAGGAAATAATGGACATTTGACAGCATCCCCTTGATTTAAGGAGATTTAACTGATCCGGGTTGTTGAAACAAGGTGACTTGTTCATTTCACCATCGTTGAAATAACGACTTTATTAATCACAGAGAACAGTCTGCAATTAATATTAATCATTTTAGTGAGGCACCTTTTGCACCCCTAGAAAAAGGAAGGCTGGAGTGCTGGTCAATAATTTCAACTGGATAAAATTAAATTCTTCCTTGAAGCACAGAACGGCTAAAGTAGCAACATCCATAAAATAGATTTTGGAAGTACCTTTTACAGGACTTCTCTATTAAAAAATATTTAACTAGCCTGTATATTTTTTCTTAGCAATACTACACATATATTTAGTGTGAAAGACTACGCTTATGATTTAGCACAGGTGATGCGAAACTTATTTGTGTGTGACCTTGGACAAGGCTTCATTCAGGGCTTCACTTCTCCTACTTGCAAAGTGGGGATAATCCTGCTTGCAATGGCAGGATACTGAGGTTTCTTTCACTAATGCTAGTTACATGATTATCATTTATCAAATATAATACATTTAGAGAGTAAGTATTTATTCTGGTTCCTGAAATTATTCCTGTCATTTGAAATGCAATAGTAATTGCATGGATCTTCCTTATTGAAATGTCTCCGTTTTACTTTACAATTTTAACATACTTTACTTGTTTAATGCAGTTCCCCCAGGGTCTGCTCATTCCCTGATACAGGTGTTCAAATTACATAGTGGTGATAACCCTTCCCCAACATGATTCTACTCCAGTTCTTACCCCAGGCATAATAATCTTCTCAATGTCTCTGAAGATGTCGTCCCAGCTGTCTGACTCTATGGGTGCACTGTCTGGCAACTGAACTCTCATGTAGCCAGGCTGCACATCAGGAATCACTCGCCTCTCTCTCACATTGGTCAGGTACTGGCAAATGTAATCCACCATTTCTTTCCCTGGAAGATGCATATTTTGTACCTTAAGGTTAAGCCAGAGGAACAGCAGCACATGGCAGTTCTCATATGCACACAAAGCATTTTTCTATCCACATTTGTTAGTCTCAGCACTGATACATGTGCTGCTCACCCTGGAAGTTCATCAAGGATTTAATTGACTAGGCTAGACAGAATCAAGTGAACTTCCTGCAACTTCTAAATGTCTTGATTTTTTTTAAATTGTACATAACATGCCTCCCATGAATGACACAGCAATAACAAATACCATGCCAGAGCTGTCAGTGTTAAGGAACACCAGGGCACAAGTGCTTTCGAGTATTTGCAGCATACGTAGGTCTCCAATCTCAACCCCCCCACCATTTGGGTAGGTCAGGCAGGCAAAGAAACTTTGCTGATGTCAAAAACAGCTTACTAGCGACAGTGAAATCTGCCCTGGAAACAATTATATTGGGCAATCTCTTCACAGTGACCATTTTAAAGTAAGATGAGGGTTCCAGTTCAGATTGGTAAATTTTCATTAGGGATTAACTTCTGCTCAGTAACGGATCTGAACTGGGCCCTTGAAAGTTTCCTTGAAATATGTGACCTTATGACACCCTCATGCCTTAGCATTTACCTGTCAATAAACTTGTTTCTTTGCCCATACAATAAAACACCGTCATATTGCAAACTAGTGGTGTCAGTTCACTATATCTTGTAACAGCCTTATATTATCTAAGAACCGCTTGCTACTCCAGTGTTCCTAGAAAACACACACCACATACACCATGACTTTTGGATAGTCTTCTTAAAGGCTTTATTATTATTATTCTGTTTCTGGGGAAAAAGTGCGTTAGCCAGAGTCATGAAATACGAAGTTTATCCATTGGCTCCCTCTGTGATCTCAGGTTCCCTGACTGCAAAGGGGCACATAGTCCTCATACCACCTTTGTAAAGAGCTTCAAGACTGTGGATGAAAAGTGCTACTTAAGATATCATCATTATCACATACTTTGAAAGCGTCTTTTCACAGTGTGAGAACTGCTCATAGCTGAAACAGAAATTGACTGAAATCAGGGGAAGAGCATTCTCTTTTTTTTTCTCTCTCTCTCTCTAAAACCTGAGTCCTCACAGCTTCCCTTATTCTTCCCCTCTGCATTAGTCAGGCACTACAACCCCTTTTGTTTTTCCTGAAACAACTGTCTCTGGGCTCCTTCCCCAGTAGGACACTCTCCACTGCTTGGTTCAGACAACATGTGTAATTTTTAAAAGTCAAAAAGTCTAAAATAAGTCTAAAATTTATACTACATTAAGGATATTAATGGAACTGAACTTAGAGCTGATGCACCACTCTGCCTCCACGCTGACAAAAAGGGAGTTTCAGAAAGACCAGATACCGACTTTACACTTTTACCAATATAAGTGATCAGAAACTGGTTTATACCCGTAACAGAAGTTCAGCACACACAAATTGCTTTAAAAAATGGTGGAATCCAGTCTAAGATTTGTACCCGGCACCAAAGGACGAACGCGTATTCTGTTCACTACTGATCTAAATTACACTGCTTACAGAAAACCACGTCACTTAGACAGATTCCACCTCAGGCTTTTTGAATGCAAGTACCTAGCCAGAGTGTCAGTCATGACAGCATATGACCCAGGGTACACGTGACAAGCCTCTAATAAGGTTAATCTAGAAAGGCAGAGCTTTGAACCATCTTAGGGTGTTGTTGTTAATAACAAAAAGCAAATAACTGCCTGACATCAGAGCCATCCTCAGAAGCTCCTCCTTGGGGGTACTCCACAGGCTACCACTCTTTCCATTTCTTCCCCCCTAGCCTGTGCGCAGTGTGCCTGCACGCGTATGGCCAGCCAGGTTCACTGCAGGGTGCAGAATCCCGAGAGCCGGGTGGCACTGCAGCCCTGCAACAGTTCTCCCCTCAGTACACACGTGCCACCCCCGTCATAGACCGCCCTCCGAGCCCTGCCATGGGGGCTTCTTCCTCACTCACCTCTCTGTTTGTACTCCCCAGGCTCCATGGCGATTCCTTCCCAAATCACCAGCTCAGTGGTCTGCAAACAGCACCGTCCTCTCTTAGCTGCTACCTGTTCATCCCTCCGTTTTTATACTGCTCTTTATCTGCCAGAGACATGCATCACAGAGTTCGCATGGGCAGGTCATTGGGGACAGTTTATTTAACTCCTCCCCATTCGATGCCCTTGTGAGCTCTATGCGCTTTCCTCCTGCCTCTTTGATGTCAGAGATAATGTCTTCTAGATGATTTGTTCCTACCGTAATCATGGGAACACAGCTCAGGTAAGTAGGAACCAAAAGTCATTCTAGCAAATAGTAATCTCAATGAACCAAGTATAATACTCTGGTTTAGTGCTTGTAGTTAGGTTTCGCAGTCCACAGGAAGGAGAAAGGCCTGCTACTTAGTGGCCGCATTTACACGAGATGCTGACTGCGTAGTAGCCCAAGGCTACTGTGGAGTAGGATTGCGTGGCAGCACCCGTGACTACGCAGTCAGCATCACAAAAAACTGGTTATCAGCTCTACTACGCTGTAACTTGGGTTACTGCAGTCATTTAGTACTTGTATAAACTGTACAAGTACTGTTCAGGGAACTGTATATACAAGCACTAAATGACTGTACAGTAATGACTGTGCAGTCAGCATCTTGTCAGCCACTAACAGATAACAGTTAATATTTTAGTCCAAACAGGACAAGCTAGGTTGAGACTCACTTGCATTAGAAATCAGTGCCAGCCCCATGCACTAAAGGGCCCTTAAAGAGCCGAACCAAGGAAATGGTCCACTTCTGTTCATGCTCTCTCTCTCATATGCAGCATACTTGATCACTGTTGCTCAACCTTGGGTAACCAGGATTTCTCCAACTATACCTCCATCCCAATTTGGCTCTCCAGAGGGAACCACAGTTGAACCACAACTTCCCTTGGAATTCCACTTCATGAGCTGAAAACGTACCCTGTTCTCGTTTTTGGCCTCGTCTCAGTCTCTTGAAGGCTCAGATCAAGTGTAATATCTTAATATCAACTGCTAAGCGTCTTCTCCTTCTCGAGGCTTGCAGATCCACTGTTACTGTGCAGTCCTGGAGAATGGAGTTAGAAACTTGTTAACAAGTTATGGGAATAGTAGGATAGTGAAAGTTGAGAAAGAGGGAGGCCCCTGGGTTTCGAAGCAGCTTATATTTCATGTTTATGTAGGTGATGTGCTATAATGGAGTACAAATGTTTGCTGGCATAAAGAAACAGTTCAAGCTACTTTCCCCATGACACTGCCACATAAGAAAGCTCTCTGATTCTGTTCTGATAAGATACTTGAGACGGAATAGGAGTTTGGAGATATGATGAAGATGCTCTGATAAACAATGATACAATCATGCTATTGATATAAGGGAAGGAAAAAAATTCACAGGCGGTCAGAAAAAATGCATTGAGAGCAGTATATAAAATTACGCCATATACATTTGCTGTTAGCTCATGGAAAAAAAACTTTTACCAACGGAACAAAAGTGAAGCTAGAATGCCCTATGATATGATGAGAATCTTATTTCTCCATGTTCTCACCAGCCTCACATTTAGGGCAATGAAGCATTCTCATGTATATTAATCAGGATCTGAGGATAAGCCTATGTTTTATACTGGGGTTACTCCCTGCACTCAAAGTAGCTGACAGAAAACACATTCAAGTTTCTCCCACAGAATGTCTTTCAAATTGTTCCCTAAGGTGTTTGAATTGGAGGTTTGCCTATAAAGTCTGCAGGCCCGGGGAAAGTGCTGCAAGAGAGGAGCATTTCCCCAGAGTGGTGGAAGCCCTACGAGTCTGCATTGCTTCCTGCCACACTCCCTTTCTCCCAACCTGATGGTAGCATGGCTCACCTGGTTCTGTGCAAAAACTTTAATTTGCTGATTCCCCAGAATGGTCCTACAGGAATTACCCCAACATAATTCTGACCTGATATTTAGGTGAAGCATATCCAGAGAGAAGCCGTAATAGGGAAAAAGGAAACTGCATGGACCATACCCAGCCTCACTCCCCTCTTGGCTCCTGCCCTCTCCTCCGACACTTTTCTATGAGGTATTGCTGAGGTATCTTCAAACTCTATGACTTCCTGCCAATGAACTGGGCAAGTGAACATGAAACTAGACATCTCTCTTTGAGTGGTAAGAGCTGCAGCATTATAGTCAGTATATCTCCATAGCTGTTTTCTTGCTATGATACAAGGAAAGAAAGAGGCTAAATTGACTATGCAAATGAGCCCAAACAAGTTGACCTTTCTAAAACTTTTATTCTTTATTTATTCTTTCCAAGGGTTTTATTCTTTATTCTGCTATTTGCCATTGTAGGGTAATGATAAAGAGGTATCTGTTTGTACTCTGGCCAACAGAAGTTCTTGATCCCTGACTGCAGCTTAAGGACAAAACTATAACATAAACAGCAGTAAATTCACTTACATGAAATGCGATTAAATGAACAATACATTTTCAAACGAGAATGTTATTATTGTATTTGTAATATAAACCTGTTCAAAACTGCATTTATATAAAATCTTTCCAGGAAAATATTTTTAAAGTTTTCTAAGCCTTGCAAAAAGCAGTGTATTAATTCTGCTCTGACTCCATCTCCTCTTACAAGCAGCCAATCCATTACTTTAATTAGTAAGCACTTAATTGAAATAAAGCTGGTCACTGATTACATTTATGATTTCAATTTGGAACAACAAATAAGGTGCAGCATTTTACTCCAGAATGTTTTCAGACCTAAGTTACATGTAATAGATATTTCACATGACATTTATCTTACGTCTCTTGCTTCAGAGTGACATTCTGTGAGCCAAGGCTTTTTTATTCATCACAGGAGAGAACAAATAGGAGGTCTCGTTCAGGACTGGAAGAAGTTAGATAGATGATAATGAAATACGTGAAGGGCAAATATTACAGGAAGTAAACAAGAATGCTCTGTTATAGTTACACAGCACTCAGATTGATTTCATTACGAACCAAGGGGAACAGAATGTTTGCTCACAGGAAGCAGTATGAATAGAAAAGCTATTCTTTTTTGGTTGTTTGCTAAATAGGGCTGTTACCAAAGCCTTGGGAAATCCTCCAGATGGACATGAACATTTCCATGATCACTTTAGAAGCTATAGCTGATTTTTTTTAAAAATCACGATGTCAAAGCATTTTCATGAATTCAACTCTGTGGAAGTTTACAAGATGTAAGGACATAAACATTGTTTTGAACATGAAAATCTTTTCCCGGGCACCACCAGGGGTAACTAGGACCAATGGTCACAAGTTACTGGAGAGCAGGTTTAGGTTGGACATTAGGAAACACTACTTCACAGTTAGG
>JAGPOW010003364.1:18074157-18124500 GCA_030014935.1 Caiman crocodilus
GTGACCCCAGCACTCGTTCCTGCCATTGGCAGGGGGTCAGACTAGATGGCCTGCTCTAGGCCCCTTCTGACCCTAGTTACTATGAAACTATGAAACAACTTAGGGCAATTCCTAACCCGTACGTAACTTTTCACTAGAATACTTGATTCCTGTATTTTTTACTAAAACTGTTAACACCTACAAATTCCAAAGAAATTCCAAAACGTCATGTGTACAACTCAATTTTGGATTTAAAATAGAATCATGCAAGATGTCTATCTTTTATGCACCAAGTGACCACTGGGAAATATACCTGCATAACCAGCAGCATGGCAATTTCTCAATAGCTCTCAGATTATAGTCACCAAATTCACGGCAAAAACAAATTTGTCTATCCAACAACCTCACTCCTGGATCTGAACATCAAACCACATTTTTTTCTCTCAGGCAGACAAGGTTCTTTGGGTAAATCTGATATATTTTATTAGACCAACTCAAATGGTTGGAAAAATTCTGCTTTGCAAGCTTCTGGGTATAAATACCCTTTGTCATGCTGAGAAAGCACCTGCAGTTGGTGTGCGCTCTTCCTGGATAAAATGAACAGTTTACATTCATTCTAACCAGGAATTCTATTCCTTCCATGCAGGACCAGCACACACACCAACTGTAGATACTTCCTCAGCCTGACGAAATACCCAAAAGCTTACAAAGATAGTTTGTCCAACTATTTGAGGTGGTCTGTGAAAAGATAACAGATTTACTCAAAGAACCGTGTATACCTATGCCCTCAGACCAACACACCTACAACCCATACCCCTTTGTCTCTGTCACGCTCTCTGCAAGAACAAAGATTCTGCCTTCACTTACACCTGTGTAACCTCCTATTAAAGACAACCAGAAAAAGAATGCAAGGCTGTAGCTAATGAGGCCTTTGAACACAAGCACAGGAACAAACTACAATGAAGAAAATTTTTCCGAGTGTATCAGAAGTTCTGTGGTGTTTACAACTCTTCCCCCACAGCAATCTAATCTAATTCGGAAAAAAGTTTACTCCTCCTTCACTAAAGCCTAAAGTATTCTGCATTACTTTTCACCTACAGTAGGCATGCTTATCTGCAGTAACCATGGAAGAGTATAAGTACATGTCCTCACCTCATGGTAAGCTGTTCACTTGTTCATGCCCTTAAATTTTTTCCCCTTATCTGCCTGTAAATTGGGAATAATTTTACTAAGGTCAACAGCATAACACAATGCATTTCAGCAGATAAGTAAAAAAATAAATTGTAAAATAAAATATTTAAAAAGGATTGAAATGCCTTTAAATGGCAAACTTAAGATGTCTATCAGCATAAGGAGATACTCATATAACCTATACTCGTAAAATATGTCAATTGTAAAATGTACTCGAATTTGTTGATGAAGACTCTGTATCACTTCCCTGAAGGTATGAAAAGTTCCATCTTTCTGCTGATGAGACGAGCAAGAGGGCACTGGCTAAATTCTGCTGAAATGTATATTGTCAGCAGGTAAAGTATACATATTGGTTTATAGAAAACCCACAATGAACTTGCTTTGCTCTACAGGTACTACTGCTGCTACATCACTCCTTCTGAACTGGTCTGGTTGCTTGATTAGAGCCTGAAGTAAACTAATAGAGTGTGATCAAGTTGGTCCTTTGAGCCCTTTCTTAAAGATTAGCTCTTACCAAAAACAGTACAGCAATGCATCACTAATGATGCAAGACAGTGACAGTAAAAAACAGAGCAGAACTCTTCTGTTAGTTTACATGGGCTGATATTATAACAGACTCTGGTGCTATAGAAAGTAGTTTAAGGATTTGTTAACAATCCCCAGAGAGCTACATACTGGTAGCTGAGCTCAGTTCACTGAAAGGGCCGGATCTACGTGCAGGCACAAAGACTGCAGAAATATTGAACAATGCATTTTGTCAATAATGACAATAAAAGTCAATAAATGAGGAACTTTTCTTTGTGAAATCTATGTAAAAATTATTTGCATTAAATATGATATATTTTAAATGCTTCTAAGAGCAGTTAAATTTTCTTATAGATGTTTCTGCTCTATTAATGCCCTTGTAGAATATAGGATAGAGATTTTTCTCATGAAGGATGTGCATTTCACAAATTCAGTTCTCTTCCCAATTTGTCTCTTGCTGTCCCACCTCCTGCCACTAAGCTACCATTCCCCCACAACATTTCTGGCACATTTTTTTCAAAATTATGATAAAAATTCAGTTCTAATGCATATACAAAACAATTCAAATAGAATCAAGTCTACACGGTATATGTGGAAAAGATATTTAATTGTAAAATAGAAAAAGTAGTCCAGAGTACAGTTTTAAGGGCAATTCATTTGAATACAGTATAGGTAAACTAGACGTTTTATGTTTTGATAAACAATTTAATAAAAGCTGTGAAACGTGGAAAGACAAAAGCAAAGCACAAATAAAAGACAAGTTATACTTTACAAAAAAAAGGAAAAAGATCTGCACATTAGTTCAAAGGCTAATGTCATAACAGCACTGTCTTAAGGCAGCAGAGTCTAAACACAAAACTAGGAGCCAGAAGCCCAAAGTTCAATTCTCGAGTCTGCCACTGATTCAGGTGGCCATGGGCAAGTCACTTAAAATCTCTCTGAGAGTCCCACTTAAGATGGCTGTAAAATTGGGACAAGAATGCTTACTTACCTGCCTCAGGCATATAGTGAGGATAAATTCTGCAACAATTTTACAGTGTTTTGAAGGTGAAAAAGCAATATATAAATGCTGAGTATAATAGAAGAAATCACTGCACCAGCAGACACAAACACAATATCACAGTGAAGAGCAATGATGCTAGGTAAGAAAAAGCATCACTACAACACAAAACTTTCCCATCCGATTGCATAAGTTAAATGAAAAAGTTTGTCTGTAAAATATATCACTGAGGTAATAGCAAGTTTACCACGGAAACGAAAAAGAATATTTAAAAAAAGAAGCTATTTGTTGTCTAGTGGAAACATTCTTTCATATTTCTGTACTTTAAAAGTTTGCTCATGAAAGTTATGAGATTCACAGAAATGAAGTGTCAATGCTTCCACTATCAGAATGTTAAATGGTCTGTATTGAGTAAATTAAGATTTATTTTCACAAAATACATTCTTTCAAGAAATATATCATTCACAATAAAACTGGCTGCTAACTTGCTTACTTCAAATGACCCCTAGAGCTAGACATTTTTCTCATTATTTTTCTTCTGTTTGCTGAAAAATACCTATGCAGGATATATGGATAGAAATTATAAAAACATGCAGAATATGTACAAACTGAAAAGTTTAAAAAATATTAGCTTCATATACATGTAAATCTACTTGGATATATCTGAAATTAAATATAAAAATTTCACTTTCTAAAAAAAAGGAGTTTTCAGATAAACTGAGACAACTACTTAAAGCTGTACAAAGATTTCCATCAGGAAATGTCTTATTCAGAGAGAGGTTTATGTTGTTACCTTACAGAAATAACTATTCATTTTGTCACATAATTCATTTTCAAGTTTTCACCCTAAATCAGCAATATCACCCTTAAAACTGTTCTGTTTTTCAGAAATTAGATTCATACTAAAATCAAAAATTTCACAAAAACATTGGCTTCTTGTGTTTCTGGATCCCTTCAAAAAGATTTATCAACTCATTTTGGAACTGTAAAAAAAACAACTATTTACAGTATTTAATTTTAAATACTTTTCACAATTTCTAAATTCAGTTTTTATGTTACAAATCAGCAGAGCTCATGGCTTAAGTCCAGTTATCAATGTGTAGCATCTTCTTTATCAGGTAATCTCATTTCTGTACCTATCCAGAGTACAGTTCAAGATTGTACTGCAGTTTTCTTGACTGAAAAGTAACAGACTTTGCAATGTGTCCATTTTGATATTCAAACAGCTTCTTTATTAGTCTGGAGGCGGTTCATTGCCTCTAATTTCTGCCGGTAGGCCTCTGCTTCTTGTTCTTTTTTTAGAAGCTGCTGGCGATACTTTTGTGCTTCTCGATTTGCCTCATCCAACTGTTTCTGTAGAGTTTCTCTCTCCTATTAAAAACAGAATACAGCAAGATTTTGTCAAATGCATGCCATGGGCAAATTAAAATGGCAGATCTATCATTTTTGGTGCAACACACTGGCTGTACTCAGTGCCCCAAGACATCTTCTGTGGTTAGAATCCTGCACTTGTTTCTTAGGTAGACCTCCCACTGCAACACTATTGTGTAAGTAAACCATGCTTAAATGGGTCAGGCAGTGGCTGATGAGACTTCACATTCAAATATATTAAAGAAGATCCCCAATAACAATCTGTTTTTATAGTATTTTCCCATGGGGGAAAATTTTTTTTTGGAAAAATTCTTGCATGTTGAGGACAGATGTCAGACCTAGAGGTTTTCAAGAGACAGGTGATTAAGAAAGAAGAATGTAAACCTCTTAAAATCAGTTTTCAAGCCTACCTATCTCACTATCTACATGTATACAATTACAAAGGATGCACCAATGTGAAAATAAAGTTTCTAGGACTCAATTCTCCCCATCAGGATGATAGAGACTCCCATGGTAATCAGTGGCTGTTACCTGAATCTGGGTGCCTAAAAATCAGAGCCCAGACCTCCTGCCGGGATAGAATCAATTCTGTATTTTTTTTAAAGAAGCCTGCATGAGAAAAATAACCCACCAGGATTGATTCTGAATGAGAATCCTACTACTGGATACTTTACACTGTCTCATTTTCACTGTTCTGTAATACACCCTTAGGAGAAACAGCTTTCCTTCAGTTTGAGGTATATGCATGTTATAAGGAGGGAAAATATATTTTTCTGCAAGGTAGCTGAATAAAAGGTAGGAGGCCACTCTGGTTGTTTTTATAATGTTCTAGAAAAGGTAAACCCTGAAAAACATGCCTCTATGCATACTTTTTTACTGGAGCAGAGTTTTCTTTTTTTTGTGTGTGTGAAATGAGGAGAAATCCTACAATAATGATTTTGCATTTCTATAATAATAATGATGAGGAAGATGAAAACATTGTTATTCATTATACTCTAAAGTAACATTGATTTAAATACTCCAGATTCTAATCGCACTAATTGATTAAAATGTGATCAATTCCAGAATAGACCATATACACCTTATTTGATGTCTCTACTGTGTACTCAAAACTGTAGTTGTTCCTTTCAGGCTTTTGTTATTTCCTAAATCCTGTTTTTACTGCTGAGCCATTTCATCTGACTTGCTCCTTGTTTGATCAGATATCCACAAACTGTTAACCAGGTCCCAATCAAGCAACTGCATCCGTACACATGCAGAGCCGCTATTGTAAAATAGAAGATTTATTCCCAGTTATGAGGTATTAAGCAAAATGAACAGACAGCCTGTAATCTGAAAATCAAACTAATAGGAAAACTCCTTTTCACTTGTATACTGAGCATATAGGATTTAGAGATCAGCTAGGTGCAGCCAACCTACAACCCCATAATATGATTTTTAGATATTTTCAAAATACAAGTACTAGAAATCAAATACAATGGTACTCTGGCTGTGTGCATGTTCTGAGTAAGTAATGAAAGTGGTATTTTAAGGAAGTAATGGCTGCTTTTCAGCCAACCAACCAGAAGTATATTTTTAATCTGTAAAATCTGAAAAGGGGCACTGTAATACTTTTTAACCTATTATATTTTTGTATAGATTGAGCCTAACATTGCTACCAAAGATTCTGGTGACTAAAAGAGATTAAACAATAAATGTAATAATTCTCTTTTTTTCAGTTTGTGCATTTGACAGCACTTTGTTTAGATAATCAGCTGAATTAGAATAGGACGGTGTCAAATTAGGATAGAATGCTGTTACCTATTTTAGCTACAAAGCACATTTTAATGCTGAATGAGGGTGGGAGATGAAGGCTGAGGCCTGGTAATTAACTTCTATTGTAACAGAAAAATGCCCTATTACAATAACTGATTTGCATCAACAGGAACTCAAATTCCTACCAACTTAAATAGAAACAGAAACTCTTTATTTCTATCCAGCCAATTGGATAGTATAACTTATAACATTTCAAAGCACAGTTGTCTGTACAGTAGAATGCAGTCTCTAACTGCACAGTCCAGTTAGTTTAGAAGACAGCCTTACCATATGATCTGTAAGAATAAAATGTTTTTCCCTCTCCCATCCCACCCCAAAGGACACTGTACTTTTATGATTTAACAACTGTTGAGCTAGATACATTTCATAAAATTTGTACAGAGTGAGTTATGGCTACATGTTGTAGACCACTTGGCAGACGTCGCTTGCACTTGCTAAATTTGGGTCTGATGTCATAGAAAGGTTCCAAGGAGAAGTGAGACCCTTCATTTCAAAGCTGGGAATATTTCTTGTATCCTAGGGAACATGGCTGAACAGATTTCTATTGTACCAAACCATTAGTGATACAGAGGTTACCATCTCGTTTGATGTAGGAGAGCAGTTATATACTGTGCCCTCTTGAAAAACTGATTGCCTTGGAAAATAGCTGTGTTTTGATCTTCACCCAAACACCATCTTATTGAAGTAAATGCATCATATTTGTATGGGTAAGCCAGTTTCTGAGTCAATTACTCTTTCTACTTTCATCACTAAGTGGCTGCAGAAAGGAGGCAGGAGGCAGCTAGAGGATGTAACTGGCCCACAGGAAACCTTCTACCAAACAGGATGGCAATTTACTGGGATAGTTCTTTCTTCATCCTATTGGTTCACTACTTCATTCCCACTTCATACCTTAAATAGTTAATGGAACAGTATTTTTTCCTCAGTAATTCTTCAGCTGCTCAATAATCCTGCATTTTCACAATTGGTCCCCAAAAAGGAGGACACTGCACACTAAGCCTTCCTTCCAATTCCTATTGTTCCTAGTGCTTGTTATACCCACAGTCAGCCATCATATATTTTAAAGATTTAAGTGTACAAGGACATGCACAATCTGATCGGCACTAGTGTCAGCATCTTACAGCAAGAAAAATGAGAGAGGTTTTACTAAAAAGATTCAGAAGAGTTCACCATCAAAATAGTAAAGTGAATAGTAGACTACAGCTAGTTTTAAATGAAGTTTAATGATTTTAAACACAGCTGAAAATAAAGCTAAAAGTTAATGTTTTGTTTTGTATGGAGTATATTATTTCAAGGATACGAGGGCTCCACTTCACAGAAAGAATAACGTGGAACTTACTCTTGTGACAGAAAAATCTCAAAACTCTGGTGCTCAGAAGTTTGAGGCTCCTTTTCTCCACCTTTCTCTTATTTAGAAAATAGGACGTTTTGTACAATAAATATCCATGTCTTACCTAAAATGGCATGCATGAACTATTCAATAAAACAGAGCTCATTTTGTGTTCCAAAATAAGGAGCTTCAGAATCTGAAAACTGTGCAGCTTTTCTACTGTTTAAATTATAACAGATTTTCTGAAGTGTACACCTGAGTTTTACTGTTACTACTGTATATATATGCAAACATTGGAAACATAAGTACATACTGGGCATGTCTACACATGCTTTTACATGTGCCTAAACTTAATGTACATTAGCATAATGCGCATTAAGGCAATTTAAGCGTGTGTTCACATGTACACGTGCTAATGTGCATTAATGCAGGTGGGCAGACTGGCTTGGGACTATAGTTAGTCCCAAATCAATGTACACATGCTGCGTTAATGTGCATTTGCACATCTACACATGTGCTAGTGTGATTTAACTATTTATGCATAAATTTGATACCTGCTTTAGGCCTGAATAGCCTCAAATTGCTATTTTTAAAGTGCATTAAAGGTGTATACACATAGACCAGGGGTGGGCAAAATGAGGCCCGCGGGTCAGATGCAGCCTACCAGGCCACTCTATCCGGCCCACAGGACCCCTAAAAAATTTAGAAAATTAATATTTAGCTGCCCCTGGCTTCCTGTCATGCAGCCCCCAATGGCTTGCCAAACTCAGTAAGCGGCTCTTCGCCCAAAATAATTGCCTGCCCCGATGTAGACACATGCCCTTAATATGTCTTAAATCAGGCTAATGTATATTAAACGTGCACGTGCAGACATGCCCACTGAGTACATACAATAGGAAGCTATGCGTATTAAATGATAATTCCTTGCTTTTCACCAGACAAAAATTTTCTCCAACACTGGCTGTGACTAAAAGCAAGTTTATTACACAATATAATTTATGGCTTCCTTCCAAAACTTGGACTCAGAAAAACTGCAGCACAGAAAACTCATCCCAACTGTTGCATGGCCATTCTATCAGACAATGGGAAGGAAGTTTGTCTGATGTTACAAAGTGTTCAAATTTCAACCTGGATCCACTTCTGGGAATTAGCAAGTAAGAAACAGAAAGGGAGGGTGCTGGAAAAATACAGCTACAAGTACATAATACATACTGAAAAAAAATGTAAATGGATACAAAGGGAGAAGGCTATTTGCAGGAACCTATGACAAAGGAAGCTGTTACGGAATTCACCACCTCTACTTTGTGTAAGTAGATTTCTTCCTTAAGTTCTTTTCTTCCATGAAGATACCAGAGTTCTTATAAAATGTGCAGACATTCCTGGTGGAGAAGACTTCTTAAAAAAAGCCATTGCCTGGCTTCTGCTTTGGTTTAACAGTACTGAAGGAAACAGGATCACTTCTTTGGGAAGAACACCAATGGAACCAAAGGAATAGAAAGTTTGATTATAAGAACACAGAGAACAGTCCTTGCATGTTAATGCCACAATATAATATTATTTCTGAAGAACTAGAGAAAACTACCTTCAGGAAAAGATTCAGAGTAAATTACACTTACAAAAGTTATAAGTCATTTAACTTTATCCTTATTTCATAGCAATTACTTTTTTCTTGGATTTGAAAAGAGGTTGGGTAAAAGAACCAAGGTTCAAGCTCCAACAAAGCATCATGCACTATCCAGCAAACATCTCACTGCTTTGTGGATGCAGATATGAGGAACATACAAAAAGTGGGAAAACATTTTGTCAGGTTTATGGCTGTAAGGACTGACACTTGGACCCACAAACCAGTATTAAAGGCCCATACTGAAAACCATTCAATAGGAATTCAAAGATGGAACTGATGGATGCTTGTGCTGGCTGAAATTTCTGAGACTCGCACCAATAGAAGAATCCTTCCTAAAAACAGGCTTAAACAAGTTAAAATGTTCAAGGCTGGCGCAATACCTCTTACCTAAGAACAGCAATCAAAGTACCATACCACTAACCTTTTGGCTGTTAAGTTTAACCTGGTTAGATTCAAGTAAGTAATAATAATGCCATTACACTCTTGCATAGTTCTTTTCGTCTCTAGGTCTCAAAATATTTTAATGCAGTGGCCAGTACTATCACTGACATTTTTACAGATGGTGAAACTGAGACTTAAGGAAGAAAGTGACTAGACACCAATGCAGCAGGTCCCTGATGGATGAGAGAAAGAAGCTAAGGGCCAGACTGTTTTATGAAGTTTATAGGGTCCTTTCAAATCAAGAGAGAGCAAAATACCATTCTTCTCTGCTTGACTGCTCTTGATTTTTGACAACCATTCTTGCTACAAGAGAAGGAGAAAAACTCTACCGCCAGACCCAATCTAGATGAAAGACGGAGCACTTACCCTCAAAAGTGGGCATCTCCATGCTTTGTACAAACTGTTCTTGATCTCTTATCCAGTAAGCAAATTTTCATGATTAAGAACCCCATTTTCATATACAAAGTTCAGTTTCCAAAAATTCAGTCTGCTGAATGGCTGTTCTTTTTGAGCCATTTTCCCTTGTAGCTGGCTGAAATAAAGAGATAAGAACTACAGAACCACCCCACTGCTTTCTCTAAGCAACTGAAGTACAGTAGTTACATTCTCTGATTTGGTCTTCATATTGGAGTTTGCACTGTGAACACAACATGTACCAGTAATCTGAGTTCTGTCCCAGATCTGGATTCCTATTCACATACAAATTCTCACTCAAATTACGCAGTGTTTTAAGCTTGCATGAGTTTGTTGGGGTGAGTTGGTGCTGTAGTGCTGCAGACACTTGAGCTACTAAGGTAGCCGTGATGTAGCAGCTTGAGTTAAAACAGCTCATCAGATGCTTCTCCAATCACTCTGTGTAGCAAAGATGCTCTCTTACATGTTCACTCTCACTTGAATGCAATAACACAAGAATAACTGTCTGAGTGAAGACAAGACCTTTCTGTATTGCTGAAATACAATAAAGACAGAAAATGTTAAATGGCCTGTGTTAAATACGCACTGCCTTCAGGTTAAGCACACAGATATTCTTCCTCATTTCCCACACAGACCAGTTGCCCTGACAAAATTATAAGCAAATACACATGTGGTCTGGAGAGAAAGGGAGATGATTTGAAAAATCTCCCTAAATTAGGTAGTGTACAAACTAGCCACCATTTTAGGTATCTTTGAACCTGGAACAAACAGCAAATCAGACTGAGGAACACTGTTACTGGTTTTGAATACAGAGAAAGAAGACTTGAACTACTTCATATTCAAAATGCCCCACAGAAACATACCATCAAGCAGGTACATATCCATGCAAGAAAGATTTAGGTTTTAAAAGATTAATATTATACTTTATAAACTTCAGAAGTTGGGAGAACGAGTGCTTCTACAAAGTCAGAAAATTAGGATCCCAGGTGGCTTGAATCTTATGAATGCTTCTCTAAATTAGGAATAAAGCCTTACCCCTTTAGCAACTTGGCTGTGTTGGGGAGTAATAAGGCAGTAGAAGAGGAAGCAGAGAAGGAAACCAGAGCAGCATGGGGGGGAAATGCCTCTCAACTAGACAGCAGAGCCTTAAAAGGAAGAACCAGGGCAGTGGTTTCTTTCAGATACATATGAACCTCTAAATTTAAAAGCATATACAAAGTCAAAATATCAGATGGTGTTGTCTCTCTCTAGGATATTTACACAGGCAAGGAAGAGCTGACAAGCATAGCCTATGGACTAGGAGTAACCTGCAGATTTTGGAGATTTAGGAAGAGAAGCTGAACATCTTAGGGGTGACACTAAAGGAAACAGTCTTGAAGCTGAGCGAAGAACTGTCGTAATTCCTGAACTTGATTCTGCTGTATTGTAAAAAAACCCCTTACCTCTTGAGAAAGGACAAAGTGCTGGGGGCTGCTATGCTGCATTAATCTAGTACAAAGATCTGTTTCTTTTGGCAAGGAAGCAGAATTACTTAAATCTACTTGGCTGCTAAAGATGGAACAACTGGTAACAGATGACTGGTCCAAAGGTGGCAGACTATAAAGGCAGCTGGCTATGGCTGCAAAAAAATGGCAGTGGTTTGCAAAAAACTAATGTGAAAAAAACAACTTCTGGAGAAAGTCCTACCACTATCTTAAGTGAGAAGATCTTATAGGACTGGGTAGGTGGAGGAAAAACTGTATCAACAGAGAACAGTACAAAACTATCAGAGACAAGAAGACCGGGAACTGACAAGCAGCAAGACTTGAGGCTATCATAGAGGCTATAACAGATATGGATGGGAGTAGCTTTATAAGCAGAAATACACGTTGGTAGCATTGCCTAAATTCCTGGTCTCACTATAATCCTGATCTTAAGTTCTTCTCTGATTCCAAATGTTTTATTCATCTGAAGTCTGAGTACATGTTAAAAGAGAATCCAATGCAAATATCAGTCGATTACACATGCAGCTGCACTCTCACTAACAACTTTTGCTGTTTAATTGGCATTTTGAAGTTAAAGTTATGTTAGATATTACTATACGGAACACCAGTAATTCTGCTTATAGTTCAAGTTATCCAACCCTAAATTATTTTTAACAGTAGGAAAAAGCAGGAATGTGACCTTTTAAAGACAAACACAATTTATGAATAAATTAAATGTAAAATAGTTTTATGAAATGTTCACTCTTTTTGCTGGTGTCTTTAATGCATGTGTTTATATGAAATATGGGAAAAGATGCAGTCAACCTCAATGGTGAATATGAATTTCTATACATTGTTGAGTGAAAATGTTTGTATAACACAATGTTTGTGTAACAGTTAAATTTCTTGCTGCTAATTAGCTACTCTAAAATTAAAAGTAATAACCTCTTTTTGTCACTGATTTCACTAAAGTGCGACCACATCAATCCTATTCTGGGTAATTTTACTTTCATAAACTCTTGTTAGAGTTTACAAATCAAACAGACATGACTAATCAAAATCCTAATCCTGCAAACGTTTTTCCAAGGAAATTTCTGGTTTTGAAGATACAAGCTTGATTCACAAAGATTTCTAAAACAAGGTCTGTAGTATGTATATGTACTAATAAGTTTAAAGGTGGCTCAAGAAAGTTGCTCTTAGCCTTAGATATTTTATTTGCAAGGCACAAAATTATTTAACTCACTGAAGTGAAAGATAAAACAGTGCACACCATTAAGTCAATAACTTATGAAAGCTCTGCTCTTCAAGTATTATGTTATCAATTTTTCTTGTTTCAGATATTCATCACTTTCTGAGTTAGGACTATAGCTTGAAAAAGCTTAAAAGGAACTCTGTCAAATGAAAGTCTCAATCATGCCAAGAAATGTACTCAGTCAAACCACTATGTCTACAATGAGCTTCCACAAAGTCAACTGGGCTCTGTGCAAGCAGTCACTCTATGTATGAACTGCTGATTTCATGATCAGGGCTTAAATCTGTATGTAACTTTAGTTTTTCTGAAAACACAGTAATCGATCTAAATGTTTTGTTTATAATAAAATGCTCTTTAGTAACAATGAAGTTTGTTTGAAATACATAATTTTATAGCCTAACTTTAAGGAACTGTCACACTGACCTACTGCATTTAAAATTGAGTCAATATATTTCCTAACCACTGTGAATTTGTCACCTGACAAATAAAACTGTTAACATTCTGAGATAAAGGAAGTAAAACTTCCTTTTAGGAAGAATTCAGGCAGGTTTAAAAATTGTGAACATCAGTTTTATTATAACAGCCATACATTAAAAAAAGGAAGAAAAAAAAGCAGCAAGAAAATTTCAACTGTAATGATAATTTGTAAAAACCACACACCTGTAAAAGCGGAAGGCACTTCATGCGACATCATATGGAGAGGAAAATAATTGAGGAAAGACGTTAATTTTAATTATTGGACATGCATGAGGTATCCTTCCATACACTGTACAATAAATAGCATTCAATGAGGCACAAAATAGTATTCAGATTAACAGATTTTGGAGAATACAACTTTAAAGAATCAAGATATTCCAGCGTTCACAAAGGCAAAATAATCTGATATTTACAACCTGATCATGATAGGTAGCAATGTTCACAGACTTTTGATTTGAGTTAATAGCAAAGAGAGTAGGAAGTCAAAAGGCTGTGACATAGGATATTCTGGATTGCAGAAAAAAAAATGTTCTTAAGTTAAAAAACAATCTAAAAAGAATACATTTTTCAACATTTGCACATTGGACTTTTACATAATAATTTCAATGTATTGGACGATGCTTATAAATGTTATAGCATTATTGCTGCATAATCAAAAAATGATAAAAAAATTGGCATTTAGATAGCATCTTACTGTTTCATATTTTTTACTCATTAAGACTTTTATTTAAATGTAATCAATGGAAAAATTCTATGACTTGCAGTAATCAAGACAATCAAATGGTCTTTAACAGAGAGATGATATGACATTCTCATTCATTATTGGAGGGAACTGTCATCACCAGTGATGAACTGTCTGTATCTAGGTTAAAAATAAGAGAGTGATATTACAAGAAAAAAACCAAGTTATTAAGTACGAAAACAAGTGACATCTTTATGTGCATAAACAGTCAACTTGGAGGGTGAACAAAGGGTGTGCTTATAAACTATACTAAATTATTCTATAAGAACTGTGTAAAACAAATCATGATATAAACAAGAGGGATGGAAATACAAATTGGTTACTAGGTCATGAACTTTCAATCCGTGGCAGCACAGAAACTTATGTATAAAACAAGAAATATCATAGTATTCAGTTCTGAAAACTCTGGTTAACACACATCAGGTAATAGACTCCTTACTTCTATTTCTGCAGACTCCACACGATTCTCAACAATCTCAATGCACTGCCTCTTGACTGGTGGTTCTTCACTGATCACAGTTTCTTCAGCAATGTCCGTTGCTGGTACTGTTAATACTTCAATCAAAACACATTTGTATAGATAAATATAAAGGCAAGGCATGGTATTTACATTAAATAAAATTATTAATTAATTATATGAACTTCTGTTTTCAAGAGTAGACTCAAAAGCCAGATTTCTAATGGTGTAAAAAAATAGCTTGGAAGAAATCTGCAATAAAGTCATCAATAAAAGTATTTACTGAAAATTTTAACTACTTTTATGGCATTTTCTACACTTCTTTGTTACATTAGAATCACAACACATCAAAGGCTATGTTTTATGTATCTCCCCCTCCCCCTACGAAGCTGCAGGTAGATTCCAATTTTCTGCAGCCTCTACCCCAACCGCTGCCTGAACCTTCTCCCCCTGCCACACTTACCCTTGCTCTGGCACTGGCAGGCTTTATCTCTGCTCCAGCCTGGGGCACAGAGCATGACCCTACCCTTGGGCCCCGTTGCGGAGGACAAATTTAAGATGATCATCCAAAATTTCGATTCTATATATGGAAAACTATAAAAAAAAATTATACGTTGACCATACATAGAATTTAATCATTGGGAAGCTGTCTTAAATTCACAGTTATTGTGGATTCATTAAATATTGTAAGTATTCTAAACAACAGCTTAATTACTTCCAGGAAAGATTAAGTCTTCTTAAGTACCACGTTTTTGTCTACATAGATGATATACTGTGTACCAAGTCCTGGGCAGTTTTCTCAAACAAGGCTCTGCACTGAGAGTCCCTACAGAGGAGCCTGGTGCTGGGAAGCCAGGAAAGAGACTTCTCCCTAAGGACTGGCAACTGCAAAAACATTTGCACAAGACTTCAAAACCAAGACAGCAAACTCAGCAGATGTAGCTCCCATATGGAAATGTACACATGCTCCAATAGGGACAAATGAGGTAGTTACCAGATCTACTCTCTCTTGACCCAGTCCATTCTCCAAAACTGGATGTACACTGATATTCTAAGGGGCCCCTGAAAGAGCACACCTGTACGACTTACAAACGTCGCTTGCCTGTAGCCTTCAAAACCTGTAGTGGGCCCAGTAAGTTAGGATCCAGCTACTGACAGACCCACTGTGCCATATGCTTTCTATTTTTCATACAGACTGGTTGTTGGAGATGAGTCAGAAAATTACCCCATTTCCTTTTCCTGACAGTTTAATTCCTTTTTCTCTCTTTCTCTCTCTCAATGCATCTATATTCTCTGACCTCACTGGTTAAAGAATGTGAATTCATTTTTTTTTAAATATTAAAATCAAATTTTAGATCCATTTTAGTGCACTTCAAATACAGGTCTATAGAAAAATGTAATTCAAAAGACACCTCAGTCTTCTACAGTGGACTTAAGAGAAATAATTAGCTTCTCACAGAAACTTCCAGTGCCAATTTAATGAACAAAACAAACTCATATGTCACATATTATCCTGATTTTAAATTGAAGCTGTCCTGGAAGCTCATGCTGAGCTCTCCTGTTTCCACTCACCTTGCTGCCCATCTGGCATGGTCACAATGATTGGCTGACCTATCCCGCTCGTTGGAATGGAATGGAGGTTACCAAGCTGAATGCCGTCGGTAACTATAGTAATAACTTGTTGACCTCCAGAACTGACGACTTGCTGGATTGCACCATCCACTGATTCGGCAGTCACAACTTCTTCCGTGGCCACAACTGCTGACAAAAGTGTAAGGGAGGTCAAGACATTTCTAATAAAATCAGTCAGAATTTGTGTAATTGGCTATAGCTAGGGACCTACTAAAATCGTGACTGCAGTTTTTGCAGAAATCGCGATTTAGGGTAGGCTCTGCATTTTTAACAGGCTCCCTAACAAAAAACCAAAACAAACCAAAAACCCAACCCCCATCCCTCCCCAATCTGTTACCGAAAATAAAACGCTGGCTCCCTCTGGGAAGCCAGAAGTCCTTGTGGACACTGTGGCCTAGCTGCACAGCCTGCTGGGAAGGACGGAGGTAGGCTGACCCCATAGCAATATGGCTGCTGCCCCCACCCCTCTCTGCTGTTTGGCTGCAAGGGCTGCCCATCATATGGCTCCATGCACCTGCGCATCTACACCAATTGATGGCAAGGGGTGTGACCACATGACAGCCTTTGCAGCCAATCAGCAGAGGGGTGGGAGGGACAGAATTCACAGCCCATCAGCAGTGAGGGGTGGGACTACATGATGGACAGCCCTCACAGCCAATCAGTGGTGAGGGGTGGGGCCACCAAGGCCCTCAGCCAGAGATGCGGGGCCCCACTGCACTCGGCCCATGAAAATGCCAGTTTTGGGGCCCTGCACCTCTAGCTGCTGATAGACAGAACTCGTGACATGGGTGCTTGTGCAACTGACTGTCTCGGTCTTGGGGCAGTCGATTCTCTGTACTGATTCTTTTCTCTACTTAGTCTGTGGTTTTGCGTTAATCATTGCTAATTAACTCGTTACATTAGCTAGCAACTGTGTATTGAGCTGGTCCCTAAGTGACTCATGATTGACTAGTAACTGGTGACGTAGTAACTTAGCAGCCAGGCCTGCTGTAGTCTCATCCCCCCCCATGACACACAGTTGCACAAGCACACGTCACAAGTTTTATCTGATAGCAGCTAGAGGTGCAGGGCCCCAGACCCCAGAACCCCCTTCACCTATCTCTCCTTGACAGCTGGCGGGCTTTGTGGCCATAGCAGGGGCTAGCTAGCCTGCCGTTTTCACCCTGCTGCGCCTTTACACATACACACAATGTCATCTATGCCACGAGTTTTGCTTGTCCGCAGCTTGAGGTGCAGTTTCCCCCAAACCTCTGCATCTATCTCCTTGAAACTTGGCAGGCTTCATGGGCCTCAGCAGGGGCCACCACCTGCAATTTTTACCCCCCCCCCCCCATGGTGTAACACATACACGTGACACGAGTTTTGCTTTCAAGAGTTTGGGGTGCAGTTCCACCCAAACCTCTCCACCTATCTTCTTGAAACTTGGCAGGCTTTGTGCTCTCAGCAGAGGTACCATCCCTGCAAGTTTCATCTGAATCAGCCAAAAAACAACAAAGTTATAAATATTTCATTGATTCCCCATTATATCCTATGGCCAGATCTCTGAAGCGGCTCTGAAGCTTTTCCAACGTGGTTTGGAAGCTCCGAACTGCTTCGGAAACCCTGAAGAAGCCAGTGCTTCAATCCAGACATGCTGCTTTGGCGTCTGAATCTTTTCCGGATCTGAAGTGCAGTCCGAAGTCTCGCACAGCCCTAAAGACAACTGGGGTCAAGTGACTGTGAATCATAACTGTGGTCAAGTGAATGGGGTCATAATCCTCTAAGATCTAGAGGCTTGGTAGAGGGTCTAGTCAGGCTTGAAGCTCAACAGTATTAAAAGTCTGTAAGTTGTTCTTTCTAAACTTCTAGTCCAAATATAAGAAATCTAGTTTTTATATTATTTCTTCCTTTTCATATTTACAGGTTTTATGAGTGGGGGGGAGAGGAGACTTTTGCAGAGTTTGCAAGATAGCAAGAACCTGAAAAATAATAAGTATGAAGTAGTTTTATAAACTCCTATCAAATATAAGAAGGGAGTAAATGGAAATAAAGCACACATTTTTGTTAGTGTACTTCATTGGATTAATAGCAAGGTTAATGTACATACAAGCAATGTATAAAAGGTGGCAGAACTGTACTACACACTAGAGCTGTGCGAAGCTTCAGTCCCCGATTCGATTTGGTGGAGATTTGACCCAATTTGGTGACCAAATCTCCAAATCAAATTGAAGGACCCTTTAAACTGTCCGAATCAAATCAGAACCCTCTGAAGTGATTTGGAGAGATTCGGTGATTCGGACAGACACAGCTTTAAATGTTTTTCTACACACCTCTAGGTAGCAGGTGGCTCATGAATGCAGCAATGCTGAGGTGCATGGAGTGTCCCACAGAATTGCAGGGGGCTCCCCAGCGCATTCAGCAGCAGACCCAGAAGCGAACCACAACCACTTCCAGTCCGCTTCCAGGTCTGCCAGGAAGTGTGCAGGGGGGTCCTCCTGGCTCGGCGACTAGTACCTCCTGGGTCTAGGGGGTTCCTGGAGTCCCCCTGTGGCCGACTGCCAAGCCAGGGGCAAGGTAGGGGGCCCCCACAGTGTGCTCCCCAGCAGACCCAGAAGTGGACTGGAAGTACTTCCAGTCCACTTCCGGGTTTGCCGCTGAACATGTGGGGGCCCCCCACGTTCCTGTGGGATGCTCCATTTGCCCCAGCAACACAGCATTCATGAGCTGCGCCTGGAGTCTCAAAGTACGTAGACAAAACATTTAAAGCTGTGTCTATGTCCGAATTGCTGATTCTCCAAAGTAGCATTAAATCTTCAGATTTGGATTTGTCTGAATCAAATGGGGGACAGTGATTCGAATTAACAAATCAAATCACTGTCCCTGATTCGGGCCAAATCTGAATCAAATAGGGCTCATTTTGTACACCCCTACTACGCACAAATTACCCCGCAGTAACTGTCCATGCATGTGCTCTTTCCTTGCATTAAGTGGAAGTTAACCTGTGGTTACTTAGCTGTTTTACACTAAGGACTAAGCTTACATGGGGTAAGAGCATACACAGAGGCAGTTCTGTGGAACAGTTAATATATGGTAAAGCTATGCCCACTTCTGCCCCTGGGTAAGCTATTCACATGTCCATATCCTTAGATGTAGTTGTAACAAGATTTATAAAAAAACAGAAGAATTGCCATTTACTAGGTCAAACTAGGGGGTCCATCTTGCCAGTATACTATGTCACACACTGGCAGAGAGTGGATGCTGAAAGGGAGAATGAACAGGGTATAACCAGGGTTTTTTCCACTGTTCCTCTCTCACTTGCAGACTCCAGCATTTAAGATATAGGAAGCTCTAATTCAGAGGCTGTACTGCTAACTCCCATGCTGAATAGCTACTGAAGCACCTTTCCTTCAAGAATTTTTCAAATCTGGTTAAACCATTAGCTTCCACCACATCCTGTGGCAGTGAGTTCCACTTTGATTACATGCTATGTGGAAAAACTTCCTTTTGCTAGTTTTAAACATACTACCTGCTAGTTTCATTTTGTGACCCCTAGTTCCTGTATTGTGAGAGATAGTATATAATAAAATCCTATTTACATTCTCTTCACCATTTAGTATTTTGTAAACCCTTATCATGTCCCCCCTCAAGCATCTCTCTTCTAAGCTGAACAGGTCTATCCTCTCTAGTCTCTCCTCATATGGAAACCCTTCCATACCACTAAGCATGCTTGTTGCCCTTCTCTGGACCTTCTCTAGCTCTTCTATATCAGCGGCAGGCAATTATTTCAGGTGGAAGGCTGTTTAAAATGAGGTTTGGTGAGCTTTCGAGGGTCTCGAGGCTAGCCCAGTAGCATACCATGGGTCTCCAGTGCCCAGGGCCAATGCCTGCATTTGTGCTGCTCCCTTCCAGGGATGATCTGACTAGGGTGTGGAGCCCCCTCTCCCATCCCACAGCACTTCTGTGGGGAAATTAACATCACTGCATATCAGATGCAGGGGGGAGGGGCAGCAGCTGGAACAGGTAAAGAAACCTACAACCTGCCGGGCAGGTGGGCGGGCCACACACCAAATGTGGAGGTGCTGTGGCTGCTTCGCACAGCAATGAAGGGCCAAGCTAGCATTGTTCCCGTGCCCCCCTTCCCCCCTGAGCCGACACCTGGGGGACCATGGCCCCTTCCTATCAGTATGCCACTGGGGTAGCCCTGTCCCTTGAGAGTTGCCCTGCCCCCTGGTTGCCATCTTGGGACTGGAAGTCCCACCCTAACCCCTGACCTTTGCCATGGTAAGTCCCTCCCCTTGCCCCCCAGAAATACTCCTTTGGGGAGGAGGTTGCCATCTTAGAACCAGAGAAAAACCAAATCATACACTAGAAATCAAACACCTCCTGTAACATAATTTTATTACAAAAATATTTTGCCATGATTTGTGCTTGTGTACTATATATAGAGGTGATTGTATAATAACTAACTCAAAATAAATTCTTAGTCTTTTATATTGTGTGTGTGGGGGGGGTGGGGGGAGCATACGCTATCTTGGGAGGTTATGTATATGTGGAAAGGTTGTGGGGGCAGGGTGCATGTGGCATCTGTGGGGTGTGAGAGATGGTGGGAGGGGTATGGAGACCCCCCCAACTCTGCACATGGTGCAGCAGCAGGGGGAGTTTGGCGAGCTGGTGCCTGGCTCTGGCCAGCACACACTGCAGCAAGGAGTACAGCCCCTGCCAGACCATCTGTATCGTGGCGCTGCCTGCACTGGTGAGGCACAGGAGGGAAGCCCTACGTGCTGGAGCTGGTTGTGGTGGGGAAGGCAGCTACTCAAGTATGTGGGGCTTCCCTCCCATGTGGCGCGAGTGTGAGGAGTGCCAGCAATAGACAGCCTGGTGGAAGCAGCGCACTTCACTGCAACGTGCAGCACTGGCCAGAGCCAGGCACTAGCAGTGGGCATGAGCACCCAGAGCACCCCAGCCTGCTGCGGCCACTGCTCCCTGCCAGAACTGCACACTGTCTGCGGTTCCCCACACACTTCCACCCATCCTCACACCCACACACTGTCCACCCAGGCTCCATGCTCTTGCCAGCCCCAGACTACTGCCCCATCCCTGCTGCCCAGAGTGACTGGGACACGGGGAAGCCTGACACAGCAGCCAGACCTGGAGTTGTATGCTGATCCTCCTGGAGTTGTATGCTGATCAGGTCCTTTTGCCCACAAGGGTGGGAATGAGGCTCAATAGGGTATGCTGGGGGCTGTATTCATGGGTGTGTCACTCCCAACCTCGTGGGTAGAAGGGCTGAATAGGGTATAATTCATTGGTGGGCACTCTGGGCCGGATGAAAGTGTCTGATGGCCTGAATCCAGTCTGTGGGCTGCATTTTGCCCACCCCTGTTCTATATCCTTCTGAGGGGTGGGAACAGGCACAGTATTCAAGGTGTGGACGTGCTATGCATTTATAAAAGGTACATGATGAAACTTTGTGTTGTGTTTACAATTCCTTCCCCAATAATCTCTAATATTGTTTGCTTTTCTGATGGCTTCTAAGCACTAATCTGTTTTAGAGAACTATTCCCAATGACTTCCAGACCTTTTTCTTGTGCAGTAACAACCAATGTAGAGTCCATAAAAGATGCAAATTGGGGTTAGAATCTCAGATTATGTAAATCCATATAATATGGATAAGTCAATGGAGTGACCCTGTTTTACATTAGCTGGGAATCTGGCTGAGTGCTTTCAAGTTATAATGCCTGTACTCTTAGTTACAATAGGTAAAAAAAAATCTCTCTAAATAGAGAGTTGTATTACATAGATACTGCAGGTACAACCAACTAACCTCAATCTTACAACAGAAAAAAAATCACCACTTACTACAAGGGAAAATCCACAACCTAAAGATGACCTGAAGAAGAATATGCTGTACTTGAAAACTTATTTAAACCTCTCCCAACTATGCAGTTTGTCCAATAAAAGCTATAACCCACAAAAATCCTTTTTTCTCACCATCACAGCTACAGTATCACTCCAGCACTACAATCTAACTGTTTATGACAGTATCAAGCAGAACTAGACAAAGAGTACTTAACTAATTCTATCTATGTTTCAAACACAAAATATAGAGTGAAAATTTTTACTTTGGAAAGTGAATGAGGTCCAGATGAAGTTACAAAGGTAGCTTATGTGCTGTCTAACACTTTTACTTTGTAAGAGTGATAATAAAGCATTTAAATCTTTCAAACTCATGATTAATGTTGGCAGCAAGCTATCCTTACACATCTGCATTACATTTATGAATCATGCTCAAACACAGCAAAGATAATATTCAGACTATTGAGAAACTACATGTTATCCATTTTAGGTTATTTTGTTTGCTCTTTAAGTTATAACAAGCTCCTGTCACAACTGCCCTTAGTTTTGAGAACGTCAACAGAAAAAAACCCGTTTAATAAATAAATAAATTGATACAATACTAATGTGCATAAAGCAACATAACCAGAAGCACAATCGCAGCCTATCAAATATATGTTTATATTCAACATATGTAATGTTAAAAGCAAAAGCTTTGATTTAAGGAATAAACATTAGAAAGCTTTCTATCTTCAGAGAGTAAAACTATAACCTATGTCATCACAGAAATGACAGATCTGAGATTGGGTAGATACAATTCTATGGCTTTCATCTTTGCTATTAATTACAGGGCAATTTAAAATAACTCTTTCATTCAAATAATGATTGCAATCATTGCCTTCTGAAGATTTTTCTGTTTAAAAGGTCACTATCCGAAAGGCAAAAAAATATTTAGGAAGTGTTTTTGCAAGAAAGCAGTCACATTAACTACATGAAATAAAGAGTGAAATGTAAGAAATAGTGAATGCATTTATAATAAACTTGGTCTACCTTAACCAAAAACATATCATTGCAAAAACAACTCTATCAGGGTTTACTCCTCAGCAGTCAGTAATTTGACAGCCATACAATCTCTGTTCCAAAGCCTAAATGTCAGTTTCTGGAAACAAACACAGGTGGGGGGTTTTCAAACACGCTGGGGCAGGAGGGTGACTTTCCAAAAATGCTTTTTTAATTAAAGGAAGGGCCTTCCTTTGCTTCACACCAATGTATTTCTAGGACACCATCCTGTCTAGTACTAACAGAAATTTTAATGCCGTGTGGAACAGCAGCTATATTACCTCAGTCTCTGAAATAATAAAAGAGGACTTTTCCTTCTGAAACAGCTGGAGACGAGAACCCTTGGGTATGCGCTGGTCAGCCTCACCTCACCCAAGTCCCTGGAAAAATCATGAAGCAAATCCTCAAGGAACCCATTTACAAGGACTTGGAGGAGATGGTGATTAGGAACAATCAGCATGGATTCGCCGGGGCAAGTCATGCCCGACCAACCTAATTGCCTTCTGTGATGAGATGACTGGCTCTATGGATGTGGGGAGAGCAGTGGACTTGATATACCTTGATTTTATCAAGGCTTTTGATACTGTCTCCCATAACATTTTTTCAAGGAAGCTAAACAAGTATGATGAGTGTACTGTAAGGTGGATAAAAAAAATTGGCTGGATTTGTCAGGCTCAAAGGGTAGTAATCAATGGGTTGATGTCTAGTTGGCAGCTGGTATCAAGTGGAGTGTCTCAGAGGTTGGTCCTGAGGCAAGTTTTGTTTAATATCTTCATCAACAAGATGGGATGAAGTACACCCTCACAAGTTTGCAGATGACACTAAGCTGGGGGGAGAAGTAAATATCCTGGAGGATAGGGCAAGGAATCAGAGAGACCTCAAAAAACTGGAGGATTGGATCAAAAGAAATCTCATGAGGTTCAGTAAAAACACATGTCTTTAGGACAGAACAATTTCATGCACTGGCACAGGCTGGGGACCAACTAGCTAAGCAGCAGCTCTGCAGAAAAGGACTGGGGCGTTACAGTGGACAATAAGCTGAATACAAGCTAACAGTGTGCTCTTGTTGCAACGAAGGCTAGTGGCATACTGGGCTACATTAGTATGAGCATTGCCAGGAGATCAAGGGAACTGATTATTTCCCTCTATCTTGCTCTTCTGAGGCCACTTCTGGAGTACTGGGTCCAGTTGGGGCCCCACATTACAGAAAGAATTTGGACAAACCGGAGAGTCCAGTGGAAGGCAATGAAAAATGGTGACGGGGCAGAGGAACAGGACTTATGAGGAGAGGCTGAGGAAATTGGGCTTATTTAGTTTGCAGAATAAAAGACTAAGGTGAGATTTAACAGTAGCCATCAACCACCTGAAGGGTAGTTACAAAGAAGATGGAGCTACACTGTTCTCAATGGTGGCACATGACAGAACAAGGAGCAATGGTCTTCAGTTACAGCAAAGAATATTTAGGTTAGATATTAGGAAAATCTCTCTTGCTAGGTAGGTAGGAAAGGACTGGAACAGGTTACCCAGAAAGGTGTTGGAATCACCATCCTTGGTGTTTAAGACCCAGACAGACAAAGCCTTGGCTGGGATGATATTGTTGAGGTTTGTCCTACTTTGAGCAGGGGGTTGAACTAGCTCAGCATTTCACAACCCCTGGGTCATGACTCAAGTGGGTTTAAAGAATATATGAAAGGGTCATGAACAAATTTAAAAAATGGATTAAAGGAGAAAAACATGGGAAACAGCAGGTTTCTCCTTACAGGCTGGCAGAGTCATGGCCTGGTATGTAAGTGGCTGCTGGGAAGAGGTCAGGGAAGCATGGGCCCCCAGCCCTGCCCCTGGTCTGTTACTCCTTGCACTGCTGGCTGCATGACTGGCACAGGGGTCCTGGTGGTAGCAATGTTTCTCAACGCCCTGCTCCACTCTCCCATGCTGAGTTCAGCTCCTGCTCATGATCTGGCCAGGCTGCAGCCCTGTTCATGCTGTGGGTGGACAAATTTGAGAAGGTATGTGCCCCCCATGCCCCACAACCCACCCCACACACTGAGGGCAGGGGACCACCTGACCCACTGTCCCCCCCCCCGACCGCCAGGAACAAGGGGCACCAGCAGAGCTGGGGGGTGGGAGTGAAGGGTACCAGCAGGGCCAGGAGGCTGTTCTCTACTTAAGCTATTTACTGGGTTGGTACTGGCCACCGATGTTTACAAATGGATCCTGGTACAAAAAGGTTGAGAACCACTGGACTAAATGACCTCCTGTGGTCCCTTCCAACCCTAATTTTCTATGATTTACCTCAAACACATTCCATGTGCACATTTGGAGTCAGGTTGTCAATTTAATTAATTTTGCTTTTATTCTTATATAGCTACCCTACTACAAGTATTTCACTGCATTTGGCTCCAAACTGCTTTTCTACACTGAGAATCCTAAAAAACTTCAGAACAGCAATGCTGACTGTTACAATGCCTGTATCCAGAGGGAAGCCATGGTGCCCCCTCACAGCAAACCCTGTCCTCCCCTCCTACTCTGCCCATCTAGGGCTAGGGTGCTTAGCCTCTGGCCTGTGGCTAAATGTAGCCCGTGGAGCAATCTTATCCAACCCACAGGGCTCCCCATGGGTTCAGAAGTTTGGTGGCAGGGGACCAACAGCCATAAATGTGGCCACTCTCCCCCCTGCCAACTTCCCAAACTTCAAGCCCTGTGTGGCTGATCAAGACCCAGCTGTGCACCCTTCCCCTGTGCATCCCCTGCCCCCAACAAGGCCAAGCCACACTCCCTTTCCCCCACAGTGGCCAGCTGAGGCCAGGCCATGCCTCCTTCCACTCGGGGGGGCTAGGTCACACCCCGTCCTCCCCACAGAGACAGGCTGAGGCTGGCCCTTGCTCCCTTTCCCCACTTGGGCCTGGCCATGCCTCCTTCCTCCCCTCACAGGGCTGGGCTTGAGCCTGGCCATACCTCCTTCCCCGCATGAGCCTGGTTCAAGCTCCTTTCCCTTGCAGGGCTGGCTTGGGTCCTACCTGCCCTCCCTGCGGTCAAACAGTGTTTGCTGTGCCTGCCCTGGGCACCAGATTGGGATCACTGGCTGGATCCAGCCCACAGTCAGATTAGGCGCTGCTCATCTGACCTGCAGGGAAAAGTTTGAGCATCACTGCTCTACGGTACCACCCTGCCACCTCACCTACTCTTGCCTGGTCCCCCCAAGCTATCTTCCCATCTCACGTGCCTTGATGGAACATTAGTACAAAATTAGGGAGGCTGCCTTCAGAGACTGGGATGAGACCTCAGGTACCACACCCTGCTCATCATGGCTGGCCTCACTCTGGCCTGATCTCTTCTCTGTCTACTAAGCAGGGCATCCCTCCCTTACACTGGCCTCAGCCACCACCTTGTGTGTTCATATCCATTTCTCTCTTTCTGTTCTGGGCCCCAGGTCCTGTCTAAATGCTCTGGACCCCAGGCTCTATCCCTCTATACTGCATCAGATTCAGTGTTCTAGGTCCAAAGCCCACCAACTAAAATGCTCCATGCCTCCCTCGCACCAATCGTTTCTTGAGGTTACAAATCATGGCCTTCAGCCTCCTAATAGCCACACCCAAGTCTCCTCTCTGCAGCTGCCCTTGCCCTACCTTGGTCTTAGCCCGACAGACACCCTCTCTCTACCTTGGCCCTGGCTGCAGCCCACTGGATCTTAAGGCTGCAACTCACAGCGCTGGACCCCTCATTCTGCAGCTTCAAAATAAGAGTGTCTCGCTGGCACCCACACTGTACATTCTCTTCTCCTTAAGCCATTCCTGAACCTCCTGGTCCAGAACAGCAAAAATAACTAGCCCATCTGAGTATGCTCATGACAGAGAGGATCCTTCCCTATCCCTACAACCGGGTCCTAACAGCGCCTTGGTGTACCCGATTGCTCTGTATATCCTTAGTTCACTCTGCTCTCCAGAGCTCTCCTCCCTATGACACTTGGGACCAGAGGGTGCTTCTAGCCCTGAAGCCAACTCTATATAAATAATTCAAATCAGGCACAGGTGTTTCCCATTAATCAATTCAGACCTGCTTCTTTGGTGCTTGCCTCTCTGGACAGATTTTTTTCATACTGCTTTTGCATTATTTTTGCAATTCCTTACATCAATTCCATGTTTTCAAAACATTTTTATCTTCCAGGAGTCCTGATATCAATTCTCTGTCCCTGGGACTTACTATTTCTCTTATTTCTCACCAATTTCACTCAGCATGGCTTTATTTAACAACACTTTTGTTTTTGTTTTCTACTCGTGTTTTCACACCTTAGTTTTTCCTCTACTTTGTTACTTGGCCTAATTCAGTAGCATCATTCATATAAGCAACTCATAGAAGCAACCTTCTTTATGGAATAACAATTAAAAGAAACATCACTCTAGACAAGTTAAGGGTCCACATTTCTCTCTCCACTGCTTTATAAAACAGGTTATTTTTAAAATTACAGTCTGTACAGGTCTAATGGGAAAGGACCTAGAGAAATTTAACTTGGAAACGACAGAAGAAAAGTGAATGGTTCCAAACAAAAGGATCGCAGCAAACTAGGTTCCTCCTGCTTCTTTGTTCAGGAGGTATATTTTGGAGGCTATGGGAAAGTAAGAACCAAAATTGAATGCCTGACTGTAAAGGTTTGCTATTTTTTTAAAACATACAACTTTTGCTGATGTTACAAAGTATACAAAAAGCATACGTTTAAGTACACTGTTACCAATACACAAGTGAATAAAGGCTTCTTTTGCCTCTTATATATCAATTAAGATGTAAGAAATACTAAACTTATTTTATTTGGAAAGATTCCCTCTATCTCTTCCCAAGCCTTTCTACCCTGAATGGAGACCAATGTGACCAAAGGGCCAACGTGGTTCCCATTTTCAAAAAAGGGAGGAAGGATGTCCCAGGAACTGTAGGCCAGTTAGTCTTACCTTGGTCCTGGGTAAGCTTTTTGAGAGAATTATCCTGGCACATGTCCACGAGGGGCCAGCAGGGAAGATTATGCTTAGGGGCAAACAACATGGGTTCATCAGAGGCAGGTCCTGTCAGACCAACCTGGTGGCCTTTTACGCCCAGGTCACAAAATCCTTAGATGCAGGGGTAGCAGTGGACATAGTCTTTCTGGACTTTAAGAAGGCCTCCAACACTGTCTCTCACCCCATTCTCATTAAAAAACTAGGAGACCATGGCATCAACACCTACACAGTCAAATGGGTCACCTAACTGGCTGGAGGGCTGCACCCAGAGAGTGGTGGTGGATGGGTCTTATTTGACCTGGAGGGATGCGGGCAGTGGGGTTCCCCAGGGCTTGGTCCTTGGGCCCGCACTGTTCAACATCTTCACCAGTGACTTGGACAAGGGGGTTAAAAAGCACCCTGTTCAAATTCACAGATGACACTAAGATGTGGGGGGAAGTGGGCACGCTAGAAGGGAGGAATAGGCCGCAATCGGACCTAGACAGGTTACAGGGGTGGGCAGATGAGAACAGGATGGGTTTCAAAACTGACAAGTGCAAGGTACTGCACCTGGGGGGGAAGAACCAGAAGCACACCTGCAGGCTGGGGAACTCCCTTTCATCAGTGCAGAGGCAAAAAAGGATCTTGGAATCATTACTGATACCAAAATGAACATGGGCAGACAGCATAGGAACGTGGTCACGAAGGCTAACCGTACCTTGTCATGCATCCACAGATGTATCTCAAGCAGGTCCAAGGAGATGATCCTCCCCCTCTATGCGACACTGGTCAGGCCACAGTTGGAGTACTGTGTCCAGTTCTGGGCGCTGCACTTCAGAAGGGATGTGGACAACATGGAGAGGGTCCAGAGGAGGACCACCCGCATGATCAGGTGGCAGGCCCTATGAGGAGAAGCTACTGGACCTGAACCTGTTCAGCCTCCACAAGAGAGGGCTGAGAGGGGATCTAGTGGCCATTTACAAACTAGTCAGGGGGGACCAGCAGGCATTGGGAGAATTCCTGTTCCCCCGAGTGCTACCAGGAGTGACTAGAAATAATGGTCACAAGTTGGCAGAGGGTAGATTCAGGCTAGACAACAGGAGATGCTACTTCACTGTCAGGGCAGCCAGGATCTTGAACCAACTTCCAAGAGAAGTGGTGCTGGCTCCTACCCTGGTGGTCTTTAAGAGGAGGCTAGACAGACACCTTGCTGGGGTCATTTGACCCTAGTACTCTTTCCTGCCAGGGCAGGGGATGGGACTTGATGATCTGCTCAGGTCCCTTCTGATCCTACCAACTATGAAACTATGAGACTCCTGGCACCTGGCTTAGATTTCACTGAATTATTCTCAGGTGCATCTAACAGGTATGAGAGCATTAGCCAGTTATCACTTTCTATCTAATAAGGACTTGAATAAAATAACAGTTAGTACATCTAATGTACAACAATTAGTACGTAATAGTCTCTTATATTGGATAAGAATTTTCATTGAAATATACCATACTACTTGAAAAATTCTCTAATTCTTTCCTGAATGGAGTTAGTTTAATTTTAGTTTTCAATTATCCTCTTCAGTTGAAACACCTTATGGAGTATTCCAGTTATATTTAGATACTATTTTAAGAAAGGCAAATTGGATGTCAGTTCCTGCAGTAGATTTTCAAAATGCTGGGAGGACAGAATTTAACGTAAGGATACAGTGCTCTTGCTAAAGAACTTGAAAAAAGATGATTTTAAATCAGAGTTGTGGAAGCTGTATACTTCTAAAGTACAGGTGGGCAAAATAAGATCTATAGGCCGGATCTAGCCAGCCAGCCGAGTGGATCTAGCCTACGGCTCCCTCTGCAGCACTCCACATGGGGCCAAGCCCCATCCACTCCTGCCAGGACAGCCCAGGCTGTGCTCCAACCCACGCCTGCCAACCTAGGCCCTGACAGGCACCTACAGCTTCTGGCAAGGTTGTTTCCAGTGCTGCCCTGCTCCCTTCACCCCCCAGCAGGAACTGCCAGCCCAGGCCTTAGCCCATGCAGCTTCCAGAGTGACTGACTGTTCTCAGTGCAGCTCTATCCAAATGGGTATTGCTCTGCTCGTTTCACCTCCAATGGCAGCTCCTTCTTCCACTCCTGCCCCTCATGCGCTGCTCTGAGGTTGGGCAGGAGCAGGCAGGAGGGAAGCTTCAGCCAGGCAGCTCCCATTGGAGGTGAGGGAAGCAGAGTAGCTTCCAACCGGCTGTAGCTGCACTGATAACAGCCCCACCAGAAGCTGCGCACTAGCAGGGGCTGAAGCCAGGCTGGTGGGCATGGGTGGAAGCACAGCACAGGCTGCCTCGGGTCAGGTTCAGCTCCATGTGGACTGCATGGGAGCAACTGCAGACCATACCACCCAGGCGAGATATGCTACACATGCCTCATGCCTCCCCCTCCCAGTCGTTGTCGTCCCCCTCTCCTCCCGGTTGGCTCCTGGAACTTGGTGCCCAGGCAGTGTCCCCTACAGCTCCCCAACCCCCCCACAGGACAGAGTGTACAGGGAGCCAATTGGCTTTGCTCACCTGTCCCACTCACAAATGCTGCTCCCCACCTGCCCAAAGCCCCACAGGGAGTTTGAGAGTTGTACAAGGGGGAGGGAGGGTGCTGACCCAGCTCATCAACACTCCCTATGTGACCCTTGAGCCCAAATAATTGCCCACTCTTGTTCTAAGGCTTAGGTCTATCGCAAAGCAAGAGAACTCTGGTAGTCATGAAGAAACAGTATCTTGTATCGACATGTTACCCAGAGCAGACAGAATTTATTATGTAAAAACTACAATAAACTATCTAAGTAAGCATATATTAAGTTTTTCTATTTTTAAGAATAAGAATGCTCACAGCTTATGAGAGAAATCCTATTGACAGCAAGTAACCAGGAATGAAAACTGTTCAGACCTAATACTATATCTTGTAATATCTATATAAATAGGCCATTTCCTGATTACTGAGGTACTATGATATGCAAACAGAGGAATACATGTTTTATGCTGCTTTCTAAAGGAGGAGGTGACTAGTTTGCAGATTTCTTTTTTAGAAGTATATGTCTCCACCAAAATGATTGTTACAGTTCTTAGAAGGTAAGACCTGAATGCAAAAGTAAAGGCATTTTGCCTGCTATGTCCCTCTTGACACATCCGTTGCATCAAGGTATCAATATCCTGAATTAAAATTACCCACTCACCAGGGAAGGGAGCACAAACATGGTGCCCGATGTCCCCAATACTTCTCTATATATGTTTTACCGTACGTAAAATAAAACAAATCTCTGCCACAGCTTTTCTGTTGCAAAAAATGGCTTGGGACAGAAGGGCTGCTGTGCCATTTTCTGTTATTTGTATGATTTAAAGTTCTGTTCTTTCTGTACACTATATTTACATTTTTAGCCTAATGAAGGAGGATTCTCTGACCTATTTGGAAGTCATAATAGTAATGATTACCATAACATAATTCTGTCCTTAATTGCTTCCTTCCAAATGCCAGATAAACTTTTGTGGATCGGGTTGGGATGCCCAAGGGAACTGTTTTGTCATCACATTTACTAGGTCTAATGAGCCCTGCTACTCATGTTGATGTCACCAGAAGTACAAATGTTCCTTCTTGCCTGGCTGGTGCATCAAAACAGATAGAAACAAAAAGAGCAGGAAAGCACATAGCAAATTCTCTAAACATATGATTGGGAATCTCACCTATGGCAACCACTCCCTGTTTGACAAAGGAACAGCTGACTAAACCCTTTTTAAAAGCAGGAGGAAGGGAATAAGAGATGCGGGTTGTTCGGTGCTCAACATATTTGGGATCAGTGGTTCCCTCCCCTACTTTGGCAGTCCCCAAAACTACATTGTAAATATCTTTTCTTATGGGCATACTGTGAAAAAATGCTATAGCTGACTGCACACACTAGTGGGAGATGTATACAGCTCCTATGAAGTGAAGCGGCAATGTCTACCCAGAAATGGATTTTCCAGTCCTGTCCTGCCTACAAGATTCCTTAAAGCATGAATATACAGCTGGGCATTCTTGCCATACTACATCTCTATGTCTCCAACCAGAGTGATTTGATGTGTACAATGGAGCACTCATGTGTCTTCTGGTCAGCACCTGAGTTGCAAGTTGCATTAGGAGTATTTTCTAGCTTTTATACTATGGTGTGTCTAAATCATTTAAACAGATACTGATTGGCCATTTTTCCTATTTAAAAAAAAAAATGTCAGAACTTTACGGTTTAAAAATTAAATATTTTGTTTAAATGTTATGTAGTTCCTTTCAAGTAATACCAAAAGGACATTAACTAATTTATGGCCCGACCCATCTCATGAATGTCATAAATGAGTTCTTGAAATAGTTAAGTGCTCCTGTCACAACAGATTGAGCTAGCAACCTACCCCACCCCCAAGAAACTGATGTTACCACCTAATATAGGTGTGCCCTATATAAACTGTCAGGCACCTTAGTTAATGGTCCCCTTTTTGTCTGGCCTCTGTGGATGCTACACATGGCACAGTGAAACATTCCGCTGGTGGCAGTAACTAGGTCACAGTGGAAAATTCCGCTATGCCAGAACCCAATAACTATATGCCACAGCAGTGGAAAATTACAGCTTAGAAAATGTTCCCGCCAACTTTATGCAGATACATGGACCGCCACTGGCCGGTTGTAAATTATTCTTACTTAGCGGTTAGCTATTGGCTGACTAGCCATATAAAAGGTTAAAGCAGTTTCCGCCCAAACTGGAGAACTCTGGGGAGAGCTCTAAGGGAGATCCGTGCACACGTCGGAGATCTCTAAGAGTACCTCTGAGATGGTTGGCGGCCTGATCGCCCTCCAACATCTCCCTGTCATCGACCTTCCAGATGTACCCCATTCCTTGCCAGCTCGCTGCGTTAACTAACTCGTCGACTCGTTTGCTCGGTTACCTGTTCTGTCACCGGTTACATTATCTGTTACATTACCTTCTAAGTTACCTGTAACCAAGCAAGTACTTCTCACCTATGCAAGTGTCTTCAGGGGCGTAAGTAAAATCTTCTTGTAACCAACACGCTGTCTCGACCTCTCCATCCACTTGCCTGCCTGATGATCCTATTTTATGTAACAACACCGCTTTCTGGACCGGCTGGACAGGCTCCCAGAGCAATGTTAATTTCTCAACCAAATGAATGCTGCTTCCATTAGATTCTACAACGCTAATGGTACCTACATCTTATAGTAAATTAGTTTAGAATACAAGTCCCTCCACGCTGGTTCACTGGGTGCAAGGGAAATTTTCTTTTCAGTTTTAAAAAACTAAATTTAAATCTGTTTTCATACTGTGAAGTCCTAGTCTGGTGTACTTTAATTAATTTATTCAGGCAAAATAAGTAACTTTGGTTTCTAACCTGGTGTTTCTGAAGAGTTGGACAGTGGTGCTGATGCTTCTGCTAAAGCTGCTAATGTAGCTAATACAGAAGTGGAGGAATTTCCAAACTGTACGGCAGATACTCCCGTTTCATCTAAAAGGAGAAAAGATAAAGTTAATTTACAAACCTGCACAAAAAGACTATGTAGTCCCTTTTTAAAACTCTTACTTATTATAGTGAAAACTTTAATGCATTGGAATATATTGTTCTTGTTATAAATTAAAGTGCTATTCTGAGGGCATGTTTGTTAGGCAAATGCAGACTGAGAAATTATCACAATGTAGATTATTATTCTGCATCTGCATATGTATATTAAAAAAACACTGAAGAGGAAAAAGACAACTACTGTACTCTTACCATTTTTCTCCCTAGCTTTTTCATAAAATGGTGAAAATCAATTAAATGTACAATCCCAAGAACTAGTCCTACATGCATCTAAATACACATTGCATTTGATATATTTGCAGAAGATACCAGACCTGTTAGGTTCACCACCCCTCCAGGTCCAATGATAAACTGTGGTGTTGCTGCATGTATTGTCACAGTGTCTGGACTCTCTGGATTTGTATTGATCTGGTTCTGCATTGCAATCTAGGAGGCAAAGGTAAAAATACTATTCAGTCTGTAGATAAAGAAAAGGTACTAACTATATAGGAATTAGCATTCTTTAAGACATACCCCATATGTACTTCCCACTGCAAATATAAATGCTACTTGTGCTTGAATTCTGAAACTTTTCCCGCTAGCAGTTTCTATATTTCACATTCTTTTGCCTATAATATGAATCTTTTTTCCAACATTTAGCCACTGGAAATTGTAGTGTGTATCATAAATGAGGAATATGGTAATAACAGTTTCTGCCTCTGCAGGCAGAGGGATAAGGGGAATTGAAAGTAATGCAGCAGTATGGTTCTGTAGCTACTAGCTGTGAACACTTTCTCTTTCCCTATAACAGAGGCTCCTGCTACAGAAGCCAGAAAAGAATTTTTTCTTCATTCTGTCTTTCAAAAACAAGATGCATATCTTATTCAAGGGTGGACTGTATGCAAGAAAATACAATAGTTCACACATGCTTGTAGCTACTGTTCATATTTGGCACCAAGGTTAGAAAAAGCAGAATACATTTACTGTTTCAGTTTTTTTCTCAATTCCAGAACCCTAGTTGTGCTAGGTTCTGAGAAATAGAACATTTGAGGTCAGGTTGCAAAATGTGCATAAGGAGAACATCTCTCAAAGAACTCCAGTTCCAAGCAGTTACTTATGTTATGTTCTCCTTTGAGTGATTATCCATCTAAACATTCTTCTGTATGCGACTCCAAAGTAGGAACTAAGACACTTGGATGGAGGTAGAGTTGCAGAGTCAAGGGACGAGCAAGTGAAGTATTACTTTATTGATTGATCTTGAAGCTTGAGAAACTGTATGTCTCATGAATATATGAACAAAACTCCAAATGGCCACTTCACAGATTTCTAGAATGAATGTATTTTTCAGCAACTCTGTAGATGTTACTTGAGCTCTGGTGGATTCCTTGAGGATTCACATTAGCTACTGTGCAACTGTCCTCACAAAGAAAAAAAAAAAAAAAACCACCAAAAAACCCCACACTATTTGGAAAATTCAGGACAAAGATCCCCAAATCCTTAATCCTCTCTGCTATGGCCACCAAAGCTGAGATGGCCCAAACAGCACTGTAATTTGATGGTAGTCAGCCAAGACATCTGTCCAGGACAGGGAGTGATATGCTTGTCCTGAGGGTATAATGCATACTGGGAGGTGTTTTTTTGTTTAAGGTGGGATTCTCTTTCAGTAGGAAGTTGAGGAATTTGAGACCATCATCAAGATGAACAACTATGGAAGAGATCCCACTCCAAGGACTTAGAGCCCCCTCACTCTTCTAGTTGAGACAAAAGTAAAAGTAATCAAGCAAGCCATCCTCACCAACATAGGCAGCAAAGAACACTGCCATTAGCTCAGAAAATAGCCCCATGAAAGCTGCAAAAATTAGATTGGATCAGTTCCCACGATAGGATCAAGTTTAATCTTGGTATGAATATCTTTGTCAGACATTTTCAGAATATTAGTGCATCATATAGCATGCAAAGAGAAGAATCTTGTTCATTTTGCCTGGTAAGCCTGCCTTACCAAGATCTTCCTGTTACTGGCCAAGATGTTTCAAAGGAGGCACAACAGTCCCCACTCTTCACTCAGGAGCCAGAATCTAAGCCTCAGGGAGGATTTCCCTTCTATCCTGGAATAAAAGTTCCAGGAGAAAAGATAAGGATTCTAGTTGGCTAAATAGGAGATATAAAATATTGTGGAAGCAGAACGGTTTCAGCCACATCAGGCTACCAAAATCAAGCTGGCCATGTCTTGCCTGGCTTTGCAAAGAACTCTGGAAATGAGATGGTTGGTGGTACAATTCCCATCTCCCCTCCATGAGAATAAGAAAGCCCCCTTGATTCAAGATTTGTGTGGAAAAGATGACCTGATGCTTCTCATTGGTTTAAGCTGTGAACAGGTTAGTCCACCCTAGAATCATGCGATTGTGACTAGAAGAGAGATGCCAGCTAAGTCTGCTCACCCAGCTACTCTGATTAATAAGAGAACAGTATTGTAGAAAGGCAGATCTGATGCACCAGTGTGTGTTGCAACTGCCTGAGAGTGCAATCACTGCCTGGCACTGGTGAGTGGGAGTGAAGATTAAAATGTTGTTTGCTGATGTAAAATATATCTGTGATGCTTGTTTGTCAAACTTGCTATAGGTTAGTGGCTCTCAACCTCATTAGACTCAAGGCACCCTTCAGAAAATGGCACCTCTTATGCTTTTATAATCAAAAAACAAGTGAAAGATAACAGAGGAAATCTTCTGTTGCAAAAAACTCAGAAAGAACATGGCAGGTCAGAATGTTTTTGAATCTATGGATTCCTAACTGAAATCTCTAGGCTTAATCTTGTGAATCATGTGTAAGTGTTTGTACATCTAACAGTGCCAAAGCACCCTGGCTGAGAATCACTGCCACAGACAATACCAAGATGTGCTGCAAAAAAGACTGCTAGGCCTTTCAGACTGTTCTAGACTCTGGAATTTTGATAAGCAGGTCTTTCCCTTTTTGGGCCACAGGACTTAAGCTGAAGAACATCCATGTCTACTGTGCATTCCAGCAATGTCACAGTCATCTCAAAAGTAAGCGAGGGGGGTGAAAAGAACTCTCTTATGGATATTCTCAAGGTCCTTTCAACACTTCAAGGAAGACAAAGCTAACAGAAAAATCATCATCACAAGAATATTCAGCAGTTGTTTGCCTGCTGAACAAATGAATCTTCAACAGCCTGCCATGCGTCAAAATGTACTCTTGGCATGTGGTATCACATAGATGCGCAAGGCTGCAGAAGTTGGTATGGTCAGAGTACCCTCCAGTAGTGAAATCAGGCTCTCTTAAACCTGTTTGAGAAAGATATGCTGTATCTGATCTAGAGTCCAAGGTGACCCCAATGAATGCAATTTTTTTGAGATTTGATTTCTGGTTGTTCACCTTCAAACCTTGAAACAGACAGAGAATGTGTCAAATGTTTCAAACACCTATACAAAAAGATTCTCATTTTCACTAGTCAGTTATTGAAGGAAGGTTTCCATACATTGCTTGCAACAGTAGCAGCCCATCTCCAGAGCAACACTTTTGTGAATACCCTTGAAGTTACAGACCAGAGGGTAAAATTTTGTTTTAACAGAAATTCTGGCTTAGTGCAAACTTCAGTGAGAAGGGATTACCTCTGTGAAAAGGGATTAAAGATAAATTGAAGAATGAATCTTGTAAATCAAGAGAAGGGTCATTCATCAACACTATCTTGAACTTCAGCTTATGAACTAAGGAACTGATTTTCTTCATGTTCAACATGGACCTTCTTCAGAATTAGGATAGCAACTGTAGAACCTCTCTCCACTTCTGATGAGGAACCTCTTCCATTACTTTCATGGGAAGAACCTCTTCTAATAACAGGATCTCACGTGAAAGACCCCTGAAGAGTGACTAAGTTTATCTGACTGGTATAACCAGTCAAGATTATCTAATATGGAAATATTGGTACCTGAAGTGAGCAAGGCAGTTCCCAGATGGTCCTGTAATTAATTTTAAAATCACATGAATTGGTCTTGATGTCTCAATAACCCCTTCAAAATGTGTTCTTATCCATGGTCAGGTTAGATGTTGTAGTCAGCTGCCTTTGTACAATCATTATTTTGTGTAAGGCAGCTAGAAAATGTATGATGGAAGAAAGGACTCAGCTTTCCTTTCATGAGGTCCATGATCAATACAGCCACTGTGGCATAGGGTCCCTTAAAAACCTCACAAAATCAGTGCCTGGTATCCTAGTATTTGCTCCAAGGTGATTCTCCTTGATGTGTGGAGACATCATATGGCAATGGATACTCTAGAAGAGCACTTGTGTGTATACTCTGAGCCCTGGCCATCCTCAGACTCTGAAGAAGCCCAAGAGAACGAATTCAATATATCTAATGGCACTCCCAATGGCCATGGTGAAAATTGTTGCAAGAAGTCTGGCTGCAGAAATATGGGGGTCTTAGAGCTATCAACAATATGGAAGTAAACTAGAGCAATGATTGTGGTTCCTTTAGGTCTTTCAGTCAATGGTATGACCCTTGTCAGTGCTATTGGTTGCTCTAATGAGCGTAGCAGGATCACTGCCTCCCTCTAGATCAGCATCAGTGCATTCAGTGATAACATGGCTAAAGAGAAATGCTTACATGCCATACTTGGAATAGATGCTATCAAGCCAGGGGCTGAAGAAGCCAGGCCCCAAAATAAAGGCAGAAGTCTTCCATGATACTATAGCCACTTGGTTGTCATCCCCATGATACACAAGCACTGGTGGATCTGTCCCATATGCTTCCATTTCCAGCAGGAGTGTTGGGGGTGCAAGACCACAAATTGCTGCATAGCACAGGGTAACTCCTACCTGCTTTAGGCTAATCAGAGCCTAAAGCAACAGAAGTGCATGCATGTGGTGTGGCCTTTTTTGGGCAGGCTTTGCAGCACAGCGTAGATGCACAGCTCTCACAGGAGCAGGAACATGGCTGAGAAGCACTATGGTATGCTGAGGAAGCATCAACAGTAGTTCTCAGCCAGGTGTGCTGCTGCATTCAAAAAAGTGATGGCAGGGTGCCATGATTCTGAAAAGGTTGGGAACTACTGGTCTAGGAGCTACTGAAGGTAGACTGTAAAAGGGAAAGGAGTGAGAACCCGCACCAAAATATGTAAATAATCCTGGGCCGTGGACAGATGAATATTTGATCTGCTTCAAATTCTGCTCCAGTATGAAGCACTTCAGGCCATGGGCAGACATGTAATCCCCTGTCTGTACCAGAAGACTGAAAGGAAGGAGGCATGCAGAGACTCCTGTTCTCCAGCCCCAGAGTCTTCCATAGCTCTTGGGCTTGAGGGATTCCCAAGGATGGCTCGAGTGCACATTAAAACATTCATATCAGTAAGCTGCTTGCCCCATTCTCCATATCCACTCTCTCCATAAGGGGAGGGGAGAGGAGAAAAACAGAACACTAAAGTATGCTTAAGGAGTAAGCAGCACCCCTGCTCCTGGCTGTACTCTTCAGAAAGAAGTGATTACAAAAAATGAAGAACGTTTTTTAATGAAAGAGCAAAAGCAACAGTAGACTGTTAGGAGGACCAGCTACTTAGGATTTGGGGTCTTGAATAATTGGCACTCTCCCTTATTCCAGGCCACACAGTTCTAATCTCAGATCCTAAACAAGAGGTGCATAAATATATCGGTCACATAGTGGATCAGAACTGATAATAGGAAAATTAACATTATCTGCAATCAACTTTTTTTGGCTGTTAATGTCACTGATAAATGTTGTGTGCATGAGCGCAGTCGTAGCATGCACATGACCAAGAATGCAGCCTGGCAGCTTGGAGAGCAGTGTCCTGCCAGTTAAATCTGCGGGGTGAGGGAAGAAGAGGCATGAGGGGCGCAGACCAAGGCCCTCATGGTGAGGGAGGCAGAGGCTGGGGCAGGTGCTGTTCAGCCAGGGCAGCGAATGGGACCCTGCAGCAGGGAGCAGAATGGAGTCGCAGAAGGCTTGTCCAAGGGACGTGGGGAAGGGAGGGAAGAGTGGCTCCCCGCCATTGTGCACACCCCTGGGAGAGGCATGAGGGGCATGCGCCACCCCAGATTTCCGTGTGGCATGGAGGCAGGCTGCCTGCTGAGGGCTCAGGGCCAGGAGCAGTGCCAGCCCCTTCCTGGTAAGGGGGCAGGGCTTGGAGTGGGGAGGCTCAGCTGTGTGCGGTGGGAGGCAGTGGTGATGCTGGTAGAGGTGGCTATGGGAAATTTTGAGGTGGCTATAGCCCCCCAAGCCTCCCCTCCAGCACTGCCCATGCTCAGGGCACAAGAACGCCCCAGAGAAAGCCAGCAGAGTGGAGTGCTCTGAGCAGGAGCAGCAATGGGGGGATTATAGTCACCCCAAAATTCCCTGTAGCCCTCCCTCACAGCTACCCCTTCCAGTGCCATCACCCATCCCACCCAACTAAGCCTGCACCACTCTTGCCCACTGTGGCCCAGCCCCTCACCAGGAAGAAGATGGCACTGCCCTTGGCCCCGAGCCCATAGCAAGAAGCTCACCCTTACCCCATACACAAATCTGGGGGCCACATGCCCCCATGCTTCCTTCAGGCTGTGCACAGTGGCAGGGAGCTGCCCCACCTCCCCATGCCTCCTGGATGAGTCACCCACAGCTCCATCCTTCTTCAGGCCCCAAGGCTGCATTCACCACCATGGCTGGGCAGCACCCCCAGCCCCAGACCCTGTCCCACTCTCTCACTGTGGGGGCCTCAATCTGCACACCCCATGACCCCTCCCTCCCCCATCAGACTTACCAGCAGGAGACTGCTCTCCAAGCTGTCAGCTTTGGCCAATATAGCTGGTTAATAACCAGCTATCGGTATCAGCCAAGAACGTCTTTACTGGTACACCCCTATCCTAAACTGATCTGAAGACCCATGCAAGTTATATATACGTAAACTAGAAAACCTATTCCAAGGGTTGGGCCTTCCTATCAATCCAATCCTTGTTAGGGAAAGCTGAGTTAGCATCTAGTCTAGGGGCAGGCAAAATACAGCCCATGGGCTGGATGTGCCTGCCAGGTAAGTCCATCTGGCCCACTAGGCCCCTCTGTAAGCCCTGGCCCTCGCTGTCCCTCTGCAAGCCAGTGCCTCCATGTAGGTGTGTCTCCGGTTGTTAAGCAACCACCCCCCACCCCAGCCTGGCCAGTTCCACCCCCAGCCCTGAGCCAGGGGACAGTAGAGATGAGAAGCTTCTGGCTGGCAGAGTCTTTTGCCTGCTTACCCCATGGCTGTTTGCAGAACTCCCTGGAAATGCAGGTAACGGCCTCACTGGGCTGGGGCCAGGGACTCCTGCTGGGGGAAATGGGGCGGGAGTGCAGGGAGCCATATGCTATGGGGTCAGGCTGGGCTGGCCCCACACGCTGCAGGAGCCGTGCGCTGTGGGGCTGGTTGAGACTGGCCCCGCATGCTGCTACCACCACCTGTGGCTATAGACTAGGGTGGGAGCATGGGGTGATGCATGCTGTGGGGCTGGGCAGGGCTGGCCCCACTCAATGCATGCAGCTCCAGGGGCTCGCACACTCTGGGGACTCCAAGGACTGCCACCCCCCCACAATCCCCCCACATTCCCACCCCCCCACCCCAACCACATACCAAACCCACACACCGCCATGCATCCCTTACCCCCCACCCCACAATATACAAGAGTAAGAGTGTATTTTGAGCTACTATGCAATCACCTCTCGATTCATGTGGGTTGGCACAGTGTATCAGGACAAAATATTTTTTTTAAATAAAATTAAAAGGTTATAGATATTTAATTTTTTTAGTATATTCCCCCCCCCCCCAAGGTTCAAGATGGCAACCCTCTCCCCCAAAAGGAGTACTTTCTTTCAGGGCAAGGGGAGTGACTTATGGTGGCAAAGGTCAGCATTTAGGGGCAGGACGTCTGGTCCCAAGATGGCAGCCAGGGGTGGGCACCAGTCAAGGTGTGGGGCTACCCTTGCAGACCTCGACATCTCACCCAAACTTGTTAAGCTGCCCTCCAGCCAACCCATCCCTGGTTTAGTTCCTGAGAAAAAGGTCTTCCATCGCCTCAAAACCCCACTCCAACTCATGTAACCCACCTCCCCCAAGATGACCCAGCTGGCAGAACACACTGCTACATTTTATGATAGCTTTGAGTTTAGAGACCATATCTTAACTGCAAAGATCCCAGTTAATTCTTCATGTCAGCATATTCAAGGTAAAAAAAGACTGAAAGCCCACATCCCATGAATTAACAGGGCTAAACATACTTCTTATGCAATTTTTAGACAGAGTATATGAATTAATAAGAGATCACTTCTATACCATGAACTGGGGGGAAAGGGAGTACCATCAGTTTAAATCACTATACAACCTTGCACTATTATATTTATAGTTTAACTCATTAGCTGTATAAACAAGCATCCTTTGTAAATTTCAATTGCATTATGAATCACAAGTTACCTGTAATATTTCTGCTAAATCTTCATTTCCATTGTCTATTGCAATGTCTAATGCAGTTTTGCAAAATTTACTTTGAACATGGACATCTGCTCCATATTTTATTAAGAGTTCCACCACCTCTTGATGATTGTGTTCAGTAGCCCAGTGAAGTGCAGTCATCTTTAGCATGTCCTTTGCATTAACGTCAGCCCCATGCTACAAACAAAAAACATTACACAATATCAAATAATAATGGGTTCTTTGAATTATTAAAAGCTGTAAATGGAATGATGCCCAAAATAATGAAAGTATTCCTTTTTACTTGGTCACAGCCCGTGATTTCTGGTTATCTTATAATTACTGTTCCATTAACACAAAGTATTAAAAAATTTTTAGGAGCACCTACGTTTAAGCACTAAAATGTAGTTATTAATATAATACTGCATTTTGGAAAAGTCTTACTTTTGAATCCCAATAACCTAACTTTAAGACACGCTGACTTCAGTTAAGAAATTAAAAATAAAATGTACCGGTGACCTGGAAAAGAACACACCCTTGACATGTACTGTGAAATATTCATGTTGTTTATTTAAAAAAATCGTTTTGGTAACACACTAGAAATTTAAAGCAAAGCTATTTAATTGTAAATCCAAACTCAGGCTCAGTTCCAAGCAGCATGTAATGTACGAATTTTCTACCTTTAGTAAGACTTCTACTATGCTTGCATGGCCTTCAGACGCTGCCATATGTAATGGAGTTCTGTCCACTTTGGTTCTGGCATCACGACTCACACCTGCTCGAAGTAACACTTCTGTTGTTGAATAGTGTCCATACTGCGCTGCTAAATGAAGTGGAGATGTTCCCAACTGTAAGGCAATGCAAAGGGTGGACACTTAAAAGTATGAAGCAGTCACTTCTCTCCCCTCTTTTCTTGATTTTTATCCTGAAGACATAGAACCCATGCACCTGTCCACCACTTCTAAACTTTTTCCCATTTAGCCCTCTGGAAAGAATCAGGATGTTTATAAATTATATACAAAGAAAACATTCCAAACTGAGACTTTCATTAACTCATCACTTAGAGAAGATCCCACTGTTGTGACTTGTCTCTTCAAAGCCTCATATATGCTCTAATTCCACCAACTGCCATATTAGCCGTTGTGTCATTTACCCTGTCTTTGCTAATCATTGATAGCTAGAATAAGATTCAATCAACTGGACTCTCTTCCTAAACTAAACTATAACCGTATGATTAAGAGGTTAATTAGTGACTTGTGGATGGAGAGCAAATATTTTACCATTAACCTTTCCATAGTTTGTCCAGGCTGCCATCAATAGTAACCCATTCACAATTTGTTACTACCAGTTGCTGTCCTCATGGCTATTATTTCAAGGTCAGATAATATGAACAAATAGTAAGTTTCAATTTGATGCTGGATACTGGGAAAAAAAAATTCAGCTGCAGATTCCAATTCAGGAAACCTTAAGAATAGGTTTATACAAATTTTAGAGGTTATAAAAAATGTAGCTAGTCTCCAGAAGAAAAAAAGGAAAAACAGGGTGAAACAAACAAACAGCAAGTGACACAAACAAATTAAAATATCCATTACCCAGTCTGTGGTGAAAGGTGCTCCATTGGCCATCAAAATGCGAACTTCATCATCTTGACCTGCTCGTGCAGCTTCTAAAAGCTTCTTTCCCAAATCTACAAGGGACATCTAGTGAAATGTGGAAGGGTAGGTGGGGGAAGATATTAAAAGTTTAATGTTACATTTATGTTATTATTTAAATTAAATAATTCTACCAGAATATTTTTCAAATTCCATTTTCCAACTAATTTTTAAATCGGTCCAAAATAAAGTTGGACTGAATCCCTCAAAGCAAACACCCGTGTAAACACTCTCATCTGAGACTGCAACCTTGTGAGGGTTGTGACAGGGCACACAGTTCTTTATGACAGTTCATGCTGGAGTTTATTGCTCTCAGGAGCAGCATTTACACATGTACCTGGGACTGCAGCAGGGCAGAGCAGCCCCACCCCAACTGGCAGGGAGACCCAGGGATCAGTTTGCCAGCCTGGGGCTGCTCTGACCTGGTTCAATGTGTTATGGAGGGGCTGGCTGGGGCATGAGGGTGCTACTGTGCAGAGCTAGCCAGCAGGCAGCCCCGCATTGTAGCACCCTTATGCCCCAGCCAGCCAGCTCCAGTCAGCGTCTACACATGCAATGTAGCGGAATGAATAACTCCGCCATAAGATAGTACTTGTGTCAGGCAGTACCCTCCTATATCAGGGTTAATTAGTTTACTCCAACTTAATAGCACTGCTTGTGTAGATTGCTGATGCTTTACTGTGAGCTAACAAGTCAGCCCTGCAGTGAACATCTCATGTAGATGTTCCATCTCTCTACAAAACTCCCTCCAGTGTAATATAACTATTTTGATGACACCAATAAGCCAAGGATGTTAAACTGTCCTATTCAGAGAAGACAGGGAAGCTGGAAGCAGTTGTGGCTGCACCCTGGAAATGTAATCAAGTCAGTTATCAAATACAATTTGAAAGGTAAAACTACCTATGAGCAATGGGAACAAAGGACATGCTTAGTGTAGAGTATCAAAGTAAAGGCACAGCCAGATCAAGTATAGTTCATATTCCTAGATGCAATTCATGAAAAAACAACCCTAGAATACACTGGTTTAGAAAAAAATAAAGCTAAAAGCAAATTGCCATCTAAAGTAATACACCTTCAACCAAGCATTTCTACCCACAATAAAACAAACTTTTGAAAGTGTATGGACCTTCATATTCAAGGTAACTAATGGTTTTAAATGTGCCCTACTTTAACTGAAAATTTTCTTCCAAGGTTGATATTTATTTATTTATTTACGGGGGCAGGGGGAGGGGGAGTAAATTGTTGGAAAATTTCTTCTGAGGAAAATTAAAAAATGGTCTTAGACAATATTAAAAAGGTGGATTTTACATATCATAGAACCATAGAAAATTGGGGTTGGAAGGGACCTTAGGTCATCATCTAGTCCAACCCCCTGCTCAAAGCAGGACTAACCCCAACTAGATCATCCCAGCCAAAGCTTTGTCTAGCCGGGCCTTAAAAACCTCCAAGGATGGAAAGTCATAGGTGGCGGAAGGGGAGGCTAACAGGGCTTAGCCCCCACAAACACAGGATAGAGGAAAAGCCACAAGGCAGCCCGGTTGCAGACTCCCAATGGCTCCAGCAAGGGAGAGGTGGGGAGGACCGTGCACACAGCAGTGAGGGAAGGAGTGGGACTGGGGCTAGAGCAGACCCTGCACAGCCAGGGTGTGGCGTGGGACAGAGCCACGAGCAGCTCATCTGGGCAGCACAGCTTCTGGTACTACATGTACCCAAGGAGGCATAGGGGGATGTGCACCCCAGGATCTGCATGGGGCAGGGCAGGCTGCCACTCCAGACTGGAGCCAGGGCTACCAATACACTCCTACCAATGCAACCCAGTATACCGTTAGCCTTCTTTGCAACAAGGGCACACTGTTTTCTTATATTCAGCTTATTGTCCACTGTAACCCCCAGGTCCTTTTCTGCAGAGCTGCTGCCCAGCCCATCAGCCCCCAGCCTGGTCTTGTGCATGGGATTGTTCTGTCCTAAGTGCAGAATTTTGCACTTGTCTTTGTTGGACCTCAAGAGATTTCTTTAGGTCCAATCCACCTATTTGTCTAGGTCACTGAATCCCAGCCCTACCCTCCAATGTATCTACCAGGGTAGATAAAAATCAACACTTTTTTTTAAACAAAATAAAAATCAATTTTTTTAAAATTTAAATCGTGTATTTTTAAAAAATTGTTACGATATTTTTAAAGATATTATCATAGAATAGGAATTAAAACTTCTAATTATATACTATTTAAAACAATACATTCATGTACCTTAGAAGTTTTAGATATATGTCACAGCAGACCTTGGATTATATTAGGGACTCAATTTTATGGGGTTCCCAGAGGCTCCTCTATAGATTAATAAAAATTAAAGAAAACCACTCTACCCAATGGGACTCAGTGCTCTGTCTGAAAGATCCCATTAAGCCAGGGGTGGGCAATTATTTTGGGTGGAGGGCCGCCTACTAAGTTTTGGCAAGATAGAGGGCTGCATGGCAGGCAGCCAGGTGAGGTAAGTATTAACTTTCTAAATTTTTTAGGGGTCGCATGGGCTGGATAGAACGGCCTGGTGGACTGTATCCAGCCTGCGGGCTGCATTTTGCCTACCCCTGCATTAAGCTTTTGTGATGCTTAGTTTCAGTTGTCGAACTGTGAATTTGCGTCTCTAGACACCGTAAGCAGACAAGGTTTTTCGGGTAGATGTGATAATTTATTAGACCAACTAAATAGTTGGAAAAATTGTTCTTTGCAAGCTTTCAGACATAAACGCCCTTTTTCGGGCATAGGGAGAGTGTGTCTCCAGAGATAACATCCTTGTTAACAGCAGTATATGGAGATGGGAGATAAACAGACCTAATTGCCCACCCTTCAGCCATGCTGTCTCTCTGCAAGTTTGTATACACACTGTCAAATCCTTACTTTTCTCTAAAAGCAAAAAGCTTCAAGAAGTTAAAGGAATAAGCACAGAATTTTGTAATAGTAATGCACTTTTTGTAGTAATCAATGATTAAATTAAGGCTTCCTGACTAGTGATTTAAAATCGATTTGGTTTAAACCAAATCCACCCTTGTATCTACTGTTCCCCCCAGCGTGGCATCACCTGTAAATTTGCAGAGGTGCATTCTATGCCACCTTCCAGTTCATTGATGAAGACACTGAACAAAACCAGCCCTACGACCGGCCCCTGGGGCACTCCACTTGATACCGGGTGCCAGCCAGACATTATTACACGCTGAGACAGATGCTACAGCCAGTTTTCTATCCACCTTACAGTCCATTCATCTAGTCTGTACTTCCTTAGCTTGCCTGACAGAATGTTGTGGGAGACCGTATCAAAATCCTTGCTAAAATCAGAGTACACCACATCCACCGGTCTCCCCGCATCCACAGACCCAGTCACGTCATCATGGATGGCAATCAGATTAGTCAGACATGACTTGCCCCTGATGAATCCATGCTGACTATTCCTAATCACCTTCTCCTCCACCAAGTGCTTAGAAATGGATTCCTGGATGATCTGCTCCATGATTTTTCCAGGGACTGGCCCACAATTTTTTGGGACCCCCCTCCAAGATATAGTTTTGGGGCTCTCTGACTCAAAGAAGCTGGTGGCAGCACCAAGGGGGGCAGGGGATGGCAACTGACTGAATGTGAAGACTGTGTCAGAGAGGTGGGGGTAGCAAGCAGCCAGATGCAGGGGGCCCCTTGGCTGTGGGGCCCCCTGCAGCCACAGGTTTCACAGAATAGGACAGGCTGGCTCTGGACTGAGGCAAGGCTGACTAGCCTGTAGTTTTCTGGATCCTCCTTTTTCCCTTTCTTAAATATGGGTGCTATATTTGCTCTTTTCCAGTCATCCAGGACCTCTCCTGACTGCCATGAGTTTTCAAAGTTCATGGCCAATGGCTCTGAAATCTCATTAGCCAACTCCCTCAGCACCCTTGGGTGCATCGCATCAAACCCCATGGATTTGTATATGTACAGCTTTTCTAAATAGTCCCCAACCTGTTCTTTCACCACTGTTGGCTGCCCACGTCCTCCTCAAACTGTGCTGTCCAGCGCAGTAGTCTGGGAGCTGACCTTGCCTGTGAAGACTGAGGTGAAAAAGCCATCAAGCACTTCAGCCTTTTCTGCATCCAGTCACAAGGTTGCCTCCCCCATTCAGTAAGGGACCCACACATTCCCTGATCCTCCTTTTGCTACCGACATTCTTGTAAAAACCCTTCACCTCCCTTGCTAAATGCAACTCCAATTGCGCTCTGGCCTTCCTGACTTCATCCCTGCATGCCCAAGCAATGCTTTTATACTCCTCTCTAGTTACTTGTCCAAGTTTCCACTTCTTATAAGCTTCTTTTTTATGATTTGGTTTACTGAAGAGTTCCCTACTAAGCAAAGCTGGTCTGCCATACTTGCTAGTCTTCCTGTGCATCGGGATGGTTTGTTCCTGCACTCTAAGTAAGGCTTCCTTAGAGTGCAGCCAGCTCCCCTGGACTCCACTTCCCCTTAGTCTGGCTTCCCAAGAGATCCTGCCTGTGAGTTCCCAAAGCGAGTCAAAGTCTGCTTTTCTGAAGTCCAGGGTCCTTATTCTGCTACTCTCTATCCTTTCTTTCTTCAGGATCTTGAACTCAAATCATCTCATGGTCACTGCTGCCCCAGTTGCCATCCACTACTACTTTAGCCACCAATTCTTTCCTGTTTGCGTGCAGCAGGTCAAGAAGAGATAAGAAGCAGATCTTTTAAGTACAGTACTTTTCAATACATGTGTACAAACAGCACTTACTTTTCTGGTGCATAAAATAATTGGACAACAGTACCAGGTGGCATTTACATTAATTTGAACAGTGCCTGTTTCATGTGTGATTTAATGCAATTATTACAGAGAATTAGTTGGTAGAAGTAATATAACAGTCTCTTTAGCATCCACACCTATGCGGTCAGGCTCTCTCATTTTCTATGGTATGTTCTTAAAATATGGAAAGGGGTAAACTCAGGTTAATTCAGTGCTCCAAGGGGAATGCAAATACAGACAAATTATCCAGTAATGATCAGTTATCAGGGGCTGATGACTGGGGAAGGTGGTGGCAGAGAACAGATATAAAAGCAATTTAACCATATCCAAATTATTCCATAAGCCAATTAATCAGTTTGCTGAATGTACATTTGAGGAGGTTGCAAACTACACAAGGAAAGGAAAATATATGGCCTATACTTATATAGGCCATATGTATTATACACAAGAACATGGAATCTATATGTAAAACTAAAAGATATTGGCCTCAATAACCCTTTCTCTCACTCTTTCCCTCACAGTTATCTATGCCTTGCTACTCCTTGTGTTCCAAGTACAAATGTGCGTGAAGTTGCCACTACCACCTCATTCAGTCCATTCTGAAATTTCAGTCTGTGTGTCCGTTTACAGAACAAAGCTGTGAAAGAATTATTTTTCCACTTGAAATCACACATACACCATGGTATGTGTCCAGTCTCTAGGACATGTCTATCCTATCAGCTTGCTACAAAGGCAGCAGGACAGAACAAGTGTGAAGTTTGTGTGTTATTTTCAGATATGTGATATTGGAATGGTCTGAACTGTACAGTTATTACTATCTGCAATGTTACTGTTTATAACATTTGGCTAAAGGGTTCCACAATTCCACGTAGGATACAGCATGCAGAACTGAAGCTAGACTGGTTCTTTAAATGAAGGGATGAGGACAGTGAAGCCAAACTACTGAGGGTGAGCTGGTTTCAACTTCAACCAAGAAAGGACTTGTATTCCTCCAAGAACAACACAGCTCAAGTAACATATTAAAATGGACTCAACATTTCCCTTATGTATAAAATATGTGTCTGAGAAGCAGCAACTTCTATTTATCTATTGAATTGAAAACTATTAGAAACCTAAAATAAAGTGACTACATGAAACATAACTTCATTCTGCTGAGCTCTTAGGGAGTGGAAGAGGAATGGAATCATTAAAGTTATCAACACCATATATTTAAGTGTCTGGATCTTGCTTCTGAAAATGAATAACTGTGTAAATGGCAAGACATCCATAAACACACATGTGTATGTCATGTATGTCTCCAGAAAAATTCCCTGAAACATCTTTGCAAACCAGCTACCTCTAAGATCCAGAATTAAAAATGTGAATTGATTACAGAGCTCGGAGTTTTAAACAGAGATTGCACTACCAGCCGAAACTGATCATAAACTTATCTTTCTTGCATCTATGTTTTCATCTAAAAAAAAATACTAAAAGTTTGAGAGGCTGTTAGCAACACAAATTCAGCAAAGTACATCAAAGAGCTCAGCAAAGTGAATGAAGTTTGACTCATTTCCCAAACAGTAACTAACTAATGTTGGGGAACTATGGTTCAGAGAAAAATTCCATCAGATTATAGTTGCATCTTCTTTGAAATTAAATCACAAACAGTCAAAACACCAGTCATTCTGAAAAGCTTTCTTTGTGACTGGTTTAACTGATGAACTTTGGCTGGTCCTACACATACTTAAAGACATTTCTCTGTTTGTTTGGATATAAGATGGGTGCTCAGTACCACAGCTCTAATGGTTTGGAGGAAAATTTGAAAACCAGAGTTTGTTTTTTTAATAGGGGTTATATAGGGAAGGTCAGGAAGGTCAGATTCAAGCAAGTTACCTTTGTAGCAAATCAAAGAACCTGTAAATGTCACCCATTAACACTTTCCAGCATAACAATACCCCTTTCTCTGTCTGAGTTCCCAATTTACTTTACCAGGATTTGCATTCGAGTGATTTCTCTCTCAGAGACTGAAAGAAGAGAAATGGGGGAAGGTAAAAGGAACAACACAGAGGCGCTGAGCATGCAAGTGTACACAAAGCTCCTGCACAGCAAGGAAGAACAAGGCCAAGGAATACATAAAAACCCTGGCATACAACAGATGGGAAATGGAGGGCACAGAGCCCCTTCACATAGGCATACATATCAAAAGTATTTTTTTTAAGTACATTGAGAGCAAGAAGAGGGCACCAGGAAATGTACGGCCCCTGCAAGACAGGGTAATCTGGTGGCCATGCCAGACAAGAAACCTGATATTTTTAACAGTTTCTTTGCCTCTGTTTTCCTGAACAGGGACTGGGATATCCCACCTACCAGAGGTAGGAACAATCTTGGGGATAGCTCT
>JAGPOW010003364.1:18124600-18148445 GCA_030014935.1 Caiman crocodilus
ACCTGATATTTTTAACAGTTTCTTTGCCTCTGTTTTCCTGAACAGGGACTGGGATATCCCACCTACCAGAGGTAGGAACAATCTTGGGGATAGCTCTATCAAGCCTTTAGTCAGTGCAGATGTAGTTTAGGATCTTCTGGAAGGGCTAGACATTTTTAAATCTGCAGGTCCAGATGCCCTCCACCCAAGGGTGTTGAGGGAGCTGGCAGAGGTCATCATGGAGCCTTTGGCCTGGCTGTATGAGCATTCATGGTCATCTGGCCAGGTGCCAGGGGATTGGAAACTGGCTAATGTGGACCCTATTTTTAAGATGCGGAAGGAGGACCCAAGTGAATACGGACGTGTAAGCCTCACCTCAGTGCTTGGGAAGCTCTTAGAGAGGATCATCAAGGAGCATATCTGTGGGGGGCCTGCAGGGGAGATCATGCTCAGGGGCAATCGACATGGCTTCACCAAAGGCAGGTCCTGCCAGACTAACCTGATTGCCTTTTACAGCCGAGAAACTAAATCCTTGGATGATGGTGTCGCTGTGGACATAGTCTTTCTAGACTTTAAGAAGGCCTTTGACACTGACTCTCACCTCATCCTCATCAACAAATTAAGTGACTGTGGCATTGATGCCTGCACAGTTGGATGGGTAAAAAATTGGCTGATGAGGCGCACCCAGAGAGTAGTGGTGGATGGGCTGCACTCAACCTGGCGAGATGTGAGCAGTTGGGTACGCCAGGGCTCAGTGTTCAGGCCTGCACTGTTTAACATCTTTATCAGCTACTTGGACGAGGAGGTCTGGGACAAGATGTGGGACAAGGTGGACACACACAAAGGGAGAGAGAGGCTGCAACTAGATTTAAACAAACTATAAAAGTGGGCAGAGAAGAATAGGATGGGGTTCAACGTAGACAAATGTAGGGTGCTGCACCTTGGGAGAAGGAATCCACAGCATAAACACAGGCTGGGGAGCTCCGGTCTTGAAAGCACAGAGGTAGAAAGGGATCTTGGAGTCATGAGTCGCCAATGCCAGACCGCAGCCAGCAAGGCCAGCCATACCTTGTCATGCATCCATAGATGCATCTCAAGCCGGTCCAGAGAGGTGATACTCCCCCTCTATGCGACTTTGGTCAGGCCGAAGTTGGAGTACTGAGTCCAGTACCGTTCAGTAGTGGGCACCATACTTCAAAAGGGATGTGGCCAGCCTGGAAAGGGTTCAGAGGAGGACCACCCGCTTGGTGAGAGGGCAGCAGGACAGGCCCTACGAGGAGAGACTGAGGAACCTGAAGCTGTTCAGCCTCAGCAAGAGGAGGCTGAGGGGGGACCTAGTAGGTGCCTACAAGCTCATCAAGGGGTATCAACAGCAAATAGGCAGAGCTTTTTTCTTCCCAGCACCACCTGGGATGATGAAGAACGATGGTCATAAACTGATGGAGAATAGGTTTAGGTTGGAGATCAAAAGGGAATATTTTACAGTTAGGGTGGCCAAAATCTGGAACCAACTTCCCAGGGAGGTGGTCCTCATCCCGACCTTGGGCATATTCAAGAGGAGGCTGGATGATTACATGTCTGGGGTCTTGTGAACCCAGCATTCATTCCTGCCTGTGGCAGGGGGTCAGGCTAGATGATCTATTCAGGTCCTTCCTGACCCTAGCTACTTATGAAACTATGAAAAGTCTACACTTAAAACCCACTTAGTATTCAAGGCCCACCAAATTCAGTTACATTTTTATTTCTGAGAGGGTCCCCAAAGCAGATACCTGGGGCCATCTAGTGGAGAATAAAAATCTCACAAGCTACCTTGCTAGGCAATTCCAAATCCAAATTAAATCCCCAATAATATAGCTGTGCTTGAGAAGGTACTTTCATTATAAGATTTTTATGGGCTAAGAATTTGTTTTCAGACAAGTTACCATTTATGAAACTTCTCAGCATCCATTTTTAAACAGTCATTTAAAAATTTTTAGAAAGATGACCAAGGTCATTTTTGACTGAAAAAAATGTTGCTTTAATAGTGCTTGTGGGAGGTTGCCGGTTGTATTTATATGATTCATTCTGAGTTATTTTAAAACTTGCAACTTGTCAGTGATTTTCTTGACAACAGGAACAAGTACAGCCTTTACTCAGGGAATAGGTATAACCTTCCTATCTGGAATCTAAAATACAGTCTGTGAACAGCAAGTAAAAAGACTGGAAGGACAAAGTTATGCACTCTGAGACTGCAACTCCTTTGCATGTTAATTCCCAGAAGCCATCATAGCTTATTTAGTCTGTTGACAGCTGTTACAACGCTCGTGCCGGGTGATCAGCTCTCTGCATAGCTGTGCATGGTTGAAGATGCTGCACATCTACTAAATGGCTGCTCTTTTTCTCCTGTGTAGCAGAACTTCCACTCTGCAGACCTAAGACTACTAAGAGGTTAAAATGGGTCTGATGTCTACCTCAGGCCCCAGGGCATTTTTTTCAATTACAATTTTTTTTATTTAGTCTTCCTACTTTATACTTCAAATCCCTTGCATCTTTCATACTACTTGTGCATTCACTGAACAGTAAATAATAGGGTACAAGCCACTCCCAAGAGTTGGAAAGTATGAGTGCAATCATAAACTGCATCAAGGTTATTCTAGGAAATACTAGCAAAGGTGGTTTTATGCCAGCTCCACTTCCTGGCTGTAGCATGGGATGGATGGCTAGAATAGTCCCCTAGGGATTATTCCACAGGTCTGATATTTGTAGTACAATACCCCCCAAACCACACTATGTACTAACATTTCCCCAACAATCCTCCACTGCAGGCAAGGGGACACACCAGGTAGGGCAGAATTTCCACTATACCCAAGAAATCCTCAACTTAAAGCAGAGCTCCAAGTTCATCCTGTGAAGCTCCTGCAGCACACTGAAATTAACAGGGCCAAGGAGCTATACTATATGATACACAGCTAATAAGAAGACAGCAGAGAGCTGCACTTTGTACAAAATCAGAGATGCAGAAGCTTTTGTGAGACTGAGTCTCACTTCATCAGATGCCGTGAAAGACATGTACAGCTCATGTCTATCAGATAAGAGTGACTTGAATACAAGAGGCAGAAGGGAAGGAGGAGAGAGCCAAACACGTAATAAACTCATAGGCATAAAGGGGTCACAAAAGTTAATTCAGGTAATGGGTAAACCTTCATAGTCCCTGTTTAGACGTAATAAATTCCACTCTGGGAATGGCTTCTTGTTCTGCAATTTCTCACTTCATTGATTTTTAAAGTATTTTTGTTATTTGTGTACAAATCATTGAGTAAGACTGCTCTGTGCATGTCCTTTCACAGAATCTATAAAGTGAGCTTGGCATCACAAGAGCTTATGCACCTCTGATTTAGTATGCAAGGTACATTCCTACCTTGCCTTTGGCCTGACTTCACAGTAACGTGACTAACTACCTCGTTGCTAATGTATAGTCAGTAAAACACCAAAATGTGTATCCATTTATAAATTCAATGGTTCTACTAGATTTTATTAAAATTAGTAGAGTATCATGAGAGATAGGGGAATGCTCCTTATCAGCTCTATGACATTCATCAGATCTAACAAGTGTGATACTGTAACTGTCTAGATGTCTTCTTGAAATTGCAAAAATGATTCAATAGGCTTCTTCCAGACACTATCAAAAGAAAAGTAGTAAGTTATGAATAATATCTAGAAGCTACACCAATGGATTGCTTAGTTTGAAGGTATTTCTGAACCCCACAAAAACACACTATGCTGCTACTGACCAGAAAACGTTTTATACACAATTAAGTGCTTAGGTTCCTTTCTTCTGGATTTAGACCTCTTCAAAATAATAGCCAACTTCTGGGACTTTTAGATATAACCACTATGATGCTCTTGGCAGACAGCTGCTGTCAAGAATCACTCAGAAACCATTATATTCTGTTTTCAAGTTGTACTGGCTTCTTACTTTCAGCTTCTATAGAGTCAACTCTGAGGTTTCTTCCTTTTCCTTGTCCTTGTGACAAGGTATTTAGCAGAATTTGCAAATTTGTTGGAGGTTGATAGGCCACGCCATAAGAACTTCTGCTGTGGCCTCAAACTTATGACCTCTAGGCTGTCAACTGTGCCTGTTAGTGCTTGTACCACCCTAGCCCCCAAGCTTTGACATATAAAACCTTAAATGTTTACCGTGGCCCTTTAAATTAGAAACCCAGAGCATTCATAGCCCAGAGAGTGCACAGGTAAATGAGTGTGGAGTGCACATGGCAGGTCTCACAGCTCAAGAAGTCGGAGGCACTGGCTCCATATTGGAAGAGTCCTATGTTCTAAAGGACTCGAAGCCTGGAAGTGCGTCTTGCATACCTGGACCTAGGAACCAGGGACCAAGCTTAGTTCACACCAATCGACTGAAAAGCAGGTGGCATCCTGTATCTGGGGCCACTCAGTACAGATTGGGTACACTGATGCTGCCACAGAGGACAGAGCTGGCATAAATAACAGTCTCAGGATTTGTTTACACTGAGATCTCAGCCACAGGTGTTTTTGTGTCAGTGCAATCTCCAGGCACAAATGAGCCCGGAGCAGACATTAGAGCAGTGTAATCTGCAACAGTGCAGTTCTCTTGCAGGGTAAGTTACACCAGGACACAGTATATATGCTAGGGATCTATCCTGGTACAGCTACACCAATGTCAAAAATTCTTGGGCAAACCGTGAACAGCATAGTCTTAAGTATTTCCCACCCCCACTGCTCTGATGAACACCAGTAGGATTATCCACTGGGGTCCAGTGAAGACACATCACTTCTCACAGAAATGTACAGGAGCAGAATGAGTGGGATATTATTTATCTTTCAGAACATATTTTGAAACCAACCTGCTTCAGAATCAGTGACCTTGTTTTCAGAGGTGCCAAGCATTGCAACACTCCAGTTAAAGTTTATTTGGTATCTCTGAAAAATAAAAGCTAGGACTCCTGAATACGATTTTGTATGCATGTACTGGTAGAGGTCAAAGAAACATTTTTAAAACACGTTCACAGCATAAGTTAGCTATAACAGCTTCATCATTAAATACAAACCACACATCTCATTTTATTTTTCATCATCTAATCAGTGCTGTCATACTATAATACCAAAATCACCTTGATTCTGATTCTCTAAAATCTGGTACTATGTAATGCATATGGTACAAAAGCTGAATTCAGGGGGGTTTATTTTTCTTTTCTCCACCTAAGAAAACATTTTCATTTAAAACCAAAAGTTTTCACAAGATGTATTCAAGGAAGAACAGAACATGCACTGAGTTATGGCTACTTGTTTCCTTATATTAATAAATATATTTTTACATGTTTATGTCATCTTACAAATTTCATGCAATGATTTCTAATGAAATAAACCCATTTAATGTTCTTGCCTTATTTCCTTGTAAATCAGCAGCCACCAGTTATATATTCTTTAAGATACAAATCTAATTCTGTACTCTGTATTTCAAATCTTAATATCACTACAAAATGCTTATATTGGCCCCAAAATAATATATAAGAATTACAGCATTTTGCCAGTGACAGTTTTTATTTCATTTGCTGTTCTGGCAGCACTGTTCTGTTCTTACTAGTGGTTACCAACCTCTAGACAGATTACCAAAAAATCCTGTACTACCTGGGGGCTGCTTCAAGATTCCCAGTCATGACAGTGCCAGAGTGGGTGACTGTTCAAGGCATTTAATTCGGTAACAGGGCCTTGTTCTCACCCTTGCATTATAAAACACTCCCACAGAGAATCAGGACTTCACTGCATAATTCAAGACGACAGAAAAGAAATACTGCCCTAAAATCAGAGACCACAAACTTGGCCTTTACGTTGGTGTGCATCAATGAATAATTACAACACAATTATTCTCCTAGAAATATGGTATTGTATTGACAGAAACAACATAGTGGGATTTTAACAACATCCCTCAATGGTACAACAGCCTCACATGGAAAATGTCTACCAAATGGTTTCACAGGGCAGATGTTATCACCCCTCCCCCTCCAAAGCTCCTGCACTTAGACACGGGAGCCCCAACACAGCCACTGGTCCCCAGGTGCAAACACTGGACTGGTGTTTTCTCAAGAAGGAAACAATGAACGGGACAGTGGACGGCCAAGGAGCTGCTACTCCCTGCCCTGGCTCTCATGAGACTTCTTGACTTAGGGGCCCAACTTGCTCTAGCTTCTCAAGCAAATGAGCCTGGGAGCAAGCCAGGCCCTGCACCGCACACCCGCCCTTCCTTGCAGCAACAGCGTTGGCCCCCAACGCAACAAACCCAATACCAAGTGCATCAATGCAAACCCAATACGAAGTAGGCTTCCCTGCTGCAAGCCAAAGTGCACCCTACGCTGCACCCTCGGGGCAGCTCCTGAAGGAGCCAGGTGCCAGTGCTCAAGGGAGGGCCGGGCTTTTCTCCGTTTTTTCACGCCTGCTCACACAATGGGGCCCAGCGAGAAGCCAGCTCAGCAGAAGGGGGAGAAGGCCTCGTGCCAAGCACCTCAGCCCCCGGGCCCCGGCGACCCCGCTCCCCCCCCCCGGGCCCCGGCCGGATCCAGGGCCAGGCGCTGCTGTGCGGGCGGGGGGGGACGGCGCTCGCGCTCCCGGCCCGGCCACGCGGCCCGCCGCCCCGCGCCCCCAGTGCGGCGGGGTCCCCGGAAGGCCGGCCGGCCGCCGCGCTCCCCGACAGGAAATCCTGGCTGGGCTGGGCGCTGCGGAGGGAGCCGCGGCGCCGGGTTCCGGGGGAAGTGGAATTATTTTTTACCAGCGAAGAGATCAACTTCCACATCCGGTAACAGGGCCCCATACAAAGGCGCTGACTGACCTGGAAAAGCTTGGCCGGCCCGGGGGGGTGGGGGAGAGCCGGGCGCGGGGATGGGGCCTTACCGTGCCGCCTGCCCGGCCGCCGCCGCCCGCGACACCGCCCAGGGGCGCTCGCGGCCGCCGCTCCTCGGCGCCCAAAAGCCCCACACAAAAGTCCCCGCTGCGCCCGGCGGAAGGACACGGCGAGGAGGCCCCGCGCCGCGCGATGGCCCCGGCCCCCGCCCGCCCCGCCGCGGGGCCCGGGAGCCCTCCCCCCCTACGGCCGCCGAGCGGGCGGCGCGTTGTGGGGCGCGGGGCACTTACCATCGGGGTGCGGGATTATCTTATTACACAAATAGCCCCGACAAAAGGGGGGCTCGGCGGAGGGATACGGCCTCTCTGCGCCCTACTGCGCATGCGCGGCGGCGGCCCGCGGGGGGAGGGGAGCGGGCTCCGGAGGGGCCGCCATGTTCTGTCCCGGCTTCCCGCCCGCGGGGATGGGGGGCGGGGCTGCTCCCGCCTGCCGGGAAGGGCCCGGGGGTATCGGCCAGGCCGCGGAGATCCGCCTTCGCAGTTGCGAAGGCCCGGAGGAAGCTAGCGCGGTGCCCCCCGCTGTAGTGACTCGCCCTGCCCTGCCCGCCACCCCCTGCTTGCTCTCGTCTTCGGCGCCCCGAGGTGCTCGGCTGCTCCCCAGTTCCTGCCAGCCGACCCCGGGGCTGACATCCGCACCGCAGCCCTGCTCCGACCCCCGGGCCTTTGCTGCTGCCTGTCTCCGGGGAACACTTTACTGTCCCCTGCCCACGTGGAGACTGTTACCATTTGCATGTTCCTGCTCCTGGCGTGGTGGACATCCGTACTCCTAAGGTTTCCTTCTGTGGAGGGAACGTCTTTTTATTGTCATAATTTAGTCTAGGTCTGTTTTTCTGTTCGCTTAAAAACTGCTTCGCTTGCCTTTCTGAAGAGCGCTAGTGTGAGTAACCATTGATTTAAGTCCTAAAATCGTATTTCTTTAAATAAACTAAACCTCAGGTGGCCATGGTACAATAGGGCGGTAAAGTATCTGCATTTTAGAGAGCCAGAACAAAAGGTAAGCCCTGTTGAAACAGGCGCAAGTTATAACCTAGCGATTGTGGCTGGTTTCCAACCATAACTATGTGCTGTCAAACTTGCAGAGTTTCTTGGTGAGGGGCATCACTTTCCAAAGCCTAGTGAGTCCTGCCTTCCTCCACTTGCTTCAAAAACTTGCTCTGACTCTCTGTCACTATCTTTCTAAAGCTTATCGGTCCTGAAAAGCAAGTACAACCTCCCCTTTCCTTCTGGGGGGTTGCAAATGTTTACATGCAGGTGAAGAAACCAGCAGTCCAATATTCATTACAGTTTTCAATGGCTGATGATGAGTCTGTTCTCAAAACCTGTTTGTACTGCGAAATAAAACCATTTCTCTTGGAGGTATAATGTTGTTTACTCAGCAGCTGCTGATTACAGAAAATATTTGTCTCCCCAAAACAAACAAGGCTACTGGCAGTGTTTAAGTAACAATTCCTCAGACTTGTTGTGTATAATAAAATCAAATCTGCTTTTGAATAGCAGCTAAGTTTCCCTGAAGCAGTGTAAATGAGCTTTTACTATGTCCTGATCACAATTTACTTTATTTTGGAAAGGCCAGTTCTAATGCAGTTAACTTTTCCTCCTCCTGCCTACTAGGAAATATATTTAAAAAAAATAGTTTGTCTTCAAGTTTCTGCCACTAATTGTGATGAACACAGCTAAGGTAGATTAATGAAGAGGAAGCTATTTGACAACAGAATGATTCAGAAATGAGAGCTTGTTTAAGTAAGTTTTGCAGTCAACTATAAGACTTTTATTTTTGTAATGGTCATTTTTAAAAGGGTACACATCTGACAGAACTCATAACAGGCAAGACAGCAATATTAGCCTGTGTGAACTATGTCTTCCAGACTCTCTTGAGAAGACCTCAAAGGTTAAATTGTACTCTTCTTTACCTGAGAAGGGGAATATGGTTTCAGGTTTTGTTTCCATTAATATTAATTTAATTAACTGAAATGTAGTATTTTAGGAAAGATGCACTGTTCTCATGGTCTGTGTGCCTCTACTGTTTACTCTGATTTTTACAGGGATGAAATGGAGTAATACATACTCAGTAACAGAATACCACATGACTCAGCTACACAGGCAACAGCAAAGCATGTCATAACTAAGTAAGGATAGTTCCATGTTTTAGCAACCCAGATCACCCCAGATGGCAAAAACTAGACATAATTCTAAAACATGCCATTGTCCTGCCTATACAAGCAAGATCTAACTTATAACAGAATCCCACTGCATCATACTTTCTGCATTTCCAATAGTCTGTGATCCTTGAGATCACAGTAAAAAGTGTAAATAGTATAAACATTAAAAAGTGATTAAGTTGATGCTGTAATAGCTCAATCTAGTAACCTAATTCCAAGGCATAAATAATGGTTGATGTTTGTGGTTCCAATAAAACTTTTTTTCCATAATTGAATTAACTTTATCACAAAAAGTTCTAATCCTATTCTGTCATCTTTGGTGACAGATTATGCCCAGCCCATATGTAGCCTTGGACTGATGGAAGAATAGAGGAGATTCCCCACCAACACCCATGCCAATTCATACCTGAAATAACAAGCTCTGATTTCAAAGAGGAACTCAAGTGCCATGTGTTACCTAAACCCTAAAATGCAGGGCGTAAGTAGTGCAGAGGGTTTCTGTTATTCTTCTAGTAGTAAATTTTACCCACAACACACAATTTAGTCCTTGATTAACACACAATTTAGTCCTTGATTAAATGGGCTAAAGAAGCAAGCATAGAGGAAAATGATAGTGAAACAGGCAGAATAGTAGAGAGAGACTCTATTATAGAGGGTATTACTACATGTGTGATGATGATATTATAGTCCCCTCTGCTAGTTGGAACCAGGCCATGTGTACCAAAAGCTTGGAGGCAAGCTATGCAGATGCTAGAGAACTCAGGTTCTTTTTGGTGCATGGAAGAAAATATTGCCTCTGAGCAGGTGCTTATTTTTTTACATTATAAAGGATACTTTTTAATACACGCTTCTAACATCACTCAGTTAGAACATTTATTATGTTTAAAACTGGTATGAGTATAAAAAATACCTGCTAAAACTGAGGGAAAAACAGGTCACACTTAAAATATCTTTCTGGTAAAGTTGCAAATAGAATGTTTTGCATTAAGGCCATTATAAAGCGTATACATGTCTTTAAAGGATTTCAGCATAGTAACATATTCATGCGTCTCATCTACGCAGGCAACAGTAAAACACGTTACAACTGAGTAAAGATTTACCATGTTTCAGCAGATCTCTCCAGATGGTTAAAATTATGATAGATGAGGTGGTAACATCTACATGATAAAATACATTTCTCATGTGTATGCTCTTCACATATGCTCTACTGTCACAGCCTTCTAAACTTCCAAAACTACATGCATCTCAAACAGGAATTATTTTTCAACAACCTACCAAAGTATTTCTGTCTCTCCAATCACTTATCAGTGATGAATTTAAGTTATACTATTTAGCCCCGATGGGTGCTGAGAAGTAGAAGTTCTATATTACTACAGAGGGGAGTTTAATGGCTTTCTAGTGAGACATAACACATTTGCTCCTTGCCATGAAGGTCTTGAGAAACTGGGAGATTTGGGGTACTTTATGAAAAAGCTATAGCAATATTTTTTAAGTTTATATTAATATACTGGTTAATGTTAATTGGACTCCTGGTATTAAGAGAATATGGTTTTGAAGCAGTTGTATGATTTGGTCCATAAATTCTTGAATAAATATATTGGATCCAGCAAATTACTGAGCGCATGCTGGAGTGCTTTATTGGACTTGGTTTAATACATGTCGCTGTGAGCTGGAGGTTTTATTGGACCAGTTTTAGGATGATCTGCTCATCTCATTAGTTGCCTGGCCATTCACGATTTGCTGTAGTTATCCTGAACCCCCACTGAAAGGACTCTGATAACATGCTATTAAGAACTGTCTTTGTTTTGTTTTTTTTTGTTTTCTTCCCTTTGGGAATCAGGCATGTCCTTAAAACACATCAGCACTATAGTGGATAAAGAAATTATAATGGTAAGAGATAGAAGCAAAGACTAATTCCAAGGTCTAGAATTGTTCCCAATAGTCCATTTTGAACAGTAATGGTATTTATCAGTATATTTAACATGGTATTTCTCAGTCATTTCCACACCCAGGCCTCAGTCATGGATGTCAGCATATCTGACATCTTTTCTCATTTCTGCCACAGATATGAATGACATTATTGGACTGGGATGAGAATACTCATCTGTCTTTAAAGCTATTGTCAGGCCAGGCCTGTCTTAGTCTGCTATTTGGTACCATGTAAACCAGTACAGCCTGATCCATGGTTTGGTTGTCAGTGACTAAACTGGTGCTCCCACCTGGGCTAGCATGGGTGAGGAAGGTGTGTGGACACCCAGCTCCCTGCGAGCCAATGGCCATCCATACCTGGAGAGGAGATGGGCACCACTGGGTCATTTTGCTTGAAGAATCATCAATGCTGCAGAGGAACTCAGCTAACCTCACACAGTGTGGAGGAGGATAGATACAGCATGGAAGATGCCCCAGTGGTCGCAGCTACCTCGGGACTGACTTGACTTGTTAAAGCACTTGGGCAGCTCTGGTAAAAGTTGTTTTGCAACACCACACTATTAATAATATATTAAATTCTATTTAATCATTTGACAGCACATCAGTCCACTTTTCTCTGATACTAATGTCCCTTATCATTAGCTTCCTTTATAAATATTTTATTGTGATAGCACAGTATGGTAAAAGGTATGAGGACTTGCACTCCCATTAGATCCATTGCTTAGCTAAGTACAAATAGGCAATGCTAATACTGGTGTCTGCTGCAAATACACATCAAACCCCCTGATTTCAAGACCTTCATATCAAGAAGCAAGTATATTGTGTCCCACTAGAAAGCCAGTAAGCTCTCCTTTCTAGTAAGATAAAGTGTTGTGTCAGATTAAATGGATACAAAACAGTTAAATACACGTTTATGTCAAGATTATACAAGGAATCTAAGTGTGTGAACATAACGAGGCACTGCATTAAACGTACAGCGCTGCCAACAGGCTGAGTTCCCCGGTCCCTACAACGGGCTGAGCACGTCTGGAGACAGCCTGCGGCCAGCTGCACGGTCCAGGGGAAACGGCCAGCACAAAGCTGACAGATCCAGCTCCACCTTTCGCCTGGCAACCGCAGCCCACCCGGGGGGCTGGAGATGCGGCCCGGCGAGGCTCTGCCAGACCTTCTCGAGGACAAGTTCCGGCTGCGCTCCGCTCCGCCCCACCCCGACAGGCATGGGCGAACAGAGCACGGGGCCTGAAAATGGTCATTTGTTCCCCCCGTTGTCCGATTATTATGATCATCATCGGTGGCGAAGGGGGTTTGCCCGGGGCTGCCAGGAGTCCCGGCTCCCCGCTGCCAGCTCGGACTTACGGCGGGTCTCGGCTGCGCGCGAGGCGGAGCCTGTCCAGCACGTGCTCGGGCCTGGTGGTCACGACGGTCCGGCCAAGACAGCTACATCCCTTCGGCCTCCCGCAGTCCGTGCCGGGGCTGCCGCGCCCAGCGCCCCTGTGTCACACGAGGAAACGTCTCCAGCCCCCGAGCAGCCGCGGGGCCTCCCACGCTGGTGCCGGCGCCGCTCCGGGCCGGATGGGGAGGAGCCCCCGGCGCCAGGGGGAGGGGCGCTCTAGAGCTCCGCCTCGGCAGCTATGGCCGCGTAGGGCCTCGGCCATGGAGCTGCCCCGGGCCGCCTGCCGAGTCCCCCTCGGCGGTGAGTACGCGCTGCGCCGCGCCGCGCCGCGGGCACAGGCCTCCGGCGGCCCCGGCGCTCCCTCTGCAGCCGCCGGGCCGGGGGGCAGTCGCGGTCGGAGGGCCGGGGCGGGACCCCTGCCACTGACCTTGGCCTGGCCTGGCCGAGCCGGGGCCGGGTGGGGAAAGGCCGGCGCCGTTGCTGGCCGTCGGGCGGGGAATCTCACTTGGGACAGATCAGTGAATCTTTCGCTTTCTGGTTCCCGTATTTGGGTCATGTCTTGCTTAGGCCCAGTCACGTTGAACAGGATGGCCCCAGAAAGTCCTAACGCACTCTGGTAATGTGAGTGCATCTCGTGTGGGGCACACTAGGAGCCACTTGAGTTTTGTAGACTCCCGACCGCCGGGCGCAGACCGGTGCTGGGTGGTCAGGATGCTCTCCAGGTGCTGGACCCTGGGGCATAGTCGGTCCGCAGGGGAGATGGCACTGGGCTGCCCCACGGGAGAAACCTTCAGCCCATCTTGTGTCCGTGGGAAGCTGGTGAGATCGCGCACCTGTGTCTGTAGACGAGACGCCCTTCTCCTGAAACACTGAAGCCGGGGATGTGCACATCTGAGTCCAACAAGCCACATGCCGGCGAAACGTAAATACTAAGAGCTGGAAGAAACCATTTCTGGTTTATTAGAAACTGCGTGTAAGAGAGGGTAACTAGTGTGCAGTAATTAGCATGTACATCTTCCAGCCCTAAACTTCTTTGTGTATCTTACAGAGTCACAGTTGTGTTGTAAACAGTATGCATTGCTTCCGCTGTGGCTAGTATAGGCACTGCTTACTCACATCCCCATGAAAAACCGGTCATATTAATTACAGGCTAGATCATCTACTTCTCTTCCTGCTGGTGGAGACTGCCTGGTATCACTAAGCATTCCCTAAATACCCCAGCAAATTTTCCTTATATTTTGGGTTCTTAGTTCCTTCTGGAGTCAGGCATGGTATAAGGATCTCTTAAGGATAGGCCAGGAAAAAAAGAAAAATGCTGTATCCAGTATATATATCAGTTCCCAACTCCCACCTCCCAAAGGTCATTTTAATCTTAATCTGACCTTGAATTTTTAGATGGAGGTAAATCTGAAACAATCAGTCCGGTAAGAATCCCCCTCCCCAGCTAGTTTCTATATATTATAGAATATCATATATAGACCGTGGCTGCCCCCTTGGCCCAGCAGCTGTGGAGGGAGCCCTGGGGCAGCTGAAGGCCTGTGCCTGCAGGGCAGCCCGTACTCACCAGCTACTGAGTTCTCTTTCTCTTGTTTTTTGGTTTTCAATCCAGTTTTCTTCTCTCAGGAGAAAAAAAAAAATCTCTGTTTGCATACAAGTAGAAGACCCATACATGTGATTCTAAGTCTGGTCTGTGCTCAAGTTTTAAATCAGCCTAGCCAGGTTGTTTGGGAGTGTAAAAACAAAGTCACACCACTAACCAATTTAGCAGTGATGTCAGCAAAACCCCTAATGTAGACCGGTATTTATACCAACAAGGGAATTCTTCTGCCAGTAATTCTTAAGTTAGTTTTGGCAAAAGTATGGTTTTGCTGGTAAAGCGCAGCTATTCTAATCTGCTTTTAGGGGTAGGCAACAAGATGCTCTGCTCAGAACTATGGACATAAAGAGGAGAGCGCAAAGGCAAGTTCCCAGCTTCATGGGAGCACAGTAACTATGAACTGGCTTGTTGGGGGCTAGCAGCCACTCTATGCAGTGGACTTTCTTTTCTAGCTTAAGAAAAGTATACCCTTTCCCCCCAGATGTATATTAAATGTTAAAAGCAGCATTAACATGTGCTTGAAAAATACATAGAAGTGCTTTCATGTTTCTGAACTGTGCTGTGTGCTTCTTGGAAATATCAGATTAGTAAAGTTGGGATGGACAAAATTTAGATGGAAGCATTATTTTAATTGAATTTTAAGGGTACAATCAATACAACTCCAGTATTTGTCTATAATGAGAGCAAAGTTTTTTTATTCTTCCCTTAATTATATCACAGTAATGATTTTTAACAACTAGCACTCTTCCTGGAAGAAGAAAAGTAAATAAAAAACAGACAGTCATTCACTTCAGCTTTTCTTCTGGAAATAGTTGTATTGCACTAATTCATAGTGGTAAGGTTAAGCACACACTTAAGTCTGTGCAGAATTGAAGCCTAGGTAAAAGACATGAAGTTTTGGGCTCTTGAGATAACCTTGGAATTGGCTCCAGATCCTGCAGTAAATACTAATTGTATGTCTTATTAAAAAAAGATAGTGTTGAAATGAGGTTGTAGCTGTGATAGTCCAGGAAATGGACTAACTGCATGGTTTGGACTAACCTTGTCTAAGTGTACAGTTAATCAAATAAAAGATATTACCTATAGAAATCCATGTCTTGTTAAAGTAGTCCATGTGCAATATTAAATACAGGCTTTTTAAGTTGTTTTGCTTTGGAATTAACATTCATCTAGGTTTAATGGAGGAGCATTCAGATCTGTCATCTTCCTGAGTCTGCAGGCAATATGAAATGTTTAGTCAGTTTAGGCCACATCTTGAGCTAGGAAGATTTGCTAATTTAATGGACAGTGTTTGTAGTCTAGATGTGGTTAAAATCAGTAGTTTACCTTTAAAAAAAAAACAAACCCAAAAAAGTGTTTGTGCTGGAAAAAAACTATACTACTATAAAAGATTTTATAGCACTATGACTGTATCTGTGCTAGAACATTTACTAGAACAGGTGTGTACTGTTACTAGACAGCTTCCCTTCTGCCCCACACTCATTACCAATATAACAATGCCAACACAACTTTCTCTCTGCCTTTAGGCCAAATATCTGGAACATAAATCTTGTTTTAAAAGTGAGTACTTAGATTCTGGATCCTAGTTGTGCAGCAAGTGGAAAATTCTTTATATAAATGTATAGTGCAGTTCTATGAAGGACTTAATTCATAGATTAGAAACTATAATGGGTTATTCATCTTTTTTGTTGGGAGGCTTTTGACTCAAGGCTAGAAAGAGGTGATGTAGTTGAGTGGCCCAAACATCACTAGTTTAATTTGTCTTTTTTAACCTTAAGTGATGGTAGGGGGAAGTGAGAAGTGACTGGGTGAGAGAAGAAAGAAGCAGGGAATACATAAGAAAGTAAGAATTGCCATTTACTGTCAGACCATAGGTCCCATCTTCCCCAGTATCATGTGTGTCAGTGGCAGAGCATACTCTAGAATTATGAGACTAATGGAAATAGTAGAGGGAGAAATAAGGGAACAGCACACACAATAGTGCAAAAACTTCTACTAGGAAAGAAGGGACAGTTAAGTATTTTTCATTTGTACTAGTAAGCATCTGGTCAGCATTTTGCACTTGAACCATTACAATATGTACTGCCATATAAAAAAGGAGTTCAGTCTTTCAGTCAATTTCCTGGCAAGTAAGGATCTACATTGCAGAGTACCGTAGCATAGAACCTTCTTTGGCGATCTCGTTAAATATTTTATTTTTCATGTTATAGTAATGTCTAGGAGCCCTAGTCACAGGTAAACAATAAATGATTAGTTGGACAGAACCACTCTCTCACCTCCAGAACAAAGTTTAAGCACCAGGGTTGAAAAACTGGATAGTGTAAAGTTAAGTGATGCAATCTAGAGGCAGGCACCATAAATTATGAGGTTGAAGTCCTTGAGGCATCCATGGGACTGATCTTGACTCCTCACATGGACTGTTTTTACTACATAAGTATTTAACTGCTACACCAGTGGTTCTTAAAAGATAATAGAGCAATTCTTTTATTGCAGAAAACCCAGAAAAGCAACAGGGCAGAAGGTTTTTGACATTATGAATTGATATTTGATATCTGAGGGGTTTTTTGTACATCATGGTTGTACACCCAACAGTGTTAACATTGCATAGAACCCCACAGCACCCTTGAAAAGATCTTAGGGCACCCTAGGGTGCCTTGGCACTCTGAGAATTCCTGTACTGTACCAGTGAATTATAACATGCATCACTTCACAGACAGTTTAACTGCAGATATACTAACACAGAAGCATGCAACAACTAAGTTCCCTAATTCTTTCTTTCCTTAGTAATTGCAGCAAATACCTAAGAGTGGATGATATTCTCTTCCTGTAATATAGAAAGTGTTGGATTCAGTAAAAACCTACATGCTACTATTACTTTTTTCAACCAACAAAAGCAATTAACATTTACAATTCAGAATTTTTAAACCTTACTTTGCAGGGTTTAAGATGGTCTCAGTTCATTTACTAAGGAATTGTGTTCTAGTTTTGCTCCTTTTCAGAAACAAGCAGAATTAAAAGGAAAAGTATTCCTGCTAAATACTCCTTGTGATTGTGCCCATGAGGGTAAATTTAATTAATTTCTCATAATCTAACCTGCTACTGGCTTGACAAGCAGTAGGTTTAGAGATGTAGTATACCACGTTAGTCTGAAGGCTAGTAGAAGGCAGGGTAGATTTGCACCTTACAGACGCTAGTTCTTCAGAAATATGTCACGCTGCATTGCCAAAATCAACTGTTTATTCTAACCAATACTCCCTTTCTTTCAACGAGTTTGCTAAAAACAAAACAAATCTTGCCTTGTTTAACAAGGTAAGGTGTTGCAATCACTAGAGGAAAAAATAATTTTGTAAGTTACAAAAGCACTACACTTGTCTCACAGTTCATTCACAAACTATGTTACAGAATTTATATAGCAATGAACAAAAAAAAAATTAGTGGATTGATGGGAAATACAAACCTGGTCTAAAGACTGTTGAATTTTCAAGCATATACTATCAGTGGACTAAAGAGTCCCTACTAACACCAGAAAAGATGGATTTGATTCTATGGACTCTTAGGTTGAGAAGAACAATCTCATACTATGTAGCTACTCTCTAGTCTCTTTTATATTTGTCTATTTCCCCTCAATCCTTCTGTTTCATCACTCCCTTTCATTTCTTTTTCCTGACCTTTGACTTCCATCTCTACCATACTGCCATCCTGATAACTGTTCTATAGACAGTTTCTGCAGTTCTGCATTACCAGCACATATTTTCAAGTAAAATATTCTACACTGGCCTAATAGCTGGCATTTATCTCAGCTAAGAGGAAGTGCATTTTCCTCTGTGCTGGAGCAGAGATCAGACATTTTTAGAGAGAGACTTTCGGGATCAGGTTTTGGTTCCTTCTGCATAAAACCAGTTGATTTTGAAACCTGTTTTAATGTGCATTTTTAATCTATGAATCTGGGTTTCTCTTTATTCCCTTTAAAAAAAACAAATGAGCAAACTAAGCCAAAAATTCAAGACTGATTAATAGAGAACTACACAAAGGTCTTAATATTTCATCAGAAATGTGTGAAGCTAAGCTACTGATTCACTGTGGATTTTAAAATAATAGTTTTTTATGAGGAATTCTAGCTAAAATGTACATTTTAACTAATAAAAATAAAATGAATGCTCCTCCCACCTTGTTAGAGCTCTTTCAATCAAATGAAGCTAGAGAAAATAAGGCCCATAATGAAGTTCCAGGGGAACAAAACTATAGACTTCTTTCATATTTAATCTGATATGCAAAACGATTGCAGTCTTGAAATAAGCTTCTTGCATAATTCTACTAAAGTATGAACGCTCCATTGAAGTGTTTTTGTTGTCGTCCTGTCCTGTCCCCCCTTCTCCCCCCGCCCCTCCTTTTTGCCTCCCTGGAGCACCAGCTGTGTATTCTTGTGACTAAACACTAGTAGCCAACTTCCAGCCTCTCACCCTCCTAGAATATCCATACTCTAGTATAGTTATAAAAAATCCGTTCATTTTAATACAGTTATTTTAGTTGCTTAAATTTCAACTTCCTGTAACCGAGTTACATGCTTCTGTGTTAGTATATCTGCAGTTAAACTGTCTGCAAAGTCATGCACGTTATTATTCATTGGTACAGTACAGTGATTCTCAACCAGTGCCATGGCACCCTGGGGTGCCCTGAGATCCTTTCAAGGGTGCTGTGGGGTACCATGCAACGTTAACACTGTTGGATGTATAACCATGATTTACAAGATAAAACACAAGCAGAAGAATAAAGCAACATTGAATCTTTCTGATGTGTATATATAAGAATAAGTCTCAACAGAATATTGTTAAGTTTTCCTGATGCTGACTACAAGACCTTGGTTTCTTTTGAAATATTGTTACACTTAGTCAAGCATTAACTCCTTTGTGCTTTGGCTGAAGTTGGCATGTCTGTTTCTGTAAAGTTAACTTCAGTTTGCATAACACTCTTGTGATCAGTATGCTCCTGGACTAGCATTGTCTATTGACAGTAATTGTATTCTAACAGCATTATTTCTGCTGCAAAGCCTGCGGGAAGAGCAGAAGCCATTTTTTTTGGAGATACCTTTGAATAATTTATTTGTAGTTTTTTTTTAACTTATTTAAACTGCATTTTACCTTTAGCCCTACTGCAATCTCTACCCAAAAACTACTCTTATTTTTCCATTTTAGAATTGATCTCTAGGACCAAGGGGGAAAAATAAAGATGCACAAAACCAGGCCAAAGCCAAAACCACACCAGATTCTTAGAGCTAATTTTGTTCAGATAAAGCTATAATTCAGTGCTGTTCAGCTCAACAAAACAAAGTCAATAACACATGAATTGAGGTTTGAGAGACAAAATTGGTGACCTACCATGTAAGTACCTCACAACCTCTGATAGTTTTGGTTTATTTCATTTATACTTCTGAATAAACACACTTGAATCCATGCACAAAACTCTGCAGGATAATCTTCAACTTTGACTGTTCATACTTCAGTATAATTAAGCTGAATTTTAAAATAGTTTAGTGTGAATCTCTAGACTGTTTTGTTGTATAGACCAGCTTTGTCCTACTCAGAATTGCAGAGTACTTTTTCACCTACTAGCAAACAAACTATTTTTATCTCTTAACAAGAGCTTTGTTAGAAAACAAATAAACTTAACTTTATTCTGTGTTATAACGGCTTATAAGAAAGAGGAGAATGGAGTCAGGACTCTGTGATTGGCCAACTGTGAGACCACCACTGTGTACTAAATAAGTGGACTACCAATGGGCTACAATTAGAGACTTGCTTCTCCTAAAAACCTTGGAAGTTCCAGTGTCAGGTCTATAATTTGAATCTCATATTTAAACAAAGGTTGTACTGAACATTACAATAGAAATCTTGAATACATTTTTGCTTTATTGCAGCTTTCATAACATGTCAGTCATGGTTCCATCTATTCCAAAGGCTGTAGAAGTATACTGTTGGTGATCAGATTTTTTTTTTCAAAAAAGAAAATAATGCTATTATTACAACTTCATTAAATTAGTGTGCAATACAAAAGCACCTGAGTCGCAAGTCATAAACGAGTGCCTGACATGCCAGGAATTGTGCAGACAGACAAAAGCATATAAAACACTCCTTGGCAGCAGGGTCAAGATGAAGAATATTTCGGGCAGAAAGACAGAGCTAAATCTTATCATTGCATGTGCATGCCAAGTTGAGGCTTATAACCGTAACTACTCCTAATTGCAAAGAAAAGTCTGGGAATGCATTCACTTTCCAACAAAGCACATTTTACAGATGATCAGCGTGTCAAAATTGCTTATCCTTTGCTTTCTTATGTAAAAGAAATCTTCAGCTCCAGCTTTGGCCTGAGAGGATTCTATAGAATTAGATTCCACGTTGATATCAGAATTTCTACCAACAGGTTAATGCCACTTGTTAACTTGAACAATTAAGTTAAGATGCTTGTCTTCTACATTTCCCCAACTAGTTTTCATAGCTCTTAGGATGAATTCTGACAGTGTTATAATACTTAATTTATGAAAATTAAGGGTCAGTTATGAGCTACCTCTAAGAGTTATAAAAAAGTACAAATTATAAACACCTTGAACTGTGAAAGTATATTTAGAAAAGTCTTAAAGACTTAATTTCCTTGAAGTCTGTATTTACAGTCCCCCCAAAAAAGACAAAAGCCAACTAAGGGTGTTGCCATCACTCCTTTCCCCACCACAGGTGAATTAAGTAATGTAAAAAAGAAAAATCTTTTTAAAAAGAATAACATCTTTCTTCGTAACTGAGGTTACCCAAAAATATGGTTTTACCATGGGGAAAGGCAGAAGTTAGGGAAACATGGAGGAACACTGGTCTAATCTTTACAAGTCAGTATTTTAAAAATACTGTATTTCCTTGCATCTCCATATGCATCATTTGCAGGGCAGCTTCTCATTCTGTGCATCGTTTACACTCTAGGGGTGTGCGAAGTAGGCCCTGTTCAATTTGGATATGGTCCAAATTGGGGACAGTGATTTGATTTGGATCACTGTCCCTGATTCAATTAGGCCAAATCTGAATCTGAAGATTCAGTGCTGATTCAGAGAATCAGCAATTTGGCCATAGATATAGCTTTAAATCTTTTTTTCTACATACCTCAAGGTACCAGGCGTGGCTCGTGAACACTGCGATGCTGGGGCAGATGGAGTGTCCCACAGGGGGGCCCTCCACGTGCTCGGTGGCAGACCTGGAAGTGGACCACAAGTAGTTCTGGTTCATTTCTGGGTCTGCCAAGGAGTGTGCTGAGGGTTGCCCCTGAACCCTCCCAGCTCAGTGATCAGCCATGGGGTGCCCCCCCCCCAGACCCAGAAGGCACCAGTTGCCAAGCCAGGGGTGCTCCCCCACACCATCTCCAGCAGACCCGGAAGTGGACCAGAAGTGCTTCTGGTCCACTTCCGGTCTGCTGCCAAGCGCTTTGCAGAGCCCCCTGCACTCCTGGGGGACACTTCATCCTCCCCAGCATCACAACATTCACGAGCCGCCTGGTACCTAGAGTTATGTAGAACAAATATTTAAAGCCGTTTCAATGTCTGAATCTCCAAATTGATTCAAAGGGTTCTGATTTGATTTGGAGAGATTAAAAGGTCCTCTGATTCGATTCGGATTCAGAGATTTGGCCACTGAATCAAATCAGGGACTGAAGCTTCGCACAGCCTATTACACTAAATATTTGATGGATGCCCCATCTCCTTGGCTTTAGACATGGACTGAATACCTTTCTAGAAATTATGCTTTAGCCAAACAAAGTATTGGACTCATTACATGGGAACCTGGGTGAAAGTTAAGGCCTTAAAATGTATAGAAGTTAGACTAAATTATTTTGTAATCTTTCTGGTTTTAAGCACTGAGTTTGGGGAAGATCATTTTAAGTGAAAAGTGCTTATTTGAGCAAGTGGGCAACTGAAGTCCTCTGTTTAGCCACAGTTGAGAATGAGTTAATTCCTTTTCCCTTCCTGTGTGGAGGAGGGAATCCTTCCTGTGAAGCATTAAAGGTTGGCTCTCACAAAGATGGAACTTGGACTGGGATGGACTAGTGTTATGAGGTGGGCGAGAATCATCTCTGTCTGACTGCAGTGTTTTGCTTGTATGTTGGTTGTATTGATTGCTGTACTTGGGGATTGTAGGGGAAACTTGCCAGCTTTTCACTTTTTTCTAAAGCATGGGGCATGGTTTACCTGCCAAGATCATTCAGGCATCTCTCAACCAACCAGTTCCCTGAGGTTACAGGACATTGGTTGCATCTTGGTGTATGTCTTTATGGCACAAGACTGTGCTGTATTAGAGATTCCATGTCAGCTCCTGAATCAGAAGTATTACAGCTGCATTAACTCAGTTGTACTGCTTTGGTCCAAGAGCTAGTGCATGCCGAGTGTCTCAGCAAGATATCGGCGTGAACCTGTCCAAGGGCATAGACCAGCAATTCTGAGCCTGGATGTTGTAGCAGTGCTTGATGCCTTGGCATCCTTTCAGGTGCCGTGAGGTGTCGTGCAGTTTCACTGGGGTTTGGATGTACAAACATGATTCACAAGATAAAGCCAGAGATTTCAACTAGGAATTCATAGTGTTAAAACATTCCAAGCTGTCGTGGTGGTCTTCCTGAGTTCTTTGCAGCAAATTTGCTTTATTGCTTTTCTGCAGTAAAAATCTGGGGGAAAAGTAAAACCTGACATTTTGAGGGGTGTCTCAAGCTATTCAAGGGGTATCTTGTGTCTAAAAAGTTGAGAATCACTGTTATAGATGTACCTTTCTCTCTCCTTGTCTCTACTTCTTGCACAAAAAGTTTGATCTTCCACAACTAAAATGATTTACTCTATACTGAGCTCAAAATTCTACTTAGAGCAAGGGTTTTCAGCCTTTTTTAGTCTAAGTACCCCTGGCAGTTGGACACCAAGCAAGGGGGGTAGTGCGTAGCTAGACGCCGAGTGCAGGGGGAGAAGGTAGTGCATGGGAAGATGCTGGGTGGGGAGTGGGGGGAGGTGAGTGGTGAGGCAAGGATGGCACATGGGCGGGAGGAGATGGAGCGCCACTGCCTCCCAGGAGAAGGGGTGGGTAGGGGGAGCTCACTGGGCTGATACGGTGGTGGCAGCTGCCATATGCGAGCTTCCCCACCCTACAGAGGGGCGCTGCTGCCCTCACCCCGCCGTGGCCCTGCTGGGAGGCTGCAGTGCTCTGTCCTCGTCTGTCCGTGCATACACCCGAGGACTGGTCTGCGTACCCTGGTTGACAACCCCTGAGTATCAAAAAAGTAAGTTTCAGTCAGATATACAGAAGGTCAGACCGTGATCTAGTTAGTGGTCTCCCTCTGCCTGAAGTTCTAAGAAACCAGACTATGATGAGAGCAGTCTGAAGCACAATCCTACATAGAAGCAGAAATATTGATATCTAAACTGGTGGTTAAGATTTAGCACTGTAGCAAAAAGGTTCCAGATTTATGTACTGCAGGGCACCTTTGCTCGGGTAAGGTCTGCATACAGAGGTCAGCCCTAAGCCGGTCGTAAGCCAATTATCCATGGAAGATTTGTGAATGTAAAAAAAGGTAGTCTTTCTAATTATATACTTAGATATATCTAGATCAGTTTTATTCTCTGTATTCATTTCGTTTGTGCCAGTCTCAAGTCTGATTTATTTATTTATTTATTTTTATTTATTTGTCTTTTAAACTCCTAAGTGATTTGTTCAAAGATGACAAATATTGCTCACCTCCCTGGTAATTTCCTTAGAATTCTTTTTATAGCTCACCTCGGTCCCGGGAAAGATATTTGAGAAAATTCTCAAGGCTCATATCTGTGAGGGACCGGCTGGTGACTTTATGCTGAAGGGAAACCAGCACGGG
>JAGPOW010003364.1:18148545-18183552 GCA_030014935.1 Caiman crocodilus
GTCCTGTGACCCTGGCACTTGTTCCTGCCATTGGCGGGGGGTCAGACTAGATGGCCTGCTCTAGGCCCCTTCTGACCCTAGTTACTATGAAACTATAAGCTCCATTATTTTTTGAAGGGTTAAATTATACACCTCTAAACCTGAAAGTTTGCATTGCTTCTGTAATAAACAGGACTATTAAGGGATAAACATTTAAATCTTAATGCTACGATATTTGCCAACCTCTGACAAGAACTCTGCATTAAAAGTTCAAAGCTCTACAAGACAAATGAACAATTCTTCTATTACAGATGCTTCATATTAAAATGATAAAATATGTCCCTGCTTTTTGTTTTGTTTTTTAAATTAGAGCTCAGTTGAACACAAGTTGTTGGGTGTTAATAGTTTGTGTAATACTATTAAAAAAAAAAATTGAAATGCACCAGTACTACAGAATATCTTTGTAACCTTTGCCTGTATTATAATTGGCAGCTTAGGCATGACAGTTCTGTTTCATATACCAAAATATGCCAGATAATTTAGATACATTTTAAAATTGTACTTGTACATTGAATTAGATTGTTACATATGTTCCAGAGGTTTCTTTTACTAATGCATCATTCATGTAAAGTTGAGACAAAAATACTTAATGTTATACATTCGCAGTTAATAAGAAGCTGCATCTTAAAACCATACATTGTATAAAAAATAATTTAACTGATTATTATTTAACATTTCTGTTCTACCTCTATTTTTCAGGAAAACACTGAGAAAGACTTGTAAAGAATTTTGCAATCTCTAAGGACATAACTAACTATATTAACATGCCTGCTGTGGCTTCAGTTCCTAAAGAACTATACCTCTGTACTTCGCTGAAAGATCTTAACAAGAAGACAGAAATAAAGCCTGATAAAACCAGTACAAAAAAGTATGTGACTGTTTTTGAGTTCATTGACTTTAGAGTTATTATTCAAATGCTACAGCTAAGTAGCACATGATGCACTGTGTAGTTTATATACTTAATTACAGAAAGTGGTAAGTCTTAATACTGCCCTTCTGGCTAAGATCCAGTGCAGGTAATTGTTTGGATCCAACATTTCTCCTTGATTTTAGTTAGGAACATGGTCTCCCACAGTTCTATATAGTGAACTTGTGGATTGTCAAGCCAAATGTACCAACGTAAAATGAGTCTTGGACTTCTATGAAATCCACCCCACTCCCCCCCCCCCCCACAAGCAGTCTTTCCTCCCAAGTCGCTTTAAGTCAGCCATTTCACAAGAACAGAAAAAGCCTGCCTTTAGAATTTTTAGATTGAATATATAAGTACTTCATGCTGTTTTGATGTGATAAGTAGTTAAACAAAACGAGCCTGTTCTTTGGAGAGAACTAGCTTTGAACAATCCCTCTATAAGTGAATTCTTGTCAGATTTGTTTTAAACTGAGCATTAATGCTGTGATTCCAAAGGGTTAATGAAAAGGAATGGCATTTGGGGAAAGGGTTTACCGTTCATATTAAGTGAAACACTTGCACTGTGATCCCAAAGGCAAATATTTAAACCATATGATTTGAGCATTCAAGTCAGTATTTTATTGTGGCACCAGATGTACTTTTTGAAAGATAAAGTCAAGGGTTGTATGTTTTAATTGTTTTTTCTCCTTCAATTTCAAGTTATGTGCAGAGTGCCCTTAAGATCTTCAAAGCAGCAGAGGAATGTAGATTGGATAGAGATGAAGAGAAGGCCTACATCCTATACATGAAATATGTTACTGTGTACAATCTTGTTAAAAAAAGACCTGATTTCAAGCAGCAACAGGTATATAGTGTGCAACTGATGTGTATATTGGTGGAAAGAACAAAAGTATTCTGAATTAGTGGTCAGTTTATCTGATGATTTGTAGTACAGCTGAGAATTGCACCGACATGGGTAAGAGATTGCAATAAGCAAATTGTAGCTTGTGCGGGCAACTGAGGCAGTCCGTTGTAAATACTCTTTATTGGGAATCTCTTTATTACACTACCACAAATGAGCAACTGGATATATGCACAGTGAGCATGTATGCAGTATGGGGGTTGTCCTGCTGTAGTCTTTCCTGATAAGGTGCAAAACTGTTTATTTTATTTTATTTTTTAAACAACTTCTTTGAAAGTGAACGCATCTGATTTGTCCTTGCACCCAGAGTTGTCTTATTAAGTAAAAAATATTAATACACTTGTATGTATAAATATTTGTTATGGTTTTTTAAGTTAAGAGGAGCACATGTAATTTTATTTAGAGCAACTGACATTAACAAAATTCTGTTACATTTAAGGCCTTTAATTTTTTCTTTACTGAGGAAATGTCTTCATGTTTTCAGTGTGCTGCTACATGTTAAGTGTCTAGAAATGTGCTATTCTGTATATACACTGGACAGTACTAACTGTAATTGGGGTTGTAATTTCAGGATTATTTTCATTCAATACTTGGACTTACAAACATAAAAAAAGCTGTTGAAGAAGCTGAAAAACTCTCGGACAGTCTGAAACTCAGGTACGTGAAACCTGTGTTCAAAGATAATATGTAAAATCCTGCACAGATTTCAAGTATACTGACCATATGCTGTTGTGACTTTGACAACATACAGACCTTCAGTTTTAACTGGAGAGTTACAGTTGTTCAGGATTTTTTTTTAAATTGCTCCCAGGAGAGTTTCTTCTTGGAGAATGAATGTCTGTACCTTCCCCTATTTGAGAAGCTACAGAACAGTCTTCAGTATCTCAGGGTGCTCTGCTCCTCAGGGGCTCAGTATTCAGATGTCTTCAGGGGTCTCTGGGTAAGTTTTTCTACCAGGAAAACAAGCCCAGGATAATTCTCCCAGATCATTTGCACATGCATATGCAGCCTTTGTCTCTTAAATATTAAACTAGGCATCTTGCTTTTAGTTGTTGTTGATATCAGGCAATCCAGAGTGTACAAAACTAAACTTCATCTGCTGTCGTTGGCCCCATTGACTCGCAGCTCTGTATGTTTAAAGTTCCTGTAATTTTAGTAATCAGAATTTACTGCCATCTATAAAACTATTTTAATGCACATACTAAATAAAAGGTCCCAAGGAAAACCTCTATGAAATCACTACTGCTTGTCCATTAAAAGCATTTCCTAAACACATATCTATATTAAGACCATATGCACACACTAAAAGCCCTTTGCCTTTATGTATATAAACAAAGCTCTCCCACTATGAGCATACTTTATGCTGGCTAAAACTGTTTAACTTGTGGGCTCCTCTATATTAGCAAAATCAGTGTAGTCAGACTAAATGCATCTATGCTAGGAGCTTTTGGAAGTGATCAGTAACTTTTTTTGCACAGCCTATTTGTATACAATTCAGCAGACATGAATCTGCATGGTACCTGTGCATATGAATAGAGCGTTTCTGAAAATGTTGTGCAGCATTTATTTTGAACAAATCTGGAGACTGTTTCTCACCAGAGCTTGTGTGTTCACAGAGGTTTTTTAAAATGTTATTATAAATCCTTTGGATTCTTAAATTTCAGAAGTGCCATAGATGCACAGCCAAATCCTGCACAGTGATCCCAGTATGTATTTACTGAGTTAAGACCAAGGCACCATTTGTGAAAGCTTCTTGTTTAGTAGTTTTTGGATTTCTTCCAAAGTTTGAGGATGGATATGATGACTAATCATTTTAAGAGTATAGTGTAAATATGTATTTGGGCATGTTGATGCATCTAAGGATTCTTACAGATGAAAAGTGGTTTGGGGCTGGGGGTGAGAAATCACAGAAGCCACTCAGTAATAAATCTGCTTGTTGGTTTACCTAACTAGCTTCCATCCTGGACAGTGTACCAGAAAAACGTCATCAGATTTTAAACACTCATGAGACAGGTGGGAAACCACTATTTCCGTGGGAATAAGAAAATAAAATGGTTTGTCTAATGTGCACCCGGTACAGGCAGAAGTCCGACTTAATTTACTTAAAGAATTGCTCATATCTTAAAAAAAAATAATGAGGGATGCAGTAAACACATGCTTCGGTATACTTATCTTGTGGTGGGACTTAAACATGTTTTTGCTTTGCTGAACATGAATGCTTTCTCTGAATTACATCTGTATCACCGACTAGAAAAGTTGTAGAGAAACATCAGATTTCAAGCTTGCATCTTTATCCCTGTGGAATGTCCACGCCACTGAGAGAAACATCAAAAGGACAGACACGTTTGGTGTCCAAGATGTAGAGCAGTAACTGGACTTCCTTAGTTTGACATGTGGCCAAGTGGTTGCCATTCAGTTAGTCCTGAAGAACTAACATCTTATTAACTAAGATGCAAGACTCAGCACTGTTGTCTTATTGCTTAGCTACAGAGTTATAAACATGGATTTACAATATTTGTGCTATCTTTGTAATGAGAGGAAGTAAAAGATTCAGTTATATAGGTTGGGCTAAAAAGGAAAACAACAAAAACCAGAACAAGAATCACTAAGACTTAAGGGGCAAGGAGCATGTGCTGATTTCATGGTAGCACCATTGTCTGAATTCTTCATCTGGAGCGGTTTGGCTTGTAACAGTATTGAAGGTTAGTTTTCTTATTTAAGCTCCTACATGCAGTTAATTGTGATAGTCTTAAAAGCATACCAGATTCAGACTGAGGGGACTTCTCTGGCCAAGAACAATTTGAACACTGAGCAGTAAGTGCAAGTGCTACTTACTAGGTTCTCTTTGCAAAAACATTAAGGGGGACTTGCTAATTTGCTTAAGTGTCAACATTCATTTTTAAATCTTACACCTATGAGAGTATACTGCTTAAATGTAGTTGAACTTTACACAAATATAGGAAGTGGGGTGGAGGGGGAGGAAACAACTTTGTCAGTTATGTGAAAGCAGAAATACAAACAACTAAGGCTGGGGAGGAAACGAGCTTGAGTTTTGAAGAGCAGTGGCTATAAGATGGTCCATAAGAGAAGAAAAACAGGGATTATTTGCAAAGTGGGGGGACTGAGGGAAGAAGACATTTATCTTTCCCCATCCCTGACACGGAGGAATAACATCGAGTAGTTTGATGGGGAAATGGAATAAATGTGGAGGGCTAAAGTAAGTGTGACGAGACCTCAACATTTAAAAGTTTACAAGGAAATCATTGCACAAGTCCATTGAGTGATTGTAGCCCATGTTAAAAGTGTCTTTAAAAACTGACTATTTTCCTCCTAGATATGAAGAAGCTGAAGTTCGGAAGAAGCTTGAAGAAAAAGAGCAACAAGAGCAGCATAAAAGGCAGGAGGCAAAGGATGATGGAAGGGCTTCAGCCAAAAACTGTTCAGAAACTGCAGTGGATTCCAAAGGAAAAAGCCAGAAGGTAATGGAGGAAAATATTTACAGATAACATGGAAAATCTGATGCCCGATTTTAAACAAGCAATTTATTACAACACCACTTACGCAAGGCTGTTTTACTGAAGAGAGTGGGTTAAATTGTGATATTTTGCTAAAGGATAGATATTTTAACTTGGTGAAAGTTAACTATTTCTAATTCAGGATGGCTGTTAATTTATTTTCTACCCTTTTGTCAAATGCTTTTTATTTTTATAGCACATTACAAAGTTTGAGTTTTCAGTCATTCTGTATTTTAAACCGTCCTGTTGAATTCCTTTACTTTATTGCTTTTTGTAATCTTAGAGATACAGTTACTCCTCACTTAATGTTGTCCTGGTTAATGTTGTTTCGTTATCACATCGCTGATCTGTTAGAGAACATACTTGTTTAAAGTCACACAGTGTTCAGTAATAACGTTGTTTGTTCACCGCCTGCTAGTAGGTAACTACTGTGACGTAACTGGATTTGCTTAAAGTTGCATTTTTCAAGAATGTAACTACAACGTTAAGTGAGGAGTAGTTCTATGAGGTGCACGATTGTTTCCTTGCATTTGTGCATGGAAGTGACCCTGGATTGCAGATCTCATTTTTGGGAGGGAGAGGGTTAACTATCTCTGAACAAAATCTAGCTAATCCAAGAAAACAGAAGTAGTTTAGTAGAGATCCTGCCTCTCAGTCATGCATGCAGCATGATCACCTAACAGGCAATGTGATTTTAGGTTGTATCATCTTTCCCAGTTTCCCCTTTGTGCTGGGAAGCTGTCTTCCCATTCTTCTGGTGGGATTCCTGGAACATCTCCCAGCATAACCTAGGAGATTCCCTCTTGTTTGGCCTCCTCCCATGGATAGCAGTCTGACCAGTTCTTGGCCATGGTCATTTGCTGAACTTGTTATTATATCTTAGAATATCAATGTAGCAACTTCTGACACTTTCTCAAAGCAGATCAACGGTGAGAAAAAGGGTTTGGTGGAAAGAAGAGATCAACCTGACAACTCAAGTCGTAAGTCAATGTTTGATCAAGTGCTAAGTGGTGTTTCATAGAGATATGAATGAAAAAAAAATCATATAATTCAGTTTGGTAGCTTCGCTTATTCATCTTTTATGTCATTAAAGAAAAAAAGAATTACTGCATCCTCTTAATCTAGTTATTCCTAGTATTTCAGTGTATTGACTAAATCTCTTTAATTTGCTTTATATAAAAAATAATGTTTATAAATACTGAGCTTTTAGGTATTACTTTTTAACTTTCTCTGAATTTATGAAAGTTATCCCCAAATACAGGGTATTGATAAAGTCCTTGTGCAACTTTACTAACTTTGGATGTGCACATGATTGAAGCAAACTGTAAATGGTGATTGAAAGCATAATTCATTAAGTTGTGACACAATACAGCTCAAATTTCTAGACTTCAGCATAACCACCATCTTTCACTCTGACCTTCTAACTCACAGAAAATGTTTTCCAGTTGGTGCTGAGTGATTTCATGAATAGCATTTGTGATCCTTACCCTGTGTATAGTTTATACTATGCTAGAAATTTATTTATGCTTTCAGTCATTGTTTACAGTTTGCTTCTGCCATATGTATATCCAAAGTTAAAGTTTAAAGTTGCACAAGGACTTTATAAATGCCCTGTAGTATGTTAGAACATGGTTTGGTTAAGGTCTTTTTAGGAAGCTGTTGACATTTGTCTCAAATAACTATATCAATGGGACCAAATGTCCCATTGATATAGTTATTTGAGACAAACTGAACTAAGCTTGTCATGGTCAACAAGGAAGAAAGAAACAAGCCAGCTGCTAGTAATGTGAAAGATTCTAGTTGGGTTTGAAATGTTTCTATTACTTTTATTTTAAGTAAGGAGGTCTTTCACCCTCTTTCTGAGTTTTGCTCCTCTAATATAGTTGTATGAAATTCTTCTCTTGTAAGAGCACACCCACAGCCCACAATGTAATGATACCTGTTTGCACTCCTTTATTTAGGTGACACATAACACTGATCATTTAAAAAAATAGACTTTTAGAAATGAGCCACTAGTCTTTATTTCAGTGAGAACAAAGAGTCTCAGACATTTTCTTCTTGTGAAGTCCTACCTGCAGCATTCTGTTAGAAGACTTTCACACAGGAAAAGAACTTGAATATTTAAATTAGCTTTCCCTAGGAAATTAAGTTTTTGGTCTTGTTTGTTTGCAAACTAGATTCTGAACACCTCCAGTGAGATGCAGTCATAATCTTTTTCTGTTTTTAATGTCTTTGCATATAATAGCTTTTGTATCTAAGGAAGCAGTCACAGCTGAGAAACTCTATAGAATGATGATGGACAAAAACATTGAATTGATCATCATGGATACACGAAGCTTGAAAGATTATCAAGAATCCTGTATTCCAGATTCCATCAGTGTTCCAGAAGAGGCTATCAGTCCTGGGTATGGAATACTATTTTCATGATATAGTCTTTTGAAGGAAACAACTATTTTCCTGGTTTAATTACTATATTCAAGTGCTGTTAGAGTAAATGGCATGAATAAGTGAACTTTTAGGGAGATCCTAGGTTCCCAGCCCTAAGGGTGGGCCTCAGTTCAGTTTACCTGTGTGTTATATCCATATCACAAGTCCTGCCAAAAATGTTATTGTGTATTTTTGGATGAAATGCATTATTTACGTTTCAGAGTGACAGCGAACTGGATTGAAGCTCGACTCCCAGAGAATTCTAGAGACTCGTGGATGAAGAGGGGACATGTAGATTATATTGTTCTACTTGACTGGTTCAGTACTGCAAGAGACTTGAAACTAGGAACCACGCTGCAGAGCTTGAAAGATGCACTTTTTAAGGTTGGCAGATTTGACATTTTATACTTGACTAATTTTGGGGGGAAAAAAAGACCTATTTAAAAGTCGCTTCTTATTAACCAGGATAATAAAGGGCAGGAATGAGATGCAATATTCTAGGTAAACACCTGTTTTCCTTTCCTGCAGTTTTCACCTAGGTTCCATAATGTTGATACCTAACGAGGGTTGGTTGAAATTACATTTTTTTCATTTGCTCCCACTTTTGTCAGAGAACAGTGGAACGGACTGAGGAAATGAGCTTTTTCTTTCTTTCTTTCTTTTTTTTGGGGGGGTTGAACATGATGAAGTTGCAAAGCTCTCATCTTGGTAACCTGAAATTCATATGCGGATGTGTCTGTCTGGTATCAGCATGACAGGGACATAGTCAGATTCTCCTCCCCTCTTGTCCTAATTCCTGAGAAATGCCTGCACATCTGCTGCCTAATGAGACTATTGATAGCTGCTAAAGAGAGAAGAAAGCCTCTTCTGGAGGTCCATGGGCCAGCCAGTGATGTACTGTAGGTCTCCAGGGCCCGGGAGCCAATGCTTGCATTTGCACCCTGCATCTTTTGTGCTTAAACCTCTTCTGCTCCCACTCTGGCCCTGTTTGGTTACCTTTTTTTGCCAGGAAGGAAATGAAAGTCCCAGCACCAACTGTGGGGGGGGGTGGCAGCCAGAACAGGTAAGTAAAGGCCCAACCCGAAGAGCGAGGCGGGCGGGCGAAACAACGAACGCGGCCGCCATCCGCATGATAAGAACCCTGAAGGGCCATGCCCCTCCACCCCTGTTGGTCTACCACTGGGGCCAGTGCTTCCCAAACCAAAAGAATTGAGACCTACCAACTCCCGTCATCTTTCTTAAACTAGCCGCTTTCTCTGTTTTATATCTATTATCCTTAGGCGGTTGCAGAGGAGTATGAGTTTGAGATGCACCAAGAGTTTTAAAAAATGTTAAATAGTTTGATTTCTGTTAATTCAGTCTCACTGCCAGCAGATTTGTATGCATGCTGGCATCTTTAATTTTTAAGTTTATGCCTTATTTAAGTATAGGGGAAATACTAGGTCAGTGACTCTTAGTACATTTCCCAGGCCATTTGTCTGGAGGAGAATATAGATGTTATTTAACCTTTCAAACAAGGGTTTCTTTGGCAAAGGAGAGGCTTCAAGAATGGACTTCTTAAGGTATGGGGCAGGTGTAAAAGATTAAAATTTATCATCCAGTAGTTTAAAATTCTTAACTGAGCTGAGGTGCTCACATTTCTCAGTGTGGTTTCAGAGTACATGAGCCCTCCCCATTGTACTGAGCAGAGATAAAAGCTGCCATAAAAAAGTTAGAAATCTCTGCTTTATGCAATAAAACGGTCTGTATAGACTACCTTTTGTGTTTCCAGAAGCAGTTTTCTGCCCATCTTATTGTAAAAAAATAAAACCCTTCCCATGGCTTGTTTTGCCTGTAGTATTTCATTTTCACTGCATTTATTCTAGCTCAAATTTTTGCTAAAAGATTCCAAGGTATTTAAAAGTAGACATCACCTCAGGTTCATTTTCTTGTAAAAGAAAAATCTGGTTTCCTCCATCTACTCACAAAGACCAATGCCTTGATTTTAGCAGTGTTGACTTCCATGCTATTTGAGGTACAGTACTGCTGAAAGGTGTCTAGTAACCTTTGGAGGTCTTTTTGGGATGGTCACAATATTAATGTGTCATCTACATAATGTGAAAGGGGGACAAAGTCTTTCAAAATCATGTGCGTGTGGAATTGATTCCGTGTTAGCATCTATTTTAGATCATTCAAGAATTAATTAAAAAAGCAGTGGAGCAAGCAAGCATCCTTATCAGATGCTTGTTTTAATTGGGAAGCTATTGGATAGGGCACCATCAATTCCATAAAACATCCTAGACGCCGTTTGAATAATAAGTGACAGTTAATTGTAAGGGAGTTTTATCCATAGATGTTATTGCAAGTTTCTTCCATCATTTTAATCAATGACAGTGATGCTCTGGTTTGTTTGTTTGTTTTAACTTGTGAGCCAGATGAATGGCATGGGCTGTTCAATGGGTTGGATCAGACCTGAATCACCTCTTCCATCCCTGTGCACATGGACTAGGCCCTGTGCTGCCCCACTGAGCCCAGCACATCAGGCCTTGTTATCTGGCCCACAGGGCTCCCCACAGGTCCAGAAAGCTGGTAATGGAAGAGCAGCAATTGCGGAACCTGCTCCCTTGCTGTCAAATGTTTGGACCCATGGGGAACCCTAAGGACTGGATGACAGCTGCACTGGCCAAATCTGGCCTGAGGTTGTGCACCCCGGCCTATGGAGTCAAAAGCTCCCTTGAGATCTATGAAGGATATATACAAATGATTCTCTTTTAATGTATTTAGATGCTAGATAGTGCAACACCAAGCAATGGCCCAGGCAGTGGTACCCTTCTCTAAAACTAGCCTGTTCTTCCAAAATATTATTTTCAGAGATCTTTGCCAGAAGATAAAAGTAAATGTTTTCCAAGAATTTGGGCAGGAATACAAACAAGATGAATGGGTCAATAAGACACAAGGTCTCTTATCACCATTTTAAAATCTGGGACTATTATATTTTTATTCCAATGGTTTGGATGGATACCTTGTAAAAATTTTGGTCAGACCACCACTGGTTAATGAATTCTTTGGTTTCTGGGGGAAGAAAATCAACGTCGGGGCATTTCCATTTCTCAGCAAGGACATGTATTATCTTACTCATGATTCAGAGGCAAGATAATGGTCTGTTTGTAGCTTAATAGATAACATTTACTTTAGCAAGAAGCTACCGTTTCCTTCTATTCCTATCTGCACATAAGTTTAAAAAAAAAAGTTAAACACACCACAACAAGATCCATATATCTTTTAGGAACATGAGGAATTAAGCTAAAAAATTAACCCTTTAGTTGTACATTGCCAAAAACATTGGTTATTGTTATTTTTCTGCAGCTGCCAATTCTTCCCATCATATCAGCATTGAGCACTTCCCCCTCTCACTAAAAATTCAGTTAGAATCTTATGTTGAGCCTTCCTTAAAAAACTATACAACTAGCTCCGGAATCAGAAGTAGGCAATATAAAGATCATTCAATGGAGTAATGATCAGTACTGTTTTGGCAAAAGCTTTAAATAAACTACCACTTGTATTAAATTCAGTAGAGAGAGAAAAGCGATATTTTCATTCTACAATTTATTCCTCCTTCTTTAAATATACAGTTCTTATAAAGAGACTTGCACAACAATTTCTGGTACCTAAACCTACACAGCTAGAATTTGGCATTGGTGCAGGCAGACTCTGCCTTCTAAGTGTACTGCTGTATTAGATGACCTGTGATTCCTGCAGGTTCCTCTGGTCATAATAGAGAATGTGTGGTAGTGTCAAATCTGAAATTCCCAGCTTTTGTTAGTTGATGGCAGATGATTAACAGTTTAAACTAACGAAAATATTCACAAAAGGACTGAGACACTGCTAAGTACATTCTTACTGTATAGAACGTATGGCTTCTAAATGGGGAGAGTTGCTGCTAGTGGTAGTAAATATTTATATTATGATAGTGCCCAAAGACTTTGGTTGAGAAGGAGACCCTGTTGTGCTTGTGCTGTACAGATGCATAAGAAAATCCCTGCCCTGAAGTGTTTTTATACTCTGAATAATTAAATAATTAACTAGTTACCATTCTGAAAAAGAGCTGTCCCTTAAAGTTTAACAGACAGCAATGGAAGTTTTAACATAATTTGAGCTGATATTTAAAAGGTGCCTTTGCAATGTTCATATTATCACGTTTCAATATTTTTTCAGTGGGAAAGTAAAACTATCCTTCAGAATGAACCTTTGGTCCTGGAAGGAGGCTACGAGAGCTGGCTCCTCTGCTATCCCCAGTACACAACAAATGCTAAAGTAACCCGACCCCAGCATGGCAAAGATGAAACGGTGACTGTATCTTGTAAGTAAGAAGGAAGGCTAAAGTGGTCCAAGACTACGTACCTGGAGACGCGCTGTTGTTGTTGTTTAGGATTCAAAATATATTGTTTGCTTTAAAAACAACTCTAATTTTATGGTTTTCAGTGGATTTTACTTATCCATCTCTGGAAGAGCCAGCTCCTCCTCCACCTCTACCTGTTGCCTATGTAAAGCCCTCCCCAGTAGAAGTGACTGAGACGGATGAAATAAGAAACAATCTGGATAAGACAATAGGATCACTTAACACCCCCAGCATTCCAGGTGCAGGTACCCCCAGATCTGACAGTTCACCTGTGGTTCACGCAGTATCAGCTACAAGGAATATACCTGAGGTAAGCTGTTCTTTCTTCTGTTTAAGCTTGTGTTTATTAGTTAATTATTCATGACAGACCTGCAAACTGGAATGATCTAGACTTGCGAGGAAACAACAGCAGCACCTGCCTCATTATTGTAGGCTTAATAGGTTATAGATTTCCACCTTTCCTAATCAAACCACACATGATAGACTAGGAAGGATCCTTTGGTTTCTGTTGTGGTATGGCTTACCTCTTAACCCAGATTTCCACTGTGCTTCTGGAGCCTGTCTTTCCTGGGCTGATAAAGGTGCATTAGTGGTCTCTGTGTCCCTTTTAGCCAAAATCCCTCCTATGCAGCAAATAAATAAATAAAACCCACAGACCTTCTTTCTCGTCCCTCCTCCACAGGCCATTGTTTCGTGGTTCTTCACATTTTCCCTTCTGGTAGGGACATCAGCTATACATCTTTTCATAGCCTCAGACAATTGTTACAGGACTCCCAGGCACTTCCTGCTCTCCCAGGTCTGAGCTACAGGAAGCTCTTAAATACCCTCCCCCAACCAAAAGCAAATTTGCCTTTCAGTTGCATGATCAAAAAAAAGGGAAAAATCAGACCCAGGTAAGTGCTGGGCCTTCTACAGCCTGAAAGATTCAGCTTGATCTATGACACGTGTAAAAAGGCTGAATTCTGAAGGTAAATGCTTGACAACATTTACCTTCCAGCTGCTCCGCACAGTTAGTTCTCATGTCACAGCTGTAAGAGAAATGAATAGCCTAATGTTACTAATTGGGAAATTAAAGGGAACTGTTCTCTGAGGCCATTTGAGACTCAAGTTTTTGGCTCTAGTCCTGTTCTCCATCACTGCTTTCTGATTTCTGATATCTGACTTGTGGAAGTCAATATATTTGTGAAACCGTTTTGAAAATAAGGTGGACGAGCAAAATGGAGGAGACTAGGATGCATCTTACAGCACCGCTCTTGTGCAGATCTTTCCTGACACAATAGCTTTTTATTATTTAGATGTGTTTCATTGGCTTTCACCTGAAAACTTATTGTCTTACACTTATAATAATAGCCATATTAAAAGTGAAGATTCAGTTCAAGGATTTTCCTTTTAAAAATCATTGCTACATACCTCAGAATATTGATGAAAATCAACTGAAGTCTGTGCAGGACTTTTAAATGTCTTACATTAATCAGTTCTACAATCAGAAGTTCTTATAACATGTAAGATGGATAAAATGATGAAGAAGCCTTTGTTTTCACAAGGCAGAAAACCTGTTTAGTTAAAGAAGAAAGTGTTGCTAGGGAATACGATCTCCAAGCTAACACAGGAGACTAATGCACATCACTCTCATGTTCTCCATTTTATTCCAGATTGATCGTACAAAAAAGCCTTTAGTAAAGTTCCCTGATGATCATAGACCAAAATCAGAAAGTACAGCCATTGACAAACAACCAATTGAGAATGGACGTATGGTTCCAGATCGGTCCAAAAAACCAGTATTTGATGGAACATCTGTTCTGACAGATGAAGAAAGAAGCCGCATACATGCAGAAACAGCTGCCCTGTTAGAGAAGAGCAAACAGGAAAAGGAGTTACGGGAAAGACAACAAGAAGAACAGAGAGAGAAGCTCAGATGGGAGAAGTTGGCACAAGAAAAGAAAGCAAAAGAGGAGCTGGAAGAAAAGGAAAACAGAGAAAAGCTTCAGCAAGCAAAAGATGATGAGGGAAGAGAGCAGGAAGAGCAGGCAAGCAAGGAAAAAGAGGAAAAGGAAGCGCAAGAGAGAACACGCAAAGCAATGGCAGAAGGAAAAAAAACAAATAAAACTGAACCTGAAACAACCAATGCAAAAAAACCAGAGCTTGATAAAATAGCTTTACAAGAGAAAGAAAAGGGGACTCGAACACCAGAAATGCAGAGACGAGTGTTAGAGGATGTTTCTTCAGTATCTGCAACAGGGGTGTCAGTCTCAAGCAAGGTCAGTAAACCAGAGGTTCATTTGCCGCTAAAGGAAGGAAGAACACTCCTTTGGTGTGGTTTTGTCATTTGGCATCCTGTTGCCTATAATAGGATACAGCCAGTACAGAAGTATTCAACCACAACACACTAGTTTTTATTGGGACCTGCCTTCCTATTTACTTGTGGGGGGAGTCCCCAAAGTGGCTAGATTCTGGCCCTTCCGGGGCAGCAGAGAATTCCCTTGACATGGGAAACTTCCTGCAGACATGTAGTCAGCACAACTGGCTCAAAGTCTCTTGCTGCTTCTCTATCCCAGACAAGGCTACCATCCCACTTGCTACACCAGTTCTCTGCTTACTCCGCCATTATGTACAAGATGGGGAAGAACGGTCTCAACCCCCTAATAACCTAGGTGGAGCTTAACTGCTGCTGTGTGGTATTGACTTTGTGGTATTGTTGGTTAGGTTAAAGAGTCAAGTAGCCAGCTACCCCAGCTCAGTGTTTTCATTGAAAGCAGTCTCTTCCTGGCAGAGGTCATGTTTCCTTCCTTTTTCTCTGCTCCAAAGCCTGAAAAACTAAGTAAAGTAACGCCTAATCTGGCCATAAAATAGATTCAACTGATCACAGAACATAAAGAAACAAATTGGCTACCCTGCAGCCGATTCCAAAATTTACAGCTTGAGAATATACCACCAGAAATATTCTCTAATTTTAATTAGTGCACTTTAAATCCAGCATCAGTAATATTCAATGTATGTAAATGTGGTTTTATTTAAATATTTCACAAGGAAATACTAAAATAGGCAATTGCTTCATAAATCAAGGGTGGGGAGGAGAATCTACTGCATTTCTTCAGGTCGCCCATGTATGGATATAACAACTGTGGGATGTTAAATATTTGCAGTTTGTTTTTCTAGAAGGGGCGGGGGTCACACATTTCTAAAAGCTTTCTGTCATTAATTGTTTGCAGTTACTTCTGCCCCATTTCTTTTTCTGTGCTTCTTTCTCAACATGCAATGCTAGCAGCTTCATAGCTCGCATTGCCCCATGTTTTTTTCTTTACCTAGGACTTCTGTAGTGCATGCAGAACTTAAAAAAATTGTCTTCTGCACTCCTGCATTTCTCCAGTGGTGAACCAAATTAGAGTATTTGCATGCCAGATATGTTTTATGGTCGTTCTGGACAAAATTGCACTTTGGGGATTTTGAGATTAGTTTAGTTTTCTTAGTGTTACAGCAGTTATTATAATTAGGCAGTGCTTGCCTAATATGAAAATATTTGAAACACAAATACAGGCCAGCTATATATTTTATTTGTCGTCTTTATAGCAACTACACTTACAACAATTCACGGAAAATTCAAAACATCGGTGTTTGGATTTGTTTTTTCCTTCTACAGATAAAACTTGAGCTTGGAAGGAAAATGATTGGTTTTACTTAGGGAGCTACTGAATTAGCAATTTCGCAGATTCCACAAAAATGGAGCAATGCTCATGAAATCCATGGCGGGGAAAAACTTATGGAAAATAAAATGCTAACTCCCCAGAGAGAGCCAGCAGTGCCTGGAGCGCTGTGGCAACCCACCTGAACAGGGAAGGGGAGGGGATGCCCACCTGAAGGGCTGCCAGCAAGATGGCTGCAGCCCCTCACCACTGATCAGCTGTAAAGGCTGCCTATCATGTGTCTCCACCCCTTCACCAATTGGTGACTTGGGGCAGGGCTGCATGACAGACAGCCCTCACCGCCAATCAGCACTGCTGCTGAGGGAGTCACTGGGCCCCCTCAGCCAATGAGAGGTGTGTGGGAGGGGAGGGGGCACTGTACTCTGCCCATGAAATGACTGCTAGGTATCTGCCATGAATTGGGTAGGTCCCGAGTTATACTGTGTCCATTGAAAAGATACTTCATTAGTGATACAGTTTGTGGTCAACTGATGGTTTCTGTTTTCGAGTTGCTTAAACTTTGACAGACTTGAACTTACTTGACTAAAGTAGGGAGCCTGGTGCTGAAAAGCTCCTTTCCCAGCTTCTGAGTGAGAACATGAAACCTTTGTATTGTTGCCTGGGAGGGGATAGATACTTTTAATTGTTCTTTTTTCTTTCTCTTGGTCTTCATTGCAGTAACAGTGAGAGAAATGTATTAAAGCAAAAATACATTTGTAACACTAGAGAACTCGGTAAAGACAGCCATGCAAGCAGAATTTGGGAAGTTAATTTCTAATTCAGTTCTTGAAACTGCAGAGATTTCTAATTGACTTTATGCCTTAAACATGCTGCAAGAGAAGGCTTGGATGTAAATCGTTATTCCAAGAAAACTACTGTGTATGAACAAGTAGAAAAATTAAAGATCATAGTTCAGCATGTACGTACTTGTTCTTGCTGCTGAGGTATCCTCAAAATATTTTTTATTAGAAGACGCACAGCTTTTCCTCTCAGTTTTGATAAAGCAACATGCCCCGCACATGCGTGTATTGATGGTTAGTAATTCCACAGGAAAATTGAAAATCTCTTTTTAAAATCTTTTACAGCATGCTGGGGTTAAAGGACAACCAGAAAGTGAAAGTGGAGTTCAAAAGCCAGGAGCCCTTAGAGAGGATACTGAACAAGATACTGAAAGACTTAAAGTAAATACAGTGTGTTGTGTGAAGCTGAAAGAAATCTAGTTAGATGTCATGTTTGTAACTTCATCTCATGTTGAAGTTCTTTATCTGTGGCTGCGTTTCATAGCTGTTGGTTACTTGTTTGCCTGCAAAAAACCAAAACATACTTGAAATTTTACACATCTCTGATGGCATTAACAGGAATTTAAGTTCTTTTTGTTCATTGTGTTAATTCCCTTTTTGTTTTCCCTTTTCTGGGAGGGAAATGGTTGTTCCTAAATGTTTAATAAGTGCTCAAATTTGTATTTAAAAAAAAAAAAGGTGGGGTGGAAGATAGTAATTGGGATTCAGATTGTTGTGCATATGTAAGAGTAGATGGATTGGTATGATTTCTCAACCATAACAATAAATGATCATTTCAATCAAACGATACTAAATACAGAGCTATTCTGTCATTTTTCAGTCCTAGCCAAAAAAATCCAAATTTGTAATTGGAACACTAATACTTCCTAGGGAATTGTTTTATCTGTAACCTTTTAATTTACAAATAAAGACAGTCTAGACATACTTTTCTGCATAACCATGACTTAATATGCCTTACTTAATTGTATTTATTAGTCTCAGCGGGAGCCATTGATAAGAGCACGAAGTGAGGAAATGGGAAGGACAGTACCAGGACTGCCTGCAGGCTGGGTGAAGGTAATTATGATTTCCAGAATTTTAGAATGTTGTCACCTGTGAGGAACATGTTTCCTGAGTGTGCAAAGGCAAACCATTACATTTCTTTTGATTTTTTTCATAACATTTTACACATATAGTGCTCCATATTTTCTCTAGATCTTAAGATTCTTGGTGCTGAAATAAGTGGAGCTAATGTCTACAACCACTGGCACCATGCAATCAATATTTAATGCATGTTTTAGGGGAAGTAGTATTATTCATAAAAGCTTAATCCATTAAATATTGAGATGGTCTGCAATGTGAGTTTATCATAACGTCTACATATTTGAATTATTGAGGTAATGGGGGTTTTTTTATAACTCAAATATTATAAGCTATATTGTCCACTGATGGATTTTACCTAGCTTTTAAACTATTTATTTTTCTCTCAAGTTTCCAGACACAACCACTGGGACCTTTCGTTATTATCACTCACCAACAAACACTGTTCATATGTATCCACCGGAAATGGCTCCTACATCCACCCCTCCATCCACTCCACCAACTCACAAAGCCAAGCAGCGGGTGACTGTTGAACGGGAAAGAGAACACTCCAAACTGAAACGCTCCTATTCTTCACCAGATATAACCCAAGCCATTCACGAGGAAGAGAAGAAGAAAATTCCTGTAACTCCTGCAGTCAATCGTGAAAATAAGTATGTCTGCTAAATTAAGTCTCTGTGCAACATGAGGTCTTAAAATTTGTGGAATTCAGGTGGATAATTGGACTGTTTTATGTGCCTGTAAGAAAGTTTATGATGGACTTAAACTGTCTAGCTGCCATTTTTTGTCATTATTTACCCATTGTTAAACTTGTGGGACTTCAAATACCACAGTGTGACTGTTGGTAAAGTAGCTGCAGGGATTGTAGCACTTTATGCATCTCTAATTTAGTTAGTCTAAGCTTTTGTGAGCCTATGCTCACTTCATCAGATGCTGAGAGAGGACATACACAGAGCAGTCTATCAAATAGAGAGGGAGACTTCTCTTTTAATGCAAAACACAGGAGAAGGAGGTGAGAAGGGAGGGGCAGTGCTGGGAGGAGCAAACAAGTAATAAACCTATAGGGACAAAGGGGTCACACAAAAGCTAATCCAGGTACTAGGATAAGAATCCATAGTTCATGTTTAGACCGTACTTAATTGAATCTGTGGGTGAGGTCTTGTTCTGCAATGTCCCGTTACTTTAGTTTGTAAAATGTTGTTGTCTAAGAACAGCTACTCTGAGGTCAGCAATGGAATACCCAGGGAGGTTAAACAACGACTGTTTTTCATCAGCATACTATTTGTAGATGTTAACTTCCTCTTTGTTGTGGAATGGAAGTCTCTGGGCCACATACAGGCGTTACTTCTAATGGGAGAATTACCATTCTCCCAGTAGAAATGACAGGTGCACAAACATTCAGTCAGTTTCTCCTGGGAGAAACATGCCCCTTAAAGGAGAAGATCTTCCAGGTATTAACTTGGAAGTTCTCCTGTGCTAGAGAGTTTCTCTTGCAAGAATGAATGCTTGTGCTCTCCCTTCCTTGTCTGGTTTGGGAGGGTGAGGGAAACAGCAGGGATTGCCTAGGGCTGGGGCCTTTGCACTGCTGCTCCTGTCTCCTTGTGGACTGGTCTGGGAAGCAACAGGGCAATGCTGTCCACTTCTCTAGATGAGGAACTGCCTCATCTGGGAAACAGGCTAAGGGATTTGTCCTGCTGTTTCCTCCCCTCCCAGGGCAAGGCAACAAGCACCAGCTCTGAAGTGTCATGTGGGGGAGAAATTCCCACTGTGTCTACAGCCCTGTGAGGATCCTTAGTCTGGGAAAGTTTGGAGGGGACAGGGGTTGCTTTGCCCTACTACTCCAGTCCCCTTGGACCAGGAGGAGTCAAGCAGCTGGTTCTCCACACCAAGCAGGAGATCAGGGGAGGGGGGCAGCTGTAGGCTGAATGCCAGTATTGCTCTCTCCTCCAGAACAATGTTCAGCAGGGGAAATGTCTCAAAACTTCTCCCATTAGAAATGACCACTAGTTTGAGGCCCCTAGTCTATTTCGGGGCAGTACTATAGACCAGTATTCATTGCCTTGTATAGGATCTACCATTATTACCTTATTTAGTCTTGAATAACTTAAATGAATGTTCTATAACCTTCTGTGGCAGGATTTTCCATTTCTTTACATGAGTCTGTTGCATTGCATATACAGTCCTAGTATTCTCTGTGCTCTGACTCAACTGGTTTCCACCTCTAGTCAAGGAGTGTTGGGAACACAGATATCTTCGGAGCGAATCCAACATCATTTGGTGTTAACTTAAGATAAGTCTGTCAGAAAAAAAGTCAGGCTGTTTAACTCCAAAGGCTAAAATGTACTGCTTTCTCAGGGCCCCCAACTAATCTGTCATGAGACCAGGACTAGCTCTTCATGTGATAGAAGAAAACATTACTTACAGTAGGTCCTCAGGCAAACCTGGGAAAACAAATGCAAAGCTCCACATTGCTAAGAAAAATTTCTTCCTTACAGACCTGCTTGTTACACTAAAGCAGAAATCTCCAGGCTGTCTGCGTCGCAGATTCGGAATCTCAACCCCGTCTTTGGGGGATTGGGACCAGCTCTCACAGGACTTCGTAATTTAGGGAACACTTGCTATATGAATTCTGTATTGCAGTGTCTGTGCAATGCACCACATCTGGCTGATTATTTCAATAGAAATTTCCATCAGAATGATATCAACAGGTAACAATTTCTTAATCTATATCATATTTTAATTTGAGGCATGGAATGCAGAATTTATTTTTACCACTGTTACAATTTTAAAGTAAAAGAATGTATATTAAAACTAGTGCTTTAAAACCCCATGCAGTAACCTTAAAATTAAAAACACTGGAAGTGCTAAGACACACTATGTCTCTAGGTTTTCTGAAAGTTTGGATATAGGGTGAAGTATGTTCTTCCAGGAAAACCTCTGTTTATGGTGAGCCCATCAACTGGGATATCAAAGCCAAGACTTGATAAGGCAGAACTCAGAAGTGAAAAATGTCTTGACCTGCAACCCATTCTCTGATTATGGAGCTAGATTGTAAAATATCTTTACTCCTTATCCCTGGTGTATGAGAACAATACCGCATGCAACTCTCATTGAGACTCATTCCGCAAGCAGTTATCTGCATGTGCAAAGTTAAACACGCAACTGTTTGCAAGATGAGAACTTAACTGAGGGCTTTCTAATCTTGGGGAAAAAAATACTTCTTATAGTCTTAGATTTAAATAGAAAGAACTAACATTTTGTAGTAACTGATAATATTTGTTTTAATTGTACAGGTCGAATATTCTGGGACATAAAGGTGAAGTGGCTGAAGAATTTGGTGTGATAATGAAAGCTTTGTGGACAGGACAGTATAAATTTATCAGTCCAAAAGATTTTAAAATAACAATTGGGAAGATCAATGACCAATTTGCAGGATACAGCCAACAAGATTCCCAGGAATTGCTCCTGTTTTTAATGGATGGCCTCCATGAAGACCTAAATAAAGTAACTCATTACACAAGACAACTGACATTAAGGGAGTTTTTACTTGTGCTTCAGGGGTAGGAGGGGGGTGCTTTATTTAGAGTGACTCCAAGAGCCATTGTAATTAAAGTGTCTGCAGTAGCTCATGTATCAGCATCCCTGCACTTTAAAATGGCAGCGGGGTACCTCAAATAAAGCTTTTCCAACAAGCTTTAGTTAAAGTGTCCCCTGCTGCCACTTTGAAGTGGAGGGATGCTGATACACCAGATGTGGTGGCTGCTGATGCATGCTAATTAGTATGCTCCAGCAGACTCGATTAATGAAGTCTGCTCCGACGCACTATAATTACAGCGCGTTGGAGTAGACTTCCCTCACGTCTATAGGCACCCCAAATGGTTAAACCGGATTTTAGTGGAACTAGTTTCTTGCTATGTCATAGATAGAATTAGCGGACCTGTTACCTTAATCTTCAGCTGCCTGGATGGCTTCGGCTGTACCAAGACACTGTATGCCCTGACCTCTGTGTGTAGAGAGAGCAGGCAGGTCAGGCTTATGGAGTTAGCTACACTAGCTTTGCACCATCTTTGAGGCAGATGCTTTCAAACAAAGCAGGTACAGGAAGGGAGATAAAGAATTGAGCCCCAAGGCACTGCTGATGGTAAGGGGGTAATCAGATGCAGCCATTTAGCTACGTGTGGCATTGTACACAGTCCATTACTTCATCTATGGTGTTTGTGTATTTTTAATTTTAAGAAGTATGTTTCCATGATTTCTGAATAGTGTTACTTGTTATATCCTTTGCTTGACTCAAACCAGGTCCTTTGAATGAAGAACTCCTGTGACCCTTCCTTATATTTAAAGAGCATATAGTTGAGGATAATTATGGATCCATTAGATCCCTGCATACCTTATCCTGAGTTGCCTGTTAATAAAATTAGCACTTTGGTAATCAGGGGTTTGTTCATGTTGAAAATGTTTTCTTCATTCTCTCTTTCCCCTTTATTTAAGGGGACAAGATGCGTGAAGTGCAGCTTGTGAACCATTTGACTACTTTATGTATGCTGGTCATGAGGCCTGTGCAGCTGAGCTGCTCTTCATGCTCTTTTGTGGAAAGCAATAGAACAAAGTGTAAATTACAATATTAACAGTAGGAGTTAAGCTTGTACAACAGGAATCGCTAGAGGGGGCAACCCAAAAATACAGGGGGCTAGATGAGAAATACAGATTTGGTTAAAACCTCTTGCATAATTTTTCTAAAGTGCACTTGTATACAGTCCTAACCTGTCGTCTTCACATATGCTTGTATGATGATTAAGGTGTCTTCATTTCTTCTTATCCAGGCTGACAATAGGAAGAGATATAAAGAAGAAAATAATGATCATCTTGATGACCTTAAAGCAGCAGAACTAGCCTGGCACAAACACAAGCAGCTCAATGAATCTATTATTGTGGCACTTTTCCAAGGCCAGTTCAAATCTACAGTGCAGTGTTTGACATGTTATAAAAAGTCCCGAACATTTGAGGCATTTATGTATTTGTCATTGCCACTTGCATCCACTAGCAAATGCACACTACAGGTAAGCTAGCAGGAGAGAAAACGGATACTTTTACTATAATAAAATACTAACCCTAGGTTTTTTGATGGTGTTTCTGCACTGACTTATTAAGAGAGATGTCAGAAATTTCAGGACACTTGTCTTTTGTCTTAAGTTGAGTAAAGCACAGGGTGGATTTTCCATGGGGAACTGCAGGAACAGCAAACCACACTACAGAGGTGGCTGCTCCCACCACTCCCAGCCACCAATGCAGGCAAACCACCCTCAGAAGCCTCCAGGGACTTTTTTGAAGTTCCTAAACCAAGTGAAAATTCCTCCTTCCCTTCCTCCCCTGTTCCAGGGGAAGCACCAGAGCCATTTCTGTCCACCTTAGCCAGGCTGTGTATGGGCTTCATTAACCTGAGGAAATGCGTGGCGGAAAAGTAGTTCCCTGCCTCCCCCCCAAGTTGCAGGTGTAGGCTCAGGGAAGGAAATCCCACTCCCACCCACAGTGCCACTTTCCCTGTCCCCAGCTGAGCCCAGCCCAGGAGCAGCTCAGCTGGGGTGGACAGGAACAGCTCTTGTGCTTCCCCCATCCTCAGGACAGTGGGGAAGGCAACAGGGGCAGATGGGGGAGGGGGATTTGTAGCTCTTTAAAAAGTCCCTAGAGACTCCCATAATGCACTCAAATCTAAAAGGGGGGTGTAGCCACTCCACTTCATAGATCTGCCCTATGAAAGGTTCTTGCCTTCTAGCCTTTCAACTATTTTTTTTTTTTTTTAATTTGTGGAGGATTAAAATATTATAAACCCACCCCTACTGTCCCACTGCTATTTGAACAGCTTTTATCATAACATTCCCATTTCAGGTCCTCTCATGTTTGTCTTGCATTTTTAAACAAGATGCATTAGCTGCACTAAGCCTTTGTTGCACAGATTTAGCAGCAGTCCTGTTTCAGGTGTGAATTCATGGGCTACAGTTCCCTAATTCTGAAAAATGGGATGTGCATGGTTGACACAAAATCAAAGCCAAATATAAGGCAAATTTTTGAGCTGCACATAGTTTTAGAAATGCCAATCCCTTAAATATATATGGCTTATCTTTTGTTCCAGGACTGCCTTAGATTATTTTCCAAAGAGGAAAAACTCACAGATAACAATAGATTTTACTGTAGCCATTGCAAAACTCGAAGAGATTCTTTGAAAAAAATAGAGATTTGGAAACTGCCACCTGTTCTTCTTGTGCATTTGAAACGGTAAGATGCTGCATTGTGAAAAAGTATCTTTGAATAGAACCAACTTGGCCTTTATGGATTTCTTGGGGCTACAACAGCCTTTTCCTAAAATGTAGATTGTTCAGCAGAAAAACTGAGTCCATTGGTGTTGCCCATTGTTCTGAGCCCCAATCCTGGAAACACTTGTAAGTAATCCAGCTGAGTGTGGTGTGCAATGGATTCTGTGCACAAATGTTGGGGCGGGGTGTCATCGTTGTAGTCCTGATTCTCTGTTTAAGTTGCAGGACAAAGGATTTAGTCTTGTTTTTGTAGGATAAAACCAGAGTGCGTGAAATAACAATATGCATGAAATCAGCTTCAACTTCTTGTGACCTGCTGCTTAAGCCAGTTCTGCTTCTTACTTTCTCTAGATTTTCTTATGATGGAAGGTGGAAGCAAAAGCTTCAAACATCTGTAGATTTCCCTTTGGAAAGTCTTGACCTGTCGCAATATGTTATTGGTTCAAAGAGTAATTTGAAGAGATACAACCTGTTTGCAGTGTCGGTGAGTAACAGCAGACATCAACGTTTCGCCATAAAACCATATTGTTAAAATCCTTTGATCTTAGTATTGTAAAGTCCTCACATGAATCACAAAGTTTTCTAGGCCTCCTGCCTAGGCCTAGTCCTAGTCCAGTGTAGAATAGAAGTAGCAGCAAGGGCTTAATGAAGTCCCAGCATGAAGTAGAATTTTGCATTGGTCAAAATCTGGGATTCAGCTGAGCCATGATGCATCTGCTTAATTGGGCAAAACGCATGTTAACTGTTGTCCCACCCTTGTCACACCACTGAGGGGTGATGTGATCTCCCTGCCTTCCCTGCTCAGTCAGACCTGGGCCCTGCAGTCACTTAGAGAGGCACCCTAAGGAATCTCAGCAGGTGCTCCAAGGACTTGTGGCTGGAGAGTACAAGCTGAAGCTGCCTGTACTCCTGCTGCAGAGTTAATGCACGTCTCTGCAAGTGGCAGAGTCTATTATTGTTTTTGTCTTACCACTGATTTTCCTTTGGTTTGACATGACAAGAGACAGTGAGATGTACTTGGTCATAGTTGTGCCACCAAACATTTTTCAGAAAAGACTGATGCCAAGACAAAGAATTTTTTGAATTTCTTTTCACTCCTGATCTTCACAGAATCACTATGGAGGGCTGGATGGAGGGCACTACACAGCCTACTGCAAAAACCCTGCAAAACAGCACTGGTATAAGTTTGATGATCATGAAGTGTCTGACATCTCAGCATCTTCTGTGAAGTCCTCAGCAGCTTATATTCTCTTTTACACCTCTCTTGAACAGCGAACAGCAGAAATAGCCATGTAAAGTAATATGGGATGAAAAAAATTGATTCTCTTTATAAATGCACAATACAGGTATAAAAATGCATATTAACATGCAAATCCATGACAAATATATAGTCACTTTAAGAATTAGGGGATGATTGCAGCAGTTTGTCTGCTGCACTATCTTCCTGGTCAGTGCTATTGCTTGAGTCAGAAGACTGATAATGCTTCTGGTAATAACATCTGTGAAATCATAAAAGCAAGCATTCTTATGTTACAATTTAGTTCACGACAGCTATACTTTTAGTCTGCTGCAAAATAAAATTCTAGCTTAGTCCTTTAAAATCAATTAACAGGTAGGTTAAAATGTTCTTAAAACCCCAGACATATCCTGATTTTCTTTCTTTTTTTTTTCTTTTTTTTCACTGTTATGGCCTTTTCACATTTCTAACCTTAAGCTTGATTCTACTGTGAATACTCTAGAATGATGTAAACAGTTAGGAATGTAAGTGTACATATTGATTGCATACTTGCACATCAGAACTATGTATATAATAAAATATGTGGTCCTTTTGTGAGACTCTCTATAACTTGGAAGATTGCTTTTATTTCCCAGTTTTAAACAACTGCAACATTACTTATAAGTATAAAAATAGAGCTGTATTTTTCTGTTAGCTTTTGTCAATATTTGTGCATTTAAAAGTTATTCTAAAGAAATAAGATTTTCCTTTTTAATTTTCTAATATAAATTTTCATGTACACATACATTAAAAATCTTACTGAGGAAACTATTTAAAAGCATGCTATCCTGTTAAACACATGTTTTGGGTTTGTTGAGCCTCTGCTCAGTTTGATTGTTTGTCAGGATTGCTGTGGGGTTGTACATTTGTATTTCTTCCACAGAGCTTGTACACACTCCAGTGAAAGGACAGCTGTTTGTCTGAGTGAATTAGTTCAGGAGCCATTTTAGTTAATGCTACACAAGTGTCATCTGGGAACAATTTCCAATTGTCTTCATAGTTTCCACTCCTGCCTGAACTCTTGGCTCTATGCATCTGTGCATTTGGCTCTTGCTCAGTTAGTTAGAGAGCTGACATTGCCATAGCAGGAGGTACAGCATGAAGAGGTGAGGTGCTAAATGCATTCAAACTGAGTTGGGGATAAAGTGGTCAGAATGACCTTCCTTAGTAAAAATGATTCCAGTGTCTTAAGGCAGGGATGGCCAGCCTGAGGCACGTGTGCCACACAAGTGGCACAAAAAGCCTATGTGTGGCAGATCAGGGATGGGGCAAACAGCACACAAAGTAGAAAACAGAGCAGCAGGGGAAGTGTATCAGAGCAACACTTAGGGTTAATTTGCAGCTCACCAACCAGAAATGTCAACTTGAAGGCAACAACTGCTGAGTTGAGGTAGCCATGTGAAGTCAGTCACAATGAAAGCAATGCTGACAACATCAGTGCTTAAATTAAATGTTAATATCCAGGCAATGTACAGTGAATATTGAAAACTTGCACTTAATTATGCCTTCATGGGCTTATCATCTCCTGTTAAGTAAGGCAACCCAGTAATGCAAACTAAAACTTCATAGAATGCCACCTTACAGTAAGATAAGCCCTACACTCGTAGGCTTCAGATGACCTTTGACTTTATTGGCAGAGGAACCAGCAGTGGTTATGTTGAAGTGGTGAGGTTTTACTAAGTTATATAACAAAATTGAAATTGTGATCCCCTGCCAGACTTTACTAGTACTGAAAGGAAGACAAAGCTTGATCCAAGCTTGGATAGTGTCTTGCCTCTAAGTATATACTCTTAAGCTCACCTTAATTTCAGCCTTCTCCCTTCCCTTCCCTTCCTCTGCTGAAACCTAGATGGAACTTCCTTTCAACATGTGTGTCCTCCCTGCCACCTGCATATCACCACCACAGAAGCTCTTGCAGCATCCACATCCTTTTCCATGTGTGTTACCAAGGGCTGATTTCCCTAAGGAAAGGGAGTGAGTGTTTTCAGTGTTTACTCCAATCAAGCTGCTTAAGCTTTAATAGCTGTTTGTCTGCTGTTCTGAGGTGCACAGTACACAAATGGGGTGGGCACTGTCTGGCCTGCCACAGTGTGGAAGTTGCCTTTACTTAATCTTTTGTTCTGAGAGTCACCATTTTAAAAATAAAACCCCTCTTTCTAAGTTCTTGGCAGAGTAGTCGTTCTTTGAAGTAAACAGGCCAATGGCCTTTGTGCATCAGCTGGCCAGCGACTGTTCAGATCAAGTAGATAAATCATCAGCTTCTCATCTGCACACACTTCCATCTCATACAATATACTTACAGCTGAGGTACTATGTATTTTAGTGCATTCTGCTACTAGTTTTCAATGTTTTTTTGCACCATGAAATTGCAAGATCTCAGCACCAATGAAAAGTACATCTGATCGAGCCAAAATAGTTGTAAGAGAGAGAATGAGTGCCAGTGGAAAGTGATCTTGCCGTAGCAGTTACTGGTTGTGCATGGTAAACGGTGACTTTTTAATGGAAGTCCTTTGTATCCTGTCAAAGGCAAGTCATTAAGGTGATGCGTGAGTCAGATCTGCATGCTTTGTCCCCTTATATTAGTCTGCAGGAGAGTAAAAATTTCACCTGTAGTGGTAGTGGATACCTCCTGACACAGACATGATTCATACCACTGACTGCTTGACTCTTCCCCATCTCATGTCTTTGTTATGAAACCTCCAAGAATAAACATAAACCAAGAAACAGAATTGGTACTTACTGTTCACCTTTCAAATGGCTATAGTCAAGTTTCTGAGATAAGAGTTTGAGACAAGTGGAGCAGTTTAAAATTCAGCTACTGCTTAAACCTCTGTCCAGACCCTGAGGAAAATGACATGTTCAGACATGGAACATTTCCTTTACACGTCAAGGAGCTAGAAACTATTTTAAAACAGAGTGGCTGCAAGGCAGACTGACAAGCCATGGGATCTGGTATCTGGCAGTACTCTTTAAAAGCAACAATTAGCTGGGAAGAGGTTTCATAATTTTTATTTTAAGCATACAGCACATCAGACTGAGTTTTCCCATTGGGAAAAGCATGGAGACACTGGTAATAAGACAGGCACAGCACAGAAACCATCAGAGCACATTTGCCTGGCAAGAGGCGATAGTAAAAGCACTTGTCAGGTAAGGCTGTGTTTGTTCTGTGGCTTCTTTGTAAAGTGCAAAGATGTATTAGAATGAATATGTATCACAGCAGGGTGATGGGGGAGCTTCTCTTCAGCCAGCTGCTGCTGCAAGGCCCAGATCAGGAACAGTGAAGAGAAGCTTTTTTATTCCTGCTTTTTATGTAGCACCTGTTAAGTTAGGGTCCAGATACACTGCCATCTAATAGTGTCAGAGACCGCAGAACTAAAGAGTAGACTCCTCCCCATTCACAAAAGAAGGGGTGAGGGGAAAGCGGTAGGTATGGGGAATGTCTACACTGCAGAACTGTGATTAGCATAATGTAGAAATATTTTGGCTATGGCAGAGCAAATGGATTAGTCCACTTGGTGAACTGGAAAAGAGGAGGATCTGGGGTAAGCAGAGAAGGAGCTGTCATGTTTATGCTGAATTCATGTCTAGCTGGAAGCTATTCAGGGCAGGTTCTGTACCTTTATATATAGAAAGAGCCCCCAAAGTGCTAGGTATAGTCACTGTAATAATACTTCAGATATTAGTGCGAGAGGCATTTTAGAAGCAATTCTGCTGATACAGGGCAGTGACATGATTTTCGAACTATCCTACATCTGGCTGCCAAGACGCATCCTACAATCAGAAGCCACAACTCCAAAACTCACCTTTGAAATCACTTTCTAAACATAATCAAAGACAACAAGTGATAGTCAGGTACTGCCCTAGTTTAATGAGAACACAGAACTTGGCTTACACTATCAGTGAATTGTAACCATGGGCCTAATGTTTTCTGGTTGGTACAGAGAAGGCTTGACAGCTGTAAAAGAGGAGATAGGCTGCAGCAGACTGCACTGAGGAGTGTGGAATCTCGGTGACCTGCGAGTCATCGAAGCTGTACCAGTTCTGGGTGACAGTGTGTTTGCAGAAGGCTGTATAGTGGCCACCGTCCAGATACCCAAAATGGTTCTGCAACAACAAGCAGCAAGTAAGTCCAGGAAGTGCTATGACTCCACTTTAACAAACTAAAAGCCAAGAACCTGGTGATCACTCTCACCTGCACTCAGCAGTTGTGGGGATGGGGAAAACTAAATAAGATATCAGCTTTTCTTTTACAAAACATTTCTAATATTTAGAACTCTGCAATAGAAAGAGCAAATTAATGTTGTGTGTGGGCACTAATAATATTTTCCATGTCAAATATCACCCTTGCAGACCAGATAGCAGCTCCTATCTGTAGGCCAGATGCCTGGTGAGTGGATCTCACTGGCTGTCTATTGTTTATCCACACCCAAAGGCTGCAGGCTTGGAAATCTGCCCATGGAAACAAGTTTACACCAGAGTCAGGAAAGGGGAGAGGTTTCATCAACAATGGTTGACTGATGAACCAGAATGGGTAGTCTGCTCATTTAACAAGTAGCTTGACTCAAGTATTTGCCAAATGATGCAGTCAGCCTTCAGGATACATGTATTGCATCACAGACTGGCAAGGGTGGGTTCACCTAGCTTAGGAAATTGCTCCCTTTGAGGGATCATACAAGTCCATATACTCCTGCAGTCACATAATAAACAGGTGCAGTCACTCTGTAAGTGAGACCAAGCTGTACTGGAGTCATTGTACAGACCTCACAACTATTAGAAAGTATTAGTTGGAGCCAAATTACTTTTCAGTTGCACAGACAAGACTAAGTGTGTTACAGCATGGTAATAGTGTTATTATACAATGTCCAGACATTCAGATTGCATCTGGGTACAGTCTTGTAAGTACGATACAACTTCGAATGCCACAGAGCACAGCCCCTATTTCTATGTGGCTACAAACCATCTAATGCTAGCCAATGAAAACTGTGGTAGTTTGGGAAGTAGTTTTCAATTCAGGAGACCCCTTGTAACCTTGCAACAGCAGATACATCAGCAATCGCTGTGTATGTGCTTTTCCCTTCCCCAAAAATGTTAAACTGCATGTGCATGGGGAAGGGTGACTTTGGCTGTTTAGGTCAAAGGCCAAGCACTAGCTTCATTCACATGGACATTACAACTAAGGATAACCTTGCTTCAAACTTACCACCACGGCACACAAGCTGTATTTTGGATTCTTCCGAAACAGTGGATAGACATAAGGAGAAAGATCCAAGTTGCTTAGTGGATAGTGGATGTCAGTTCCAAGTTTCCTTTTGTAGCTGCCTTGACAGTCAAATCTGGAAAAACATGAGATTATTCATAATGTTCCTCAGTCACCAAGCAAGAACCAACCTCTCATGATTGCAAATGCTCTTTTGCAGTCTATTTATTTAATCTGTTTGGTAAAACAATTTTCTATCTATTTACAATAATTCTTGGGACTAATATAGCATTTCAAAATGCACAACAAGTATTCCTTCTACTGTCCCCCTGAAGTCAGGTAAGCAAGTCAGACATTAAGGAACTGAAAGATTTCCTTTTACAAAACATTTCTAATATTTAGAACTTTGCATTAGAAAGAGCAAATTAATGCTATGTGCATATCATTAGTGCCTGTACACAGCATTAATTACTGACAGGTCAGAGCACTAGCCACTGTTTTAGCCCCTCTCACTCAGGGCAGTGCTAGTGGAGGTAAAAGTAAGTATCTGTAGGGATGGGCACCATCACACACATATGGCTGCATAATGTACACATGCACTGGATAGCTCCTTTTCTGAATGCCCCAGTTTTACAGACAACCCTTTTTTTCTTTCATAAGAGTCGCTTCTGATCTTATTGTCAATCTCTCATCTCTGCCCCTTGCAGGGAAGAGCAGCAAGAATGCACCAAGGACATGATTTGGATTGCAAAAGGGGATTAAGGGTGAAACATGTCTTGGTTTCTCAGGAGCTTGTCTTGTCAGCTGTAGCTGGCCACAAATGCTCCAGGTACTCTGTGTATACAACAATTTGCTTCTCTGTGCTGTGCTGTGCTTTCCCTTTCCTGTTGATGCAAATAACTTCCCTGCTTGTCTTGCAGCCATCCTACCATGCAATGTGTACCTCTTTAAGTGCAAAATAATGATCTTTGGTGCCTTGGCGAGGCAGGTCTTCACTGCAGTGTCTTGCTTTGTCCCACACCACGAACACTGGATTTGATTATTCCAAGTCAGAATGTCTTGTTGAAAGAAACATTCAAGACAGTCCTGTCAGAGAAAAACATGTTTAGTAAAATGAGGGCCCAAATGGGTTTGTAGAGAAGTGAGTTTCTGCCAAGAGAGCTGAGTCTGAAGAGATGAAGTCCCAATACATCAGTTTGTTGGCTGTTTGTTGTAGTTCTGCCGGTGCTAATAGCAGTAAGAAACTGCCATGATATTATGATTATATGAAGAACACGAAGCAGCTAAAATCTGCAGTTTCCCATCAACAGAAACATTTAAGAAGTATTAAGGCATTGCTCAGTTGCTAACTCTACAATAAAAGTAGACAATTCTCTGAACACCCGGCACTCTCTGGTGACCCCAGAGCATTTTCAAATGCCACAAACTTGACTGTTAACAATCAAAAACACTCTCGAGTCTGATTGAGGAACCCCAAGTCAAACCCTCAACTCAATAAATATCTCCCTTTATAGATGGTAGTACTGAAGTGATGTTGTAGCCATGATAGTCTATGAAATATGCAAGAGGCAAGAATTTTGTGGGTAATATTTTTTATTGGATCAACTGCATGGTTGGGAAAGACTTAGACAAGAAGGGTACTATGATACCCAAAAGCTTGTCTAAGTCTATCCCAACCATGTAGTTGGTCCAATAAAAGGCATCACCCACAAAAGTCTTTGTCTCTCTCTCGCTCTACAGATGGTATCCAAGAATATGCATGTCCTAAGAATGCATTTTTTTAAGAGACTATATTAGTATAAACTTTCTTCCGCTACACTAAATTTGAGAGTAGGAGGACTCAATGGGAATCCTACCTGCAGAGAGCATGCAGTCTCAGAAGGGATGGGAAGAGAGAGGACAGTAAAGACCTCATTCTTATCAGTGGTGTTCTGACACTCCAGACATGTGATTTCATAACTCAGCTGTCCCTCAAATAGCTGTGTGATGATTGATGTCTCGGGGGAAATCCCTCTGTTTTCCCTGGCAGTGGATATGCTTCCCTGGCTGCTTCTTTTGTTTAACTGTACGAAGAAAAATGGAGGATAACACCGATTACTACAAAAATGTCTAAATATTTATTAATGTTTGTGCAAGAAGCAAATATTTCCAGTTTGACTGTCAAGGCAGCTGCAAAAGAATCTTCTGTTTTTTCATCCATTTTTTTCAGATAAGTATCCAGGAGGTAGTCAAATATTTTCTCAGGTGTTCCCTTATATTTGTAAGATTCATTATGTTATATATTTATAAACGGACCTAGCTACATTTTAAGACATGTTTCATGAATAAAATATCACAATTGGTTCACTGTGACTCATGGATGAGATCAGTCATTATTTGATCAATGATTATGTATTTGTGTGATTGTTAATAGCATGGATGTGTCTGAAATCTGCACCAGAAATCTATTAGTCGTATGTTTTAAAAAGCTTCAGTCACTTGCTAAGAGACAGAAACTAAATCAGTTGCACAACATAAATAATGAGCAGGTGAACAGGTCATGACCAAACCTGAGACTGATAACAACCCTCATTTCTTCTGGCAGATACTTACAGGTGACAAATTCATTTTAAAATAGTGATTGGTTTGAAAGGATTAGCTAAGCAGAGTGGATTCTTATATTCAAATACTACATGAGCTATGCAGTTCAGCTCGCTCCCTTTGTCAGCATCCTCGTCTATCAGCCCCTGATTTGGTTTAAGGCCCTGATCAGGCAAAGGTTTGCTTAATTTTACAAACTGCAAGGTTCCTCTTACAGCCCTGGAACGACTTGCAGTGTGTACAATGAAGTACAGCCTGAACCTTTACAGGATTAGTACCTAATCTGTTAACCTCTTCCTAGCTGCAGACATCCTTTGTTCCCTAAAGCCTTCAGACTACTCTCATGTACCAAACACCTTGTCTCTTCCTTCCTTCCAGTGATCTTCTCTGGAAGATGTATTCTTAATTTTTGCACATATAAGAATCAGCCTGCCAAGGCTTCTCACAAAAGGGCCTACCAGAACAGCAGCATGGAGCACTGCCTCATGCCACCACTCTCAGAGTCCTGCTGCCTTCTGTCAAGCCTAGTTGACAAGGTTCTTTGAGTAAATGTGATATCTTTTATTAGACTAACTACATAGTTAGAAAAAATTATTCTTTGCAAGCTTTCAGGCACTAACACCCTTCTTCAAGCATAGCGAGAGTTTGCCGGTGTTTGTGCACTCTCCTGGGTGGAATAGAAGCCAATATGCAAAATGCAGGTCTGTGAAAATGCAAATGGATGGCAGTGAAGACCAGAGGGGATGGGAGACAGTAGCTGTGAAACAGGTAGGTGTGGGGGAGATGGGGAAGGGTGTTGAGGGAATTGGCAAGGGTTATCGCAGGGCCCCTGGCAAGGCTTTATAAGCATTCATGGAGCTCTGGCCAGGTGCCAGATGACTGGAAGAAAGCCAACATGGTTCCCATCTTCAAAAAAGGGAAGAGGGAGAACCCGGGCAACTATAGGCCCATTAGTCTTACTTCAATCCTGGGGAAACTGTTGAGATCATCATCAAGAAGCACATCTGTGATGGGCCAGCATCAGGGATGATGCTCAAGGGCAACCAGCATGGTTTCATTAAGGGCAGGTCCTGTCAGACCAACCTGACTGCCTTCTACAGTCAGGTCACAAAAGCATTGGATGCAGGTGTCACAGTGGATGTAGTCTTTCTGGACTTCAGCAAGGCCTTTAACACTGTCTTCCACCCCATTCTCATCAAAAAATTAGATGGCTGTGGCATTGATGCCTACACAGTCAGATGGATTGTAAATTGGCTGAAGGGTCATACTCAGAGGGTAGTGGTGGAGGGGTCTTTTTCGATCTGGAGGGAAATGGGCAGTGGAGTCCCCTGGGCTTGGTCCTTCAATTTCTTTATTAGTGACTTGGACAACGGGGTAAAAAGCAGCCTGTTTAAATTTGCTGATGATACCAAGATTTGGGGTCAGGTGGGAATGCTAGTAGGGAAGGACAGATTACAGCAGGACCTGGACAGGTTACAGGGGTGGGCTAATGAAAATAGGATGGGTTTCAATACTGACAAGCGCAGGGTGCTACACTTGGGCAGTGGGAACCAGCAGCACACTTATAAGCTGGGAAACTCCCTTCTCAAGGGCACAGTGGTAGAAAGAGATCTTGGAGTCATTATTGACTGCAAGATGAACAGGGGCTGCAATGCGAGGTCACGGTCAGTAGGGCTAACCATACGTTGTTGTGCATCCACAGATACATCTCAAGCAGGGCCAAGGAGGTGATCCTCCCCCTCTATGTGACACTGGTCAGGCCACAGCTGGAGTACTGTGTTCCACACTTCAGAAGGGATGTGGACAGCATTGAGAGGACTATGATACAGTCGCCCGAAGATGTAGGGGGACAGTCAGGAAGGCCAAGGCAGAGATGGAGATAGGACTAGCTTCCCGGATTAAGGACAACAAGA
>JAGPOW010003364.1:18198967-18211031 GCA_030014935.1 Caiman crocodilus
GGGTCATCTGACCCCGGTGCTCTTTCCTGCCAAGGCAGGGGGTCGGACTAGATGATCTGCCCAGGTCCCTTCTGACTCTAGACACTATGATACTATGAAAATTACTACTGGGTAAAGGAGGGAGAAAAAGAGAACTCTGCAGAAGAGGAAGAAAAGCAGCTTGCAGCATCCAACCTAAGGAAGCTGGCCACTCAGTAAGATCTGTGGGGAGGAAGAACTGCTCCACTGCAAGCAGGGCTGCAGCCTGCTTCTACCCGGTGTCACCTTTTCTGAGTGGCCAATCAGTGCTTGAAGAAAGAAAGGACTGCTGTTGGCTAATGGACCTTGAGTCCTCACCCAGTTTGGACTTTGCTCTTCTGGCCTCCACTTACAATCTGGGCTGCCTACCGTCCCCCCCTTTATTAGTGAAAAGTGTTTTTAGCAATAGGTCAAAAGTTACTGCTATGGACAGAGAAGTTTATTCTCTGGGATTGTTGTACTATGCAGAGCAACAAAAAGCATTCATTACTTACATCTTCTGGAAAAGGGAAGCCAGAAGTTTTAATCTTAGAAAATACCAGCTTGCCATTTATCTTGACTTCAAAGCTTCCTGCAAGAGAGAGATTTTTCAGGTGCTAGTCTAACAGTTTTTTGCAGCCCATCTTAATATTTATCTAGACACAATTAGAATCCCACCTCTTTTGCCCAAAACTTTGGGAAAAATGTAGATTTGCATCTGATTCTTTGTGACTTGGCTCTCATCTTTAGTCCTACTAACAGCACATTTTCCACATGACTGTCAGTGTATCTTATGCTCAATAATGAGACAGAACCACAACACAAGTACTGAAGAATTAAGTCAGGGTTATTAATTCATGGAATGCCACAACTGCATATGTTGGTAGGGCCCATACACTTCCACCAGCCCTGTACAGCCCTTAGCTGAAGTAATTCAGAGTGTTATTAATACATTTTACAGACCTCTGCAGTAAGCTTACCTCTCCTCCCCTGTTCCCCTAAAATCTCCGCATCAGGAACTTGCTCCTTGATTTCCTTAGCAAGTTTCTGATAACGGGATGCATACCCTCATCCTCCACTGTAAAAGCAAATAAATGAAAACAAAGGTTTAGCATCCACAACATGACAAATAGCTTATATTTGCAATTAGGTAAAGAGCATACAGTTATGATGAATTTTCTATTGAACGTTCACAAAATGAAATACAGGTACCTCTAAAGTCAGTATCTAAACCCACAGTTTCAGTGAGGTGACTAATTTCATCCATGGTCTTTACTTACAGTAAGAATTTTTTATATGGCCAGAGCTACAAACAATGTGCATTAATATTGCTCTGTTACTAAACAAAGCTACTAATCTGATCAGGGGATTTCTAGCACTATAGTTCTCCAAATGTATTTCTGTAACGGCAGAGGAAACAAACTGTAAATTTGTTTCCATGTTGTTCCTGATACCTATTAAGTTTGTCTTTCCCATTGAAATGTAGTTGTATTTTTAAAAGTTGTGCTGAATGTGGGTGTGTTAATTTTTGTTAGTTGGGGGAGGAGGAGGAAGAAATGTGCATTTTAAAAATGTCTGCATTAAATTTATTAGAACCTTAATACAGGCAATTAGTATTTCAATGTGTTACTTTTGTTTCTTGGAAACAAAGTTGCTTTGTGGAGTAAGAAAATATTATAAGCCGTCCTTTCAAGTAGTTGATTTAAGATTTTTTTTTACTCCAATTCAAATAGCTAGAAAACTTGAGGTTTTAACTTTTTCAAGTTGAACTGTGGCCAAAATATAAAAAAAATAGATGGAGAAAAGAGTTGCAAAGGTGAGGGGAAGGGGAAGGAAATCAAAGTAGACAAGGAAAATACACAAAAATAAGAAAATAAAAATAGAAAGGAAGAGAGGAGATTGTTTCTAAAAAGTAATGCGAATATGAAACACACTTTAAAGTAATTGGCATCTTAAGGTCTTCATCAATGGACTCTTCCTAAAAATGCTCCTTCTGAGATGAATTAGTGGTATTTGTCTATTTCACAAAGAGTGAAATGGATGAAAAACATTAGAGACTATAAAAAATGGAAAAAGAGGATGTGAACTTATGTTTATTCTTCCAGTCCACATGCTGCCACTTAAATTTAACTCAGTGTAATACTATGAAATGATGCTGGAGGAACACGTATGTCACCAATGTTTTACTTTTAACTGTGTATAAATACACTGTAAGTTGTTTTTTGTTGAACATGTAAGTTAATTATGTTATTTTCATACTACATTAGCATACTGGCTAATAGCAGCATTAACACAGATGCTCCTGATATGGATGAAGCATGCTTAAAGGAAAGTTATTGCTGATTAAAAATGAAAAAAAAACCGAAACTGATTGTGCTACATTTTTGTAAAAAAACTATTAGAAACTCCAGTACATTTAAATAACTGAACTAGTGCAAGTTATATTTTTAAAAGTATATAGTTAACATGTATTAATACATCTAAATTCTCATTGGCTAAATACTAAATCAGATATGCTAAAAGCTTTAGTACCAGATACAACATTATCCCTATTTTCTGGAACCAAATTGAAGCTCTGGATCCTGCTACTGAAGATTTGTTAGCAGTCTCTCTCTATGCCAAGGCCTCAGTATTAACCTGCTGTTGCTTTCCAGATAACTAACCTACCATAGGTAAAAGGAACAAAGGTTAAAGTATAAAAAAGGGAAACAGTTTAATAATCAGAAGACTTAATGTTTTCAATATTCTAAGTGATCTCTTACCAGTATTCGACATGTACAGTTACTCCCATGATTTCAGTTGTAAATTCTCCTCTCTCCTCTCAAATGATTAAGTTCTTTGTCATTAATGTAAATATAACCAGGAAGAGCTTGATTGGTATGAGAAGTTGCAGTAACAGGCTGAAAAACAAAGCCTCGCCTTTTTCAGATCATGTGATTTCTCACTGTAGATAAGGAATCAGCCTCTGGGTGGACCCATCCTTTATGCATTTGTGACTGCATAGTTGGAGTGTATTTTACTCTGGCATATGTCCACATTGAACTACTGCAAGGAAAACCCTTTACTGTCTCTGTTGCATTTCAATGACTGACATGATTGAAAGTTTGTCTGAAAGTGTTCTTTGAGGTAAACAGACTATTCCAACCTCTCTTTCACCCTAATCTGCATATGAAATTCCAAACAGATTTTTACCACATCTTCAACTCTCCTATGAAATATATTTCATTTCTACCCAGGAGAAGTTTTACTATCTTTTCTCCAGTGCCTGAGGAAAGGTGCTTGTACCCGAAAGCTTGTAATTAAAGAATTTTTTTTGCAAAAATCTAGTTAATTTAATAAAAAATATAACTCATGGTTGAAGTGATGATTCATGTTAGTGGAAATGAGCTGGCACTCTCTCAAAGGAAGCTGAGTTAAAGATTACTAATAATTCCAGTTATTCCATGATCTTGTACAAGATGGACTTAATTTATGTTAAGTTACTTTATTTTTGTTTGTTTAAAAGCCAAAGAGTTCATGAAATAAATTTTACTGAACCTATGCAAGATATTGAAAGGTATGGTTTATATTTAAATTATTATTTAAGAATATACTAAAGTAACTGTTTTTTTTCCCAGATGATTCAGAACAGTCCTCTTCAACCGTATCTTTTTGTTGCCTCTATAACCCATTTTACCTGGTGTATTAAAGGTTATAATGAATAGCCAAAAGTAGGATCTGATATTTGAGGTAAAAATCCTAACCCAGATGTTTTGTGAAACTTCTGGGCTAAGAAAAGTGACTTCCCTCCAGCCAGGGGAAAAGAGTAGGCTTTTTGCTGTTAAGATTGCCACTAGGTTTCAATTTAAGTCTTTACCAAGTGAATTCCAAGGAATGTCAATTGTTTTCTAAGTGACAGTTCTTTTAGAAAATTTAAGGGTAACGGGCAAGATATTTCACACTTAAAGAAGAAATAAAAAAGGAAAGCTGTCCACTCAAAAAAGTTCTGCTTTTTTTTTTATAACATGGCATAGCATTCATTATGTAATGCATGACATTACATGACATCTTTGTCATGACATCTCTTAAATGACTTGACCTAAGAAAATTACATTTTAGGATTTTTATGTTGACCTCAAGGAGGATTAAGATTGTGAAATGGGGTGAGGGAGGGGTTTGTTTGTTTGCTTTTAATTCTGGGTTTACCTGACATTTCTGACTGAAACCTGAGTTTTATGGCACAAATCTGAATCCAAGCCAGCAGGATGTATGGGATGTACGTAGGCAGACAAGGTTTCTCGGTGAATTTGATATCTTTAATTAGACCAACCCAAATAGTTGGAGAATAGTTATTAAGCAAGCTTTTGGGTTCAAAAACCCTTCGTCAGGCTAAGGAAGCTGCAGCAGTTGGGGTGTGCTCTTCCTGGATGGAATGAAAAGTAAAGAAGACAGGGGCTGGGTTGGGCAGTCAGTTGCCAGGCAGATTATAATGTATCAAAAATCCAGTGTCTATGTTGGGATTTTTATATATATATATGGGATGTACATATACACTTACAACCTGAGCTACAGGTGAATAAGTAACTGTTGTCAAATGTTGAAAATGCTATGCAGGCTTTCAAGTAAGTTATATCTATAAAAGTTCTATTTTTTCCTCTGAAATACCTGGTGTGTTTTATAATTATAATTCTGTTGTGGGTCCTTTCAGGATTGTAAAATATTCACTATAGAAATTCCTCTGCACTGCAAAAATTGGCCTTACCTGTTCCATTAACTGCTGATTTTGTTTATTAAAGAATATATCTGTATAAGAAATTAAATTTAAGGCTAAAATTATGTAATGTATTCTCCATATATTAAAATGTATTCTCAAGCTTACTCAACGACAATAAAACAAGGACACGGATAACCTTTATGGAATGTTTTCCTAATTCTGATTAAACATTTTAAGTAGCTGAAGATATTTATGCTTGTATTTATTCATCACTCAAGTTACTGCACAAATACCAAGCAGGGGAGTTTTTATACCTTCTTCATGCCTCTGGAATTGGTCATCATGAAAGAGAAAAGATACCTCAAAATATGGATAACATCTGAACTAGTATGGAAATTTATGTTCCTGCATAGTTATTCAGATTTCTCCGGTGTAACTTTAAGCTATTTCTCTCAGGGAAGAAAGGATGGACATTAGAAATCTGTAAACAAGAATAAATTTATTTCAGATTCTTTAAAGATTGAATAATATACAAAATGTATACACTATTGTATCTTTAATACACCTTCCTTTCCCCCCATCAACATAAAACACCATTTAAACAGCTAGTGTGTTCGTGCCTTAGGTCTGTATCTATAAGATACACTACTGAATAAAAAAAATTTACAGAGCTTTATATTGCCTTTCAATTAAAAATTACAAATTAGTACCTATGTAACAAAAAACAAAACAAAACAAAATATTGCAGCATGAACCTTCAGCTGGACAACAGGTTTTTCTTGCTGAATTCTCAACAATATTTGGGACAGTTAAATTACATTTTATTGGCGTAAAGGTGCATTGCAATTTCCCAGACTTTACATAATGCTAATCCGACCCTAGCCTTTTTTTTAAAATAAGTACCACAAATAACATAACATTAAAGATGTTTCTACACAATTTTAAACACATTTAAAGGTTCATGTGTACATTCAGCTTTGATATACTGGTTTTATGAGATCTTTGGAAGGAATAACTTCTGAAGCAGTCACTACATATAAGAAAAAAAACAAACACTTCCCCAACTTGTCTTCTTACAAGGCAACTTATTTGGACCAGTACGTTCTACTTTCTTCTATATAATGTGATTATACCAGTCTACCATGGCTTTATTTGTTACTAATTGACAGTGACTTGATAAAAATGAAATGTATAAAATAAGAAATTTCATTGTGCACTATTACAGCTCTATTCCACAAAAACAGGCTTCACACCTGTGAAGCTAAATCCCGATTCAGGAGACAAACTCTATTGGAATAGATCAATTTCTGCCTTCAACCTTAGCCTACTGGCACTGACTCTAGTTCCTTTGGATTTGTTCCCTTCCAAAGGGCCAGATGAAATACATACAGCATCAAGTGAGAAAACATTAGTGGGATACCTCTATAACTTCTTAGGGAATCATCTAACATTAAGAGGAAGGGTGCTTTCTTCATTTTTTTTTGGCTGGTTGGCAATCAACCACCTGCGAAACAGACATTTTGCCTTAAAATATCAGACCCCCAAAATTCTTTTGGTCAAGGGTATATTGCACCACAGGATGAGAGAAAAGATCCTCCACTAAACCAAAATAAAATTAAAAGATAAAGCTTCTGCTAAAAAGCCCCTTTTAAAAACACATCATAAATGCTTGCCATTATTGAACCTTTAAAATGACCAGCTGCCAGCTATTCTCTGTAGGGGGTTACCACAAGTTGTTAGGTCCCCTAGCTGATAGACTGTCCATCAAAATTCCACTTAAAATGTATAGTTCCTTATTCTGATAGCTCTTTCATCTAATATAAACTAAATTTCAGTGGAGAATAGTAAGTGACAACTTTATGACATTTTGTAAAGTTTAAGTGAAGCCAATGATTTGGTCATATCATTACAGCATTAAACGAATAGAATTAGTTGATTCTGATTCTTTGGTGCAGCTTCCTGGCTGAATTGTCAATTCTGGTGAATCATCCTGAGGAAATATGATTTTGTCAGGTGTATAGTCATTCCTCTTCAGATCTACATATCAAAAGGGGGAGCAGGGAAAGAAGGGAGGAAAGGAGAGAAACAGTTAGTATTTTTTGGTTTAAATAAAAAATATGATCTGAAAATCTTTCCTAAATTTAAAGAGCCACATATACAAAATGTTTTCTAAATGTGCTCTTAACATCAAAAAGAGAAATTAAATTAGGATATCAAATACTGCAAAGTGAAAGACTTAAAAGTGTATGCATCTTACAAGGATATCTATCCAACCTAAATCTGACCGCCGTGTTAATAAATGTCAGGGGTGGGCAATTATTTTAGGCAAAGGGCCACTTACTGGGTTTTGGCAAGCCATCAACAGCCACATGACAAGCAGCCCAGGGCAGAAAAATATTAATTTTCTAAATTTTTTAGGGGCCCCGCAGGCCGGATGGAATGCCTGGTGGGCTGCATCCGGCCCCTGGGCTACATTTTGCCCACCCCTGATATATGTGCTACAATATAATCTTTAGTTTCATGACCACTTTTTCTATAGGACCCCTGCCTCATACATACAGGAAGGGTCTGCAAAAGAAATGAAACAAAGGTTGCAAAGTAAAAGAGACTTGTGCTTTACTTATTGCAGAAAGTGAAAAGCTGAAGTAGATTGTGGGAAGAGAAACAATAGTCGGTTTTAAGCAAATAAATTTTACCAAACTTTTTCACAGGTGCCATATTCTATGTTCTCCCAACAATCCAGATGAAGCAGTATTGATTATTCAGACCAAGTCAAATAGAAGCTATCATATACCTCTGGGTGGATCATCCTTTTTTTAGAATTTTGACTCTGGTTTTGCAGTTTGTGTGTTAATATAATATAAAATCATAAAAGATGAGAGGACCTACTGGATCACTAAGCCCTTGTTCCCACCACTGACCAACTGCTTCCCTACAATGTCCTCTAAAACCTAATGTAGTTTTCCCAGCTCCAATTACTAATTGAAATTCCCTTAGGGACTAAATATTCAGGAAGACAACAATAGGTACTTTATATTCCTTAGTTTAGGATGACAAATTGCTATACATTTTTCATTTACAAATTTTGAAAACAATTTTTTAGGAAAAAAATTATTCCAGAACAGAGCTACTTACTACTCTTCCACATTCTCAAGCTATCTAATTTCCATTGTGTGACATCTACAATGCATGGTAAGAAAAAAACCCCCAAAACCTCTTACCAGGAAGTTTAAGCTTCCTGCAGCAGGAATTACAGTGGTGTTTAGCTCTGAAGTTTTTGATTGCATCTTCTCCTAGATTGGCTGGACCAAACACCATATCATAAGACCTTTAAAAATAAAGTACATGTAAATATTGTGTGTATGGTGTCCTCAAGTAAATTACAAAAAAGCAAAAACACAAAACCTATTCATCTTACCTTTTTTCTCCAGCCTTTATAACAGAAGGATCTGTCAAATTTTCACCTACACCTTCACACAGAACATGAAGAAAGTTATATGTGATAATACATTTAGATGCATTATGCTTCAAATCCTTGGTACTATCTGTTACAATTTCATAAGGTATATATGGGCAGAAAGAACTGAGTGCAAGCACTTAAATAAATCTCATATCAGCCTCATTCTAAAAGTTTATAATTGTTCCCAACCTTGTTAGACTCAAGGTACCCCTCAATAGACTTAATGAACCCCTCAGAAAATGCCAGCTCTTGTTTTTTACTCATTTTTTGACTACAGACAAATTAAATAGAGCAATTCTTCTGTTGCAAAGAACTCAGAAAGACCATAGCAGGTCTGAATGTTGTTGACAATGGACACTTAGATGTAATCTTGTGAATCATGGTTGCAAACCTAATAATGCTAACAATGAGAGGCACCCCACAGCATCCTTGAAAGGATCTCAGGGCACCCGAGGTTGCTGATAGCATCCTGGTTGAGAATCACCATCCTAGGCCTGCAGAAGGAAGGAGAATGCTGCCCAAAGGAAAGAAGATGTTTTGTTTATGAGAAATTCTGAGTCTGTCAGGCAACTAAAAATAATTTTAGTACATTGTATATTAGTTTTTGCTTTGAAGACCCCACTGACAGTCAGTGTGAATTATTTTTAATGAGGAAGATTTAAAAAAGAAAAATGTTGAACTGAGATACCGTTTTTATTGTAAGCCACTCTTACCCCATTTTTTGGGGGGGGGGGGAGGGCGAGGTGGGCAGGGCAGCACATAAGTCTAAATAAAGAACCCCAAAGAGTTTTCAAGAATACTGTAATGGCACATCAGCTACACTTGCATTAGAATCACATAAAGTAGACCTAAGCTTATTTTTATATAATGCTACAAAGACTATTAAAAAAATCATTCATTAAATTGCTAATACAGATGAAATTTAAAATGCACTGTGTCCCCAGTCTCAATTTCAAAGAAAGAATATTACCTTGCAAATCAAGTACCAACAATTCCCCTCTTGTATATTCGTAAGTCCAGTGGCTGAAAGCTAGCATGACCTCCTCTAGCATATTTGTTGGAATTATTTCATCACCGTTGTTATTGTTGTATTTTCCAAACTCTCCAGTCATGCACTCTTCAACAGCAAACCACTGTCCAGCTGAGTGGCAATATAACAAGAAAACTTCCAGGAACCTTATAAAGAACATATTACATTAAGTATTTCTGGAACAAAATAATGTAATTACATGGTGGCTACCTTAAACCTCTGAAGCGATCATTAAACCTTTATACATCATAAAATATAAAGTTGTCTAAATTATGACATTTATGAGTCCTTACTTGATATGATTAGGAAAAGATATTTCCCCAAAGGTGTATTCACAAGTGAACGTTTGGACATTTTTGTTCCAAACTAACGTATTATGAAAGCATACAGGATGTAAACAAACATTTAAAGATACTTACCTTGGAGAATATGGAATGGATTTAGGCTTCATTTGATTGAAAGCAAATGTGAGCTTTTGTGCTGCCCTCTGCTGTTGAATTTCCTATAATGAAAAGCCCATATGTTATCATTATGTTAAATTAACAAAGGGGGGAATTTGAAAGCAAAATGCAGCAAGAAGGTTTATATCCATCTCTCTGAAGAATGTGTGTACAAATACATGCTTGTTTTAATTCTTTCTACAAGTTCAAAATTGGAGAATATGCTAGCTTGAGCAGTGTGTTTTTTATCTTTTAATATATACTGCCTCTCTTTGTCTACTGATCGACAAGAATGAAAAACGACTTACTCTCAAACAGAGGTGTAACACCGTGTCTTCTTTGTAGATGCTCGACCAAGTATTCACAACTTCAGGAAGAAAAGATTTGATGATATAAAGATGTCCTGATTTCAAGATATCATATTCTGACCACGTGCATACTACTTTAACAGCTCGACGTAAACCACCACCCATCTCTTCTTTACTTAAAAATTCAATTTTTGCACAGAGTCCTAGCTGTGACCAGGAAGACATGCTGTTGTTCAAGGTGTTGGGAGAACTTTCTTCAAGGCGATACACAGTGACTGGCTCACCTATAAAATTACAATATAGAATAAGATATTTCATCATACTGGATTACAATACATTACAACTTATTTTTAAAAGTTTGATTAAAAACATGCTGCGAAATGCTAAGCAACCCTTATGCTGGGCTAATCAAGATGTTAAACTGAAAATATGATATTGGTAGTGTTGTTCTAATGTTTTAGCCATGGTGTTATAGGAAAAATGCGAGAGGCAAGGATTTTTGCTGGTGAATTTTCTCTTTTATTGGACCAACTGGATAGCTGGGAGGGACACTGACAAATTTTGGGTAACACTGTGCCCTTCCTCAGGTTTCAGAAAGTAGGTCTATGTGCCTCCCAACTATCCAGTTGGTTCAATAAAAGATCACCCACAAAACTTCTTGCTTCTTATATAGCATTACTGTATTTACCCAAATCCAAGATTACTCTGAATTTAAGATGACCCCCCCCATAATTGTACTTTACATATGGAAAATTTATATATTTGTTAGAATTTTCCATGTTAAGAATCTAATTATCGGAGGGTTGTCTTATATTTGTTCTCCACCACTGCTGCAGTAGGGCAAGCAGTGGCAGGGGAGTCAAGAGGCTTTCCCCCAGATCCCCTGTCTTGCCCACCCATACCACTTGCCCCACCCTTGTCTGGCACCCCTTGCTGCTAGTCTCCCCACCCCCGACCTGATTGTCACAGCCTCTACCTTTCTCCACTGCTGCTTACCCTCCAGATCCAAATCTAGATCTAAATCCAGATCCAGATAAAGCCACAGCCAACACTGGCAGCAGCTGGGGCCAGGCGCCACAGCAACTGCTATTGCATGGCCAGGATGAGGCTGGAGCAACCACATGCTTCATGCCCCAAAGCCAGAGGATAAGCAGTGGGAGTAGAGGACGGAGCATGGGCTGCGGTGAGGTGGGCAAGCAATTGCAGCGGATTCAAACTCTGGGTTGGTGTTAGAAATACTGCAACTGCCTGCCCTCTGCTGCCCCCTGCAACTTGTACTCAAATACGAGACAAGGGACTTTTAAAATGGAAGGGAGTGGAGGAAGATGGGCACTACCTCATCTTGGATTCAAGTAAATATTATACACCAGGGTCAGCAACCCCCAGCACATGTGCCAGAGCGTGGCACATGTACAGTAGTAGTAGGGTAGGGACCGAGGTTGTGCTGCCCTAGGCCCCTCCCCCGCAACCCACTTTGAGGTGCACAAGCATTGTGCTGGTGGCAACTGCATGTGCACCTCGAAGTGAACAGAAGGGGAGGAGCCTGAGGCAGCACAACCTGTGCCAGTCCCCCACCATCCGCTCCGAGATGTACATGCACACTGGCAATACTGACCTGATGCCAGGGCTCTGGAGCAGGGGCTGCGCCAGCCTCTTCCAGGAGGGCCGACACTCCACCCCTCCCAGCACTGCTGCTGCCACCTGCCCCACATGGCTGAGCCCAACCTGCTCCCACCTGTTCCAAGCCCAGCCCCTCCACTGGGAAGAGGCTGATGAAGGCCCTACCGGGAGCAGTGCACCTTTGCAGGCTCAGCTGCGTGGGGCAGGCAGCAGTGCCAACACTGGAAGGGGTCGAGACTCCTAACCCGGCAGAGCGGCCCCCCGCACCTGAAAGAGGCTGGCGTCACATGCCTTTGCGGGCTCAGGCAGGCAACAGCTCTGCATTTATGAGGTAAGCACATGCCTCTGGACAGCAGAGTTCAATAACCTGTTGGTGCTGGTGCTGATTTCTGTGCTTTGCAAACTGAGTTTAACATTCCATATCATAGTATCATAGTATCTAGGGTCAGAAGGGGCCTAGAGCAGGCCATCTAGTCTGACCCCCCGCCAATGGCAGGAACGAGTGCCAGGGTCACA
>JAGPOW010003364.1:18211131-18230160 GCA_030014935.1 Caiman crocodilus
GCAGGCCATCTAGTCTGACCCCCCGCCAATGGCAGGAACGAGTGCCAGGGTCACAGGACCCCAGCCAAGTACCTATTTAATCTACTCTTAAAGATGCCCGAAGTAGGAGCAAGAACAACTTCCCTAGGAAGCCGGTTCCACATCCTAGCCACCCTAACTGTGAAGTAGTGCCTCCTAATGTCCAAAATTATTGTTATAATATATAATAACTAATATATAATATCAGTTATTATATATTATTCAGTTTATTTGGTTTTGTTAAGTTTCATAATCAGTTTTTGCTCCCTCTCAAGCCAGTTATTAACCCCCGGGTTAATAATTAATATGAACACATTAACCCCCGGGTTATTTCTTGTAACTCAGGGGTTACAAGAAATAATGGCCGCAAGCTAGCAGAGAGCAGATTTAGACTGGACATTAGGAAGAATGTCTTCACAGTTAGAGCGGCCAAGGTCTGGAATGGGCTCCCAAGGGAGGTGGTGCCCTCCCCTAGCCTGGGAGTCTTTAAGAGGAGGTTAGATACGCATCTAGCTGAGATCATCTAGACACAGCACTCTTTCCTGCCTATGCAGGGGGTCAGACTTGATGATCTATTGAGGTCCCTTCTGACCCTAACATCTATGAATCTATAATCACTTTATTTTGGTCTGTTAAATAATTTTTTATTCAGTTTTTCACTCTCCCTTAAACCAGTTCATATTTTTCACTTTTTTACTTTCTTAAAACAGTTTGTGTTTAGTTTATTTTGACCTCTCTACTTTGTATTCCAAGATTTCAACATCTCATATTGCTCACTTTTGTCTGTTTTTCTGCTCTCTCCGATTGCCTTCTTGGAAATATTTACCCAGATATATAAGCACTTCAAATAATTAAATTCTGATTTTCTGCTTTCTGTTTGCCTGTTTACATTGTTTGCCCTGCATGAACTTCACAAAATTTTACAATTAGAAGGCATACAGATACACAACTATGGATAATAAAAAAGCAAAGTTAGATATTTGAGCCAGCATGGAGAGAATTGTGTGGTTTTATGCACCAAGGGAAACATATTGTTTGTAGTCTCTGCAGTAGAAATGTGGTATCTTGTACTTCCAGCATCCAGTGCCATTTCACAACCAAGCAATAAAGCCAAGTTTTCTGGAGTTGATGAACCAGACAAACGTGAATCTATTAGAAAAGCTGTCGATTCATTAAAAAAAAAAAAAAAACCCAACAAAAAACCAACAAAAAACCCCAAAAAACCCAGACCAGCATCTTTTCTAGTTTTGTACTTAGAAATACTCTTTTCACATGGGCAAGTTACTCAAGTCCACCATACTTGTGATGTGATGAGCCTTGCACTGGATAAAATCACAGACATGAATATCCCCCCCATCTTGCTATAATTGTTCAATATTTTATCTCTGGGGAAGTTTGGGAGAAATTATTTTCATTGAGTGCTATGCATAGCACAACAAAGGCCAACAATATACTTAATGATGTCAAAGATATTTTCACACAGGAACAAACTGACCTGCACAAAGTGTTTTCTGTTACTACTGATGGTGTACCTGCAATGGCAGATAATGCAGCTGGATTTGTAAAACTTCTGGAAACTGAGACTGGACATCCTCCCATAAGTTTCCATTGTATTACTTGCCAGCAGAGCCTCTGCACTAAGATCTTATCTTCCGATTTAAATGAAATCATGACAATGGTTGTGAAACTTATCAACTTTTTGATGGCCCGCTCCTCTTTGACACACAGGAGATTCCATGAACTTTTAAACGATATAAATTCTGTATATGGAGATTTAGTGCTGCACAGTAATGTACACTGGTTGAGTGGAGGTAACATGGCTCAAGTGTTTTGTTGCGTATCTTGAATCCATCAAGCTGTTTCTTGAGGAAAGTGTTCAGCAATATGCAGACCTTACTGATGACAGATGGCTAACAAAACTGATGTTTTTGGCAGACACCATATCATATTTAAACAATGTGAATACTAGGCTACAAGGAACACAGAAAATCATCCTTCAGTTGTATGAAGACTCGAAAACTTTCTGCGATAAGGTGTCTGTTTTCAGACAAGATACTGAAATGTCTGCCTTCCGCTACTTCCCCAGCCTGAAACTCCGTTCTGAGCAGCATCAACTGAACGCTAGAGATACATGCAACTACATAGGACAGCTGGAAGACGAATTCACAAGATGGTTCCAAGATTTTTGCAACAGAGATCCTATGTTTTCATTTCTTGCAAACCCTGACAGTATGATGGAAAGTGACATAGAATTGCAGTACTATCAGTGGATGAACAATGAATAATTTGAATTGGAACTGATTTACTTTAAGAGCTCAACAATACATCTGGGTACCAAAAGTTCAAATCACTGCAAGGGAAACTTGAGAATGAAAGGGACTGGCAACTCAAGATTACAGCATGTTGGTCTTCTCTTCCTGAAAAGTATGTCTTCACGAAAAAAGTAACTTTTGCCTTGCTGTCTGCATTTGGATCTACTTATTGCTGTGAACAAGTGTTTCCACAAATGAAAACCGTACTCAGTCCTATGAGAAACCGTCTGACAACTGATGATTTGGATTCGTGTTTGTGTCTGATGACAACCAGCTACCAGCCTAACATCGACAAACTCAGCTGTCAGAAGCAGGGCCAAGGTAGCCACTAAGAAAAGATTTTTTTTTTACTTGAGAGCATTTCTACTTGTTTATGGCAGCGAATACAGAGCATCTATTTTAAAGAATTAAGCAAGTGTATCCTTAAAGAAACAACATCTTCCATGGCAACATCTCTCTGGAAAGGTGTGGGCATGGTGTAGAGTGGAAGAACCATGGGAAGATCCAGAATGTGATCTTCCAAGCCTCACTGTAAAGGCCAAGGACAATCAGGTGCCAGCCCCTGTCCCTCTCTCTCTCTCTCCCATTTAAGGCCAAGGTAAGGTCAGTGAACTAAGAGGAGACAGAAATGGGGTAGAAGCTCATGACCTACGGCCTACTTCCGCCCCTCCCACACTATCACCAGGTGGTCAATGCTTTTCTCTTCTCTCTATTCTCTCTCCTATTTCTCTCTCTCTTCTTTTTTCTTTTTCTCTACTTTTTCTCCTTTTTTTTCTCTTTTCTTTTCCTCTTCCTCTCTTTCCCCCTTCTCCTTTTTCTTTATCTTTCCCTCTTTCTCTCTTCCTTCTCCCTTTCTTTTTTCCTCTCTCTCATCACAACATGCTTAACAAAAAAAAATACACAACAACAAAGGTAGCATATGAAGTTTTATTTATTGTCACCAGGTTTAGAATTTTTAGAAAACTTGGTATTTACTGTAAAAAACCAACATGCTTATTAACTATATTAATATCTAGTGTGTCTTGCCATGTACCACCCCCACCCCATTTTTGTTTTTCTGGCATGCCATGCTCTGGCATCTTACAAGGTACACATGGCAGTTTTTTTGGCACTCCGGCCAAAAACCTTGCCTACCCCTGCTGTAATCTTGGAGTTTTAGCCAACTGGCAGCCCCCCCCGCTCCAACTTCTTTCTTAAAAGCAGAAGCAGAAAATCGGAACTTTATTATTAAAGAAAATATTAGCGAGCCCGTTCAAGCCACATTAAATGTGTCCCAATACCACAAGAATGGTGCTTTATAAAATATCCAAAATAAGGCAGAAAGTTTCAGTTATTAAAGCTCCATTACACTAAAGTCAGTGTTTTAGTGTACTTTATTATAAGAACTAAATACTCCTCTTCTTCTTCCCACCCACCAAAGACTACTAAAACTAAGCTAATACAGGCCCCTCCTTAAGTAAATAAGCTGCATGTCTTGAAGGATATTATAACAAAGTCTGCATTTCTGCATGTCTTGCAAGACACTGACACAAGGCCTCTGCATTGGGCTATAACTTTTTTTTTTTTTTTGCAATCAATGTTACCAAAATAACTCATTCAAGTTGGGCCTTGCCATTCTACATGAAAATAATCTTAACATTTGCTAAAGACACACATGAGCCAACCTTATACCCTTGGTGTAAACTTTCTCCCCAAGATTATGCTTCTTACCTCTTGGAGGCACAGGAGTGAACGGAATGCTCTGTGATAACCTCATCAAATTATTTCTTTCTACAGCTGTAAAGAAAAAGATTGCAAAAATCAGAAAGTGACCAAGACTTAGTAACAGGCCATTATTAAACTCTAACTTTTAGTTTCAAGGTACTAACCTGAGTAGTAGTAATTGATATCCATTATTGGCTTAAAAGGAGAAGCAATACCTACCAAAAGTCAAGAAACAGAAGACGGATTATATACTGTATATGCATACATAAAATCCTCCTGTGTACAACATATAATTTGAGACCTTTGGAAGCAAGAATACAAATTTAACCTGCTCTCCCCTCCCCACTACATTTTTTTTTTAAACAGGCTGTGGACAGAAACTTTAAACTGTTTAAAAAGGGGAAGGGAGACTTACTACTTGGGGATACTGCAAGTGGGAGAGTTGTGATTTATGCACCTATCCAGACAGCATCGCTTTCAGGATCATCAGGACATGCAAGCCTCTCCACCACAAGAAGGCTGCAATCCAGAGAGAATTTTTTCCCAGTAGGATCTCCCATGGCAGCAAGGTCAAAGGTGAGGTTCCAGACAAACAGCAACTCAACCCAAATAACCAGGCTAGGTGGAGCTCTTTAGCTCTGGTTTGGCAATGTACCTAGGAGAAAGATACTCTGAAACTAAAACTATAGCCTGGATATCTCTCTGCCACTGTCCTAGTTTGCCAGGCCATGGCACATGAGTTGCAGGCCTAAAGAGTGGGGCCAGTCAGTGCAAACTGCACTCCACTTTAAAGCTTCAAGTGCAGACAGAAAAGAAATAAGTACCTCAAGTCCTACAGCACTGGGAGCATGGCAAAAATAGTAGATGTAAGATGACACTGGCAGCCACAGTCCCAATCCTGCATGCAGGCGTCTCAGGAGTACAGGTTGCATCGATGACAACCTGGAGATGTCATCACCGGGCAGCACCCTGAGCGTCTGAACGACTTTTTTGAAGGATAGCACTATTTGCTTCTAAATAGGAGAAAGGCCTAGAAAAGGGGGCCTAAAGAAATGCTAGTCTCCCTACTACCCAGCTGGATCGCTACAGGGAGCAGGCATCTTAAAAGCGGCCAAATTACAATAAAAAGGGAAACAAAAACTTCAACCCTGGGCTCTGAAGACAGCAGTCACCCTCAACAACTCTCAGCCTGGGTTGCCCATGAGCTAGCTAGCAGCTAGATATCGATATAGCAGCCCTGAGTGAGGCTTGCTTCTCAGAACAAGGCTGCTTAATAGAACACAATGATGGTTACACCCTCTACTGGTCAGGTAAATTGCAGATGAAGAGACACCTCTCAGGTGTTGGCTTCATGATAAGAATTTCCATTGCTCCAGGATCTCCATTGCTTCCACAACGCTTAGCAATTGGTCTTTCCGACTGCATCCTGTCCCTATGCATTCCTTCACATGACCAGCAGCATGCCACCATTATCAATGTGTATGCCCCAACCCTTCTGGTATATACAGTTGACAAACTTAAATTCTATACTGACCTCTGCAATCTAATCCGGAAAATATCGTCCAAAGATAGGATTGTCATCATGGGTGATTTTAATGCAAGAATTAGCAGTGACTATTTAGCATGGAAAGGCATGCTTGGAAGACACGGATTGGAAAATGGTAACGACAATGGACACTTACTTCTGGAATTGTGGAGAAATGCATATGGCAATAAGCAGCACCCAGGTCCAGCAGAAAAACCATTAAAACCACTTAGATGCATCCCCACTCCAGACACTGACACCCGATAGATTACATCTTGGTGTGTCAGCATGACCTTGGGGATGTCCTGCACATTAGCCATGCCTAGTGCTGACTGCTATACTGACCACCGACTCATTTGCTCGAAGTTTTCCTTCCATCTCAAGCCTCAGCCCAAGCACAGAGGCAACCCCACAAAAAAATTGATGTTTCCTAGCTGCAAAATTAATCTTACCAACAAAAACTTCAAAAACACTTCAATCAAAGCCCTGCCAAGCAGACACTTCACTCAATGTACCCTGGAAACGCATCAAATAAGTAGTCCTGGAGGCCACCCAGGAGATCATTGGGCTCAGTGCTGTGAGAAATCAAGAATGGGTTGATGAAAATGACAGACATCCAAGTCCTCCTACAAAAAGGAGGACCACTCAAGCCCTTCTAGTACAGCCAACTAGCCAACAGAGAAAGGCAGCTTATCGCCAGGCATGTAACAACCTTCAGTGGAAACTGTGTGGCATCCAAAATGAATGGTGGACTAATCTTGCGGAAAGAACATGACTATATGCTGATAAAGAAATCAGAAGATTCTACAAAGCACTGAAATCAGCCTACAGCTCCACCTCCCTGATCCAAAGGCCACTGAGGAGCTCTAATGACTAGACCCTACACATTGACAAAGGCTCTATCGTGGACCAGTGGTCTGAGCACTTTCAAACTCTCTTTAGCACTGACTGCACAGTACATGAGTCTGCCATCAACTGAATCAAGCAACTGCCTATTAAGGAGGAACTAGATGAGCATCCTGCATTGGAAGAAACCTTCACTACCAGCGATCAGATAAAAAACAACAAAGCTCCAGGAATTGATTGAATTCCACCTGGAGCCTTGAAATATGGCAATCCTGCTCTACACTCCAAGTTCCACGAACCCTTTATAGCCTGCTGGGAACATGGAAAAATTTCACAAGATCTGTGTGATGCTGTAGTCGTCACCCTGTACAAGACTAAAGGCGACAAGTCAGATTGTTCCAACAGAGGGATCACCCTTCTGTCCATCACCAGTAAAATTCTAGCTAAAATCTTCCTCAACAGGCTGGTACCTGCCATAACAGAAAAGGTCCTCCTGGAGAGCCAGTGTAGCTTCAGAGCAAACAGAGGCATGACAGATATGGTATTTCTGCTCAGACAAATGCAGGAAAAGCGCTGGGAGCAGAAGAGGGGGCTGTATATCACTTTCACTGACCTTACTAAGGCATTTGACACTAAGCCAAAATCGCCTCTGAAAGATTCTCAAGAAGCTTGCAAGGCCACCTAAGTTCGTCAACATGGTCAGGCAATTCCATGACAGTCAGCGTGGACAAGTCAAGTACAAAAGCAATCTCTCAAGTCCCTTCCTGATCTTCAACGGAGTTAAGCAAGGCTGTGTACTCAGCCCTACTTTGTTTACCATTTTCGTTGCCATGATGCTGCAGCAAGCATTGGACAATCTTGGGGAAGACGAGGAAGGTGTCTAGACCCACTTCCACACAGAAGGAAACCTCTTCAACCTCAGACAGCTACAGGCTCATACAAAGACCTGGCAACAGCTCATCCATGAACTTCTGTTTGCAGATAATTGTGCTCTGGTGGCCCACACTCAACACAATCTGCAGCACAACATCACCACCAGCTTTGCTACTGCAGCACAACTCTTCAGACTTCCTATCGGCCTGAAGAAGACTGAAGTTCTTCATCAGCTAGCTCCACGCCAAGCTTATGGCTTATACGCCACCAAAGATGACTACTGAAGGAATTGAGCTAAATGCTGTCAAGCAGTTCACCTACTTGGGGAGTTCATCTTGTATAACACCACAATCAACAAGGAGGTAGGCAACAGACCCTCAAAAGCTAGCAGTGCCTTTGGCAGACCCTACAAGCAGGTTTGGAATAGCCACATCCTACGAGCACAGACCAATTGCAAGATGTACAGAGCTGTTTTTATTTCCACCCTATTGTACACTGCTGACATCTTGGGTCTTATATTGACTCCATGTCTACCTCCTTGAGCACTTTCATCAGCACAGCCTCTGCACTATTTTCAAAATCCACTGGCAGGATTATGTCACCAATGTGGAGGTGTTACAAAGAGCCAATACCACCAGTATTGAGGTGATTCTCCTGCAGATTCAGGTGCAGTGGGCAGGCCACGTGTCCCAGATGGATGAAAACTGCCTAACAAAGGCTGTGTTGTACAAGGAACTGATAACAGGGAGACACAACAGAGGGGCCCCACACAAGCACTTCAAGGACACTCTATAGCAGGAGCAGGCAATTATTTTGGGCAGAAGGCTGTTTAGTGAGTTTTGGCAAGCCACTGTCATTGCATGACAGGCAGCCCAGGGCAGATAATTATTAATTTTCAAAATTTTTAGGGGCCCCGCGGGCCAGCTAGAATGGTCTGGTATGCTGCATCCAGCCCCCAGGTCGCATTTTGCCCACCCCTGCTCTAAAGAGATACTTTTCTGCCTGCAGTATTGACTATAAACTGTGGGAAACGCAGGTTGCAGATTGTGATTGCTGGCAGTTCCAAATCAAAAAGGCAACAACAGCCTTCTTCAAATGTCAGTGTACAGCCAGCACTGAGAAAAGAGGAGTAGGAGAAAAGATACACCCTTCTCTAGCAGCAATCAGCTATACACATGCAACCACTGCCTCTCTGCAATTGGACTGATTAGTCACCAGTGGGCCTGCAACTGGTGTGGGCAGTTACCTTCCTAACATCATCTGTGAAAAACTGCCAAGACAATGTTACCTATATACTGGTCTAAATGAGCTTATCCACTTTAAACTGCTAAAAGTAGGAACAGGCATTACATTTGCCCCGGACAAGTTGTCTCTGTATTTGTCCTGGAACAGAAATGTCCCAGGATTGGTGTGTACGCACACTGTCCATCTAATTAGGGATTGCATCATTAAATCAGTACAGTGTATTAGCCATTCACTAAACTGTACTGATTTAATGATACAATCTGAGGACAACCATTTAGACATACTTTGTGATAATCTGGGGTAAAATGTTCATAGTCCTTATACTGTGAGCCTTTTCATATTTTTCCTGGAATAACTGAATGGATGTATGAATGACTGCACTTTGCCCCAGGAAAAAATGTCTTATCATGGAACAAATGTGACATCTGTCATTAGCCTTAATAACTTTAAAATATGAACAAAATGGATTTTAAAAGTTACAGTAGTTTAGTTTCACTTACTAGTATGGAAGTGGATAGATATAACAGTTAAATTGGTAGAGCATAAACTTTTTATAAAAGTTTTGTTTGTCCACACCCTCCAAAATATACATTTATTCCATGATAAGAAAAAAAAATAGTTCTTTTTATTAGCCACTGCTTTTCAAATTCAGAAAACCTGTTTTTAACTTGAAAGAATATTTATCGTATTCTGGTTAATTTTCACCTTCATACATTTCAGTAGTGAACATTGGACAGTTTCTTTCCACTATCAAGCATTAAAGTTTCGTACAGAAATACAGAATGTATGGTATATTAAATGTTGAAAGTGCCTTTTAACTTGATTAAATTCCAGCAAAAAAAAAAATCTTACCATTCAATGCATCTTCATCAGAAGGCCTGTAAGGGACAGAGGAGAGTGCAGAAGTTCTTAAGATTGCTTTTAGATAACTATTTTTTTTGCATTCTTTATTATAGCAGACCCTTTACGGGCCCTTAGGCAACAATAATGAGCAAATAATGCACTGCAGACAACATCAAATTTTGTTCTCCCATTCAACCTCAAGGTTATTTTTTTTCTTGCTGCCGTGAAAATATTGGAGATTTCATTGACAATATGGTGTCTTGGAGCCATGGATTGCTAGTCCAGTGCTTTTTTATTTTGATACATCAACCTAGAGCAGGGGCAGATAAAACATGGCCTGGGGGCCAGATCTGGTCCACCAAGCACTTTCATCCAATCTGTGCAGCCCTCCAACAAGTTGTGCCCGGTTCAGCTCTTCCACCCGTAAGGATGTGAGCAAGTCTACATGTATATGCAGCCCCAAAACTGTGCCTTATTGGTCTGCCCCCATCTTGTGGGTGGAAGGGCCCAGCCAGCCAGCATGAAGCTTCAGTGTGGGGCTGCTGCTGCCCCAGCTCCCAGGACCTGCTCTGCTTCCCCGGTCTCTTGCTGGCTCCAGGAAGCAGGTAGGGAAACAGCAGAGGTGGGGCTACAGCAGGGAGGGAGCCAGGAGTGCTGGGCTAGGGCTGGTGAGCGCAGGTTTCGTGCTTCCAGGTGGACAAGGGGCGGAGGCAGCGCAGAGCTGGGGTCGGCAGCATGCGCATGTGAGGGAGAGTGGGGTTTTGGGGACTGCCCCACATGATGTCCATGGCACACAGCCCCTGGAGGCAGTGGCAGTAGCAGAGGGTGGGGTGCTCAGGGCACAGGTGCCTGGTTGGGTGCTGCTTTGGGCAGTGCTGCACACTGCACTGAGAGGTGCAGCCTCCGCGTGGCTGCCTGTATCACCAGTGCTCCCTACCACTCACAAACACTTCCCTACAGGGGCTGTGCTGCAGGGGAGGGAAGCCCCAAGCACCTTTCCCCCCAGGGCAGGGAAGGCAACTAGCTTCAGAGCCTGAAGTTACTGTGTGGTGCTGCACAGCCTGAGCACGGAAGGCACCTGGCCACAGCATGTGGGGCTTCCCTCTCTGCTGTGCAAGTGCAGGGGCTGTGCACGAGTGGTGGGGAGTACCAGCCATACAGACAGCCTGGTGGAGGCTACAGCCCTTGCTGTGATGTGCAGCACTGGCTGCAGCAGCACCCCACTGGACACCTGAACCCTGAGCACCCTGCCTGCTGCTGCACCATGGGAGTCCCCACACCCACCTCACACCCACACCCCGCTCCCACAACCCCCAACATACACATACCCCTTCTCCCTACAATATATAAAACTAAGAATTTTTTTTAGTTATTATGCAATTACCTCTATATACACTATGCAAACGCAAATTATGACAAACATATATTTTGTAAAAAAATTAAAATACATTATTAGGGGCACACCAATAAAGATGTTCTTGGCTGATACCAAAAAGTCGATTATTAACCAGCCAAATCGGCCAATACCAATCCAATAACAGATGTACAGAAATGCAGCTGGGTAGCATTGAGAGCAGCACCCGGTGGAGGGGAAGAGGCATGGGGGGGAGCAGATTGAGGCCCCCGCATTGAGGGAAGGAGTGGGGGGCAGGGGCAGGAGGTACTGCCCAGCCAGGGCAGTGAAGGGGACCCGGGGTCAGGGCAGGAAGCAGAACAGAGCTGCAGGTGGCTCATCCACGGGATTAGCATCCTGGCACTTAAGTTGGGGCAGGGGTGGTTGAACTAAAGCTCGTCAAATTTGCTGCCCAGCTTCATTCCTGGCTATTTGCATGCAGGCAGTATCCAGAAGCCCCAGACAGAAGGTACAATGAATTATATTTATCAGTGACATTACTGGCTACCACTAGCCAAAAAGAACAATAGCCAATAACGTCAATTTTTATTTTATTGGTGCCAATCCGATAAGGCACCAATATATCGGTGCTTCTCTATATGTTATAGGTGTTTGACTTTTAGCGTACAATTTGGTTTTTTTCTGATTCTAAGATGGCAACCCCTTCCCTCTCAAAAGGAGTATTTCCAAGGGTACAAGGGGAAGGACTTCTGGTGGCAAAGTTCAGGGGTTAGGAGGTGGGACTTCTGGTGGTGACTGATGGTGACAAAGGGGAAGGGCAACTGTCAAGGGGCAGGATTACCCATGCAGCCCTCTACAGTTCACCAACACTTGTTAAACTGCCCTCTGCCCAAAATAATTGCCCTCCCCGATCTACAGTCAATTCATTGGATTTACAGAATTGCTTTACCTTACTTTTCAGAGACAGTACAAAGTTCTAAATTACAAAAAACCCCAAAATGCTTGCTAGACTTCCATTTTAGTTTTTTATGTTCTCAGTCTTACTGTAAACACCACTTTATGCATGACAGCACACTGACTTTGCTTTAAAAGAGTCAATTCCCACAGAGGTGTTTAATTAAAAACTACATGTTCACAACAAGGTTACATTTCTGTTATCAGATTAGTCAAGCTATGGCTTTAACAAGCAATTAACTTGATGGGATAAATTGCTAACAAAAGCAATTACAGCACAGTTTCAGGGGAGAGTTTATAATAAAAAGGTTGGTCAAGGATCCAGGAAGCCTGATGTTAAAAAAAAAAAGATATTATTAAAAGTAACAGCAAAGTAAATGGTTCTATGAAGTGCACATGCTGCTCTTGGAGGTGCATGTGTGTGTACCCATTAATGTAAATAGGATCAGGACATCAAAACAAAGGTCGGTCATTTGACAGAAACAAACTTGTGGGTTTGATTTCCTATTTAACTCACAGAGATGCCAATAGTTCAAATTAAAATAAAAATGTTCTTAAAGTGCTTAATAAAAAAACCATTGACTCTTTAGTTTCCATTGTTTAATTATTGCAAGTTATATGGATTTGCTCTTGAATCCCATTAAAATTAAAAATTAACTGAAAGCTATTATAAGCCTTTATCCATTATAAAATAGTTGACAACTATCTGGCACTTGAGTTTTCCCTTTGACTTTAAAATGTTATATATTTCTTCTTTTTAGAGATTAAGTTTTAAAGACAATCTCATATGGACATTAGTAACAAGGAAGTTCAGATGCCAAAAAGTAACAGAACTTTTAAAGAAAAAGACTACAGTGCATCAAAAGTATTTGATCAATTCTAGCATTAATGAATAGAAAGCTTACTTACATTTGACTACTATTTGAAGGTCTACCTTGTACCCAATCCTTTAACCGAAAGGAAAAAAACAACAATATTTATAAGACAAAAAAAAGTTTACTTAATTCCTATAGTTCATATACTACAGTCTTTATGAAAGATCTGAAAGTAGAAGTACTACTATTATTTCTCAACACTTTAGTTGAAGTGAAACACTAAAATACAGTAACAATAGTGTAACATAAGGAAAGGTTTTATTTATATACATGTGTGAGAGATAATTTTTTTTTTTTTTTTTTTTTTTTTACACACACACACACAAAACTGCCCATCAAGAATGCCCGGGGGGTGGGGGGGAGGGGAAGGTTGAGATGGAGTGCTGCCACTTGCAGGGAGCGGGGTGGGGGAGCCAAGGTCAGCACTGCCGGCCTTGGCTCCCCCACCCTCTGTCCGGCAGCTTCAGAATCATGGCAACACTCCCCCATGCTTGGAGCACTCTGATTGGCTGTTTCCTTCAGCCAATCAGAACGCGAATAAAGCATTAAGGACAGACAGACAGACTTAGGCTTTTATAATATATAAGTAAACTGATGTTGATACAATATGCAAGGAAATCGTATTCATTACTGTTTGACAGCTTTTTTATTATTAAGAAAGTTATACTTTTTGGGGGTAAAAACAGTAATACAGCACAAGAATGCAAAGTTTCTCTGAACTACACATTGAAGGCAAATGAATTATTTAATTTTATCTTTTCTCCTACTCAAAACAGGCCCCTACTGATTCACCAGCCATTTACAGGTGTTCATTTCTAGCAGTGGAAAACTTCCATCATTAGAAAAGATTTCAGGAGAGGGGGCAGTGTAGGCATTCACCATGCAACTGCCCCCTCTCCCCTGTTCCACATGCCTTGTACAATCTGGGGTGATCCTGGCCTGGGGAAAGTGAAGGGAGTAGTAGCTGTTCCTGTCCTCCCATAATTGCCAGAAGGACTGAGCACTAGGGCAAAGCCTTCCCACAAACTCCTCAAACCAGGGATTCCAGTCTGACGGGCAAGGAATGGCTACTCTTCTGCTTGGGTCCCAATAACCAGGAGCTGAGCAGAGAAGCAGCTTAGCAGACTTCCCCCTACCTCAACCAGGGACTCCAGTCTAGGGAGTGGGTGGAGAGCCACCACTCCTCAATCCCTTGCTCCCTCCATTTGGCTCAGAGCACCCTCACAGGATACACCTTTGCCACTCCAAGCTGGGCAGTGGGGGCAGCATGAGGAAGCCAGCTGACAACAGGAACCAGACCTGAGGACAACTTCCTCAGCTCTGGTTCCTAGCCCCTGGGGCTCTGCAATCCCTGCCCCCACTGTCCAGCTGGGTGGCAAGGGAAAGAAAGGGAAGCCAGAGGGACCTGTAAATACCTGCCCCCTCAACTCCTTTTCTAAATTAGGGACTGTCTGATCTGGGGAAAAAGCAGGAAGCAGTGGCTGCTGCCCCCCTCCCTTCCTGAGCCAATCCATGAAGGGAGTGTAACAAGTGTTCATTCTGACAAGAGAAACTCTCTTGTAAGATACATCTTCCAGGTCCCATCCTGGAAGATCTCCCCAGAAGGTACATGTTTTTTTCCAAGAGAAATTCAGCTAACACTTGTAACTTTTACCAGGAGAATCACAATTCTTCCAGTAGAAATGTAACACTTACACATGGCGGTTATCAGCATACCAGAAAACACTCCAAAGTGAGATTTATTCTTTCCACAGAACCCATCTCTTTCTCACTTTTCCCAGTTTCTTGTTTTAGCTGCACAGTGCTTTCCTCCTAGACTGCACAACCACATGCTACCAGCAAACTTACAACTATAACTCCTTTTGACCCAGCTACTGTCAACCGTTGGGTCATCTAGCTTCTTATGGAAAAAGGGCCATATGAGCACAGGTAACCCCAATCTGCCTGCATTGCAGCAATATGATACTTCTTTTACACAGGTGTTCCAGTTAGCAAAAAATGTGCCCCTTCAGGAGTTCTCCACTACATCTTACTGGGCTTAACATTTTTGTAAATTGGACAAATGTCTGTTTTCACAGGAACAAGGTTTTAAAGCTAGTTTATCAGGATTACTCCCATTAAACAAGCTGGTATGCAGTTGCAGTACATATGCATTTTAGTTACAACTCTGTAACAGTATGCCAAAAATGTTAACAACAGCGTACAAACCGGGAGCAAGGCTGCTTTAGAGTCTACTTGATGACTTTCTTCAGTTGATGCTCTTCTACTCATACTGTACACTAGAAAAGAAAATAAACATAACTTGACAAGAGAAGCAGACAGGTGTGAAACAAGATGGTTTAAAGCATGTATAATAAAGGGAAAGGGAGATAATATAATATACCCCCTAAAAAACAAGACACACAAAGCACACAAATTAGCCAGTTATTTTACAGCATGTTTTCCATATGCACACAGATAATTTATCTTAGTTCACATATTGTACCAATGCTGGTTCTATCACTGACTGCCTGCATGACCTTAAGCAAATCACTGAACCTTCCCATGTCTTTTATTCATCAGTGAAAAAGTATTGTAAACAGTGAGATCTCAGAATAAGCAGATCTCATGGAAGAATCCAGTATGTTTTACAGAATGCATGTTAGCAACCTTTTATGGCCGCAGGAAAACACGAACAGGGAATAGGCAATTCCGTTGTGAGGTCACAGAGCAGAAGCCTTTAAATCACTGATTGAATGTGACCCCTTTAAATTCTCCTCCCCCCACCCCCACTTCCCCAGAATCAGACCTTTGAAGGCCAGATCCAAGCTCTTTGTAGGTCAGATCTGGCCCATAGGCCATAGGCTATTGACCCCAGTAATAGGACATTAAGTGCGGGATATAAGAACAAAAGGACTTAAAACATACATCTGAAACAGTTTAAAGGAAAAACTAACCGTTCAGATATATCATTTGAAAAAAGTAAGTTATTGTCTAGTATTACATTAGCCCCTAAATTTCCCTGTAATTTTGGTTGGTTTACTATCGTATTTCTTCCACTATCCTCTGTCCCTACACTCCTGTTTCCCTCTCCCACAGTGAAAAATCTCACAGATAGCAGAAAACTGACTACATATACAATGCAGACAAATACACAAAGTAGAAAACTTAGAAAACAAAATATATATTCCTCTACTCTCAAAGATGTTAAAAACTTACACATTGCAAGTAACAAAAAAGATTTTTTAAAAATTCAGAGACAAATCTAATTTTATGTTGATAGTACCTCTTGAATTAGTGACTTAACTTCATTAATAAAATTTTGTGATAAAACTAAGCCTCAGAGAAATCTGCACTTACACTGGTCCGAATGACCTGCCAAAGAGTTTTCAAGATATTCAGCAAATCCACTGCAAGAGTTAGTCTGTCTCAAATTACAGTCAGTTTGAAGACCATCCTGTAAAACAGTTATCAGTCATCATTCCTGTAATCCTCTGCTATTCATGCAGAATAGTAATCTGCTTAGTTTGCAACATAAGTAATAACTCTTTCTATGAGCATCTTTCAAATGTATAACAAATATATTTTTAAAATGCATCTTGGACAGTTTGGTAAGTAAATACACACTCTTTCAAGTCTTTCCATTACAAATTGTAGACTGATACCTATTTACAACAGATCCTGAGACTCATTATTTTAGGATGAGTAAAAGACTTACTTAGAGTAGAACAATAGAGATCTATTTTTGAGATGACAAATAGAAAGTAATATCAGTAAAACAACTTCAAATTGAAAGGTATATACCTCTAGAAACATTAATCTTTACTCTTCATAACTCTGTTAGCTCATTATATATTTCAATTCTAAAATTGTGCAGTTACATTATATACTTCATATTAAAAGTTCTAAATTCCTATGATATAGGGAATTAAAATGAAGTTAAATCCTTAATTCATACTCTTGCTCAAAGATTAATACTCTATATACCAAATATTCACAATTAAATAAATAAATAAATAAAGGAGTCTGTTAATCACATTTAGAGTCCTATAGCAAATAGACAGCAAGCACATATGACGAACAAGTCCACTGTACATCTTGTTAAAAACAAAAGCTAAATTTAAAAGAACATCAGTAAGTCCTTTAAATATTCTCAAACATCCTCTTTGAATCAAACAATGAAATCTCAGTAGCACTTGATTTTTTTTACTGAGGTTCTACACATTTGTCGTTCGGCCTGTCCATTCCTAACAATTAAAGTAGGCTGTTGCCTATATGACTCCATGTCTCTCTGAGCCACTCAGCCTATAAGGTGCCTCTCTGTCTTACCTTGACTTCTTGTGGTCAACATATTTGAAAACCTAGTAATAAGCACAGAGATCTCTCAAGGATCACAACCTTAATGTGGTGGAGAGTACTGTATGCTACCAATGACCTCAAGAGTGATGGCATCTTGAATTTTCTACTCCTCATAGGGTAACCCATGGCAGCAAGGTCAAAGGTGAGGTGTGACTAATAGCAATCCAAAAATAAAACAAGTCCTCACTGGTGGAGCAAGTGAATAAAGAAAGAATACTTCGTGATGGCAGCAAAGCCAGAAGAAGGCTGAAGTAGAATAGAAACCTCCAGGCATTTAGGTTTTCCTCAACATCAGATTAAGATTTCTTTCCCACGAAGTACCGTGGGGCTGTTGATGCACAACAGAATCACCATGTTAAATGAAGATATGCTTCGGCATACTAAATCTCATGGTGGTGAGCAAGTGGCAATGGGGGCAAGTACTAGTGATTATTAGAGGTCACAGACCTACATGAAGGCAAAGAGAGTATGATGGTTTTGTACTTGGAAGTGAGGCAGGCATACAATTTGACAGCTGCAAATCATGACTGTGCAGGACTATTTAGGATCACTGTTCACCCCATATGGGGAGGAAGCTAGAAAGGGTTCCCCAAATGCAGTCTGTCTCATTTCACCTGACAGAATGATTCCACTGGATGTGATTTTCCAATCTGCAGTCCAAATCAAATAACCTGAAATATTTGCACCCTGATGGACAACCCTAACATTGACCCAGTAGACAAGGGTGAAAGAAAGGACTCATGGGTGGAGAACTTGCATGGCTCGATACTGACACTGCAGCACTTAGGTTCAATATTGAGCACTTGAAAGGCCCTGCTAAATGTGATCATCTCTAGTAGTGCCTCCATGAGGACTCTTGACACCACTGATCACTGGAAGAGCCTCAAGAAAGGCATTGATGAGGTGTATGAAGAATCCCTAGCCTTCTCCAAAAAGACACATCTGCACTGGTTTGATGCAAATGATAGGAAAATACAAGTTCTTGCTGACAGAAAAGGGAGAGTCTTCAAAGTTTGGTAGAATGACATCAACACCATCCAGAAGGTGTAGGTATCAGCAGTGTAACTAAAAGAGAAGGAGTGACCAGCACAGCAATGCTGGGTGCTGCTTCTGTAGGTGAAAAAAAATAGCTGCCATTGCAGGGGTGGCTGAACACGCTGCCACATTCTACACTGTGGTACCTTGGTACTGCCCTGTGCATCACTTGCTGCCTTAGATGCAGAGCTGCCTTACTACACATCTAGCCAGTATGCCTTAGAAGTGGATTTGAAGTACATATCCTCATCCTTTTCATACTGGAAACATTTAAAGATGGTCAAGAGATTGTTTAGTACTGTATATTTCTGGAGAACACCTTACTAGAGACTTGTTGCTAGAGTGGTCCTATTGGACATAAGGTACTGAGCTGATTGAGGATGCTGTAACAGAGAAGAGGCACCATTAGTCCATTGAAATAACACTGGTACATCTGCCTTCAAGCATTTATGCAGACTATTGCATAGGATCTATTGGGGTCAAACGTGGTGTAGAGACATGAGAAGTAGTGATTGTCTTTGGGTGTAATCAAGCTCAGTGGCTAGCCCCAACCATGAAGTGGCTCTATAAGCCTGACCTGGCCACAGAGCAACCCTGCCTTCCAGCACAAGGGACTGTATCGTCTGGTTCATGGGGCTCCCAACAGACCCCAAAATTTGACAGCATGGAAACAGTGAGAGCATTAACTGCTGCAACTCAAAGCCACAGCAATTAATATTGCCACCGCTCCCCTACCACCAAATTTCCAGATCTATGGAGACCCCATGGCCTAGGCAACATGGTTACAGAGGCCAGATTTGGCCCATGGGTCAAAGACTGAACGCTACTGCATTAAATGTACCAATTCTGCATAATCCCTTTTTTTCCAGTGTCATAACTTCTGAAGAATTTATCTGATTAATGGCATAACTGTCAAAATTCTCTCTTGATCTTGGACATTTTGTCCATGGTAAACAGACACTTCCTTTTTGTTAAATAGATATCAAAATTTCATAGATTCTTAGATTCTAGGGTCGGAAGGGACCTCAATAGATCATCAAGTCCGACCCCCTGCATAGGCAGGAAAGAGTGCTGGGTCTAGATGACCCCAGCTAGATGCCTATCTAA
>JAGPOW010003364.1:18230260-18287030 GCA_030014935.1 Caiman crocodilus
CATAGGCAGGAAAGAGTGCTGGGTCTAGATGACCCCAGCTAGATGCCTATCTAACCTCCTCTTGAAGACCCCCAGGGTAGGAGAGAGCACCACCTCCCTGGGGAGCCCATTCCAGACCTTGGCCACTCGAACTGTGAAGAAGTTCTTCCTAATGTCTAGTCTAAATCTGCTCTCTGCTAGCTTGTGACCACTATTTCTTGTAACCCCCGGAGGCACCTTGGTGAATAAAACCTCACCAGTTCCCTATAAAACCTCACCAATTTCATTCTTTCATGATTTTTTTTAACAAAAAAAAGAAGGATCATGGCTATAATCAACATTAAAATAAGGTTGAATTTTTCAATTATGACATTACTGCTGCTAGCTATAAATGGAATCCTCTATGAACCTGAGAAGAAATTACAGGTTAATCAGTCTAAACATGTGTCCGCTGTTTAGTGTGACATTCACTTTGTCTCCAAACTTTCCTTCTTCATCTATGGTGTCCCAGGCTCCTGCACTTCATGTGGAAAACCTAAAATAATGAAGGCAAGTACTTATCACTGATTATAATGACTCTGAACTCAAAGGCTTACTATTTACCTGGTGTCTGGTCATCTCTATACCCTCCAGAATAGCTTTCTTAAAGTCTTCTTGTTGCTCCTGTACAAGGAAAAATGAAAGAATATATTGTACAAGTTAAAGCTGAAGGTTGCATTGTATACAAAGTAACTCACTAGAGTATTAATTTTCCAGAAAGGCAGTTGAGCAGTGATCTTCCTTAAAAGATCACTGCACATTTCCTCAATAGCTGCCTTAAATCTCAAGTCAGATTTCCTAACAGATAAGATAACATGTGCAACTGGTCCTACACATATCATGCTTATTCATTTCAATGACTACTTCCCAGCTCCTTTGCTTTAAGTGGAAATTCAGTGCACAGCTTAACTATCTGAAAGTCATTATCCCAATATATAAACAAATGTCTTCAGTGTATGGCCCACAAGCTGGAGATGGCCCACAGAGCCACCAGACTTGGGCTGTGCTCATGACACAGCTGGAGCTAAGCAGCGAGGAGCTGTGCTGGGGCCAGGAAGCTAGAAGCTGTGTCTGCACTGCTGCTGCTTCTCTTCCCACCCACTCCTATTTCCCCTCCCCAAAGCTGTGCTGTGAGAGCAGCTTCCAGCTAGAACAAAGCTGCACTAGGGCTAGACAGCAGAGGGGACAAGGGCGGGGGGTAAGGGGAGAGTATGAGTGGGGGCCTGAACAAGTAGCAGCAGCTTCAGAATGGAAGCAAATTCTAGCTCCCCGGCCCCAGCCCCAGCACAGCTCCCCATAGGCTAGAAGCTGCACTCACTGCACAGCCAGGGAGTGGGAGGCTGGGAGCTGCATAACATCAGTGGGGGTCCAGGGAAAAGCCCGCACCACCAATGCACCACTAAAGCCATCTAGCCCATGCTGGACTGGAGACAAGTAGTTCCAGCTTTTGGCTTGAAAAAGCTTGCCAACCCCTGTAGTATAGGAATGGTAAATGCTCCATAAATAAGGTTCCATCCAAATTTCCATTTCTCCCATTACAAAAATCTGTGCATATACTTTTGTTCTCTTACTGAATGTAACTATATGTAACTTCTCTGTATATTAGTTTGTCAAAATGTTTGTTCTTATTGTTCTACATTTTCAAAATGTAAAACTATGAATTAAAATATGTAAGAAGTGCTGAGATGAGGAAAATAGTACCCACATTAAAACTACAAGGGTGTATTTTCACAGGACAGTTTTCAGTCTTACCTCAATATTACTTTTTTCTTTGTTTGCTATTTCTTTAAACCGCTGTAACTCCATGCTGTCTCTGTGACCTTTGAATGAATTGAAACAAAAAACCAGAATATTCAGAATTAACTTTCGAGTTCTGACTGCGCCAAAGATTCTGTTATGTTGGGGACACAAAAAACAATGCTCTCCATGTTTGATTGTATTGGAAAACCTTGTATGACAAACTAAGTAGATTTAATTAAAACGGTTAGAAATTAGGAATAGATGCTTTCCCCACATTAAAGTACAAAACTGTTACAATTTAAAACGTTAGTTTCAAGAGAATAAGGGTCCTACGTTGGAGGAACTGGATATTCTGCATCTGCATATTTTACATGAATATGCTAACTACAGGAAAAACAATTTCCTTTGGTAGCTTTTAAAACTATACAACTTCATCCTCAAGACTATATTCAGCTCCACCAACATGCATGGTGTTACATTGAAAATAAACCTACTTCATGAACAGAGCTGCTCTTGCTCAAATATTCTATAAGTACCATGCAATAAAGATGAAGAGTCTACCCTAAACGTTGGATGACAAAGGATCATATAATGAATGCATGGCTCCAACAAAATAAGTGTACTGTGTATTAAAAAATATTAGTAGTCCAACTTACTTGAAAGTCAAATTGAGTTGCATGGTCAAATTTTGAATGCTTTATACTTTTCTAGCCTCACTTTTTAAAGCAAAAAGCACAGTTCTCTACAAGTATGATGAACCTAGTCTGTGGTTACCAATATTCATGTACGGGTAGAGAGAATATATCTAAAAATACTTATTATGTAAATGTATCATTTAAAGCACCCCACATTTCATAGTAACAGAATAAAGCTCTTCTCTAAATTTAAAAAATTTTTTTTAAACAAGTCAATATCCATATTAAGAAATGCATGTCTTATCCAGGGAGATCCTATTGCTCTGCAAGAGAACAGGCAGCCCCAAAAAGTTTCAGACTGTGATTCTCCAGTTGAAACTGGCTCTGAATTAATCTGTTCTTTAATTTGCAGAATATAGTTAGTAAACCCACACCTACTTATGGAACGAATCTGCCACTGTTTTATCAATCAAGTGTCTACTCTAGCCAGAAACCTTTTTAAGTTAAAAAAAAAAATAAAGAGCATAAAACAGAATTTAAAAAAGAACTGTGTTTGAAAACTTCCCATGGAGTAAATTAAACAGTGGAAGATCCTAGTAAAAGTGTTTAGAATTGTAGTGTAGTAGGATCCCTTAGTTTGTCACAGATACCACAAAGATATGATTCCTAAAGTCTTCTGTAATTTCATCAAGACAAACAATATTTTTCCATAAGCTTTATAATAAAAACATTATAACTTCAAAATAAGTACCACTGAAGTATATCTGAATTGCCCATAGAAAGCTGTAAAACTACTAATATTATAATGAAAATTATATTCATCAACAGCTGTGTAATGGTCAGAAAAATATTGTCTATATGATGGAATTATAAAGAAATAATCATTTCAAAGTAAAACAAAATCCAGACAATTTGGGGAAAAGTTAGGAAAGTTAAAAGCAAAACAAGCAAAGCATAATGGTACAATAAAGTCACCTGCAACCAGAAAACACCCAAATACCATACAATTCTTGATAAATCAAACCTTTGGTCCACAGTTTTTGAAGTAGTCCTGTACTGACGTGAGAACTTAAATCTTGGCTTTGTAGTTCCATTGCTTGAATGTGCTGGCATTTGAGGAGTTCATCTTTAACATTCAATTTTCCATGGGGGCTACCACTTGTGCTGACTGCTGCTGATGCCTGGTTGTCGGATGACAGAAGTAACTTCTTTTGAATACTGATCTCCGATAAACTGACAAGGGACTGGTGATCACGTTTGTTAGCTCTTCCGTTGTAGTTATCACTGATGTCATTTTCATCATGAACAAAACCACAATTAATGTATCCTCCACTTTCAGCACAAGGTTGAGTGAAAGCAAGGGAAGCAGAGCCAGAAGCAAGAGAATAAGAGCAGCTAATAATGACTTCAGGACATTTACAATCTACTTTGTTATACTTACCTACAAATGCACCAAATTCTACATTATTATCTCCTTCTGTAGCCTTAGAGCAAATAGCTTCCTCTTGCTTTGCTGTAGATTCCAGCTGACTTTTGCAATTGGGCTGAGATGGAGTGCTAACAAAAAATTTAGTTGTTGATGATGTCAGATGTGGCATGCTGTTTGATGAGTTGCCTAGTTTTTTATTTTTATTAATGCATTTTGAGATCTCTGCACCCTGTACTCTTTGTCGAAGTTCTGGAGGAATAACAGCACTTGGAAATAAGGCACTGCCTGAGGAACCTGCCTCTTGTAAAAGTAGTTCTTCCCTCCTGGGAACAGGATCTAAATCCTGACCCATCATATATTGGGTGTTTCTTTCATTGCGTGTAGAAATGTTACAGAGTAAAGCATTATTACTCTCAAGGCCACCTTGTGGAAAAGAAGAACCAAAAATATTTCCTATGCTATGTTTTTTCCACACAGATGACCTTAAAGGGCCATCATCAATAAGGTTTTGTGCCAAATGCTTTGAAATGCTCAACTCCCGTGTAATTTCATTATGGACCTTGCTAGCTTCTGAAGCCTTTTGTGCAGTTAATGTTTTTAGAGTGTCCACAGTCAGAGCAGAGAGGTCCTGTAAATGGCCAATCTGGGAATCTAAAGACTGCAATGATCGTTTGATGTAATTGACTCGATCACCAACTTCTTTTATTTGAATGCACATATGCTCAACCCTAAGAAAACAGAAGTGAAAGATATTGAAGATTAGTTCACAAATGGAAGAAACACTTAAGCTATATTTATTTTACAAATTTTAGTGTAGCCTAGTAGATTTTAGTGGATGTGTGTAAAGCATTAAGGAATAAATGTCAGTCAAGGGCCTACAACAGGAGTGTTTAATTCATCTGTCCCCATGGGCCTGATGAGTGGTACAGGACTGGTCCACAGGCCCAATGAACTGTGCAGTGCCAGCCCCACCAACCCAGTTTCTACCCCCTGCCCCCACAAGCATGCCAAATCCAGAGCATGCAGGACCCAACCTGGACTGGCCAGAGTGGGTGCTCTGGGTATTGAATCAGACAGGTGGGGAGAGGGAGGGGGAAGGTCCCCAGACAGGCCCCACACAGATGTTACATACAGTGTTGGTCCCAGAGCAGGTGCTACACTTCCCAGATTCACTGAGGCACACACTAGGGGTGTGCGAAACAGACCTTACTTGATTTGGATTCGACCTGAATCAGGGATTGTGATTCAATTCATCAATCCAGATCACTGTCCCTGATTCGATTTGGAGGATCGGTGATTCACCCATTAATACAGCTTTAAATGTTTTTCCTATATACCTTGAGGTACCAGGCACGGCTTGTGAATGCTGTGATGCTGGGGTGGGTGGAGCATCCGACAGGAGCATGCCCGCCCCCTCCCCCCCCATGCGCTCAGTGGCGAACCCAGAAGTACTTTTGGTCCACTTCTGGGTCTACTGGGGACTATGCAGGGGGGCCCCCCATGCCCCTGGCTCAGAAATCAGCCGCAGGGGGACTCCGGGTGCCCCCCCAGACCCAGAAGGCACCAGTTATCAAGCGGGGGGAGCGTGGGGGGCCCCCCTGCACGCTCCCCAGTGGACCTGGAAGTGGACACTCCATCCACCCCACCATTGTAGCATTCACGAGTGGCCTGGCACTTTGAGGTAAGCTATGTCTATGTCCAAATCGCCAAATCTTTTGGAATCAATTTGGAGGGTTCTGATTCGATTAAAGGGTCTCCTGATTTGATTTGGATTTGGCCACCAAAACACCAAATTTAGGCCACCAAAACAGGCCTAATCTCTGCTGAATCAAATTAGGGACTGAAACTTTGCAGAGTCCTAGCAGGCACCATGTGTGGCTCACATCCTGGGCCTTGCATGTGATGGTGTAGTGCATACCATGTGATGTATATGTCAATCTGAGACCCAAAGGCAGCACAGGTGATGGGTCTCTACAGACCATACCCAGCCCACAGGCCACATCTTTGACATGCCTGCCCTACAGTACTGCTGCCTAACACCTACTGTTACATTTAAGAAAATCTTTTCAAAAAAGCTAAACAATACAAAAAAATCTTATTTTACTGGGAGTTCACAAGTAGAAGTTATTCTATCATTCAGAAATGCAAGTAACAAAACATTCTGCATGATTAACTTCAATGTAGCCATGAAAATCATAAAACTCAACTGTCACAAATATTTTGCATCTGTAGCTACATGTACTGTAATTGCCTATTAAAACATATTTCAGGAACTCAAAGATTAACATTTTTAAAGTTTCTTCATAAGTTCTCTACCGTTCAAAAGTGACTCGGATTCTCTCTTCACTGCCAGAGTGGAATTTATCATCCTTTTCATTAAAATACATCTCAACACATAACTCTTCAAAGTCATGAAGCTTCTTTTGGTCTTCTTCAGTTAGGAAGAGTTCTAAAGACAAAGAAGGCAACAGTTTAGAAGCTTAATAACTGTAAGAAGCACTTGAAATCACTAGCTACAACTAAGTACAATAAATTAGGCAAATGTTACATGTTTCTAACTGGCTGAAAAAAAGGGTTTTCTGCCTGTGCTTTACGGAAAAACTTTTTTTAGCAACCTTCCTGTCCCCCAACCCCTCAGAACTAAGATTACAACCACACTCTCTTCCTCCTACCATTCCCCCCAAAAAAACAAAGGCTCAAAAGAAAGTCTAAGTTCTAAAATTCCCCTTTGGTGCCTCCTAGGAGTTGGAATTCGGGTATCTCAAGCCTGCTGGTCTTTCTAGGTGCACTTGTCTTCTAATGAAGCACCACGGTAGATCATGGTAAATTGGTTTTCTGACGTTTAGAAGTTAGTATCTTAAGAAAAAAATCAAGGTTTTCTAGATAATTAATTTTTCAATTTACTTTTGTTTAGTTTCAAAATGATGAGACTGAGATACTCAATGTTAACCACAAGTGCAAAACAAAGAAGAGGTCATTAAAAAGATTAGGATAGAACTAAAATCCAAGGGTCAGTACATTCAGAAGTTGAAATGCTACTAGTGATGAGCAGGGATCCAGGTTTTCTGTTTGCCATGGTAAAATGGAGATTTGTAGGCTGGCAGAGCTCTGTCAGGAGCCCTGCGCAGCCATGGCAAGGTGCCCCCTGCACGCTTGGCAGCACTGGGGGTAACAGCACAGAGTTGCACCCACCACTGCTGCTGGGTGTACAGGAAGCACCTTGCCATGGTGGCACAGGGTTCCTGGAGGCAGCACTGAGCCTCCACACCCTGTTCTGCTTTGCTGAGCACTGGGTATTGCTCCTGGACTAAAGAGGCCCCAGGGGAGGGCAGCAGGGCTGGGACCCTAAGCCCACAGCCCACATCTGAACACCCCTTCCTCCCTCTTCCCTCCACTCCAGTGGTGCTGTCCATGGGGTAAAGGAAGCAGGGCTCCATGCTCTGCTCTGCCACAGCAACTCCTGCCTCCCATGGACAGCAGCCAGTATTTGGGTGTTGCTGGGGGGACAGGGGGCTGTGAACCCAGGTCCCTGGCCCTGTAGCCCTGACAGCTGGGGTCCCCCTCTGGCAGGGCTGGTGGAGAGGGCTGTGGGCGGGGAGTGAGGGGCAATGGCATGGTCAGGACATTGACATATCAGGGCTGCTCAGCACCACAAAGCAATGGTGGGAGACATTTGCAGCTGGACCCATGTCCTGGTGACCTTTCTATGATACAAAACCCAAAATCAAATGCCAAAATGTACAGGTATTTAGAATTCATTATAGTGACTGAGGCACTGGTAGGCTTCCACATGGCTTTAAAATTGATAATATATCAATAAAACATTGTGTTCAGCTGATACATACACATACGTATATATAGATATAGAGATCTCTATATCTAAATACCTATGTCTAGATATAGAGATCTCTAGATATAGATATCTATATCTATAGATAGATAGATAGATAGTTTTATTTTAATCATGGATCAAATGCAAATTAGGGGTTTTAAATCAGAGAATTTGCTATTTTTAATCAAAGAATTTGCTATTTTTAAACAGAGAAAACCAGGATCCACAGTGATGAGATATTAGAAATATGTAGATAGTAGAATTATGCATCACTTCTATACAAAGAGATTTAAAAACCTAACATATCAAAACACTAAATAAATTCAGCTTCCTGCAAAGTGTTTATTCTATTTATTAATGCAAGAGCACTCAAACATTTTTCAGATGTCAAAATAAATTCTAAGACAGCAAATTTTCTGCTTCTGTATTAATAAATTAAGCATACCTTTGTTGTGCTCCCTCTAAAAAATGAATAGCCAAGTAAGTTATTATTTTTAAAACAGAAAACATCGTATTATAAAATCAAATATAATGGTTAATTGGATAAAGTTTGCTCTTACTTGGCCCATTTGAGGTCTTGTCTTTCTTTCTTCTCTTACATATACAACAAAATAAGGAAGCTATGTGACTAAGAATAATAAGAGGTGGAGGCAGAACAGGCTTTTCATGGTAGGCCATGATGAAATGATAACGCTGATACTTCCATACAATGTTTGAAATTGCCTTTACCTGTAAATATACATTGCTGAAGAGGAACACAAAAAGAAGGTTTTAGCATGTCCAATATTATAGTAATGAGTTATCAGAAAGGATTTTACCACCCATCTGTCTTACAAAGATATAAAATGCGGAAGAAATGTAGCACGTTGTAGGTATGTATATATTTTAATGTTATCGCATAAACCATGGGTTGGTAATTTATCCTCCTCATACTGGATCTGGCCCAGGAAGGTCCAACCTGTACCCAGGCAGCAGTGGGGATTAAGCAGCACGCAGCTGTGCTGAGCCACTCATCCACTCCACAGCTCCCCCTGCTGCTCTTGTGCCTACATATACCCTTGCTACAGAGAGGTGGGATATCTATAGAGGGGAAGTGCAGGCAGTTGAGCTCTCTAGAGACTAGAGCTTGTGGCCCACGGAAGGTGCCAAGTTAAAAACTCTAGCCTACCAAGTCAAAAGGTTGCCAACCTCTGGTATAAGGAGTCCATTATGAACTTCTAATTTCCACTGAAAATTTTTTAAGTCTTGGTGGTATAGTCTTTCCAAGAGAGGCTTTGGTCTCTGTCATACTTATGTGGGAAACAATATTAAATTTTAAAAGTATGTATGTAAGTGTAAGGCAGGAAAATTGGCTTTTAAATTAGAGGTCTCTTGTTCCCACCTTTGTTTGGTTTTATGCCATCTTCTTGAAAGAAAAAGGAGAGAATAAGGGAATTAGGGAATAAGATTTCCTTTGGGAACACTGGCATCCTTTTTGTTCTACTGCAACTACCTCACAATTAGATCATTCCTTATAAGACTTATTTTAAATTTAACATCCCAAGCCAAATGGTACACCTGTTCTATCAGGTTAAAGAATGTATTAAATTGGGAATTGTGCTCATGGTACTTATAATTCTCCCTAGATTACACCCTAGAAGTTATTTATTTGTATCTATACTGATCTGGTAGCAACAAAGACTATCATTTTAACAAATACATACATAAAAATAAATAAACAAACAAACAAATCAGCGGGTTGTCTCAATCCTCTTTCTGATGGACACCTCTTGCTACCAAATACACTCTCATAGATGCTGAAGACAGAAATACAAGAAGGAACACCTCTTCTTCTGTACATTAAGCATAATGCAGGAACATGTAACAGGTAACTGACATCCACCAGGAAAGAACAGCTTTCTATTCTAGTAACTGCAACAAATGCTCTGCTTATACAAAGATTATTCTCTGCTTATATGAGGATACTGTGGCAATTAACTACAGACCTACTTTTCTAAAAACAGTTTTGCAGTTTTACTTGCATTTTGCCCCTTGTTTGCATGCAAATCTGCTGTAACTATGTGCAAAAGAAATGACCAGTTAAATGACTAACTAGCCAGTTGTACACACAATCAGTCTATCCCCATGCATAAGCACAGGTTGCTACTCATGCTCATGTACTTTTTAAAAATAAAAATATCCCTATAAACTTAAAATCACTACACAAACTACAGTTGTATTAAAGAATGAAGTCAGATTTGTTTTCTGCCAAATTCCAATATGCAGCTTCTTCAAAGATGAAAATAAATTTAATTGGTTTAATAAAAATATATTATAGCGCCTCTCTGTTTACAGAATAATGAAAATATTCAAACAGTTACAACATAAAAATATGTACACAGTTGCTGAACTATAACTTTTCTAGTAGGTGGCTGTATAAAAAGCAGATGCAAATATTAATTTAAATAAGTCTGAATTGCAGTGCCATTAACACACTCAATTTTCTGTATTATTAGTTATGAATATTAACTAATTTATTCATAACTATGAATACCTGAAGGACAGTGAAAAGGGGGATGATGATTGGCTAGCGCCCGTGGCTGCAGGGGACAGGAAAAGAAATATCCCTCCTTCTTTGGAGTTGTTTCTACAGCACTGAAGAGTAAGGGACCACACTGAACTACCTGGAAAAACTACTGTATGTCAAAACAGCAGGGCCTTATATTGTTATCAGTCCCATTTCCAGTTAGACTATACAAGTCAAAGATGTACTTAAATCACCATATTATACTATTTATCCATATTAAAAGTTCATTAAAAGTTAATCATGTACTTACTTGAAAAAGGCAATAAGGAGATTAACCATAATAATGTATTGTACAAAGAGGTAGACAGCTTGAAGAAATGGGGTCAACCATGTTCCGGGTCCACAGAGATAATCAACCTCTGATTTATTTGCACACACTTTAGAGGGGAGAGAAAAAAAAACATTTTTTTGCGAATCATCAGCATTTATACAAGTCACTTTATAAACATGATCATGAAATAATACCATTCTCCTAGAGAGCTACTGGAAACAAGTATGTAACAATTCTGGTGGGGTTTTCATCACTGGTTTTTTTTTTAAGACTGTAAACAAACTGCTAGTATAATGTTTTATTTGGAATAAATTTTAAAATCAGCTCCAGCTTTGTGCCCCCAACTTCGCCCAAAGAGTCCAAAAAGAACTATTCTTTTTGACTGAAGGAGGATCAGAACTTGTTCAGAGCAAGAAAAAAAAAAAAAAAATGTATTCATACATTTTAAAGTTAGAAAATTAAAAGGTGCAAGTCAAAGAGAAGCAATTTAATTAGCTAAATCTATATCAACAACAAAATGCATCTCCATATATCAGACAAGTTTCCTTGGGTGAATTTGATATCTTTTATTAGCCCAACCAAAATAGTTGGAGAAAAGTTAGTAAGCAATGTATCAATTGATACATTTATAATCAATTGAAATGTTTATAACCTGCCTGGCAACTGACTCCCCAGCCCAGCCCCTGGCTTCTTTACTTTTCATTCCATCCAGGAAGAGCACACCCCAACTGCCGAAACTTCCTTAGCCTGACGAAGGGTTTTTGAACCTGAAGGCTTGCTTACTAACTTTTCTCCAACTATTTGGGTTGGTCTAATAAAAGATATCAAATTCACCCACGGAACCTTGTCTGCCTATGTCCTTAGACCAACACGGCTACAACCTAAACCCCTGTCTCCATATATCAGAATTTCATCTCCTTAACCCTTAATTTTTTCCAAAACTTGTTATAATACAGAAACACCTTACCATCAATTTCATATGCATAAACTTCACCAAAAATCATCCAGTATGGATGAAACACAATATCCTTAGCAAGGGTCCAAGACGGTGCTTCATTAGGATACAGTATTGCTTTCCTGGGAACTCCAAAACTAAGCAGCACAAGTGCCATAATCACCACAATGTAAAACATGTTGGCCACCTGTTCAAAATATAAAAAGAGAAGAAAATACAGTCAGGTAAAATTTTGAAAACTAATGTACAAGAATTCTTAAATACTGAACTTCAGAATATATATATAGAAATAGGATGAAGAGGGAATTTAATATTTTCCCATTCCCAGATTTTTCCCTGTATTTAAGTATAAGGTATACCTTGTAAACATCTAAACAGTTTTCTGCGGGTTTCTGGGGTTTAGCTACAACACCGAGTAAAGGATAACTGAGCATATCATCCTTACTCTTTAAACCAGAAACCAAGATGAGAGGACCACACTATGGAATCCAGTGTCGCTGAAGTCTGACATTCTTTAATAATTAAATAATAAAAAGTCAATCCATTCTATCATAACTTAGCTGTTATACAACCACAGAGCAATTAGCAAGTTGTTCTGTACAGGTGTGTTAAAGATACAGTCTCTAAGCCAGATGTGGCTGTGGAGTCATGCAGTCTGGCCCCTGGTGTGGTACCTACATCTGGTCTAATCCACAAGTTGCCAGGACACAGCCCAGGATGTACACCACATGAAGTGCTCACCCCAAACACTCTAGAATCCATACCACACATGGCCCCCACCTCCCCTGCCCAGTCCAGGACCATGGTATGTCCTGGACTAGGTTGGAGGGAACATGGGTGGGGAAGTAGGTACCACATGCAGTGTGGATACTAGAAAAGCAAGAATGCGCACCACACGCAGCAGGTCCAAAACTAGCAGAGGCAGGCACAGCATGTAGCATGGATTCTCAACTTGCTGAAATGGGTGCCATGTTTGGTGCAGTCCCAGACTGGGCCAGCATTTTAAAGGAGCTAAAATCAGTATGGAAAATAACAAATTACCAGGTTTTCAATTTGCAGGTCCCAAATCACTCCAATCTTCCCATAATGCACTGGGAGAAGGGTTGTTGTACATCAAAAACTGCACTAGAGACATTCTAGGGATAGACTGTGCAGACATCAAATCCCAGAAAAATATGCATATTTTCCTAACTCTACCTGAAAATGTAAGCTTAAGAACATGCTTCCTTTTCTTTATTCTGAGTATTTTAAGAAATCTGAGAATCATAAAGAAATAGGATGAAGAGGAAATTTAATATTTTCCCATTCCCAGATTTTTCCCTGTATTTAAGTATAAAGTATACCTTGTAAACAAGGTGCCTGAAACAAAAAACAGTCTTTAACAAGCACAGCCAAATGAACAAAAGGGATTTTTTCTCTACATCCAAGTGAAGGCACCAGAGATCATAACATGCTTGGTAAATCATTTACTGTATGTGAACAGAAATGATACCTTTTACAAACTCTTGTGCATTTTGACTTATGGAAGAATGACATAAGTACAATAATCTTTTCTGAACAGACCTTTTAGAAAATAATTTTAAAAAATCATGAAGTTAAAGGGGAGAGAGGTATCTTTTGAATAAAGCAAAAAAACTTACCATTTTCCCAATCATCATGACATAAGGGCCAGCCTGTTGATTTACTGCCAAAAAATCCAGTAATCGCACATACCAAAATATAATATTTAGACAGTATGTTATTCTTCCAGAAACAAATATGTAATTTTTTTTATAAGTATCATCATGAAAGTTCCCTTTTGCTCCAAACCTTAGTGCAAACCCGATGAAGAAAGTAACAATGGCAATTGTATCACTGACATTGAAGTAGTCACTGAACCACACTTTAACCTTTTGGTTAATCTTTCCAGCCTCTGACATAAAGATCTGCAGCCAGGATGATATAAAAAATAAAAGAAAAATCAGGTAAGCCCTTACCTATTTCATACCACTGAATCAGCTGAACATTTTATTAGTCAACAAAGAAGTTAGCGGTATATTTGCGCATGCTGATTAAATAGATGAAGTCTAACATTACAGCTCAACCCTTTGACTTCTCCCAAACCTATGCTAACATTAACATGGTGCATTTTCAGCCAATTTAGTGTGCAATAAAATGGCAATATTATTTACTGATACTCTCTGTGCTGGCAGTCACAGGACTTGGATCCAAGGAATGTTATGCCCAACCCCCATAAATCATGCCTGATATGCATGGCAGGATACTGGCAGACAGCATGGATTAAGAAAAGATGATTGAAAAAAACAATAAAAATGGATTTTAATAAATTTTTTTTTATTTTTAAATTAAAATATAATTAGGTTTTCCTTTTGAAAAATAAATCATCTTAAAATTTAAATTGAGTTTAATACAGCTTAAAGTATAAAGTCACTATAATTCATTAAAATACTTTAAATAAAATAATACAGTGAGTTAATGAGCTGCTATTAAAAACTATGGATTTTTTTCTCCATAAGAATTGAGGGGGGAAAAAAAAAGATCTAACTTTTGAGGTCAAGCTTTAAAACTATGGTAACAATACAATGTAATAAGATACTTGACCTGGGGAGGCAGAGTCTATATCACTGGATGCAAAGGATACAAGTGTAGAAACCTGGCCCCTGGCTACAGCAGACCCCATCAAAACATGGTTCACATTTACAACTAATTTTTTTAACATTGGGTGCATCTACACATGCAATTATGCAATGCAATAAACTCCAGAATACTTTGAGCTGGAGTACACTGCTCCTGGGCACAGCATCTACATGTGTGCCCGAGACAGAAGCACTGGGCCAGGGTGGAGCAACTATGGGCTGCCAGCAGGCTTGGGGTGGCCTTGGGCTTGGCATCAGGCAGCAGAGGGACTGGGTGGGGCACAAGAGTGCCAAATGTGCAGAGCCACATAGCTAGGTGGCAGGAAAGGGTCTACCTGGGCTGACCAGGCATAATTTCCACCATAGTCACTGTCTAGACAAAAGTTTGATTGCAGGGACATTGCTATCTTACAGCAGAGTAATTCACTGTGATTTGTGGTGTGTTAATTAGTTTACTGGGCACTAACACCAGCACAACATGAAGGAAGAGTCCTAAAATTAATGAAGTTGTGGTTTGCACTTAAAATCTATCAGAAAGTCATTAATCTGACTGCTCTGCATAAATGTATAAAACATTCATTTGGAACTGAATTTATTAGTCTGATGTCTAATAGTGAATATTTCTCTATAACTCTTAGGAAGCCCACATGCTTCCTCTGAAAAGAAAAAAAAAGGCTCGATATTGGGTTGGCAAGTGCTGACCTTGGGGTGAGAGTCTTAAAAGTGTGTGCAACTGTTCAACTACAGCATACTCAAATCCTTTGGATAACAAGTGTTTTTATTTATATACGGATGGCATATTTTTATTATGCATAAGGTACGTTCACAATGTCTTTAAGGTGCAACTGCTTATAATAGAGATATACTGGAAGATATACTAGAAGCATGGCTTGTTTGGTAACATCTTTTACCAGCCCAAATGTATGTTTGGAGAATTATGTCAGATACATGTAATGAAAGGTATTACCAAACTAACCTTGCTTCTCACATTCTTTGGATATTTGATGACTTTGCTACCACTCCAACCCTAATTAAAATAAGATATTAATAATAGGTGCACTAATACTTTTAATTTCTGCACCTCTTAGGTGATTTCTAGATAAAAATAATTGCAAACAAACCTCACGAATCTTTTCAATGGCTAATGTAAAAATGTAAGCAATAACAATCCATTCTTGAACTGATGGTAACTCCTCCATTTTCACAAGCACAACGTATGTGTAGAGCATGAGAAATCCTAAGTATGCCAGCTAGAAAGAAGTAAACAGAGATAATTATATTAAGTTAAATTGTTTTTAGTGTAGCTAGGTGCACAATAACTGTACGTCTTTCATGTTCTATACGCCAAAATGGTAAACGGAATAGTAGTATTTGCTTGAAACAGCGAAGGTAGAAATATTGTATACAGAGTTTAAATATCCCCTCAAGAGCCAAAATATGACAAGAAACTACAACTAATATGCAACTTGCTTAATTATTTCAAAATCCCAGATCAATTACATGCGGCTTTGCCTAAATGTGTGATATTCTCCATTAGTCTTCATTAGAAAAATACCAGGCTCAAGTAAAAACCGACAGTGCTAAATTAAATTACTTCACAGCTGAAGACTACCACTACAAAACAGGATATTTTGGCATGTCACACATACATTCTTCAGCTTCCAAGATTCCAAAGCTTCCCACTCTTAATCAAGACAAGAGTTTTAGAAAGGCAAGAACAGAAATAGTAACAGAATTAAACCAGCTACATATTAGGCAAAAAAAAAAAAAAAATGGTCACTGCTTTCCAAAGAAAGCAGCCTCAACTGTAAGTCAGTTTACATAGTTTGTTTCTCCAAAGACTCACTGTATTAAACCAGAATTTCACAATTGGTGCATGATAGAATGCATAAAACTTCTGTGTAATTGGAAGCCTCTTCGGTTTAGTTGGTGTCTCCAGGTCATGCTTTTCTTCAGAACTGTCCAAGATTTTTACTTCTTTAAATACTTCCTAATGTAAAAACAGATAGGCTATGAATTCATGTATAAACGTATTTATTTTTACGGTATTTCAGGAATGTTAATTTTTATATTATTTTACCATAGGTATTTCATCTACTGCATTCTGGAAGTTGTTTTCACTATCTTCCATTGTCATTTGGTGTGCATCTTGAGACTGCGGAATATGGGACATTTCAGCCTTAGTTTTATATTCCAGTAACAGTATGGCAGGGGGAAGCAAAATGCTCAAGATCACCTGTAAGAGAGGTCAATGGAGTTATTTAAAATTGTGTTTCATTTATTTCATTTTATTAACGTTTCAAAGTACACCAGAATATACCTCTGTAAAATATATATGAAATCCAAATGGTCCTCACTAGTTAGTAGAAGATGCAGAAGTGAATTAGTTTTTGTTATATGTAACTTAGAGGACATGGACAAACACATAAAGAATGTTCCATGAAATCCAGGGGAGTTGAAAGTGGGACAGGAGAAGGAGTGAATCGGCAAGTTCCAAAACAGAAAGGTATGTGACAGAACATATTCCAAGAAAACAGAAATGAATTATAGGTAAAGCTGGTAAATTCACAGGTCATTTCTACATCTTCACCCTATTTTTTCCAGGAACGATACTGAAGTCTATAGCCAAAGCACATTTAAATAAGCACAAGTCAGTTTTTAAATATACATGTGAGCCAGCAATTTGTTAGGGTCAGTCCATTTCAAGTTGAGAGAGGGGCGAAACATTTAAGTTGGTGCATATGATTTTTAGTACATTGTGTAGGTGATACTTCTGGAGGTTATATATGAATGTTGCACTTTTGGACAAGTTTCAACTGTTATATTCTAGAGTATGTTTTTAGTGCATCTGTGACAGAGGCACGCAACTGCCTTTTTGCTTGACTAAAGCTACATGAGTTGAGTGCCTACACCAACCGATCCTGAAGATTCATCTGGCAGCATTTCAGTGTTCACCCTCCCCTTGCTCAGCTTGTGCTTCCAAAGTAAAACAGCTATTCTACCTCAAGTTTAATTTACTACCTGTAGAAAGCCAAAGCACACGGAACTGCATTCTTAGAGAGAGTTTTCTGTCTGTTAATTTTGAACCACTATATTTTTAGTAGTGGATTAGTATTCATAATGATCTATAAGCCTTCGATTAAAGGCTACTTGCCTGTTTTCTGCCTTGTACATGTCTGTACCTTATTTGAAAAGATAATACAGTATCAAAAGAAGTGTTAACAATATATAATTTCCAGTTTCAAGTTAAAAATGTTATAGGACTCTTTTACTGTATTTATTAATATAAACAAGTTTTAGTGATAAACATTTAAAAATAATATCACTTATGTGCATGCTCTCTTTCCATTTAAGCATAAATATAGAAAAAGTGTTGGACAATTTTACACTAACAATAAATTATAAGGCTATTACCTTGTACCATGAATTCTTCCGCATGTTCAGCCTTCCCATCCACATATCAGATAACAACATTTGTGTACAAGTATGAGCTACAAATGGGCGAAGTCTTGATGACACTGCTAGCTTAAGACAAGTCGAGTTACTCCAGTTCTTCAGCTCATAGGTTAGTAACTTCATAGACATTGTTTCATCCTGTCGGAAGGACTGTTCTAATAGTTCAACAGCCAGTTGTCCAAACTCACTACAAAGTGGAAAAAACCACAGTATATAGGCTTACTAAATTTGGTTCTGAAGGAGCTCAGCCTATGTGTACTGCAGTACAGGTGTAGAGGAAAATTTTCCTCTTTCCATTACAACAATGATCAAGATGAATTCCTGGGTCAAGCAAATGCATCTTATGTGACCAAACTTCTGTGAATGCAACAGAATGGGCTATACTGGGCATTATCAGACTTTCAGCCTGTACTGTCATCTAACAAACAAGCTTACATTAACTAAATACAAACGGTACATGTGCTTTTCTTAGAATACACATATTTTTAGACTATATCTAAGCACTAAAATACCAACAGTGAAAAAAGGATCTGTAAAGGAACTTGGCAACTGGTGTCTTAATATAAATACAGACAGGGTGCTTCTCTAGAAACTATATGAATTAAGCTGTATCATACGCATCTTTTATTAGAATCCAACTTAATACTTGAGAAAATCCCTTTTTTCTATATATGCCACAGATGGGAAACAGTTTTCCATTCGTAACTATCTTGCAATCATTATTTTAAGAAAGCTTAGAAATAAGATACTAAACAAGATAAAAAATAATTTACTTGGAATACTCCTTCAGTTCTTCCGAGGTATCATCAACAAGGTCACTTTGCTTTGCTTCATATGCCATTGAGCGGTACACTTTGCAGGCAACTAAGGCTTTAGCCATGGATTCTTCACCGTGCTGCCAGAAGAAGAGGGCCATCTTCTGCCTCTTCATCAACACTGCCCAAAGTAACAGCTCATTAAGAGGATAAGGAAAACGTCTAGTTTCAGGATCATCAATATCTACTATTTCATCTTTGGTTCTTTTCTTTTTTCCTTCTTCTGCAGTGGTATCAATCTTGAAAAAAATTAAAAGGAAATGTCAGGAGGTGACATTTTACTGAAACGTTTCCAACAAATTTAGATTTAAAGTACTGCTGATAACGACGCAACACTCAAGGAATGTACATTTGTAGTATACATATCAGTTTATGTTTATTATAAACTAAAACTCTAGTAGAATCTTGCTAGTTCATCCTAATGACTGGAAACAAACTTACACATTACCCAATTACCAGATTAGCAGGTTATTTGACAAAGCAGCAGTGAATAAAATATACCTAAAGAAGGATGAAGCAAATGGTTGAGAATACTTTCACTACCCAAGAGCAAAATTCTGCTTGTTTTACTATTAGATCCATCCAATAGGTTAAACTGATTCTGAAGGGTATAGGTGTGCAATTTACTGCACGGTAAAAGGGAGACAGAGCTTTATAACACTTCAGTTGTTTCACACTAACTGCCCAGATGCACATTCTTAATCTTTAGTAAACAGAAACTAAACTGTATTGGTTTAGCTTTCAGTAGGTGAAGTAGCCTTGTTTAGTTTCCACTCACCACAAGGTAAGAGCAAAAACACAAGTAGTTTCTGCAAAACAACTGATGCAGGGTAGAGCTCCACCAACTTTAACGTGGCAGCAAATTGTCTGTATGTCCAGAAATTAAGTGTTTTACCAAGGATAAGTTTTTGGCCCTTAATAACAATTGTGTATAAATGTTTAAAAATGCATTCTTAATGAAGATGTTACTAAGTGCTGGACATATTACCAAAAAGTATGAAGATGTGTGAAATCCTCACCTTACTGAAGGTCAATGGGATTTTTTCCCACTGATTTCAATAAAGCAAGAATTTCACCTCAGGTCCTTGCCTTGGAAAGTATACAGTAAAGGAGACACAGAGATAGTGTACACGTATACCTTTGGTTTGTAAGGCTGTGCAGTTTTGATGAAGTGATTATGTCGCATTTTTTCTCTTTTATCTGCTCTGTTACCAAAAGACTCATGGCTTTTACGCAATTGAGGAGTATTATTTGAAGGATTTCGCCCAGACCGCTGGAAATTAAAAATAATGTCAAATGGGGTTTTTAAATTAAACACAATGGGAAAAAGAAATTATATAAGCAGCTGTTTAAAGCCAGATGCATAACTTATTCAATTAAGTGTCTATTTGTCTATTGAGATGGTTATAATCACTTCATAAGTTTGATTTTCACATAATAATTAAAACTCTTGTATTGCAAGACATTTTTTACATGAACAAATCATACTTATGAAACCAGTCATTTTAAAGCGAAGATTTACAAGACTGGGCTCTAATGCCAAAAAAACAGCCAAGATTTTTTGCGATTAGAAAAATAATTTTCTAAATATTCTCAATACTTAAATATAAACATATTCTGATGAAAATTAGATATTGCTTTAAATTACAATATTATCAGAATGTTCCATACCCGATTGTTCCCACTGAGACTGTTGTATATGGCTCTAAAGCGTTTCCTTGTGTATGTGCACCTGTAGGTTCCTCCCATCAAATATTCAATAACAAGTCCAACATCAATCAGATTGATTTTATATCCTGGAGGAAGGTTTCCCTAGAAATATGAAATCATGTTGCAACAGTTAAACATACAGTACTATCACATATACTGTAAGTCTAAATGAATATATAAGACTTCCATTCTAAAAGGCTATGAAGCAGCCTGGACTATAATTTTCCTGTGTACAGTACTGCATTGTTCCAATTATAAATCAACCCTATTTTGCAAATTCAACCTTAGAAAAAACAGCTTTTCACTAAATACAAGTCAATAACCAAAGATAAAATTCTTAAACTCCAAGTGCCCTTGCAAACTCCTAAGAAAGAAACAACAGGAAAGGGATCCAAAGGCTCAAATGTACTAAAATACAAAAATAAAAAACTGCACTGAAAAAGAACTCATTTGGTATTTTTATTGCATGTACTGCAGTACAAAAGTCAAATCACTAGAGACTGATTATAAGACTGACATTGCATATAAGACAAGTGCAAATTTTCTGGTTTTTAAGGGTGGAGAAGAGGCTGACTTAAATTGTAGCATCTTCTCAGGAAATTGAATTTGGTTTTTGTAGTTTTGTAATTTAGGAATCCCGTGTGGCTCAGTGGTAGAATCCTTGTCTGCCACACAGGGGACCTGCATTCAGTTCCTGGATGCTTATACAAATACAGCCATGGAGGCACCAAACTGGACTCAGTCTGGCTTTTGGATTCTGTCAAGGTGGCCTAAAGTGAGGTTTGGGCAGCCTCCACTCCTCCAAAAACAAACAAACAAACAAACAACAACAACAAAAACTCCAAAACATCCTGCCTAGGCATATGCATCAAAGGTCTGGGTGACCTCTCATGCATATACCATGATCCAGAAGGATCAATGATTGCCAAACTGAGTTTTGTAATTTAGTCCTATTAACTACTGCCAGCTTAACTGGTAAATGCTGCTTAAATTTTACCTTCCTCTACATGATACAACAGGAATACACCTCACATCAGTGTCCTAGCTGTGACCCCGTTTTAGGCTTCTTCTCATGTGGCTGACCTGTATATGTTCTACCATGTACTATGTTCTTAGGCAACAGTGGTCAAGAACAGAAAGGAAGCAGAGCTTGTCCCAAAAAGATCAGCCCTTTTACCTCAGTGTTATACCAGCTCACCACCATGTTACCTAAAGCCAAGAGGGCCAAGCGTGTTGTCTGAGTAGAGCCGAATTACATCTTTTAACAAGGCTCGTTGAGTCAAGTTAAGGCCAGAAAATTCTTCACTCAGTGAAATGAGTTCTGCAGAACAAGACCTGCCCCTTGGATACAATCATTCCTAACTGCCTATTCAAATGCTCTGCGCACACAAGTGCTCTCATCAAAATCAATTAATTCTTCCCAGAAATTTTACAGGATTAGTGCCTGTAAGTAGTGCAAAAAAAATCTCTTCTAGAAAGATGACTTTTTTAATTACTTCAAACAGAAGGAAAAAAAAGGAATAAATATCCTGTTTCTCTTTGGCCAGTGTCCTGAAGATGAAGTCTGTTGCAAACAGAAAATGACTACTCTAGTTATTAATGTTAGTAAGCATCCCTTTCCAAAACAGAATACATGAAAGAGAACTAATATAATATCAGTTTTCCCTCCCATCAGGCTCACACATTTTACCCAGGAAGCTGTGTAAAGAAAACAGTGTATTACTACAATCACATAGACCATGCCCATTTTTGTTTGCAGATAGCTCTGGAATACTATTTCACCCATCTCTATTCCTGTAAGTAGCATGCTAGTCTGAACATATTAAGCTAATTCGTGGATTGTGAATTATGCCTAGAGTAAATTAATTTAACTACCAGTGAGAAAACACATTTGAAAATTTTATCCCTGGTCTTAACTATGGGCACCTACTTAATTATCACCATTAGTTATCCTCCCCAAACTGTAGTGAAAGTGCTTTTAGTGGACAAAAACTTTCTGCTTCTCAGAAATTTTTCCTCCCATACCAGTTGGGCATATGATATGATCTTGTATGTCAATATGTTCATTATTCTAATTCAGGGGTGGCCAACCCATAGCCATGAGTGCAGCATTTGGTATGCGGCAGATCTGGCAGGAAGCAGAGAGAACAGTAGTGATCATGCAGGGAACAGAGAGTAGAACAACAGATCAGTCAGGAAAGAGTAGAGCAATGGATCAGAAGAAGGGGACTGGAGAGGGGAAAAGGGCTTTCGTGGCATGCCAACAAAAAGGTAGGCCCCTCCTGCTCTAATTGGTAAAACTAAACTTGATTTTAATCTTTACAAGAAAACTTTGTGCAACAACAGTAGTCACTAATGTAACAGTTTTGGTACAAATTTAAGACATACCTGTTTGACATCACGAACAAGATGAAACAGTGTTGGGTTAGTTGGGCCTTGTTTCTTTATCACAAAAGAAAAAAAAGGGAAAAAAGAATTTTGGACAATGTAATGAAAAGTGCAAGAACAACACAGGAATATGGAAGCAAGAAGTGATAGTCTTTACACAGTGACATTTAAATTACATCTCTTAACAGGCAGGAACAAGTAAATATAATAATTGTAACAAAGAGCAGTGAACAGTTCCTTTTCATTTCCAGTTTCCTTCCATTTTTTTTAAAAGTATATCATTTTTAAAGTCACTCATTAATGTACTACAGTACATTATATAATCTCATCTATAATAAAGAATGAACTCCACTATATCAGCACAGTTTGTTATAAATAGAAAAATTTACAAAAAAAACCCCAACTTAGACACTACTCCTAATACTTATTTTCCTATTCATGTTTAGCAAATTTAAACATGAGAAGTAAGTTTTGTAATTGCTGCAGTCATTGGCCCAATAATACCTCATCTCTAATAGAAAAAATGTTTTTCTGCCTTCTCTAACTGAAAGGCCCAAAGTAAATCAGCATATATGCTATAATGTCTGTACATACAGCATATTAAATGTTAAAAAGAAGCAATATAAAACATATGTTTCTCATTAAGTAGCTGTCCTCATTAAAGCCTTATCTTCAGTCACGTGGATTTATTCACGCAGCTCTGATAATTAAGTTTCCAGGCTTTTTGTACTGATTACTAAGGCTGTGTGAAATGGCTATGTTTCATTTTGGTTTCAGATTTGGTTGTTTTGGAAGGACATTTCAGTGTATTGGATCACTATTCCATTTTGATTTGGCAGACTCAGTTTTGGAGTTTCGACACTGTTTCAGCGCTGATTCGGATATTCAGATCAGCCAGGGAGAGGCAGGCACAACCAGGCAGCTGCAGGTCCTCCCATCGCTCCTCCACCTGTGCCTGCATCTTCCTGGGTGAGGGGAGCTGTGAGAAAAGCCCACATGGCTGCCCTGGCTGGGTCCAGCCTCCCAGCACTTTAAAAAAAAAAAAAAAAGCCCCGCACTCACCAGCTGTAGTAGCTGCAATCAGGGCCACTGAGGCCTTGTGGCAGAGCACCCCGCCCTCCCCACAAGCACGGCGCTGTAAGCTGTCTGGAAGCTAGGGCCGCTGGGGCTGAGCAATACTGTGCTCCAGGTGATTGCTGCAGCCACCCCAGCTCCCTGCCAAGCCATGCTGCACCCACGTGATGCAACAGCTGCTGTGCAGGTGCTAGGTGGGGGAGGGCAATCCCCACTGCCCCCCATTGCTGCATGGGGTTCTGCCATGAGCCCCCAAAAGCCCTGATCGCTGCTGCTATAGCTGGTGAGGACGGGGCTTTTATTCTTTTTTTTTTTTTTTTTTTTTTTTTAAACTCACCAGCTGCAGCAGCAGCAATCAAGACCTCTGGGAGCTTGTGGCAGAGCACCGCCACGCAGCACAGAGCAATGGAGTTTTCCCCCCTCCACTGGCACCTGCATGGCAGCTGTTGCATTGCCCAGGTGCAGTGTGGTTTGGCAGGGCGCTGCATGCTGTCTGGGAGCTGGGGTGGCTGCAGCAGCCACCCAGAGCACAGCACCACTCAACCCCAGTGGCCCTAGCTCCCAGACAGCATGCAGCACCCTGCTGAGCCCCACTGCACCCTCACCATGGGGCAGCTGCTGCACATATGCCAGGAGGTGTGGGTGGCAATCCCCATTGCCCCCCGCTGCATAGGGGGGCTCTGTTATGAGCCCTCAGAGGCCCTGATCACCACCACTGCAGCTGGTGAGTGGAGGTTTTTTGGGGGGGGTTTTGGGGTCTTTTTTGTTTTGTTTTGTTTTTGAAGTGTCGGGAGGCTAAGCAGGGCAACCACAGGGGCATCTCCCACAGCTCCTCCAGCTGTGCTGGCACTGGGCCCAGCTGACAGAGGCAGCATGCTGTCATCCTGTTCACAGATCCAAGGGCCCCCACCCCCCAGGAGGGCTGCAGGGCTCTTCCAGACTCCTTCCAGAAGGTGCAGGCCCACAGATCTACGCACAGAATGACAACAGGCTGCTGTCCCTCCTGCAGAGCCCTGGGATTAGAAGGGACCTCAGGGACAGATAGTGACACTGGCCAGCTACAGGTGTCAATATCAGAGCAGTCCTTCTGCCCCTCTTCCCCCACCCTCTTCTTAGCTTCTGTTTCCCTGCAAGTCCAGCTCCAAAACATCTAAACACATCTGAAACATTTCAGATGATTTGATTTTGTTTCGGAGATGTTTCAGAGCCTTCCATTTCATTTCAGATTTGGTGTTTCGGGCACTGAAACACCTCAAAAATTAAATGTCTGCCAAAATTTCGCACAGCCCTATTGATTTCCCTAAAGCTTTAGTTTTTACAGTGCCAACAGTGTTCTTTAGCACCTGTTGTTCTACATACAGTAAAATTGTTTATCACTACCCATGGCAGCAATTTTTCTAGGCGATCTTTATAAATACATGCATGCAGAAAATCAAGATGGTTTACATCTGTGACTTCTACAAACTGAATATGACATATACAATTCTCTAAAGAAAGCAAAATCTGTCATTCACTCACTGTGTTGTAAAGTTCTTCCAGCCTGGGAATTGTAAGGAATTTATGCATGCTTACTCCATTTTCAATAAGAAGTTTCACAAATGCAACTCTATCCATCACCAGGGCATCTAACATAGCCTGTTCCAGTGATCCAACCTGAAAGTGGGTAGTAAAGGGAAAAAGTGGCACAAAGCAGTAAAATAGTAATCTGTTAGAAAAAAAAACACTGTACTGGTAACTATACCTTTATTTATCCTCTAAAACTACTTAAAAAAAAATTTGAGAAGCTTTATTTTACACAGCTATAAGAAAACAAATAGTAACAGGACATTTAACACCTTGTCATTAGTCGTTTGTAAAACAAAACTGCTGCTACCCCTCAGAAGCACCATCAATTCCAAACAGAAATTACTGCCACAACAATATCCCTGTACTTTGACTAAAAAGTACTACAAGACTATTTTGTTAATGTAACAAGGGAAATCAACAACTGAAACTTGGTGCCTACCTAAACCAGTTTACAAGCCATAAAGAATAAACCTGTAAACTAGTAGTTCTTACCCAGGATGCCATGCCACGTAAAACTGCCCTGCACAATCCCTCTTCATTAAGGCCCCCTAATCAGCCTCAGGGAAGCAGCAAAGCTGCCTGGTGCTGTGTAGCACTTCCTGTTCCAGTACCACCTATGCCGCTCCCAAAGACAGGTTGTGTGTGGAACTGTTCCATTTATTTCTGTTTCTGGGAGAACTGTACAGGGTGCCAGACCAAGTAAGCAGACAAGGCAGCTCCTGCCTGCTTTAAGTTGATCAGAGACCCCTACTGCAGGACAAGCACACATAACATGGCACAGCCCTTTCCAGACTGGCTGCGCAGCAGGCGCATGGGGCAGTTTCATCTGGAAGCAACGGAACCTGGCTGAGAACTACCCGGCACCAACAGTGATTTGCAGCTAGGGATGCTACACATTCAAAAAGATGGAGGTGGCATGCCATGACCTAAAAAGGTTGAGAACCACAGTAATAGACGGTGAAGTTCAATATTCTATTCCTTCCAAATGAGAGCAATATTAAAGAAGTTGGAGTAAACACTGCAAAGTCTGATCCATCAGAGTTAAAGTTTTTATCTTTTACCATGACAGTTCCCCCTCAACTTATTTGGAATGTTTACCACATTTTTAAGATTCTTGGATTTTTTTTAACATAAGTAAATAAAAGAATACAATAACTATAGGCATCTAAGTGTTCAGACTGCTCTTCAAAACCACTCTTCTTAAAATGTCAGTATTATACAGACTATTTCTACAGATTCAAAAGATTCATTCTTTCCAGTAAAATTTCGCTTTGTCCTATAAAATACCACTGTGTTTCATCTAGAGTGCTTACATACCAGCCACTGTTGCCCATAAACAAAAACATGATTCTTGGCAATGTCAACTCGATCCCACGCCAATGTAAGGACAAGCTGGTCAAGTGCAGATGCATTTGTGCCTAAAGAAAACAAAACATACACTTATAATTTATAATGGTTAGTGTAAAACTCTTAATATTTTTCTTTTTTCCCCATACATTTTAAAAGAATATTAAAACATGAATTCTCCCTGAACTGACTGAACACACATTTACATCAAAAAAAACACACATATTTGTATGTCACTATAACACTATAGAACAATGTCATAACTGAAGAGCTCTAACAGTAGTTACTAACTTTAAACAGATATTTTGAACTAAAAATCTCAAATTTCTAAGTACAGTACTTTATAAATGAAGAAAATATATACATTTAACATAACCACCAATTGCTGGAATTGGTAAGGATTCTTAATTTTAAACTTCACCTTTTAACAGTGCTGTGAGTATTGCAACGTCAATATCTTGATGTTCATCTGACCCAACATGAAACACAGTAATCTGTTTTAACAAAAAAGGATAATAAATGAAAAGTAATATTTTAGTCCACTTTTAAAAACAGCAACTCTTTCATATTTCATACGTGTGATAAATAAACGTTGCACAAAAAAGCAGTTTGAAAAACAATATTCTAATGTAAGCCTGAGTGCGTCTGAATTCTGATATGAACTGGAATTCAGTAAAATAGTAATGTATAGGTTTACATCCACCATCGTTCATTAACAAAGCACTGAAATACCCCCTTTAGAGACAATGTTTTCACAAGGCAATTTAAGCTAGCGCTAAATTTAAGCTGTGTGCTGTTCAAACACTGCATTTATTAGGAATGTTTTCCTGAATTGGGGCCAGAAGATAAAAAGGCTTAATCATCAGAACATTCAGGTGACATTAGAAGCTTTCACCTTCTAGTTATGATGACAATTCTTTAGAAGCTACACTAACTATACCTTACTCCAATTGCATCTTTGGTTCCTTTTAGAGAAGAATGAAATATAGGCTCCTGTCACTAAATCCAACGTCACAACTTTATCTTATCCTTGGGATGGCAAGCTCAGGTGTCCAAATAAGAACAGCACACACTATAACTCTGATTATATACGAAGCTCCAAGGTTTTTGCCTGGACCTGCCAATTATAGCAACACTTAAATAATACAGTGCAAAAGACAGAAAAGGCAGAGCAGCACGTAGGAAAAAGAAAAACTAGCAAGACAATTTAAAAAACAACTAGGTGGAAGAAGAGGGCAAGAAGATTTTCTTTTAGAAAAAGAATATCTTTTCAGTCAGAAATAAGCCACGCTGGTAACAGAAAAGTCATTATGACTTTGAATCATTTTGAATGATTACTTAGCCAAGCTACAAAAAGTAAATGAGAAAATGTGGTTATGACCAGGGATCTGGGTTTTCCGTTTCCCATGGAAAAACGGAGAAAACCACGGATTCCCTGTTTTTCTTGAAAAAACGTGGATTTCTCTTTTTAGCAGAGAAATCTGTGGATGTCCGTGGAGAAATCCATGGGTTTGCTTTTGCAAAGAGCTCTTGGAGGGTGGCACAGCTCCAGCCTGCGGGAGCCAATTGCAAAAAGGTCTGGAAACCCCCAGCCCTGGCAGAGAGGGAGGGGAAGGCAGGGCCTGAGCCTCTGAGGCAGCCAAGGCCAGCACAGGTTCAGACTCCCCCTTTGCCCCTGGAGCATGGAGATAAGTGGAGCTGTGGAACAGAGCTGGGGAAGATAGTTGGCGGCTGAGGGAGCAGGGGTGCTGCTGGCCCCAGGCAGCACATTGCAGCTGGAAGCAAGGCCAGGGGTGAGGGCAGGGGTGCCCTTCTGTGGGGGCTTTGCGGAAAAGCAATGCCAGGCACAGTGTGGTGGTGCCTGCCATGTGCGGGTCACACACGCCGCCTGCCGAGGGAGGGGGAGAGGAAGGGGGAGGCTGGCATGTGACCGGAGCACGGCTCCATGGCTGCCGCTGCAGTCAGGGCGAGGGATGGGGGCACAGCGGGAGCCTGGGCCTGTACGTGGCACTGCCACTTACCTGGAGGCCCATTACGGCGGTGACGGTCACTGCCTCCAAAACCTCTCGCTGCTGCCACGGAGCCATGCTCAGAGCCATGTGGCCAGTGGCAGCGGCGTGAAGTGGTGGAGCTGTGAATGAGTACCACCTGGCCACCACCACCCCAAGCTGCACCGCTGCCCAGAGAGCTCTGAGCACAGCTCCGCAGTGACAGCAAGAGGTTTTCTATGCAGAGGCCATCACCGCTGGCACAGGCAGCCCCACATGTAAGCAGCAGCAGCCGCCCGTGTCAGCAGTGACTGTCGCTGACTCCAGAACCCCCTGCTGCCACCACAGAGCCATGCTCGGAGCTGTAGAGCCAGCAGCAGCAGGTGGTGGTGGGGATGGCCGAGTGCCACCTGGCCACCACCACGCTGCCACTGCCACCCGGCCGCACAGCTCTGGGCAGAGCTCTGCAGCAGCAGCAGGAAAGTTTTGGAGGCAGCAGCAATCACCGCCATCACAGGCCTCCAAGTAAGTGGCAGTGGCTGCTGCGTGCAAGCCCAAGCCACCCCCTCCCCCGGCTGCAGCAATCGGCCATGGAGCTGTGCTCCAGCCACATGGCAGCCTTTCTCTTCCCCTCCCCCAGGCAGGCGACGTGTGCGGCCCGCACATGGCGGGCACCATCACAGTGCCCCCCTGTATCACTTGCCCACAAAGGCCCTATAGAGGCCTCTGCTCTCACCCCCTGGCCTCTGCTCCCAGCTGCAATGTGCTGCCTGGGGCTGGCAACACATCCCACTCCCTCAGCCCCAGCCATCTTCCCCAGCCCTGCCCCACAGCCCCCAAGCCCCACTTACCTCTAGGATCCAGGGGCAAAGGGGATAGCTCCATGGTGGCAGCACTTGCCCACAAAGTGCCCCCACCCTGCATGCAGCTGCCACCACTCCACATTGCCGTAGAGCCATGCAGCCGGCTGCAAGGCACACAGATGCATGCAAGTCCTCCATTTCACCCCCCGGCCAAGCGGCACATATGAGGCCCACAAACGGTGGTTGCCACTGCACTTCTGCTGCCGCGCCCTGCGCCACTTGCCCACAAAGCTGTGCAGGTGGCCATGGGATGATAGCACAGGGCGCAGTGGTAGAGTTTCAGTGGAGGCCTCCATCTGAGAACCTCCTGTCAGGCCAGCCAGCACATGTGTGGCCCACCGAGTGACACCCCTGCCCTCACCCCCTGGCCCTGCTCCTGGGAGTGGGCACAGGGGCACACTCCCCACTTCTTGATCAATGCCCCCAGCACCTTCCCTGCCCCACCCCTTCCCCATACACACACACTTACCTGCTGGGGTGGGTGTCAGAGTCTGTGTCTACATGTCTGTGGGCCTGGCAGGCTGTTGCGAATGGCATTACAAGGGCTGTTGAGACTGTGGGGGGGAAGGGGGGAGGGGCACCAGCAGGGCTGGGAGGGGCTGTGGGGGGGGCCTTTAATTTTTACCATGGATTTGGGATTTTTAACCAGAGAATTTGCAATTTTTAAATCGAAGAAAACCAGGATCCCTGCTTATGACTTATTTGGAGCCTTAGTCTGAGAGACTCCATCCATCAGGATAAGTTTTCTAATGAATGAAATTTGATTTGGATCCAATTAAATCCTACAAGTTTGTGCCTATAAGTAAAGACTTCCTAAGATGAAATCTACTTACAAGTTCTTTTTTTTTCATGCATTCCAGCAGCGTCTGAAAGAGATGAATTGCCTCACTTTGACCGAAGTTAAATGTCTTTTTGATAGTTGAAATAATTTCAGGTTCTGCTCCTTCAGGAATGTTCCTGAGATTATAAAAACATCCAAAACTCTATATGGTTATGTATGAACTGCAAGAGTACCAATACACTGAATTCAAGTAGTCTTGAGGATGCATATGTCCAAAGTTCTGGACACAGACAATCTTTACTAATTAAACAGCCGTCCAAAGCTAAAGCAATTCCTCTTCTCCAAACTAAATTTTTCCCTTGATGTTTCCTAAAAGCAGTTCAGCCTCTCTCACACTCACACTGGGACCATCTTGAAATATGAATACTACCAGGTGCACAACATACATCCATTTCCTGTCAGAAACACCATTTCAAATAGGCAGCCACATTTTGCACGGTCATAAGCCTGTAGGCTTAAGTTTTAGCTCAGTCTCAATAAAATTCATAGATTCTATTTTTCCATCTCTTCAAATTAGCTCCCACTATAAATGAAGCTAGTTCATGGAAACATCTGACAGTTATTACACATTCAAATGATGCTTTCCAGGAAACTAGGCAACATGACAGGACTATCTAGATCTTGCATCTGGGAGATCTGGATCAGTTCTTACTGTAATCAAAAAAGATCAAGCGGATTTCATCCTATTCTTCTTCTGCAACCATAATTAAAACCTCACATTTCACAATTTTGCCTCATGAGAAAATGACAACGAAAACAATAGGAAGAATGGCAGCTCCAGACCAAAGTTCATAGCTGTTTGGAAAACTGTTTAATATGAATAGCTGAAACAAGCTCTTAGCCCTTGCTTTTCACAACGATGAGTCTCCTGCACACATCTGAGCTCTCAAAAGGAGTCTAGCACTGTTAGTCAAAATTAAAAAAAAAACAGAAAATTGACTTACCCTCCTTCTTCTGTTTGTTTGTGAACATGCGCCAGAATGTCTGCAGCTCTACCCGTTCCCTCGCATACCACCACAGGCACAGGAGGATTTTCCTGAAGGTATTCCAAAACAGTGAGAACAACATTTGGACCACCTTCAAATACGAGTGCTACCACAGGGACACCCTGTCCAATTCCTACACAAATTGGAACAAGAAACATAAAAGTCTTGAAGTCAGAATTATTCTTCCTTTTACATAACCCACAACATTAGATCAAATAATTTAAATGTTTAATCAGGCTTTCCCAAGTATACTTTATAGCAATCAGTAACACAAAAAAGTTATTATTACTTGCACATAATTACTATGCCATAGGAGCTGAGGTCTTTTTTATATTTGAATACAAATATGCAACTTAAACACACTGTTTTAAGTAACCATATTAATACTCACAGTATGTTATATCAGTTGCTAACTCAACAAGAAGTGAACCTTAACCCTTCGCTGCATCACAAAAGAACGCTGTCATGCTAAGTAATAAAGCAAAGTCTCTTTCTCAACTAAAATTTGTCCTGGCTTCTTCCTTAAGCAGTTCTGCCTCCCAACTACTCACACTGGGGTTATCTTCAAAAAATAAATGCTACCCCATGGATACTTGGTCCACTTCTATAACAAAGTTGCTGATGATCAGGAAGACAAAAATATATACTTTATAATTTGAAAAAATTAACTTGTTACAAGTAGTAATATTGGTACAGATTAAGTGCACAACAAATACTTCAGGGGAAAAAATGCCAAACATAAGCACAAGCTCATTTTGAAGAGCTTTAAGCATATTCTAGTAGAAATGGTTCCAAATACTCCGCTCTTGTTACGGAGCCACTGGAATATTTTCAAACCAGGGAATTTTGCCAGAAAAGGCCAGTTCATAAGTCTAGTACATAATACTATATACCAGGGATGTCAAACATTTGGCCCAGGAGCTGGATTTGGTCTGTGGAGCCTCTTTATCCAGACTACCACCCTCTGGCCAGCACTGCAGCTTGGGCCTACTAACCATGCTGGGCATTGCCATCAGTAGCACGGTGTGATGGCCACTGTGGAAGCCCTCACACCCTGCTTGGATCTAGCCCACAAGTAGCCCCACAGGTCTGGATCTCCACAGGTCTGGATCTGGCCTAGGGTCCCAGGTGAGTTCAACACACCTGCTGTATGCTATGTTCTCTCACATACAAACAGGTTTTTATTCCAAAAATCGGTTGCAGTAAGTTGGCGTGCCCATCATATGCAAGGAAACATGGTAAGAGTAAGGCCTAACGTTTCACTTTGGCTGGGCAAAAGTGAAAGTCAGGTCTGCATGCAACTGACAGGGAGCAGAACAATGGGGAGGCTTCATAGCTGTTGTTATTTAGTTATTTACTATAAGTAAAGATGGAGAGGCACAACAGCAAGGGGCACAACTCTGCATCACTGCCCCAGCTGCTGCTGGATGGGGGGCAGGGGGCACCTTGCTATGGCGGTGGCACCAGGCTTCCCTGCTGTGCTCTGCCTTACTGCACCAGGTCTCACCCGCTGGGCCCCAAAGACCCCGGGGGGAAGGCAGTAGGGTGGGGAGCCCCAAGCTCACAGCAGGCAGCCTGCCCCCACCTCTCCCTTCCTCCCCCGAGGAAGGAGTGCAGTGGAGAGGAGCCAGCCCCACAGGTGAGCCACTCATGGTCCTGTCCTGCTCATGTGCATGGTTCCCCCCCTGCCTGACTGCCCTTCTGCTGCTCCCCACAGCCCCTTGCAGGCTGGAACTCTGCCAGCTAGCAAAGTGAAATCCCCCCATTTTTCTCCTTAAAAGGAGAAAATCCGGGTTTTATTGCATTTTTCCATAGCAAAGGGAAAACCTGGATCCCTGAAAATTACAAAGCAAAATGATCATGGGGGCAGGGCAGAAGGGAAGTGATTAGCTCCTGCAACAAATCCATTGGGGATATTTCACTAATAAAAAAAAATCAGGAATTAATGATAGATTTTTTTTGTATTGTAGTACAGGTTTCCCTTGCTTTACGTTGTACATATGTTCCTGGAAAACGGTGCACAACTCAAATTTGCATAAATTTGTTTACAATGTAACAAATACAGAAACTCTCCAAGACCTCGACTGTATTGACTCCCAGACCCATTTCTACCACTTTTACAAAGACAATTTTGGTCCTTACCAACCAAGCACAGAGCACAATCATAATGGAGATGGCAACTACAGAAATGTGTTGCAGACGAGCAAGGATCACAGAACCACACAGGAGACTATATTTTAGTGCATGTCACTCCCACAATGCACTGCACAAAGCAGCTGACTGAGCTTCCACCACACTGACTGCATAAAGGTGAATTTACCTCGCATATAACAAATTTTTGGTATAAAAAGGGTCATTGTATGAGAGAGAATTCACACATACAGAACCTGCATAAAGCAAGGGAAACCTGTATTCTAAAGCAACAAGCTATGATTTAAAAATAGGTTATATCAGAGATCCTCAAAGACAATTAACCTGCTTTTTAAAGTTGGTAGGATACCTCCAAAGTATTTCAAAGAAAGCTATATAGAAGTTTGCAGTCAGGGGCTCCCCTAAAAATAAAATGTAGATTGCCCAAGATGGAAAATCCACACAAAGCCAGAGTTCAAGAGATCAATATTAAGTATGGCCACATGGTACACACATCTTTACTAGCTACATATACCTCTCCTAACTTAAAGAAAAGTCAGACAGTGAACTGAAAGCATAGTAATGAATTTTAGCACTGTATTTTTAAACAAAATCATATGAACTTAATTTCATATTTACACTAGACTCAACATGTTCCATTTGTTGGGAAAAGGTTAAAACGCTGATTAGCAGACATATTAAGTATAGTTAATTCATAGATAATCTCTAGGATAGCTTACACCTACAGACAGCATACTCTTACTCCTGCGTGAGAAACCATACTAATATCAGAATACAAGAGTTGCAACATATTATTTAGACAAAGATGATGAGATCCTTTTATAAATTAGGTAAACCAGTTATTCCTAAACCTTGCAGGTTTATGACCCCACTGTAGTCAAGCTGCACATTCTCGTACTCCCTACTTCAGCTCCCATCACTGCTAATCCTCCCTCACTGGAGGGTAATGAATAGAAATCAGTGGCAATGGATTGCTAACTGCTGCCGTGATGTGCAGGTGTCCCTGTTCCTCCTCCCCTGGCCCCGGTAAGTAACCTTTTGCATGCCCCACAATTTGGGAAATTCTGAATTAAGCCTTCCCTTGGAGAACTCCAACTGCTACAGAAAAAAATGATCTTTTCTTCCTTTCTAACGTTGTCCAGTAAACTGTTTCCAGAGAAAAAGCAAACAATATGCATAATTTTACAGGCACTTGTCACATTTCATGCAACTGGGAAGATTACAAACAGGGATCCAGGTTTTCTGTTTGCAGCCAAAAAACACAGATTTAGTCCTTTAAAAGCTGGCAAAGTTCTGACATGCAAGGGGCTGCAGGGGGTGCCACATGCATGTGTGCACACACATGCACATGGTCAGCAATATAGCCAAAGAGCATTGGAAAGCTACCTGCCTACAGGTAGGTAGAGAGTGAAGGGAGGTATAGGCAACACAGGGGGCATGTGTGGGCAGACTGAAGTAGCGGTGGCCATGGTGAGGGAGGGAGTAGGGTAGGGTTGGCAGCTGGAGCTGGGGGCACTGCCCAGTTGGAGCAGTGCTCAGGGCTCGGCCAGGAATGCCCAGCTGCAAGGTCCAGCTAGGGAAATGAACAAAGCAACAGGCAGCTCATCTGAGGGGCTGGTTGGGAGAGCCAGCTCCCCACCACTACATGCACTCTCAGGGAGCCCCATGCCATGTACCCTATTCTCCCTTCCTCCATTGGGGTCTATCTGCTGGGCCAAATAAGCCCCCAGGAGGAAGGCAGCAGGGCAGGGAGCCCTGAGCCTCGCAGCATGAAACCCGCATCCTCCCTTGGCCTTCACGGGCTTTGCTTGGCTCCACTCCAGGCATGTTGCCCACTGGGGGTGGCAGCTGGGCTCCGTGCTCCACTCCAGCGGCAGCAGCCACTGCCTCCCCATACAGAGCAACTGGGGCTTGAGTGCTGCTGGGCAGCTGTGGCTGGCACCCACAGAGCAGGCAGCAGGCAGCCATTGGGTCCTGTAACCCTGGCAGCCAGGGACTCCTTCCAGCAGGTGGGAGTAGACAGACATAGGGGCCTGAGGGGTTGACAGTAAGGGGCCCTGGCAGGGATGGGGGTGGCAGAGGGGATTGGGGGGGCTGTGGGTTGAGAATGCAACAGGGCTGAGAAGTTGGGGGCACTGCAAGTCAAGAGTAAGGGGCACTGTCAGGGCCAGGGGGGCTGTGGCTTGGGAGTGAGAGGCAACAGTATATCAGGGCTGCTTGGTACCACAAAGCACCTGGGAGGGACAACTGCAGCTGGACCAGTGTCCTGGTGAGCAAAACGGGGCAGAGGAGTTTTGATTTTCCATGATAAAAAAAAGCAAAATCAAATGCCAAAATATATAGGTATTTAGAATTTATTTTATTATAACGACTGAGACACTTGTAGGCTTTCAGACTGCTTTAAAATCATAAACGCATCAATAAAACACTATTGAACTAACGCGCACGCGCGCGCACTCCTATAGACACCTATATCTAGATGCACATACAGATATCTGTATTTGTATAGAGATCTATATCTACATTAGGGGTGTGCGAAGTGAGCCATATTTGAGTTAGATTCAGCTCAAATGAGGGGGAAATGATTCAATTAATTGATTAGGATCACTGTCCCGATTTGATTCAGCTGGATCCGAATCTGAAGATTCAATACCGATTTGGAAGATCACTAATTCAGCCACAGACACAACTTTAAATGTTTTTTCTACATACCTCGAGGTACCAGGCGCAGCTCATGCATGTTGAGATGGTGGGGCAGATGAAGCATCCCACAGTAGAAGTTCTTCCGGTCCACTTCTGGGTCCACCATAGAGCACATGGGGGGGTCCCCCCACAGCCTCTCAGACCCAGGAGGCACCAGTCACCAAGCCAGGGGGCAGGGGGGTCCCCACGCACTCCCCAGCGGACCCAGAAGTGGACCAGAGGTACTTCTGGTCCACTTCTGAGTCTGCTGCTGAGTGCGCTGGGGACCCCGCCCCATGTTCCCATGGGATGCTCCATTTGTTCCACCATCTAAGTATTCATGAGCTGCCTGGTGCCTTGAGTTATGTAGAAAAATCATTTCATGCTGTGTCTGTCCGAATCATCAAATCTCTTTGAATCGATTTGGAAGGTTCCGATTCAATTCAGAGACATTAAAGTGTCTCCTGGTTCGATTTGGATTCAGAGATTTGACCACCAGAACTGACAGAATCTCCACCAAATCGATTAAGTGACCAAAGCTTTGCATAGCCCTAATCTATATATCGATCTCTCTATGTATATAGACAGATAGACCAATAGGTAGTGGCATTTCATATTAATAGTAGAAAAACGCAGGTTGTGGGGTATTAATCAGAGAATTTGGGATTTTAACAGAGAAAACCAGGATCCCTGATTATGAGGAATAAAGTAGTAAAAAGAAACTGTAGATCTAATCAAACAAGGAAGATCTTTGCTTTCTACCCCCCAAATAACTATATTAGCATGGATAGGCATTTGAAATCTGCAGAGTTAATTTATGTAAATGTCCGGGAAATTACTGACATATGAACCACTTACTTGCATGAATCCGTTGTAAATTGATAGTTTTTTCCAGTTCTCTTCGCAGTTTAACTTCTGCTCCATATTTTCCAACTGTTCCATCATCCACCAGTATGAAATGGGAATGGAGATTATTTAGGACGTTTAGTTTACTTAAAGGGTTTAACAGGGTTTGATATGGAGCAACCACCTGAACACAACACACAACAGGCATGATTTGCAGAGTCAAATCAATCACCAATTTACCAATTTGGTCCAGACACAACCAATAGAGATACCACCAGCACCTTAAAACTCCTTTAGAACAGCAATATGAGCTGCTTTCTTGGTTTTGGTTTTGTTTTTGCACCTCTACCGTACAGGAATTATGCATTTAAGTCTAACAGAGAAAGAAGGTCTCTTGTAAATTAAAATCCTGTTCTGTTATTCATAAACAGACAGGAAGAAAATAGCAAAAGGTAAACTCATGAGTCAATGAAGACTTCTATTAAGCTGGGTGTGCATATTATAGCTGCATTATAACTGGAAGACCCTTTTGGAAATCTTCAATTTCCTGAGACTGAGGAACTGAGACTTCAGTTGCAAGATGACAATTAAAAAAATTTAAATTAGACCACATAATTGTCTACTTTAAATTATACAGCACTGTACTGATGACACCTATGGAGGAGAAAAAACTTCTGCTTCAAGTGCCAGATTCTCCATTTTGCTAAAATTCCGCTCCGGCACAACAGTATGGACTATGGAGCCCTCAACACAGAACAATCAAGCTTCCTGGTCCTGCTACAAGAAAGCAGCTCTAGTTCATATCACAAAATGATTAGGTACAGTGGAGTGCTTCTCTATTAAGTTCACTCCTTTTCTGAACCTCCTAATCCAATGATGGGGTAAATGGCCAAAGGGAACAGAAGAGTACCTCTTAGTGGGAAGACTTTTCTACCACCACCTCCTGCTTTTAAATCCACTTTGCTCTCCAATTTTGAAAAGTGGAGATTCTTTAGTATGTCTGAAAGTCTCCCCAACAAAGGGAGTCATGATACAAGTTTAACTTACACTGGGATTTGTGTTTCTAAATCCTTTGGGCACTTTTCACATTGTCTGCGCTGCTCTATTATCGTGTTCTATTATTTACTGAGAAAGTTTCCACTATCTGCAAGTTTCTCATATTTGTTTTCAGATCAAGATTGCTTGTTCTGGGAAACCTGAAGCAGCAATCTGCGGCTTTTCTGGACACACATATACACTTCCCTGAATTGTCATCCTATAAATTTTTATTTCTTGGTCTTTGCTAGTGTAGCAATACAGACAATTTACATTCACTATCTTTTGTAAAATATTTCACTTGTACTTAAAGTGAGGAATAATATGTAGAAGCTGAAGTAATCTACTCAACATTGCATCTTTGGCAATCTCTTTCCTTTACTGAATTAGCGTTTGTAACTTTGCAGCAATATTCCTTTGCAGCTCCCAGCTTACCACCCACAGCAGAAATAGTGCAAGTCCAATTTCACAAAGCCAGTAAAGCAGCTTGCTTTAAAACTGATCTCAACAGATCCATCAGATAAAATAGTTAATTCAATTGGACAAACTTATTCTTACATCTCTTCCAACAAGGTCATTTCTGTTTTCAATCACTCCCCATGGGGCTATGCCAATAGTACAAATCTTTCGACATGATCTGGAAGCATGTTCTTTGAGGGCATCACCAACATGTTTTGCAACACCTGGTCACGCAAAACAAACAACATTTAATCAGCATCAAATTTATCAATTATAATTAATTTGCTAGATATCTAAGAAATCATTTAATAGACATAGTAAATGCATGGTGTTCAAAATGTAGTAGACACAAAGAACGTGATTTAATAATGTCACAGAATAAATCCTAGATTTATAAGACAAAAATCACTTCCTAATATTTTTACTGATCACAACACTGAACAGAATAAGAGAAAATAAGGAAGTGAAGCTTTTCCCGACACTTTCAAATGCAGGTATATAATACTTCATGTCTTTTAAGAGTTGTGAGGCTCACATTATATAATAATTCCAAATTTGTGAAGTACACTACCGCAAGTTCAAGTTCTTGAGGTATTTGCTTCCTAACAGACTATAAGTCAACAGACTTTATTAAGAATTTTAGATATTGAAATATTTTATTCCTTAAATTAGACAGACATGAAATATGCTAAGTTTTATGAGTTCAACATGTTATAGGAGTGCATACATTAATTTGTACTTATTTGAAGTCAACAGGTTTTTACATTTCTTTACCTGTGTTTACTCCTCCAGTCAAAATCCAGGCTCCTGTTGTTACTGCAGCTTTAATAAGACCTTTACCAAGCAACTGTTTAATGCGTGGGTGAAGTTCAAATTTCTGCATTCCGCCATGTACAGAAATAACAAGCTTGGGCAGCTCCATCTGCCATTCTCTAAGCATAAGTTGCAGAATGGCTTCAGGTTTAGTGTCATATGACAATCGCACATACTAAGAAACATGGAAAAGTTTGAGTTAGAAGGTTCCCATAATAAACCATAAATAGGTTTCCCATAATAAAACATAACTGGTAAGGAAGAAATACAAAAAAAGAAATAGATGCTTATCTGGTCTATAGCAAAGTATATAATCCATGGGTATTCAACCTCCAGCCCATAGAACAGATCCAACCCGAGTCTCCCCGTGGGTCCAAAAATTTGGCAATAGGGGAGCAGCAGCTATATTAATTGCAGCTCCCCTGCTGGCAAAATTGCCTGACTATATGAGCTGGATGACATGGACCTGTGAACTAGAGTGTGCCAGCATACAGCTGAATCCATCACAAAAGACTGAGCTAGTGCACATGGCCATGCTACCAAGCTAGATCACACCAGTGGACTGACCCTGTACACCAGATCTGGCCCATGGACTAGCACCCCACACCACTCATGCAGCCCACAGGGCTGCAAGATTAAAACACCACTGTTTCATAAAGCATGGCAGATGCAGCTGATGGTCAAGTGTAAGCTTTTGCAGGTTCTTCAAAGGCTCACAAAATACACCTAATGGGGATGACAAGCTCCAAGGACAGCAAATAGGTTCCTTCCCAATGCCACTGTATGCCACAAAATTGCCACACATTTGAAAAAACTAGATAACTGGCAAAATACAACTAATTACAGCTACACATCATATATAAAAAGATAACTGTAGAACAAACAGGATCACCTCCGTTTTCCCTTCCCATTCATATTCTTTAAAAGGTACAAAAAAACTTACCAGTGTGCTATTTCTCAGTAGAATACCAAAGCAAGCAAGTTAAGTAAAAATATTGTTTGAAGACCATGAAGAGCAAGACCAACTGAGACAGTACATCAAACAAACTACCTATACATCCTTAATATAAACTACATTGTCAGGAAGAGGCAGCAACAGAAACAAAGTTTTACCCGGTCAAATTCCCAGTGGGTTGGTGTCGATACCATAGACTACCTCATATACAAGACAGTATTTTTTTATTTTATTTTATTTTATTTTAAATTTGCCAGCTCCTCCAAGTGAAGGTCACTTGTATAGTTTAAAAATTTATGAAAAGGTTACACAATGGATGTTTTAACAATACTCTAACAGCAGTAATATAAACAAGCAACATACCTTAATAGATAAAATTTTCATACAGTTTTAACCAGTATGAAGATGACATGAAGTAATTCACTTTTGCAAATGAAATTTCATTCTAACGATGACATTTTTCCCCTAAGCTTGCCACCCTCTACTGCTTACAGCAAGTCCCATCAACAAAGCTAGCCAGCCCTAATAGTCACATGGAAGCTTTGAGGTTAAGTGTGTGTGCATGTATGCGTGTGCACACACTGACTAGAAATAATTTGAGATAACTGAGGAGAGACGGCTATGTCACAACATACATAAAGGGATCTTCATTTTCGTACTGTGAAATTTTTAAGGCTGCTTGCAGAAAGTAAAAACAAAAAACCAAAACAAAACAGCGCTTTCCTTTAAAACTTTACATGCTCCTGCGATGAGCCCAAAGCATGCCCAGAAGCAGCATTGGGTTATTTTGACACAGCTCACCCACTGTTTGTACATATCAGGTGCTTTAGTGGGGCCTTTTTAGCACTTTTATATAACAGATGATTGAATCAACTTAAGAAAAAAAGGCCCCACCGAAGTACCCAATCTATACAGATGCTGTGGAGCTGGGTTGAAGTAACATGCAGCTTCCAGTAAAATGGAAGGGGGGGTTAGTTAACTTCTCCAAACAACCTAAATGTCAAGATTTAAGGTGAATACTCAGCACCTCTCAACTGCATACGTACATACCTTAGCTCTGTAGGAATGAGAGCCACCTTGAAAATTTATGACACCATAAGCATCAGTTGAAGTCTGCTCTGTGTGTTTTTCCACTGACCATTCTTCTATTTCCTGACTCAAATTTTCACCCAGTTTCACATCAGAGTATTTCATGGCAAGACTTGCAGTAAAGCAAGCATGTTGCCTGACCAATCGACCACAGCAGCACCTACACAGGATTGATGGATGTTATTTATAATAAAATATAACTTGAATTAATGGAATAATTGGAAGAAATTAAAGATTTCTGTAAATCCTCTAAATTTCTGTACACCTGTAAATGAAGTTTCTAAAATTCAGTTACACCAATCTAGAAGAAAACCTTTGGATAAGTCTCTTGCAGCAAGACTGACAAAATAGAAACAAATCAAGCCTCATAACAGATATGACATCTAGCATAAAAATCTCACTTCATACCTCTAATTTTTCTCAGACAAAAAAATTCTGATAGAGCAAAAGTTGACTACAGATTCATAAGAATATCATAAAATGCTGATGTGTCTCATTCAGAATCTTAAAAACCACACAAAACAAGCAGTAAACTGGGGGCCAAATCATCCTACGAGTAGTAGGAGTGTGGGAAGTGGGCTGTATTCGATTAGGATTCAGCCTGGTTTGGGGGACAGTGATTAGATTAGTTGATTTGGATCACCATCCTGATTCGACTCAACCAAATGTGAATTTGAAGATTCAATGATGAATCAGAGAATCAGTAATTTGGCCATAAACACAGCTTTAAATACTTTTTCTACATACCTCAAGGTACCAGGTGCAGCTCATAAATGCTGAGATGGTGGGGCGGATGGAGTGTCCCACAGGAGTGCCAGGGACCACATGCTCAGTGGTAGACCCCTGCCCCTCTCCCGCTGGTCCTGGCTTGGCGATCAGCCACTGGGAGGCCCCGGGTGTCCATCCCCATCCCAGCCCAGGAGGTACCAGTTGGCCAGCCAGGGGGCAGAGATCCCCTGTGCACTCCTTGGTGGACCCAGAAGTGGACCAGAAGTGCTTCTGGTCCACTTCCAGGTCCACCACAAAGCGCACTGGGGACCCCCCACCTGTGCTCCCATGGGATGCTCCATCTGCCCCACTATCGCAGCGTTCACAAGCCGCCTGGTACCTTGAGGTATATAGAAAAAAAACATTTGAAACTGTGTGTCTGAATTATTGAATCTCTCCAAATTGATTCGGAAGGTTCCGATTCGATTCCTAATTCAATTCGGATTTGGAGATTCGGCCACTGAATCAGGCAAAATCTCTACCAGATCGAATCAGTGACCAAAATGTCACGCAGCCCTAATGAGTAGCCAGAACATAAGCATCAGCCAGGATTTGACTATTACTTTGGATGTTAGTCTACATTACCTTTTCCCTATACAGTTTTTAGAACAATCATCTGCATAATACATACAGCTTCTTTTTCCTCGGAGGTTGTATTCTGTACAGACTTACATGTCTATTCATATTGTAATATTAACAGAAGGCAGAGTAGGAGAGCACCTTAAAGACTACCTTGTTCAGAAATGCTTAATATAGATGAAAATCTTTTAAAACATTGTAGTCCATCTGACTAATAATGGGCCAAAACCATAAATATTTTTATTAAAACAAATAAAGAACTGCTTACCTGACAAGCTGCTGACAAATCTGACATCCTGGAACACATCTAAGAAAAAAACCAAACTTGTATTTTAATTTTTTAAACATTTATAGTGCCTACAGAAGATTATTTTAAAATATATATTATCAATATAGAAAATGTGTGACTAACTTTCCACCAAACACATTTATTTTCAACTTTTTGTACTGTGCAGTTTCTTAAGATTAACATATTTATGGTATAGAAAAAGATAAAAATTATACTTTGTGGCTTAACATATAGGCAACTATCAATAAAATAAACCTTAAATTAAAAATAATTTGCACGTATGCCCACTAAAAAGTACAATGGATAATACTGAACACTGAAAAGAGTGTGATAGTAAGTGAAGTATACAAACAAGCTATAAGTTTTTGTTTTGCCATCTTTGGAGGCTACCTTCAAACAAATTTTCCTGAATATTTGATATTCAATGTAAGTAGCTGTCAAGGTAGTGGGGGTTTTTTAATGACATATACAACAGGCTAAACAAAATAACTTCAACAAAACAAAACATGATTTCCTTACATTTTACTCCCTTATGCATATTTCAGGAACTAAAGTAAAATATTTTTAAAAAGTCCAAAGGAGAATTAATCGATTGGCCAAACGTGGAAATTCACTTATATAATAAACTTTGAGACAAGTGCTGAATGATCATTCTGTTCCTTCTGAAATGCCCTGGAAATTTTAACAACTTCCTAATTACACTGCTTACATTTGCAAACTTTCCATGTGCCTCAATCCTATCATGGTAATAAATTCTAAAAGTTTCCCAGGGTCCTATGGTTCCAAGGAATGTGATGAATAATTTGCAATGCATTTCACAGACTGAAGTAGTTAGTCAATCAGTTTCCTTTATTCGACTTGAATATTCTAGGAAATAAAATTCATGCTGCTGGGGATCCTGTACAGCATTTTATTATAAACTGTCAGTAGTATTAGAAATAACAGATATTTTACATTTACTTTTTGGACGAAATTGCCATATAACATGATGTAACAAAAGATTTAATATATTCACTGTTCAGAATGTAATGGCCATGTAAGTCAGCAAGATGCTAGAAACAAAGTTCACAATGAGTTAAGCTCTTTTAAGAACCCAGCTAAATTACATCTGTCTTTATGGCATTCCACACCTGCAAGTCTCACAAAAGATGTTTCAGATGTGATACAACCTTTTCAGCTGAAAGTTTTTGTTTCACATATCTTGTTTAGATATTATTAGAAAGCAAGTTAAAAAGCATTGATTTTATTGTTTTATATGCCCCAAATCATACTTTTTCACATCCAGATGTTTTCCTGAATATGATTGGGCTTTAAAAATAATTTCATCATAATTAATTCCCATAACACCTCTAGACATTTCATTGCCATTTCTGATTTTTCCTTTCAGCTTTTCACTTTTGATATTTTTCTCCTAGAGGGTCTGAATGAGGGAAGGATGATATATTTCATGCTACTTTGTGATATCCAAATCGTCTATTCTGGAAGCAAGCTTTTCTCAGCCTTGGATTCTGTTCAGTTCCTTTTACACTCCTCTCTTCCTTGTTATGTGTTCTCTTTATTCTCCACATAGCTTTCTTTATCACGTGCAGCAACACTGTCAGGTTATTTCTCCCCATCTCTAAGATGCCACATCTTCACCATGAAAATGCATTCCCTGCAGGCTCACACACACTATTCTTCTATCAGGCCCTTAAAGCACACTTTTGTAGTGCTTTCTGATTCTTTAGAGGTGTGCAACAAGAAATAGCATAGACCATTTCTGCCTGCTACCAGTACCAACAAAGTTAAGAAGGTAACATGATCAAATTAGGAAATGTCAGAGGACTTTCACTGAAGTCTGAATGGTCTCATAAAACTTTAAGCATCAAAACTGAGAAAAATCAGGATTTCCCTTTTATAGATTAAGAGACAATGACATTCATGTTTTAAGAATAGTTAGTTCAATAACCTTCTGTATCAGTAGTTAAATCATATGTGATGAAGTCTTTTTATAAATTCTAGTATACCTGTGGGGGTCCTTTGAAGTTGGTATAATATACACACATTCCCTCTTGGTGAAAGTGTTTTCTATCCAGGATTTCTGGGACTGTAAAAAAAAAAAGTTATACAAAACTCCATCAATTCTATATTTTAGAGTTGCAACATCACAAATGCCAAAAGCAGATATTAAACTAGGGGTAGACAATTATTTTGGCTGGAGGGCCACTTAATGAGTTTTGGTGACTTGTTCATCTCTCTCTCTGCCTCTGTCTCTTCCCCTCCCTCCAGAGCCTGGCTGGAGCTGTAGTTCACCAGGAGTCCTGATGCTCAGCTGTGGACCCAGATGGGGACTTCCGCCATGACAGGTGGTGTCAGCCTTGGGTGCCGCCAGCAGGTTCCAAGTCTGGGTTTCAGAACCTGCTTGCTACACACACAGCTGACACCACCGTTTGCCTGCCACAGTGGAAGTCTCCATCTGGGTCCACAGCTGCTGCATCAAGAGCAGAAGCAGTACCAACCACCCAACCAGCGCAGCAAAAACAGCCCTGACCGTCTGCCCAGCAATACACAGCAGCCAGAACCCACTGCCAGATGCAATAAGTTGGCAGCTGCCTGTCTGCCAGCCAGATCAAATCTGTTTGTGAGACGTATCCAGGCCACAGACCATATTTTGCCCATCCCTGCATTAAAACAAAGGTGTAATATTTATATAATCATGGATCAAAGTGCATTTTTTCAGACACTGATAAAGAACAAGGAAGGCTAAGATTTTCAAAAATTAAGTACTGCCAATCTCAGTGCTTTGATTTTCACTAAATACTTTCTCTCTGAAAATATGATCCCTTCTGTGTCTGCTTGGGTACCTAGGTAAGCAGAATCACAAGTCACTTATGAAAATCTAGATATTTTTATTAAGTACATTCTCAAAATTAGAGTTCAGCATGGAACAAATACTTATTAAGGAGAAATGATGCAGAGAGAAATACCAGCAACTAAAACTGACCAAGTCATTTGTTTGCTGCTGTCAGTATTGAAAGTCACTAAAAGTTGAAAGATTCTGAACTGCAGTGCAATTTAAGTTAAATGAAATCATGCTTTCATTTTTCAATAGAAGTAAGTGAGATTACATCCAAGTATGGAATGTTTTTAAGGGTATTCCAAATAGCAAAAATAGTAGGTACTTAATGCTTACATATTAAACATTTCACCTGACAAAAAACATATGCACACCCGACATGTAAATAAAGATATATGGACATATCTTTATTGAGCAAATAGCTAAATATTATATTCTGAATTAAATTCATGGGGAAAAATAAGTGAACAAAGGTTTAACAAAACAGTTTTGGGTATTTTCAGTCTCCATGTTTCATCAATATGATAATAAATGATTCTGAAATAATTGTAAACTTTAGTCTGTTCCATTATAAACCTGCCACTCATTTCTAGTTACAATAATGCAGCTTAACTGTTGTTCTTTGTCAAGAGGTACATTCTACACTTTTTCACTTGATAAACAATTTAATTGGCAACATCAACAGATTGAGGTGAGCTCAAAAGGTATCTATAAACTTAAAATTAAACTGTTTACTTCCTTAAATGCTCACTGGCTTTGATATTGTCATGATTCTATTTAAGTTGCTTTAAACAATGATGTAACATACTTTACAGATAAAAACATTGCTTTGCCAGACAAACTGCATCATGCCCACTGAATGCTGTTTCAGCTACTTGTTGGGAACGAGATTCAACTTACCAGCACATCACCAAGTACTTCAGAAACAAAGCTACAATCTGTTTCTTTTATATATACTTCTGGTAAGAGTAGAGAAATGCAGAAGTCTCAGTTAAGTCAGACCATCCTTCAGTTACTGAAATTCTAATACCAAGGAAAGTACATATAGCAAATAAACAGAACTGTTAGTTAACTCCTCCTCAGTGACCACCTTTCCCCTTTTTAAAAACTTCCACCAAAGATGGATCTTTCCACATTATTCTTCACAAAAGCACCCTACACCATGTTTTTTTAGCTGATTTGATTGAAAGCTTGTTGACATAGGAAGCACATGCTGTATTTATTCACACACCACAGCGGTTTTCAACCTTTTTTAATAAGTGTACTCCCAATGGCAGGAAACAGAGTGGGGAGGGGTGGCAGGGGATGTGCAGCCGGACGCAGAGCAGTGGCAGCATGAGGTGGTGGATGGTGGCCGCCACTGCCGCCATGTGCAATGGTTCCCTCCCCCCCTTTCATGTCCAACAGGCCAGGCAGCATCTGTGCGGCCCACAGACAGGCACCACTGCCCTTGCCCCACCCCAGCCCTGTTCCTAGGGAGGTAGCAGCGCAGGGTGGTAGTGCTCCATCCTTGACTGCCCAGAAGTACCCCCTAGGGCTTTCTCAAGTATCCCCAGAGGTACACATACCCCCAGTTGATAACCCCTGACAAACCACATGCACCCCTTTCCCAAAAACTAGCCCTCCAAAATTTTGAGTGCAAGTCTTAAGCAGAGAGGTAGTTTTCTTTGCTAGAGCAGAATAGAAGCAGAGATGTGGTGCTGCAATAGCTGCCACTTCTCTCTGAACCAGAAAGCAACAGGGTCAAAGTCCACTGTTAACTGTCTCTCAGCCACTGCTGAATTGACAGTAGCTTTTAACTGAGCAGCAAAAAGCTGCTGCCAATTCAGCTGTGGCTGTGAAAAGGTTAATATGGTAGCTTTTTCCTGAAAAGCCAGTGAACTGGCTGTGAGCCAGCAAGCAGCCACATGCAGTTCACTCTGGGCCATGAGAAAAATCTTTTTTTTCTACATTCTGCTTTCCAAAAACAGGACGAATGTCTTATCTGGGGGCATGTGGAAAACATGGTCCTCTTAACTGCTGTCCTCACTGCTGGACATTTCTCCTTCTTCCCCACCTCCAAACACAAATGAGAATACAATATTCTTAAAGCATCCTATTTGAAATCTGATAGGATCAGAGCCACTACACTGGACAAGCCTAGTTAGTAACCAAATACTCTAAGAAATACATTATCTGGATGCAGAATCTGTCAGGCCAATCCACAGGCTCCTCCAGGCTACTACCCTGTCCCCACCCATTCCTTTCTAAAGCAGCTCTTTAGAGGGTCAAGGAAGAATGTACTACTTTTAGGATAGGTGAGTAAAGGTGTCCATGAAAAGGGGAGGTAGGATGGAAGAGATTAGACCAAAGGAAAATCTGAGGCGATATCACAGAAATGGGGGGGGGAGGGGGAGGGACAGAAAAATGGAACTGAGTTAGCAAAAAGTCAGACAGGGTAAAAACCCGAGTAGAAAAAGTGGGCAGAACTGAAACTGAAAAAGTATTAAAAAAAAGGAAAAAGAACTAAGACAGAGAGACAAAGAAAGTCTGGGGTTGTTGTTTTCATTGGTTGGGGGGGCAGATTATATTTATGTTGGCTATATTTTTTAATGGTCCAACAGAATTAAAGATGTTAGGCAAGGTTTTGAGCACTTTGGACCAGTTTGTCCAGCATCTCTCATAATTATATACTTGGACCAATAAAATATTTTTTTTTCCCCAAAAAGCTATCACCAAAAAAACACTTGTTTCTGACACATTTATTGAACCATCAGTGTTACATCAGCATGCCAACTCTAAGACACACAAAAAAAATATAGGAGCTGAACAAAAAAAATGACACGAGAACAGAAAAGAAAAGCCAGCCACATACTTTCAGCACCTGGGTTGTCCTTCACTTCCTCAGCCTCCCAACAGATGACTATGGCAAGAGAGAAGAGTTAACAAGTAGGGAAGCACCAACAGAGATTCTGGGGGGCAATACTGATAGTCAATTTTTATGGAGGTGTATTGGTCGATAGCAATCTGATTTTCAATACACAGCCTAGCAGCTTGAGGAGCAGTGTCTGGCTAGTAAGTCTGTTGTGGTAGAAGGGGAGGAAAAGGGAAGGAAAGGAGAGGGGGAGATCAAGGCCCCTGCAGTGAGGAAGGAAGGCTGGGGCTGGGGCAGGCACTGCCCATCCGTGGCAGGTGGACATGGGATGAAGCCATGGCTTGTCCAGGGAGCATTTCCTGCTGCTGCACACACCTTTGCAAGGCATGGCAGGGGAGGGATCTGTGCGAGGCAGGGCAGGCATGAGCCATGGCTGCATCAGGCTCTTCCCAGCAAGGACTAGGCTAAGCTGTCCTCAGGGCAGGCAGTGGCAGTGCTGGGATGGGGGGGGGGTGTCTATAGGGAGGGGCTGCAGCCACCCCAAAATTTTTCTATAGCCCCCCCAATCCCCCTCCCAGCACCACTGCTGCCTGCCCTGAGCACAAACCAGCCCACCCCTGACCCCAGCCGCAGATGCAGCGTGCCCCGCCCTGCACAAATCTGGGGGGGCACACCTCCCCATGCCCTCCCAGAGTACATACAGCAGCAGAAGCCACACCCCTCTCCCTGTGCCCCAACCTACCCCAGCTGAGTAGCACCTGCCCCTGCTCTACTCCCTCCCTCACCACAGAGGCCCTGATCTGCACCCCACATGCCCCTTTCCCTCCCCTCTCCTCTTCCACCACAACAGGTTTACCAGCTGGATGCAGCTCTCCAAGCTGCCGGGCTGTGCTCCTCACTGCCTACATGCTGCGCTGCAGCTGCACGTGTTTAATCAGCCACATCATGCAAAAAAGCCAATTTCCAAAGTCAAATTTCTTGATATTGATACTGACCTAATATTGGACCGATGTATTGGCGCACCTCTAGTAAAAGCCAACAAAGAGGGGTCAGACATCATAAGTCAGAGGGGCAGGAGATAAAGTGATGAAACTGCTGGCCCAAGCAAGAAAAGGGCAATGGTGAGCAGATGCTGCCTCATGATAAGGAATAAGGAGATATTTTCTTCACTGTCAATTCAACTTGTCAAACTTAACTGACAAGAATAATTGGGGGCTCCCTCTGGTTGTTGGGGTAAGGGATCAGAAACACAGCAACTTCCCATATGGAAATTTACTGGAACAAACATTCTCTTGATGCTGCTCTGCCGATTCAGACTAAAAAAAAACCAATCCTCGTGCTTTACCTTCAACCCAAATGGGCTACGAAGGGAGAGAACCCCCTCTCCCCTCCCCCCCGCAACTTTCAGGCCCCATTACAGGTTCAAGTAATTTTACAAGTCTAGATAGGATAATCTTGTTATAGCTCACAAATCCATTCAAATCCCAGTCTGACATAGGAAAGCAAGATGACCTGCAAGTACTTTTGTAATACAGTCTACACAAGAAAAAAACAACCAAACACACACATTAAACACAATTTACTCATTAGGGCTGAAAAATGGATTAAAATTTAACTGGTTAAGCAACTGGTTGTGAAAATTAACTTAAATTTCTGGATTCTGTTTCAAATCAGCTTAGCAGTATAATTTAAAGTGGGCAGGACGTTTTTTGAAGAGTCACCATTTTTCCTGGTAAATTAAAATTGAGAGTGTGTGCATGGATGCGCATGTATAGGAAAATTCTGCCTGTAAGGAATACCAATTCTAGTTATTTTTTTCTTTTTCTGGAATGGGTGGTAGACATAGTAGCAACAAGAAGACGTCACTTCTAGAAAATTTGTCAATGGTTAACTATGGTATTGCTATTAACCAGAAAAATATGAACTGTGAAATACAAAAAAGATTTACATACTTTAAAGTAATATTTTTTACATTTTACTCCAAATTGTATTTCCTTTCATTTAGAGTTTGCACCATAGTGGAACAACTGAAATGGCATGGAGAGTTAATGAATCTGATGTTTCCAGAGTACCATCTCTTTTTGTTTGAGAAAACACTCATTCACTGCAACTATTAGCAAGACTGACTTCCACTGATACTCAGCACTTTATCTAAAAGTAGAAAATTTATATCTGAAAATTCTTCCAAAAAAAACGTTTTTAAAAAAGATCTCACATGCCCAAGGTAAACACCCTTATTTCACAATAGACAGGGATTGAAGTGAGCATGTTTTAATGCTACCATACAAAAAAAAAAGTTACATCTTTTGAGAAAATAAGATTATTATGACAGCCCAATTCCCAATCCTCTAATCATACTGTTTTGCAACTTAAATCAGAATTTTGAAATGTATTGAGTATTTGCCAAGGAATTTCAAGAGACATTATGAGCCTTCAGTATGTTTTATTTAATATTAATATTAAACCTGAATTCTCTGATTCACTAAACTTTACACCATGAAATTCATTTAAAAATGTTAAGCACTCTCAGAAAATTAGAATTTTCTAAAAGCATTTCACAAACTATGACAAAAAAGTGTCATTAATTAATGCCACAATGGCTGCTTTAGTGCTGGGAATTTATGCTATTAGCAATAAAATTAGATTTCAAGATAGCAATAAATACCAAAAGAAGTATTCTACAATACCTGATCAAGATACCAGGAACTCCTTATTTTACCTTTACCAAAATCCATAGCAGAAACACACTAGCAGGTCCCTTTGCAGAACCAATTTTATAACACGCAGTTAACTTTAATTTAAGGTTTTGAATATAGCAGGTTACAATAACAAGCCACCGCCAAAGTACAGCATGAGATCAGGTCTCAAAAAGAAAAAAAAATTCATTTAACGTAATGGTAGAGAACAACCTGTTTAACACACAAGACTGTGCGTCGGGGAGGGGGGAGGAAAGAAACAGATTAATGAGAACTAGTGTGTGTACAGTGAGAAATAGCAAACAACTCATCTGAACAACTTTTTACACAGGTAACGCTTTTCCTGTTCTACGTGACCTGCTAACAAAAGTTTGTATTAGTATGAAATAAATCTGCCAGAAAGATTTAGTGAACAGCAAATTACGCTTATAAATATGTACTTTTAAGACTGCAAAATATTCATTTTATTTATTGCTAGAATGAGATCCTATTTCTGAAGTGACTCTTCTTTCATTTGTTAATGGATAATATGCTGTTTCAGACTTCTGAACAGCTATTTCAAAACTGTTAAAAGCTCTTTCCAAATAATGTTGAAAGGACTAAAGAGATTTTCAAGGTATTTATTTTAAAATACACACAATGTATTTTGGTTAAAATGCAAATTTATGGCTAATATGAATTGCAACTTTCAGTATGAAATAAAAGACTGTCACACAAAAATCATATAGAGAAAAAATACATAAGATGCAAATGTACTGAGAGGCAACACTAAGGCTTGACTCTTAATTTTTTTTAAATCATTGAATAATATAGGTAATATATTTGATGTTTACACAGCTGTATAAGATTAAGTATAAAGCCCTGATCCCAAGAGTATTCAAGGTGGTATAGAACTTACTTCCTGTTGACTTCTATTAGCCTATTTATGCTTAAAAGTAAGTATTTGCCAAGGGGTCTGAAGCAACAGGGGATAAGGTTGCATTATTAAAGACTTCCTTCGGTGGCATAAGTCTCAATATTTCAAAATAAAATTGGTGTCAAAAAAAGTTATTTAGGTTTTCATTATATAACAACAGTTCGCAATAATTCTGCGAATACATATTGAATTTTTCAAGAGCAAGACACAATACAGTCTTCTAAAGTGAAAATATAGGCTACTAACAGTGTGATATTCAAAAGCATTTTAGTAACGCAGAACCATAAATACCACTCATTAATACTACTGTTGGAAGAATATAGCCATATCAAATATTTCAGTTTTCTTGACTTCTTTAAGTCATCTATTGAAAATTGATGTTGATTACCAACACACTATAAGCTACATCCCTTATAAATTGGGTCCACAGTTCTCTTGGCATATAGATTTTAATGAGGTCCAGGACTTCAATAACAAGCATTTTAAATGTAAAAGCTTAGTAGAAAAAAAAAAACCTGTACAGAAAATCTTAAGTTTGACTAACAAGTGCAATACAAACTAAAAAGTAGTGAAACATACAATCTATTTTAGAGCAAGAGTGATGGTCCAGAAATTATGCAAGAGTCAAGAATTTTTAGGGGTGATCTCTTTATTGGACCAACTATATGGTTGGGATACATTAGACAAGCTTTTGAATGCAAGACATTCTTCTTTAGGTCTGAGCAGAACAAGCCAAATACAGCATGGTAAAGAACAGCTTTTGGAGGGGGTCAGAGAAACTGCCAGGAGCAGCAGACACATAATTAGCAAAAAGAAAACAAGTTGATCAAAAGGGAGGAGGCATCATTCTCACCTTTCATGTGCAGAAAAAATTCAGGAGTCAGGAAAATTATAATGTGCTATACAACATATCAATGTTTTGTCTTTAATTTCTTAGTTTCCAGCCTGCTTATGCATTTTTATTCATCTTCTAAAGATGTAGCTAGATTTCTATCTAGTATGACCATAGTATGGTCAGGGAACAAGTTGTTGTTCTTTGAGAAATGTGCTTCTAATGGTGCGAGTGGTTTTTTTTCCCCCCCACAAGAGCTCATTCTAGCATATAGTTACTGTTTAGTTTTCACCTATGCAGCTGTCATGGGGACCACTGGTGTATTGGATCAGGTATATCACCTTTTGGGAAAAAGCACAGGTAGGAACCATGGATTCTGATGGTTTTGTTATGGAGGCTGCTGAGGTCAAAGCAAGGCTGTGTCCCACAATGTCTTCTGGGCAGTGGCAAGTTTGCCACTGATGATGAGATGGGATAAGATGAGATGGGATAAGATTAGGGAGCATTTTGAAAACAAGGAACAGAGGCGCTGGGAATATTTCTCTCAAGGTCTGGTCTTTTTCAAGTACATGCTATAGTTTGATGATTCTTCTGATTTTTCCAGCGTGGGGTGGTAGATGACCATGAGAGGTGTGGCGGTTGCAGGTGTTTTGTAGCAGGATACTCTGGGGTATCTGGATAGCTCTTTCAAATGTATAGTCTATTTCTCTATGGGAGTGTCCTTGCATTAAGGGCAGATTTTAGGCTGGCCAGTCGGGCATCACAAGTATTTTCCTCAAAGCAGATGTTGTGGTATCTGAGGGCCTGACTGTAGATCACAGCTTTTTTCCTGTGCTTGGGGATGATTAATAATATAATACAAAAATATAAAAAGTAGAGAGATGCACACATTTCTTGCAGAGCAATCACTCCCCGTGTCCTCACTATCCTCATACTCAAGGGAAATTGACCTAACATCTACAAAAGACAAACTTGGGACAAAATTCATAAGCTAGCTAGACATTAAAAACCAAGGACAAAACACTGATATGAGTACTTAATAATTATTTTCCAGACTCCTGAATTTTTCCACACGTGAAAGGTGAGAATGACCCCCCCTCCCTTTTGATAAGCCTTGATCTTCCAGTAATTTTTTTTTTCTTTGACTAATTATGTGTCTGCCGCTCCTGGCGGTTTTTCTCAACCGCTCCTAAAACTGTTCTTTACCATGCTGCGTTTGAATTGCTCTGCTCAGACCTGAAGAAGGCTGCCTTGCATTCAAAAGCTTATCTAACTATATCTCAACCAGACAGTTGGTCCAATAAAAGATATCATCTTAAGAAATCTTAAGTCTATTTTAAGAATTAAATACCAGAACAGGACAACTAGCAAAATCGAATTTAAGAATTCATTTCAAATTACTCCTTTAAATTGTGATCTTTTAAACCCCAAGGTTTCAGAAGGTTCCATTTGCAGAGAATGGGGGTCCAGAATTTGGAGAATGAAACAACAGCAAGGACAAGTGTTGACTAAACATCCAAATTCACTAACCAATTTATATAATCTTGCCCACAGAGAATTCTGAGCCTGGTGTTTCCATAGAAAAAACACAGGATCCCCTATTTTAGATAAATTCCTCCTTTGCAATAGTTGCTATCTTGTATAAACCCCAACTCTTGAAAAGCATTACATTTATCATCGCAAGATAAAGTGCTTAGGGGCTTGTATTCTCCAGGAATCACTAAAATGAGTTGCACGACTGCTCGATTACAGAGTCAAATACATTCACAATTTTATTGTGGACTCTGGCAGCAACATTTAAACACACGCCCTAATATTTATATCCAAAAAGAAAGAAAAAAGAATGCAGAAGTGTTAATCTTGTTTTGTAGGTTTTTCCCTTGCCAGTAACATTTTCCATGGGACAACAATGAATTCTGTATATATTTACATATACTTTCATTCTGTTCACCTAAGCATATATGTAATAATAAAAATCTCCTTGGAAAACAGAAGCCTCTAAAACCTATCACATCCACTCTATCTCAAGGTTTACTTGCATGATGACCCCCAACATAGAAATCACCCTGCACTGTTCAAGCCCAGCATTTTGTTTCTGCAAGGCACCTGCAGACCAGCTGCTTTTTGGATGGCAAGTCTCTGTAGCATGAGCTCTGCAAGGTGGGAAATCCTTAATCACTATAAGCTTGGCAGCAGAGAACAACATTGAAAAACCTACTACTTGCATGCAAAAAGACATCCATGGCATTCAAGCTTTGCACCAACATATATTCATTTGAAGTTTGAATGCAAGCTCAACTCCTGCACCTTCCCTACAACTTTACAAAATGAATTTGTTCCTGGGCAGAGGACAACCATAGATAATTTCAGCAATGAAATATCTGAATGACTGAAAACAGGGTCTAATGGATTTGTAGTATGACTTCTGCAGTCATGACCATGTATGAACTAGGTTTTTGTTTTTTTTTTTACATGTTAATCTTCTACAACTGATTATTACAAAGTAAAATGTATCTATCCTATTAGGTAATTTTAATAAAATGCTGGTCATCAAGATTATCTTTTAGTTTGACTGTTTCTGACAAGAAGGATTCACTACAAATTTATTTCCAAGAGGTTGCCTAATGAAACAAAAATGAAAAAAAAAAGCAGTTCAGTAGTCAGACATACGTTACCATCATGGGACTAAATCATGATCCCTACCCAACTGACTGTAACATCTCACTGTGCACTGTACTCCTGAAGAAATAACTGGAAGGCAGAAATTCCAAAACAATCTGTATTTCTGTCACTATTTACATACATTTAAAAAAAAAAAAGGACAACCAGGATGTGGATGATAGCAATTAAGTTCATATATGTAAGCAGTTTACTATCCTTACAATTTTTTTCCCTGCAAGATAGTAAGAGAACATAACTATATCTTACTCATTGTAAGGCTTGAGCAAGACATTAAAAGTATTCAGAGTACATGAACAGAAACAGAACAAGAATCCTACAGTCTGGAAAAAATCAAGGCTTAATACAATTTAACTTCAAAGTGGCCCATGCATGTACGCCAACATGAGATCAACTATTTTAAGCCATCTTAAATTAGGGACAAGGTATTTGAAAGAAAGGTTTATGTATACACATTTCCCATGGAAAATTCAAACCTTTTATACTTCATTCTAGCCTACAAAATACAATTCATTTTCAGAAGGAAAACAAGCAGCTGGGAGAGGGCAGAGAGAGTGGGGGTATGAGGGGGTTGGAAATGATTGGGAGGTTAGGAAGAAAGGAATAGTAGGAGGTTTGACACTATACATTTGCTAAAGTTTGTTTTAAAGTCTTGGCTCCAGCAAACCCCGACAGACATTTGATTCACTTGCTTTCTGTGCAATTTAAAATTACATACCTCTGTAATTACCAGTTTTTCAGACAGAACAGAAAACAGAAAGAAAACAAAATAAAACAACAAAAAAAGAGAGCGTTTAGTATTACAAGCTATATTAAAAAAAATCCCTCTGAATTTCCTGTTGAAGAGAAAGAGCACCCAAAAATATGCACCAAGGAATGAATCTGCTCTTGGTTCATATCAGTGAGAATACCATGAAATTTGACAAAAACATGTTAACAAGAAATAACTTTTTTTTTTAAATCAACAAATCACTTTTGCTTTTACAAAAAATATGGATATTTGTAACACCTAAAAAAAAAACCCAAAGCAAAAAAAAAAAAAAAAAAAAGACAGACAACTGCAATGCAGATCCATGGCAAAGCTTCAAAAGAAAGAAAATAAATAATTAACGTAATAAAAAAAATACAAATATGGACTCATTTAAAGTAACATGCAATGAAAATAAAGTTAGTTG
>JAGPOW010003364.1:18287130-18298907 GCA_030014935.1 Caiman crocodilus
TTTGAAAAAAACATGTAAACAACAAATAAATTTTTTTTTTAAATAAAAAAATCAATTTTGATTTTAAAAAAAATATGGATATTTTTAAAACAAAAAAAAAAAACCCAAACCAAAAAAAAAAAAAAAAAAAGACAGACAACTGCTATGCAGATACATGGCAAAGCTTCAACAGAAAGAAAATAAATAATTCACGTAATAAAAAAAATACAAATATGGACTCATTTAAAGTATCATGCAATGAAAATAAAGTTAGTTGTCATTTTCCTTAATAAAAGATTATGAAATGGGCAAGTGTTAAGGATGACGTATTAGCAGATATTAGAAGCAAACAAATAAGCAAATCCAAGATAATGATACGACCTTGCAAATCCAGCTCACATGCAAACTAAAATCAGTATGCTAAGCAAAAGTGAACTTTATCTAATATGCACACACAGAGACACTGTTATGTATCAGGTTTTTCTATACAGTTTATATTTTGTTTTATAAATAGCAGTTTATATTTCCACTACTAGAAATACACATTGCATTACTACCACAACCACCTCACACACAACTGTTGATCCGCTCTGCAAGAGGGATGCCAACCTTTCTATGCCCAGTATGAAAAACTCCATCCACCCATCTCTTAACCACAGACCAGACTCATTCCATCCACTGTACCTTTCAAAACATTTTAAAAGTTTTATAAGTCTGCTGATTTGGGAACACGATGCTGGAAGACTTGCACCTTGCCTAGGGACAGACGTTCAAAAAGCCTGAACCTGAAATGATTCAATCTTTGCACGTTAGTCCAACCTGGCTAGGCTGAACTGGTTTGTAACTGTATAGACATCCCGTCTGGACCAAGGAAACGTTGGCACATGCCTGCAGTGGCAGGCTAGAAGCTGGGGGGATGCTAGAGCAACCCTCCCTTCCCCTTCTACAGTGCAGAGCTCAGGGGGAGCCTGGCCAGGCCCTGGCAGGACACTCTGATTAGGGAAGGGTCCCTCTCCCTGCACCCCTTGATAACAGAGCATTTAGTTACAGAGCAGGGAGTTACATGGGGAGCTGTCAGCATTTATCAGCCCAACAAACAAAACAAAAGCCTGTCTTCATTAGTTCAAGCTCTTAAACAACTTTTTCCAAGGAAGGAACAAAGGGACATTACCAGCTACCTGTTGATTAGCTCCAAAAAGCCCTAAGCCAACACTGTGCTGTCTGCCTTTGTCCTGTCTCCCACAGCACAGACTAAAGCCAGCATGTGGTATGCTAGCTAATACCGAGAGGTATCTGTGTAATGCAGAGGTGTGGGGGGGATGTTTGAATTAGGGGAGAGTGGGAGAGGCAGGAGGAAGACAGGCAAACCCTGCTCTTTTTGCAGTCTCTGCTGGAGCCGTAGCCAGGAATCAGAGAGGAGGGGCCAGTCCTGCTGGGCTGGAGCACAGGGCATAGCCCCACCCAGCAAAGCATCTGGGATTCTGGGGGACTGATTTAACTTAAACCAGGAAGGGGTCTGGGACAGACCTTGCATAAACTGGTTTGACCCAAATCAGTTAAGTCTGATACTACATTCAATCAGGTTTCTCAAACTGGTTTCAGCCATTTTCAAACTGGTTTATATACACTGAACATCTGTTCTGTTACAGGTTTGAACTAGTTTCTGATCGCTTAAACTGGTTTATGTGTAATGTCTTTCCCTAGCCCTTTTATTTTGGCAGTTATGTTTGTGACACACATTGGTTAAGCTATTGTTAATTCCTTTCTCTGGCAATAGGACCCTGCATATAGTTGATAATTTTTCAGGATTAATTTTGCTGTATATAAAAAACTCAAACAATGCAATGGGTTTGTGTATTAGATTTTCAGGGTTTCCTACCTCCTTCCCACATGCAAAAACAATCCCTGGCCTTGTCTATGAGGGAAAACTTATACCTGTTTAAATTATGAGAAAGTTTGTTCTTAAAAAGTAAGTCATCAACTAGAATCATGGCACACTTCATGTGGACGAACCTTTTTTCAAAGAACCCATAGCTCAAGAGATCCTGTTCTGCATAAGAGGAACCAATGCTATGCTGACGATCCTGTTCTACATTAAACCATTTGCCTAGTTTAACAGCTCTACATTTATGGGAGCAGAACAGTTGAGCAGGTTGATATTTTTCATATGAAAATATTCTCTGTCAAAAATAACCTCACTCACCAAAATAAAAACATTCAAAAATAAGCTAGGTTGTTTATCTTATTAGAAGTCATTATAACAACAAAAAAAATCTGAACAGTAAAACAGATTCAGAAGCACAGCTCAAGCTAAATAACAATTTAACTAAGATCAGTATCTTCAGCATACCAATGGCTCCCCTTTAACACAAGAAGTAATATTTTTTGAAAGTCTCCCGTTGATAATCCTGTTCTACATGAAAGTGTTTAGCAGTAAAACTCCTAACCTGTTTTACATAGATTTTTGTTTTTGACAAAGTAGGTACTATTTTGTCAAGTTCTTTTGTACAATTAACACAACCTTCACTAACCAGATCCATTTACCAGTTGTAGATGCAAGAAGACACCGAGTAAAAAATCAGGACGACAAATATCACTTGATTTTTATTGAAAGTTATGGACCCTCATTGATGGCAAATTTTTGGCCTAGATTAAAAACCAAACAAACAAACTCTGGTATTCTACAGATGATTCAATCTTTACACAGATTACATGAAGTTGTATAGCAGATACATGGTATTTTTCATATAAAGCAAAGGTTTAATACCCACCCAAATACAAAGCAGATGTTACTTCTTCTAAATTGAGACAAGTATTGTTACCATATCCAGAGGTGCCCCAAGCAAGGTGTGGGGTCTGGGGCAAATCAGCTTGTGCAGGGCCCCGCCCCTAGATGCAAGGAAGCTGGTGGTGGATTTCATAGAGAGGCAGGGTGGCAAGTGGCTGGACGTGAAGTTGGCAGCAGAGTCACCACGCCTCTCTGCCCAGCTCCATGAGGCCCCCCAAAGTGCAGTGCCCAGGGTGGTCACCCCAATTCACCCCCTACTAGGGACCTGACCAAATCAAAATCATCAAATTTTCAATGTTAACCTAAAAATATGCATGTGCTACCTATACAAGGGATAGAGAGAAGTTGATTATTTAAGAGATTGCTTATATTACCAAGTTCATATTATGTGTTCAGTGGTTTTCAAACCATGTTCTGTGGAACCCTGGATCTCTGCAATAGGTAAACTGGGATTCCACAAAGAGATTGGGATAATGGTAGAGCAAGCCGGGAGGCACCACCCCACCATTGTTGAGCTGGGTCACCTGGTTCTGCCCAGCTCTCAGCTAGCTCTCAGATGTAGGAGTTCTGTGACAGAAGTAATATAAAAAGTTCTGTGACATTAAGAAGTTGGAAAACCACTGTTTTATAGGGTAACACTCAAGTATGCAGTTTACCAATTTCAGATAGATAAAAAAAAAAAAAGCAGTGAATGTAACCTGAATTCTGACATGGACTCTTTTGGATTTGATTTTGAATAAAAGTGTTGAAAGTTAAGTATCCAAAAATTAGATATAGTTACTAATAAGCTTATTTATTCATTTGTTCATTTGGTTTATATGCTGCCCTCCCCCACAAAGGTTCAGGAAAGCTTACAGTAAGAGAATAAAATAATTTCTAAAATAGGAGAATAACAAGGAAACAAAACAACAGGGAGCTAGACTATCAACATAAAAGTAGAAACCCCCCTAAACAATATTGCAGTCTAGGTTTATGTTAAATGCCTTCTCAAATAGGAAGGTCTTATGATGATTCTGGAAAATGTCCAAGGTTGGGCTCTAGCCTCAAGGAGGGAAATTCCAGAGGAGCAACTACTGTGAGTGACCTCCCACAGGTTTTTACCAAGCAGACCTGGTGTATTGGTGATACTTGCAGGAGGGATGATCTTGGCTGACCTTAGGTTGATATAATTAGTCTCATAAAACAATTTTCTCTGAAATCAAGTTTTGTTTTCAAACTTACTATTGATCCTGAGTGCAAAAAAATATCTGGAACGATACAAGAACAAAAATAGGAAAAAAGTAAGTTGCTCCTGGTTCTATTTTTGTGTATAGTAGATGCTTCTCTTTGGATCACGTAATGTTAAGCTAAAAACAATTAGCCTTCTAAAAATGGATCTGAGGGCTTCCTATTGACTTTTCCATTAAGCTCAATATCATAGCCCTTCACAAACTTTTTAAACAATGAAACAAAACAAAAAATGTAGTGCCTCCAGATGCTATACAAAGGAGGAATTAAGACCCAATGAGATTGACACTAAATACTGGGGGGGGATAGGATTCTTTGCTCCGAAGAATTTATCTTTATTTTTGACAAAAGCAGATAAAAGAAAGGCGAGGATCTGGTAACAAAGAAATAAAAAGTAGGGGTGAACCAATAAAGATTTTCTTGGCCACTACTGATAGCCAAAAATTAACCAACCATATTGGCCAATACCGATCCAATAACCAATATTCAGTAATAGTGCAAGGCATTTTAAACTACTGACATAAAAAAATCTTTTTGTTAATTTGTTTTGCATTTATAAACACACGCATGCGCTTCCTGCCTGCTCTGGCCCTTGCTGAGGAAGGTGGTTACCACCTTATTCCCATGCAAGTTGTCCCCTTGCCCCACCCACAGCTCCTACCCTCTTCCCACGCAACTTGCATTGCCACCCTGAGCAGGTGGGATAGACCCTAGTGTGGACTGTGGCACTAGGCACATTTAGAGCCCAGAGCACACTGCTATATCAGTGCCAGCAGGTTCCACACAGCTGAGCTCCTGCATCCACTGCAGAGATGCTACTTTTGCAAAGGCGCCTGATGCCCAGCAAACTGGGATGTCACTTGTGCGACACCTTACCTTGCTCCTGTGTAGCCCAACATCTCCACATCAGCCCCGGTGCTCAGACCCCTGCTGCATGCATAGCATTGCCATGGCAGCAGCAGCAGGAGCTGATAACAGTCCCTTTGTTCCTAAGCGCAGTGCCCTGCAACTTCTCCCCAGCACTCCCTTCCCCTCCTGCTGCCTGCCAAGACCTGTAGTTTGTCATGGGCTCAGGCTGATGGTGGGGCATGGGGACCAGACTATGCTTGCCAGGGTGTTTTGGGCATACGGCCATAATTATGGGCAACAACCAAAAACACCAAGTAACATCACTTCTCCTTTTATCAGTGCCAGGCCAATAGACAACTCATAAATCAGTGCACCCCTAAAAATAAGTTTTGTACAGCAAATAGTAGCTATGTTTTATTTATCTATCATTTCTGTAATATCTTCCTTGCCGAGAGCAAGCTGTTTGACTATACCTTTCACTAACACCTCTCTTTCTGGGCTGGAACATTTATTCTACTGCCCTTCGGTAATTCCTTCTGCATATTGTTGCCATATTTCAACAGTCAATGTCCTTTTTCAAAATACACTTCTTTAATGAAACATTATTCATAAGTTAACTAAAACAAATCTTAACCATCATGATGTGCACTATCCCTCACAAGCACCTCTTAGTTTGCATCGTCATCACCTCTTCACTCCCACGAAGGTATTTGCACAGTATATTTCATCCTAGTCTTATTTTCAGCTTCCACTTTTGTAAACGGAACACATCTGATTCATGCACTTTATCCATTACCACAGACTAGAACCAGAGAGGTATAAATTGTAGTGATCAGTAACATTTCTGTCTGACCAACAGAAATCAAAGTTATACTGGGATGTTCCATTTAAGAGGTTTTGTAATATCCAGGGATCCTGGTTTTCCCTGATAAAAGAAATTGCAAATTCTCCAATTAAAAATTTCAAAATCTCCGATTAGAACCCCCAAATCCATAATTAAAATGAAAAGCCATTATATATGCACGCACGCGCGCGCACGCACGCACGCACGCACACGCACACACACAGGCAGACAAGGTTATTTGGGTGAATCTGATATCTTTTATTATACCAACTTAAATGGGTGGGGGAAAAAAATTTTGGCAAGCTTTGGGGCTTAAAAAACCTTTGTCAGGTGTGTGCAGGCAGCAGATTGCGGCTCTGCCCCAACTCCTTGCAGCGGTAACAGCATGGTCCCAATCCGAGGCAGATCATGATTGTGCCCAGGCACCAGACCAAGATGCTCCACCACAAGATCCCAGAGGCTCCTGAGCAGCCCCCTGCCCTGCCAGCACAGTGACTGGGGTCTCCATTGAGACCACCCCTAGTCATGTGGGCAGGGACTGCTGGGAACTGGAGTCCAACTGCTGACCAGATCTGCCACTGCGTCCACCCCTGCTCTAAAGCAACACTTGTTCCTTGAGATGTGTATGTCCATATATTGGGATCCACCCTAACTACATCTCATGCTTGCAAACCCCAAAATCTTCTGAACTATGTTTATTAGACTAGGCATGTAGCCCATACAACAGCATAGAGGACAAAGAATACAAAGCAAGAATGAAAGTCATTCACATATCACAACATCCTTTAAGGCTAAATTGGTAAAAGGAGCCCTCTCAACAAGGAGTCTACAGAGGTGGGTCATAAGAACAGAGTGAGGTCCATGCCGAGGAAGTTTCTTCAAGTGATGGCTAAAGCATGCATCAAGAAAGCTGCACTTTGGGCATAATGCTTGATAATTCATGGTTCAAAACCATGGGAAGAACAGTCCCAACGAAGTTTAGCTTCTTTGGATTTTTTCAGCCACTATAACCTTTCCCAGGCCTCCTGAAGATGAGCAACTTTAGAGTAAGATGGCATAAAACTGTTCAAAGTCCCTGGATAGGACCTCAAACCATTTTCCCATACCCAGTGAAATACTGATAAGTAAAGCAGAGTGTGCCAAAGACATCTGGCAGCATTCATTAAGCTCTCATTTACTAGCAGGACAGTATAAGAAAGCCCATAGTTGCTCTACCTTTTACATCCTCACACAGGAAAAAAAGAAAAATTTAAAAATAGAAAGCAGCACAGAGTACATATACAACAAAGGATATAAAATTTGTAAGAGTCCAAACTCAGGCATGGTAGGTACATGTGTACCATGGATAGATACATACTTAAAAGAAAAACCATTTATTTATAACCTTTTTCTGGAAATCTATCATAAACAATACACTACCATGAGTTTAGCCTCCCGAAAACATCTATAAAAGAAACTACACACTGATTTTTACATTTCTCCATTGCCCCCATGATGGAACAATAAAATCTTGCTAAAAGCAGGTTTTTCCATCTGAATCCCACATACTCAAAACTTCAAGGTTTAATTTTTAAAAAGAGATGGCATGGTGCTTTGTGGTTTTAATCTTAACTATTTTTCAGATATTTCATAAACCACATGCTTTACAGACAGCACCATCTTAAATCTTGACACCACACTGCTTCCTAAAAGCAGTGTAAAAAAAATCAAGTTAAAGAATTATCTTTAATATTAGTTAAAATCTTTAATATTAGTTCTGCACATATGGCTTCAGTTTCAGAAGTGGTTTACAGAGTGATTCAAATACAAAGAGTTAGAGTACTAAAGGAACACTGTCAATTTTCTTAAACAGCTACAGTAACTCAGTTCAACTTTAAAAACAACAAAGTAGTTACAACATAGGGTGGCTGACCTGTGACATGCTACAGGTGGCATCGGCACCCTCTGTTTGTGGCACACAGCAAATTAGATAGGAAGCAGAAAGCAAAAGCAGCATATTGGGCAGGGTAAGGGGATGGGGCACCTGGGCATAATGTAGGGCTTAATTTGTGGCATGCCTGCAAAAGGCCCCTGTTGTTACAGTAGATGTTAAGGTACTAGAATGACAGGCAACAGTATATACAGGGCTGCCCAATTTCCAAGCAGCCAGTGGTCACAAGCTGAGCGTTGCCAACTAGGATTCCCACCCAGCCTTAATTGGGCAGGATACTCCTAAAACATAAATACATGTTTCCTTTGCTTTTTGAAGGTTCTGTATGTGGAAATTCACTCTTATGTAATGACACTTTTTATACGAAAAATTCATTACATGCGAGGTAAATTCACTCTTATGAGATCAGTGTGGTGAAAGCCCGCAATTGGCTGCTTTGTGCGGTGCATTGTGGGAGTGATGCACACCAAAATATGGTCTCCTGTGTGCAGAGCCATTGGGGAAATCAGGGCAACCGCCCTGGGCCCTGTGCTTTGAGGGGCCCCATGGAACCAGGCAGAGGAGCAGCAGCAGTGCAGACCTGGGCAGAGTGGCAGCTTCACAACCATTCACTCACTACCCCCACCCCCACAAGCGCAGCAATTTCTTCAGGTCCAGAGCCCATAGGAGTGGGGGCAGGGCCCCACACAGGCTGATTTGTGTGGATCTGTGTGGATTGGGTCACCTCTGTCCGTGCGGATCTGTGCTCTTCGCTTGTTGTCTGCAACACACGTTTCTGTACTTGCCATCCCCATTATGAGAGTGCCCTGTGCTTGTGTGTACTGTCTGCTGTTGGCAAGTACCAAGGTTGTCTTTTAAGTAGTAGAAATGGGTTGGGGGTCAGTACAGTCAAGGTATTGGACTGTATCCCTATTTGTCACATTGTAAAGTGGGTTCCCTTTAGGTGAAGTTAAGTTATGTGCTGCTTTCCAGGAAAGCATGTACAGCATAAAGCAAGGGAAACCTGTATTGAGTCATGGTGATCTCAGGCTGAAGGACTCCAGGACAGCATTTGCCCCAGAATCCCCCCGACACACTCAATTTATACTATGGTTCCAGTATCATGTGCAGGGATCCAGGTTTTCTGTTTCCTGTGGATCAACTCCTTTGCAGGAAAAAACCATGGGAAACCTTGTAGGCATATGTGGCCAGCAATACAAGTCCAGGTAGTGGTGGAAAGCAGCACCCCCAGCTTCCTGCAGGTAAGGCCATGGGGTGGGGCATGGTAAGGGAGGAGATTGGGCAAAGTTGGCAGCTGGGACTAGAGGCACTGCCCAGCCGAGGTAGTGCCCAGGGCCCGAGTAGGAATATGGCTACAGGGCCCAGTCAAGGAGTGGGACAGAGCCACAGGTGGCTCACCTGGGGCAGGGAAGTGGCCAAGGGCTGGCTCCCCACCACAATGCACATTCCCAGGGAGGGGGAACATGGGGAGGCATATGTCACCCCAGATTTTTGAGGGGCAGAGGAAGATGTAGACTGAGTTGGTAATTTTGCACATACTGCATAGCTTGCACCAGTAGGGACTGCACCGGGGCCATGTTCCCCTCCCTCCCCACCCCATAGCCACACAACAAATGGATGAATCCCCACAAAAATCTCTGCACCATATGCCCATGACCCCCCTCCACCACACACCTGTAAACCCTACAGTGCACCACAAAACCCAAGACTACCCCTAATCCACTAGACTGCACAGCTACATCCTTCTGTTGCATTATGCAATCCACTACTGCAGCATACAGCTGCACACCCAAGCCACTCCACCCCCTGTTGCACCACAGGCCTCAGACTCACCCTCAGCTTACCATGCTACTGCACTACCCTGCCCTCTAGCATGGGGGCCAAAACAGCAGCCAGAGAAGGGAGCAGGAGTACAAAGATTCTGGCTGCTATTGACCAATGGGGAAAGTGGCAACCAGACAGGAGACTGGGGACCATGATTTAAACGTCTGCAGGCTGCATGCAGCCCCTGGGCTGCTACTTGGATAGCAGTGGCATAATACACAACTATAGGTAAGATCAAATAATTAAATAAGATAAATTATTAGATTAGGCCCCCATGCCATTGTGCCAGCCTACCAAGACCAGAGTTCTACATTTCTCACACTAGTGGCCAATCCTTATCAAAGGGTCAAGTGGAACACAACATTTTCTCTCCGCTATAACAAACTGGTTATTTTATCCACTTGTAGAATGATTTTTATTTTAAAACAATAAAATGTAAAATTTAAGAAAATATAAAGTAGGTAATTATTGGCTATACTAGACATACAAATGGTCACTGAAGTGTTTTTGAAAATGCAATCTTTTGTTTCCCAAAAAGATAACCAACAGCTGGTTTGGCCAATGTCTTCATCTTTATTGGTTTCTGATAAGATAGCCTATTACTTCAAAACCTAGATATATGAGAAAAAATTTACTTGACTGTCATGATTTGTAACTGACTTTGTAAATGTATTTAAGTTTTACTTTCCCCTGGAAGTTGGGCCTCTAATCCCATTAGCAGCTTTTCAAGGTCTCACATGAAGTCTTGTCCATGTTTCCTTGGAGACTACTATAAAAGGTTTATAGTTTACCATGAACCTTTAAAATTATGAAGAGTAAAAGGCAGGCAATTATTTGAGTTGGGGGGCCACTTAGGGAGTTTTGGTGAGCTGTTGCAGGCTGGGTCACTCTCCCCCTTTCCTTTCCCCCATAACTACTCACCAAAGCTCCATAAAATGGTAATTACTAGACTGGCCTGAGTGCACTGGACAAAGCAGCAGAACCAGCCACATGTACCACAGCCCAGGTTGCCCCCTGTGCCTGGCAGGGCCAACGGACCCACTGTGGGCTGGATAAAATCCCTCGGTGAGCTAGATGCAGCCTGTGGGCCATATCTGCTCAGCCCTGAGTAAGAGCCACATGATGCATCTCATATTTCACAGAAGCTTCATGCCATTCATTTTTATCCACAAATCAACGTCCATAAGGCTGGAAGTGCCTTTAATTTCATTGGATTATAATGTACAATCCTTCAACAGTACACACAGGCACTGCTACTGACAATGCAAGGTTTATACAAATTAATTACTGACTACTGATTCAAATCTAGGTCTGACTAGTTCTAATTTACAGCGAAATAAGCAAATCCCTGTTGGTGTTACTTTTATCCAGTTCTTTATTTATAAACTGCCAAGGGGAGCATAAGTCCCCAGGCTGCATATCTAGTTCCCCAACCAGAGAACATAAAACCCTTTTCAGGATTATGAGAGCCTGAGAAATCCCTTGACTCACCAAATGAGCCATGATCAGTTAAAAAGGCCGAGTCATCCCAGTGGACAAAATATTGTTTAGTCTGGCAAGACAGCTAAAATATCTGTTAAATAAAGGGAGAAGCTCAGGAAGAAGATTCTTGCGTATTATATACAGGCTTTAAAGACCATGACAAACTACTATGTTCACTTATTGAAGGCAGAGGAAAAAAAGTCAAGAACACAGGCAGTTATGCAAAGCATACAGCTTACCCTCTATAAACTGTTTCTTTGTCACTTCCACAGCAATAACTATCACCTAGGTAGACAGACAGCAATAAAAATCAAAAATTGGTTCTGCCCTTTTCCTACCAAGCTTTGACTCAGAGGTCCCAGATTTGCCACAGAATGTGGTCACCATGTTCATATTTAAACAATTATTCACGTTGGCAGCATGTCAAGACTAAATATTTAGCAAACTTACATAATGTTTGTTCATGAAATATAATCTAAGATATTGGTCAATTTCATATATAATAAATATTCTGTGAAGAGTATTACTTTATTCAACACAAATGCTATGTTCCAAACAATATGCAGAAGTTTGATGCAAAAAAGTATTAACATCACATCCATTTTAAGACAGAATACATGCACAGAGTTGTCTGAATCAATGCAAAGTTTATATCTTGGCCAAAACAGAAGTGACATTTTTTACTTATTATTGTTTATGTACTCTGGCTGTACGGTATTACCATCTGTCTTTATTAAGACTTCCAATAGTTTGATCTTAAGCTGCAGATTTTAAAGTTACACGATTAGGCATGAAAAGCATATTTAAATAAATGTTCTAGACCTCAGGTTTCTCTCTCTCTCTCTCTCTCTCTC
>JAGPOW010003364.1:18304066-18324790 GCA_030014935.1 Caiman crocodilus
AGGTTAGATAAGCATCTAGCTGGGGTCATCTAGACCCAGCACTCTTTCCTGCCTATGCAGGGGGTCGGACTCGATGATCTATTGAGGTCCCTTCCAACCATAGCATCTATGAAAAGACGATTGGTCACAAAGCTTCCTCACTTGCATTGACGAGCTCTATTTGACTCAAGAAGTCTCTGGGCTGACAGGAGGGAAGGCGCTGCTAGATCTGGTATTGACTAAAGGGGATGATCTAATCAGTGCCCTGAGGATCGAAGGAAAGCTTGGCAGCAGTGATCACAAATTGATCACTTTCTCTATCCATCGCAAAGCTGGAAAAAAGTCAGCAATGCAGAAATCCTCGACTTTAGGACAGCTGACTTTCACAAGCTCAGGAGGTTGGTTGTTGAGGCCCTGAGACACCATGATCTGACAAGAGAAATCCATGACGAGTGGTCGCTTTTTAAGGACACGATCCTAAAAGCTCAAGGGAAGTCCATTCCAGCCAATAGGAAAGGTAGCAAAAGGGCTGGAAGACCCCCTTAGCTCAAGAGGAAACTCCTACATCTGAAAAGAGAAGCTTATAAAGGGAAGGAAGTCAGGAACTGTCACTAAGGAGAATTATGCAACACTGGCCTGCACCTGTAAGGAGTGGACCAGAAAAGCCAAGGCTGAAACCGAACTCAAACTGGCTACAGGAAACAAGGACAATGAAGAGTCCTTCTACAAATACATGGGAAGTCAAAATAAAAACAAGGGCAACAATGGACCCTTGCTGAACCAAAAGGGGGCAGCTAACAATCAACAGTTAGGAAAAAGCAATTTCTTTGTTTCAGTTTTCCACCAGCCCAAGGGAATCACCCTGCCTGACAGCATGCAGGACTACCAGAGTAATGGCAATCATTCTAATATTATAAAAGCACCTATATCAAAGAAACCATCAACAGCAGGCTAACGGAAGGCAACATTCTGAGAAAGAGTCAATATGGCTTCACTGTGGGTAAGACTTACCTGACCAACCTAATTTCCTTTTATGGCCAGGTGACATCACCTAGACAAAGAAGAAGTTTATGTCATATATTTAGATTTCAAAAAAGCCTTCAACTTGGTCTCACACGCTGTCCTCATGGTAAAAATGGGGAAATGTGGCCTCAGCAAACTTACAGCCCAGTGGCTGGGGTACTGGCTCCATGGTCAGACCCAGAAAGTGACAACATGGCACATGGTGACCAGTGGTACTCCCCAGGGCTAAGTACTCGAAACAGTACTTTTTACTATATTCATAAATTATCTGGATTCGGTGTCAGAAGTGGACTGGCTAAGTTCATGAAGGAACCAAATTATGGAGAAGTGCAGTTACTCTAGAGCAGTGTTTCCTCAACCCATGGAATGCATCCCACTGGTGGGACGCAAAGGTCGTCTAGGTGGGACAAAAAGTTTTGAAAATAATTACAGTAATACCTCAGTGAAGCCTCTGGAAGTAAAGCACAGGAGCTGCGCAGGGATCTTCTGGCCATCACTTGCCCAGTGCTGCCCTGTGAAACACCTACAGCAAGGACAGAAGCTGCAGCAAGGACAGTGGCAGAGTCAAAGTCAAAAATCAAAGTGGCAGCAAGAACAAGGGATGTGTTGCCAGGGCGGGGGGCGGCAGCAGCAGCTCACAGCGAGATCCCCGCTGTCCCCAGCCATGTGGGGTCATGCCCACAGGGTGGTGGAGGCCCAGCAGGAGGGAAGCAGGAGCTCATTGACTAGTCACCAGGGGACACCTCCCCCCCTCGTCGTTTAGCATGATGGGACCAGGGTTTTTGGAACCAATGCATGGTGGGAAGTAAGGTACGAAAGGCCACTGCTCTGGAGGACAGGCTGGCAATTGAGGCTGACCTAGACAGGCTAGCAAGGTGGGCAGATAAAAACTTGATGCCATTCAAAAATGGAGAAATGCAAGGTGCTCTACCTTGGGAGAAAAAAACCCACATCATACTTAGAGGCTTCGGAATACTTCTTTTAGAGTTTTGGTGCTACTGAGTGTAACTTGGGGGTCATAACTGACCACATGATGAACACAAGCAACCAATAGGATGCTGCAGTCAGCAAAGCAAGTAAAACTGTGGCTTGCATCTACAATGAATCTTAAGCAAGACCCAAGAAGTCATCCTCCCACTTTATTTGACCTTGGTGAGGCTGTAGCTGGAGTACTGCATCCAATTCTGGGCTCCACACTTTAGAAAGGATGTGGAGAAGCTTGAGAGAGTCCAGAGGAGAGCCACGCACATGATCAGAGGTCAAGAGAACAGGCCTTATGAGGAGAGGCCAAAAGGCATAGGACTTTTCAGCTTGGAGATGCAAAGGCTCAGGGATGACTTGGTGGCAGACTATAAGTATGTAAAGGGGTGTGCATCAGGAACTGGGAGAACATCTGTTCACTAGGGCTCCCCAAGGGAAGACAAGGTCTAAAGGTCACAAGCTGCTTGAAAAACGTTTTAGACTGGACATAAGGAAAAACTTTACTGTCCAAGTCTTCAGTCTGAAACAGACTCTCCCCAGAAGTGGTGCAAGCACCTACTCTGCTTACCTTTAAGAAACGCCTGGATGCTTATCTTGCTGGAGTGAACTAACTCCAGCCGACTTCCTGCCCCAGGGGCAGGGGGCTGGACCCAATGATCTCATAAAGGTTCCTTCCAGCCCTAATGTCCATTGCTTTGACAGCAGCAGTGTGAAGCTTGCTGTGACACCATGCAGTGCCTGGAGATTCTTATAAGGGTGTTGTGGGTTGCCATGCACCTACATTTTTAACAAGACAAACCCAGAGATTTCAAATAGGAATCCAGTGTCAAGAACTTTCTGACCTGTTGTGGTCCTTCTGAGCTCTCTCCTCTTTTCTGTAGTCAAAAAACAAGCGGAAGCTAAGAACTGGTATTTTCCAACACATGCGTCAAGTCTAATAAGGGGCAACTGGAGTCAGACATCACTGAGAACCACTGATGCATACACAGTGGGCGCATCAGTCATTATGACACATTTATTTAGAACTTGTACTACCAGACATTTTTGTATTGGCAAAACATAGGAAAGCAGTATCAAATCTGTTGGTCCAAGCCTGCAAAACACTGATGCCTATGCTGCTGCCCATAGGTTTGCTGAGCTACAACACAGTGTATACTGAATAGCCCTGAGTTTTCACTGCCATCATTAAAAGTCTGAGGGGTAGCAACGAATTGAAGAAAAAGTGATTTTCATCCTGCTGACACCTAGCAATGCTATTAGCAGTAACAAAATGTCAGCACTTAACCTATTCTCTACAGAGGACTCAAAATGCTCATAGTGGGAAAGGACAGAGTACTGATGACATCCACCTAACATCAGCACTTTGAAGAAAGGGCTTAGTAAGAAACAGCAGGAGGATTAAGGAGGACTAAGTAACAGACGCAGAGGATACTCAGATAGACTCCCTTCCCTAAGAGCAACCAGATGGATTTGGGGAAAAAGGGAAAGGAAGAGAAATACTGGAGACGATATAAACAGAAAATAACTGTGGAAATAAATATTGAAGATAAGAGTCATGTTCAAGTTTAAAGATGGAGTGAAATCAGGAAGGGCTCCTGCTAAACCAACAGATAAATAGTCACAAATTTAAGAAGCAACATCCTAGAACTTAAAGCTAGATATAGGGGTTTAAACACTATAATGCCCTTCTTTCTTCTAGCCAAGCCCCCATACCTGAGAGGATTAGAAATGTCTATGTCAGCACAAGATAACCCACTGTGGGATCATCTTTCCAGTGCCAAATATGTCACTTGTAGACAAATTCTATCAGAAGAATGATGCAAAGTAATTGTACCACACAGGAGGATCTGGCTCAACTTCTTCACTTTTCTTCTTACTAGATGCACATTTCTGTACGATTAACTAAACAGCAAATAAACATGCTGATTTTTTTTCAGGATATTTTGCCTCCTGAAACAAAGTATTTGTAATGTGAATGTATTAAAATATTTGATAATAAACAAAGGAACAGATTTGTCCTAATGCAACTCAATTCATCAGGGATATATTTGGCACAAAGCAACTAGTGACAACAGTAGTACTCTACATTTGGTAATCTATATAACTAAAAAACAGGGTCAGCAAAATGAGATCAGTTACCTGGAACTTAAGGACAAAAGCACTTGAACAATTGTGCCTACAGGACAACTATAGAGGACTGAAATATTATATGTTCATTTACAGTTTGAACAGGATGCAGGACTTCACTTGAAATGGCAGAGCTCTAACAGTATCCATGTGCAAATGCTTAAGGAATGAAATAGGCCTTCTCTAAATTTAAAAGAAGAAATAATCCACTATAAACAATTAGCCCAAAAATACATGAATATCTCCATGGCTACAAGTTGATTCTTAGAAGCCCTTCTATTTAACATAACACTTCTCCTATCTATGAGAAAACTCAGTCAGGAAGTGTTCAATTCCAGCTAAAGAGGTATCCTACAAAGTCAAAGCAGTTCTGAAATATGCCAGCTTTTAGGAATTACATCCATGATGACAAATTCAGTATCTTGCCCTTGCTGCTTTATTTACTGATGTTCCTCAGGATTAAAAAAAAATGGCCTGCTCTTGCTACAAAACCAGGTGATAACTCCCACTTTATTCAGAAAACTGATGAACTAAAAGTCTAGTATCTAATGCTAATATATTTTCAAAGATATCTAAACAGAAGGGACCTGATACCCTAAGAATTTATCATAATTAATGGAAAATTACTCTAAGTAAGCTAAGCTTTTTTTGTCCTTCTATGAAACCCATCTCAATAGACTTCTGATTTTGATTTAAGTATATATTAAGCCATGTGTTTGCCTTCAAAACCTAACACTTGCTTTTATTGAAATTTTAAAAAAGTTTTCTAGAAAAACAGTTACCAAATCTATTATTTATGCAGGAAGGAATTTGAAAGTTGAATTCTTCTTGTTTCTAAAAAAAATGCAAAATTGAAAAAAAAAAAAAAGAAGAAGAGAAGCCCCTCTCCTTCCCATATTTGGAATGAAAACAACATACACAAAAAGGAAGAAAAATATAGATGCTGGGACAGCAACCATGAAAAATACATGATACTGTAAAAAGATCAGCACACAAGGGCAGATTGTACAAGAGCAGCAGTATACTTTTTCATCACCTGTAGATTTCACATAAATACCCAGTACACAGAGGTATGACAAGAGATGACTAAAGAAAACCAAGAAGTAATAAAATACTGTACAAAAATATTTGGGTAAAGTATGGTAGGCTGTCCAAAACCATAAGTTACCATAATCATAAGGATCCTACAGATTTATTTATGGTAACTTTACAAGAAGATTTCAAACAGAGCTGGTCAGAAATTTCTCATACAAATACAGCTTCATTAAGAAATGGTTGTCCACTGAAACAAAAACATCTCTGGTTTGAAGACCTTTGTGCAGATTAGGATTCCTGACTCCAACCAGTCATATGATGGCTTGAAAGTCTGCTACCATGAAGTTGGACATCACAGAGTCCCAGCTTTCATCAGAAAACATGTCTCAGTTCTGCAACAAGAACCAAAATTACCTGGCGCAGGAACCAGCCAGCTTGGAAGTCTGGAAACCGCGGGGTCCTTAGCTTATCTCAAAACCACAGAAGCTAAAAGCTCTTTCACCTCAAACAGCACATTATCAACACGTTCTGAAAATGTTTTAATTGCACATCTATCCACAGTCAGGCCTCTACTACTTGACACAGACCACTGATTCTCAACCAGGGTGCCAAAGCACCCTAGCATGCTGCGAGATCTTTTTAAGAGTGCTCCCGAGTGCTGCACAATATTAGTACCATCAGGTATGGAAACAACTACACACAGTTCATAAGATAAACCCACAAGCTTCAAATAATAATTCAGTGGCAAAGCATTCTGATCTGCTGTGGTCCAAGTTCTTTGCAACAGAATTGCTCTACTACTTTTCTGTAGTCAAGAAACAAGTGAAGGCTAAGAGACATCTTGAGTTGAAAAAAGGTTGAGAGCCACTGATATAAATAGACATGTTAACTATCAATGTAATAATGCCTATTTTGGTACTGTACGTAGCCAATCAGGAAAGGACAAAAAGCACATACAACAGGCCCAATCCTGTTCCCACTGTAGCGAATGGAAGCAAAACTAGGCTCAAAACTATCCACAACAAAATTAAATTCTGCTTCAGCTCATTTTCTTTACAGGAAAACAAAGAGTTTGAGGTAATTAAGCTATGCAAGAAATTTGAATGAGTAGTGATAAGCCTTTGAAGCAAGAATGAGACAAAGAATATTAGGTCATTCAAGACGGGACATTTTTCACGACATAACTCACGCAAAACTTTACAAAAACACTGTCATGACAGTAGTTCTGGCAATTCACAAGATAAACCAATTTTAAGATTTTATTCCTTGAAAGGAAAGCTAGATACAACCTTAACTATGGGGCAGCTACAGTCTCTTCATAAGTTGGATTTTTTTTTAAAAGTTAGGGAGTAACACGACTAAGAAAAACCAACTGTAACATGAAAGGGAAGTGTCATACCCTAGTATGTCCCTCTTCTTAGTAATCAGTTTACATATTTAACCCACAAGTTATTCCTTCAAAATCCACAAATCAGCACGCTTATCCAACGTTTCTATATGCCCTGGTCCTTTCACAATAGAGGAAAACCATCACTCTCTCCATGGAGCCCAACACTACCACTTGATCATCTCCTCCTTGTAAGAGTGATGCAAAAGATGTTTTGCTGCAGGTAGTCTAGACTAGAAATGACCCATCTGCCATGCAGTCAGACCACAAGCTGTCTCTCTCATCTCAAATATCTACCATCTCCTTGGCCATTCAATTCCCTTCCCCCACAAAAAGCCACACAAAACAACATCCTACTTGACGTACAACACACACCAAAACGACACTGTCAAAAATCTAAATCGCATTGGAAAAGACAGGGTCCATCTCCTAGGCTTCTGTAGCTCTTTTTTTTTCAGAAAGCAGAAGTGGAAAAAAGATAAATAAGTTGTATTTTATTGTCTGTCTTTTTCTTGTGTAACACGTATTATTCCCTCTTGATGATGCCAAAAATTCCTCCTCTCTAGTTTGGGTCTGGGAAGCTTTCCAAGCTGACAAGGAATTTCCACCTCCCCACTTCTCCACCTAACCTGACAACTGCCCCACAGCCTGGCCCATCTGTCTCATCTATCAGACAGCACTAAGAAGAGGGAAAAAGATGATGCTGTATATGAAAAAGACATACAGCGAGCCTAGAAAGAAGGCTCACCTCCATGTCATGCATCAACTAAAACAGTGGTTCCCAATCTGCAGTATGGGAACCACCAGTGGTATGTGGACAACCCATCAGTGGTACGCATTAATAGATTTATAATTACTTTACATGACAAAACTTTGCGCACCACTCATATCAAATGATACAACTGTAAGTACCACCAGCAATCTGTCAGAGTTTGGGAATCGCTGGACTAAAACAGGAGAAGTGGAAATGCCTGCCGAATTAGTCACCTGTGGTAACCTAGACATGCAAATCATCACACTGATTTAAATGCCTCCCCAGCCCATCACTTCTTTCAAGGATCACTGCAGGAATATGCAGTTTTTGGAAGGCACTCCAACTGAATTTCACTCAGATCTTTGGTCATCCAGGCCTCTAAGAAGATCATAACAGAATACTCCCTGCTCAGTCTTGCACACCAGCCCCTAAATAGCATAAGACTTCCTGCAGATGCAGAAGCACTCTTAAAATGTTTAAGCCCCTGTGCCAATACAATTCCTTTAAAACCTTAAAACAAAGGAGGCATGCTACTAAACTTAAAAGATGCTATTCACATTAAAAGCATGTCAGAACTTTCAAACTGTCCAGAACATGTTTTTCAACGTTAACCATGAGGTACATCAACTGGTGCCCAGTTATCAAAAACCATTCTTTCCCATTCCATAAGGAGCCAAGGCACACCACCCACCCCTCCAACAAAAAAATTAAAAAACCCCACCCAACCCTCAATCTTATTAGTTTAATATTTTAGATGCCTTTTTGTGGTATTCACAAATCATTCAGTTTAACACATTAAGAAGATGGCAGGGAATGCATTCTGGCAAGATCATCCTTGGTATATGTTGCATAAAAATATAGGTAGTGTTTTCAGGTTAAGACATGACCCAATGAATTACTTAAAAGTACACAAGCTGCTGCATATTTAATCTAACTGATAGAGTCCCAACTACATGTTCCATCAAAAATGCAGAATACGGACATGATGGATCTGACAGATAATGTACATTTTATGGTCTCACATAAAAGGTGTGTTATAATGATTTTTATTTAAGCAACATTACCAAATTCCTGACACAACCCAATCAGACTCATGTACCTCTTCTGCATACTGGCAAAAGATATAGCCACATTTGGAAATCCCGTTTTTTTTCCCATTTTCTCCTTCAAAGGAAGCATTTTCTCTTTGGCAAGTCAACATTCTGACAAGCAAACAATTAATTTCTTGCCCTTGGAATTCTTTCTATAATGGAAAAATAAAACACCTGAAATTTCCAAAGTTAGTTTATATAGAATTTTTTTTACCGGAAGACCCCAAATTCACTTCAAAGAATAATTATAAATAAAAATAAATAATATTGATGATCCAACTATGTCTAGGTATTTTTAAAAATAAACCAACAAAATTCGGTTATAGTAGATACAGAATGCCACCACCAGGCTCAGCACCATTGTACAGTGCCAAACATGAACATATAATAAATGGTGGCCCTTTAATCATCTTATCCCTTACGTCTATGGAACAAATAGTCTGCCCGGGGCCAAGCTAACAAGTATAACAGGGTGCACATACTTCTCAATCGCTCATTAGCACAGGCAATAATTATAACTTTCCCCCTGCTTAATCACTAACCAAGGTCCAGTTATCAGAACGTTACAAAGCAGAGGTGAGTTTGGAAGAGGGACTTTGAGTGTGACAGAATAGATTCATAGATTTTGACTACAAGCTTTTCCCCCCCATGTGTGACAGATTAAACACAAGTGATTATCAGAAAAAATAGGTCAAGGTTGTCATCACTGCCAAAATAAAAGCATGTGTTAACTCTGCAATAGCATCCAAACCACAGATTAGGGGTCAGCAACAGCAACCCCCAGTACGTGCGCCAAGCATGGCATGCGAAGCCATTTTGCTCGGCACACCACAGCTAGTCCCAGCTCTAGGTAGCTACTGCCAGAAACAGAGCCCGGGCTGCTCCCAGCAAGGTTTGCAGCATCCCAGTTGCCTGCTGGGAGCAGCCTGGACTCCCAGCTGGCAGCAGCTATCCAGACCTGGAGCCACCTGCAGGCAGGAGGCTGCAAACAGCTGCTCCAGGCTCCAGAGCCCCAGCATCAGGTCTGTACCGGCACATGCACACTTCAGGATGGACAGCAAGGGAGGAGCCCGAGGCAGCACAGCCCCAGTCTCTCTCCTACTCCCAGCAGAGAGCTGGTGACTGGGCTCCAGAGCCTGGCACAGCTGTTTGTAGCCAGCCTGGGCTCTGGGGAGCTGCAGCAGGAAGTCTGCAAACAGCTATGCCAGAGTCCACAGCTCTGGCATCAGCTCCATGCTGTTGGTGATAGAGCAGACAGCGGGGCAGTGCAGTCCACCCCAAGGTGTGCACACAGTCACTGCCAGTATGGAGCTGATGCCAAAGCTGTGGAGCCCGACAGGCGCTTGCTGCAGCCAGCCTGGGCAGCTACAAACAGCTGAGCCAGGCTCTGGAGCCCAGTCACCAGGTCTGTACTGGGAGTGGGGGAGACCAGGGCTGCGCTGCCTCAGGCCCCTCCCCCACCACCTGCTCCAAGGCGTGGGTGCATGTTCAGGTTCAGAGCCGATGCCAGGGCTCAGGAGCCTGGCACAGCTGTTTGCAGCCTCCCAGCTGCAGCCAGCCCCAACTCTGGCTAGCTACTGCCAGCCGTGAGCTTGGGCTGCTCCCAGCAGGCAGCTGGAACGCTGCAAACCCTGCTAGGAGCAGCCCGGGCTCCAGCAGCTACCCATAGCCAGGGTAGCTACTAAGAGCCACAGACCTGGGCTGGGGGACAAAACTGGCAGCAGGGCTGGGGGGCAACTGGCACAAGCAGGGCATCCTGCCATGCATCCCCTGATTTCATTTTGTTTTTCTGGCATGCCGGCACTCTGGCACCTTCCAAAGGTAGGAACTGTGGTGTTTTTTGGCATTCTGGCCAAAACACATTGTATAATCTTGATCTATGGCAGGGGTAGGCAATGGTGGTATCATGAACAGAGAAAAAAAACAAATATCTTACAAGGCATAAATAAAAATTGTAACTCTTGGGAGTTAACAAGGAATTCTACTACTTAGAACCACTCTTTGAGAATATGGAGAACTTAAAAGGACAATAATCATGAAAGAATTAGAGGATGTGGCCCCTTAATTCTCAAGATGGTGACTAAAAAGGCAAACTAAACTGTGTGAGAGATCTAGCATTGAGTTTCAATCAAGGTAGAAGTATTTCATTTCTATTTTACTGGTCTTGCTATTGTGACAGTTTTCAAGATGGCAGCACCTCAGTAAACAGAAATCTATCCCTTTTTTCCTACATTTAAAAAGGAAAAGCTGATGGTTAAATGTTACCACTGTCCATTATTTAATTAGGAACACACAGATTTGAGTTAGACTCAAAAAATAACATGATGACTTACGCTTACAAAACCAGTGTTGGTGCAGCCAGATGTGTAGTTCGTCAACAAGCTAGGTGAGGTAGGGGAGGGGGAAAAAAAATCATGGAGACATTTACTTGAGAGTCTCATCTACAAAGCCAGATCCTATCGACTTCTGGGATACAAATACCACAACACAAAAAGTCTTCAACACAGTCAACAAAAGCCTTTTTTTTTTTGGTTTTTTTTAACTGCTTCCCAGAGCAAACAAAGACCAAAGCCTAGCCACAAAATCCCTGTTTCTTCCCAAGCCCAAAGCTCTTTCAAATACATTCAGAACGTTTTAAGAATTTTCTCCATGCCCAACACCACTCTCCAAAGCAATTTCTAAAGCTATTGTCATAACAAATCCCAGATTTCGCACACATACTTCTGCAGAACTGTTCCATTTCCAAGCAGCCAGGGACTGCACAACCTACAGCTTGCAACAGTAGGGGACTGCACCAAGGCAAGCTACATCCCCCATGCCTCACGCCCCATGTGCACACAATGTACCTTTGTGAGGTGGGGGCATCCATGACCCCAATGGCTGCACTGCACTTCCATGTGCCCCCTGCTAAAAGGCACACCTGTGTGGTGTCCCCTCCCCACTGCACCAGTCACCTTACGGCTTTACTGTGTCACCATATGCCTGCAACCTCCCAAAGCCCAGGTTGCAAAGATCTTTGCAAAAAACTCAATGAAGAATGTCCAACATTCAAGAGTTTGCCTAACTGTATGCAAACTACATAAGGTGATGCCTCTCAATGGATCGACTAAGAAATCCATGCCTCTTGCATAATTTCTGGATCATCATGACTATAAGCACAACCTGCACCACCACAGGTTAAGAAGTATTACTGCTCTATTTTGCAGGTATAAAAATAGAAGTATGGAGGTCAAGTGACTTACCAAGGTCACCTTGCAAGATAGTGGTGAGAATCAGAAGTACCATGGATCTTTCGTGCCCAAATACAATCCCATCCAAAATACACTAAGCAGGCTGGGTAGTTGTGCAAGTAGTGGGTTAGAAATACTTGCCAATAAAAATAAATAGCACAGAATTCATTTAAGTTTTTTTTTTTTCATCAAGTAAAAATAACAGAGAGCTTATTCAAATAAAATGGACTCAAATATAAGTATTCAGCCAAGACTATCAAAAAGAGCATGACAATGGTAGTTGAAGGAAGAAAAGTTTCACTAAAGGTTTAGCTGAAGAAAACACAAAATGCTGATCTTGAATGTTTGTTTAGTCTCCCTACTATAGAATGGAAAGTGTAACAATTTTCCCAAAGAAGCTTTACCTGTACTTTTTCTTGTAATTTTAAACAAACCTTCATCCCACTACTCAAGTTCTCTCTTCTAAGAGGAAAATTCAAACTAGACAGAAATCTAAAAAAAGACAACTCAGGAACACACACATAACATTTATTGCTACCTTGCATTATCAAGTCCGTTTCAAACATGTTTAAAAGACAAATTTGGCTTCATGAAATCAACGCAGCATACCACTATTATGTACACAAAGGAGTCGAGTGGTTCAAAAGTAAATACATATTAAAAAAAACCCCAAAAAACAGTAAAACAACTTTTTTGCAGCTTACATATATTTTGGTGACAAAAAATATCTCCTTCCCTTACTTTTTCCTCAAATTTTAAAGCTAAATTTCAAGTCCCAAGTCTCTCTCTCAAATTTTCAAGCTTCGTGACACCAAGATATTGAAACTAGCAAAACCATTAGAAATTGGTTAAAACAGACACTGTCAAAATGCTTATGCATTCATCTATCCCTTCAAGGTTTGCATACCTTTGCTGGAAAGAAGAAACTGGCTCAACAGGAGAAAATTAAACTATGGAGTGCTATCAAATGAACAAAAGTTGTAAATGGACTGCCTAATTTTTAGTATTAGCTTTTTGGCAAATCATCTCATGTGTTACTTGTAACACTAAAAGAGGTACAAAAATGTCCAAATAAGTGTGGTCAAAGCATAGTGTTAGTGGACATTACACATGCAGAGAGCGTGGCTGGCTGGCTTAAAACTGAAGACTGTCCTGACTCCGTTCTTGTGGGGGTTTACAGTAGATGTAGTCCTTCAGAGGAATCTGAATGAGAAGGAAAGGTTCCTGATCACAGCACATAAGTTCAAAGAAAGGTAAGCATGGCACATGACAGAGATGATTCCTAGAGAAGCATGGGGCATTAACTATAAGTGGGGCAGAGAAAGTGGAACTGAACTGGTAAGAGATGAAAGATGGACAAGTACTGTACACAGTACTGTACACAGTGTTATATAAAGCTTCAAAGGCCAGGATAAGAAACTTCAGATTAAATGATGGAAAAGACAAAAAACAGCTAGAGAAATCTAGGAGACGAAAGGAACATAATTTAGTTTTAAAATATATATCTTTAGTTTACTTCAAAGTTCTTTCAATGAGAGGTCATATTTTAAAGATGCCTTTAGAAGTTTCCAATTTGATGAGAAATAAGAAACAAACAGTAAGACATAATGGAATTAATCTATTTGAATGCTGGATGTTCATAAGTCAACACAATAGGGTTTTCTTCTCTTGACAGAATACATGCAAGAGCTACCACAAACTAAAATATCAAATTTAGAGTCAGATTAACTGAAACCACTTAAAAGCACCCAAAAAACCATGTTCATGGAGAAGAAAAGGTAGAGATGCACCTTATAAACTCAACTAAGTGACATACAAATTATTCACCAGTTCAAGTGTTTACAGGATCAGTCCTAAACCAATACTAAGATTTTACTAGAAGTATTTAATTTTGATAAAACATATTCTGTGACAAGATCAGTACTATTAAAAAACATCATGTAACATCTTGATTTGAATACAAGTTCATTTACCACCTGGGCAATTCAACAGATCTGTGCACAACATTATGTAACATCCGATAACACACTAACAACCAAAACGCACCAAGCAAGATGTACCTCCTACCTAGTGTTACCCGATTCTCCAGTGTGACCAGCAGCCACTCGAGCCTAAACCAGTCCCAGGTAAGGCTAAGTTTACACTTCTTCCTATGCAATGCTGCCACTAACGGGTGCAATACTAACCACTGTACAGCAACGGGAACTCGGCAGTAAAGACCAAAATGAGAGGACTGGAAAACAGCAGAGTCTCCTGCCCAAGACTTACACAAGAAAAATCTTAACCTTCAGCTTCAGTTACAGACTCTGTAAGCCTGACATGTTCGCTAAGAAGAGCTGGATGATACCTGGGGCGCAGCTTACACAGACACGTGGAAACGGGCCGGTGACTAGATGTGAGTCAGCAGGACTCCGAGCAGTAAATCGTGTCATAAAACTTTTTTTTTTTTTATGTTAATGAAATAAAAGGCCAATCTGGAAAGTGGGAACTAACAGATTTAAACCTGCTCTGTCTGGATTTCCAGGAAGCTTCCAGGCAGCTCCAGGGTGGAGGCGCTCTTCACCCATCACCCGGGACCGGCCAGGAGAGAGGAGGAGGACAGGGATGGCGGTCGGGCCGCGGGAGGAGCCCACTGTCGGTGCAGCCCCAGGAGGAGACCGGGGCCGAGCCCGGGACCGCGTGGGGCCTCCGAGCAGCGCGTGCTAACGAGGCGCGGGCCGGGGCGAGCCGCACTAACGGCCACGGGCGGGAGCAGCCCCGCGGGACCCGCGCAGCCCTCGGCCCGCGGCGCACGAGGCGAGCGGCGCACAAGCCGGACCGGGCCGCGCCGGGCCCGGCCGGCCGCCGCACCCACCATTCTCCTCAGGGGCGCGCTGGGTCTCGCCGCCGGCTCTGGGTCTCCTCGCGCCGGGCAGCTCCTGCTCGTGGTTCGGCTGCAGCGGTGACGGGGCCTGTCTCCATCTATCGGGGCTGGGCTCAGCGGCGGCGGCAGCGGCGAGGGGCACTGGGCGAGGCCGGCCGGGGGCAGCGCTCCGACAGCGGCGGCGGCGGCGAGGCGCAGGCGGGGGCGACACGAGCTCGGCTCCAGACCGGGACCCAGCGCTGGTGGCGGCCTCGGCCCAGCGGCTTCTTCTCATAATTGTGCGACTCGCCCGGGCCTGAGAGCGGCGCTGCGCGTCAGCGCGCCCCGCCTCCGGGAGGAGGGACCCAGCCGGCGCGGCGCGGCGCGGCTTCCGCTTCAGCTTCAGCCCGGGCTCCGGCCCTAGTCCTGGACTGCGGCCCTCGGCGCGCGAGTGACGGGCGCTCTCCGCGTACGCACCGCACCGCACCGCGCCGCACCGGAGTTTTACAACTATCTGAGCTAGTCTGAGGGACAATCAGCTCAGAGTAAGGCGGGGAACCTTCCTTGTCTGCCGCACACGCCCCGCACCTCCGCCAACACAGATACACCTGCCCGTCATCAGCCCGGGCACACAGATACATCTGCCTGCCTTTCATCCGCCCATATACACCCGTCCCCTCTCTGCCCACCCGTACACACCCCTGCCTTTCAGCCCATACATATGCACACACCCACACCTGCCCTTCCTCAGCCCGTACACACCTCTCCACCCTCTGTCACCCTGTACACACACACACATCCACCCTGTCAGCCCACACACACACACCTGTGCTTCATCAGTCCACATATATGCACACATCCCCCCACAGCCCATACAAAGCGCTCTTCCCTCAGCCTGTACACACACACACGTCCTCAACCCACGCAGAGACATACACGTCCCCTCCCACAGGCCACCAGGTCCCGAGGTGGAGCAAAATGTGACAGGCCTAAAGTGGAAGCAGAGCAGATGCTGAGCTTGCACACGCAGGGTGAGAGGAGCTCAGTTAATCTAGCTCCCTACCCACAAAGGCCTCCAATAACTCGCCATCCCTTCCCATGCATTGATTGCAGCTTGCAATCAAAGTGAGAGGTCACAATACATCTGGGGGAAATATGTCTCATAAACCTGAAGGATTTTTAATCCTGAACATGCGCGTGGTCCTGACACCACTTTGGCATTCTTGTGCATATAGTCATATCTCTCCATAGACACCTTGGTTTTACTTACCTGAGAGTTTACAGTCACTATGGCCTGAGGTACAAAAGGATACAGGAAGGCTGCCACCAACCTGTCATCTTCACTTGAAAGAGGACAGACACACAGATTCCAGTACACAAAACAGCTCCTGGCTCTGAGGTTTATAAACTGATGCCATTACTCAGTGCCAGGTATGGGTTGGGGAATCATTTATCTTTGAGATAACTAGTAAGTCAGCTGGTCCATAGCCCAACATCAACACTTCTCAGGCTCTCATACTCTTACCGTTTAGTGCAGTTGACTAAATGTTATAAAGCCAGTCAAGCCGGTTTGCACCAGTGCCTGTAAAGAATCACATTTCAAGGCCTGAGACACAGAGTGAATGGCTGTACATTCAGTCCATGGAGTGAAGAAACACCTTGTGTCATTCTTTAGCAGCTTTGCATATCTGACACCCAGGAGCACTTTAAAGCCAAGAGGAAGTTAAAGCCACGAAGAAGGTTCCCCTGACAACAAGGACTTCTAGAAGTAGATGAGAAATCATTTTAACCAGAATTCAGTTCCTGATTGGCTTAACATGAATCTCTCTTAAAATATTTAACATTTATATAACAATTGGACTAGCTTCACTTGCAAAGGATTAAACATTTTAGGGCTTGATTTTGTGAGGCACAGAAAGCAGTGTGCATTCACTGAAGCGGAGGCTGTTGACTGTATTTAGCATTTCAAGTACTCAGACAAGCAAGACTTATTATTGTACTTCTGAAAGCTGATATCAATATTTCCCTTCACTGGCACTCCCACAGCAGGGTAATTTTAGTAGTCAGTTCCAGCAACAAAGAGAACTAGCTGTTACAATCATCATGGATCATATGGCTGTGATAAATCTATGCGCAGTGAACAGACAGAAATTATAAGAACCAAAGGGATAGCTAAAACTAGAACTCTGGTCTTTTATGTCCTGTATCACAAGTCTCTGCCACATGACTCGAAGAGGAATTCTTAACATAGTATTTGATATCTTTCCCTCTATTGGACAACATTTTGGGAGATCACCACTTTTATATGAAAATCTAGCACCTTCATATAACTGAGAACGGGACAGTCTTCTTTACAGACTTCCACTATTTTGATTTCTACTCTTTTTAGATATGTCATCTCCACAGAGTACATCAGTCAACTAAAATGTAGGAATTGTCCTACCATTACATGGTTCTGACAACAAGGTCATTCTGAAAACCCTTTCCTCTAACAACTAGGTCATACAACATCATTTTTGGGCTCATTTCTCACGCTTAAAACATTGGACTGTAAACCTCCTGGGGCTTGAATTTAAAGCATACCTACTTAACATGCCTCAGGGCACTCAACATGTATGCAAATCAAGCTTTTCATGGTTATGCATCTACTTGGTATTCCTTTTCCTCCTACCATTTCACTTACTAGTTTGTTTGATGTAAATTAATGCACTACAGCACATCACCTTCTCAATGTAAGGTAACCTAAGAAATTTAAGCATGTCTGAACTCTGTAATATGACATCCCATCTGTTGAAATTGTGCCCATTGGATCCACATTGTGTCCTCTCTCTGCAGAAGTATGTCAACATGCCATGAAGCCAAAAGGAGCAGAGAAAGCAAAGGAATCAAGAAAAGGTAGGCTGCTGAAAGCTAACTTGGGAACTTGACTGAGACACTGTGGTAAAAGCTATTTTAGGAGAACATATCTTGAGGCCAGGAATGTGCTACACTTTTTCCTACTGACTGTTCAAGCCTGCAATTAGATTGACAATGTAACTCAGGTAGTTAAATAATTTGCAATCATTCCAGATTAAAATTCAGCACATTCTTGCTCTGCCTCCACTGCAACCTGGGAGAGAGATGATGAATAAAGAACTCATCCTTCTCTCTGTTTCACTGCTGCTTCAGGAAAGAATTTCAACCATTTCTCTGAGAAAGGAGCATGTGAAATGAGAGGCTACTGCAATGCTGTGAAATCTGTTACACTCTGTGACCTGGCATTGATGAAGCATAGTACAAAGCAGCACCTTGTACTGCTTCAGTCCATTGATCTGACATTCAGGACAAGTCACAATCTGATCCTACATTTGCAGAAACAATCACCTAAGAGGAGTAAATTGTTCAAAGCTCACATGTGAAATCTTGTTTTGATGCGAAATCTTCACTGGTTGAAATCACTGAAGCTCAGATTACCACATGCAAGGGGTGAAAAGAACTACATTTCCAGGTATTAATAAAATACATTTCAGAATTCCTTAGAGGGTTAAATGCTAAGTTAAATATTTACTCATTCACCTTGCATTAAGTATTGATAGCCTCCCAACAATGATATTTAACTCTAGCCACCTTTGGTTTTTTCTTCCAAGTGAGACATCTGTCAGCTGTTGCTTATGAATTAAGAGAAAATAATTAAATTTAATTTGACATATTACTTAATTCCACATTCCTTAGCTTGAAGCAGCCTACTCATCACAACATCTAAACTAGATTCTTTATAAATTTAAATAGAGATTATTTTTCCTTGTAGGATATCATCTCTTACATTTGAAAGCAAACAGTCAATCTGTTGTTAGCCATTTATGTTGGTCAGTTATTGGCTATATAATCATCACCGATAATAGTGAAACTGAAGTATAGTATCAGACAGATCTAAACAACTTTGCATTAAGTTTGGGAACTCATACCTAATAGGTTATACATCTCACTAAACCAGTTGTAACCTGATCTTACTGCAAAAAAGAAGAGCTAAAAAAAGCCTCTCTAAGAGTAATGCTCATCTGAAAAATGCAATCTGATCAGTTACGTAGCAAGAACATAATATTTGGGGAAAGGTTATTTTGCTGTTCTCACGCTCTTATAGCAGAAAAAACAAGTCACATTGAAAAAAAAATAAAATCCAGCATTCCTTCTTCTGACAAAATAAGTGAATATTCTTAAATATTAGAGCAATCTGGTTTGGATTTTTTTTGACCATGTGACAAAGTCTTCCTAGATAAGTGTATGGAAGTACATTTCAAGTTGTTCAAAATATGTGATGGAATGCAAGCAGTTAAGCTTAACACAGTTCTAACTGATAAGGCTATCTAAGTTAATATCCCATCCAAGGTCAAATAAATTCTGTGCAGAAACACATTTTTCCCCTTATTAGAATCATCCATGGCAAAAAGGAATAAATTAACTGTATTTACGCTTTGGTTTTGTAACAAGGTTGAATTTCAAAGCCTTTTCCCCCAAACACACACTTGCCCTTGTTATATGCTTGTCACTTTGTAACGTATGTGTGCACACATGCATGCATGCACATGCACACATGTTTCTCAGTTCTTGGGAAAGACATATACTGCAAAAGATCAGCTTTGTGGGCTTCAGATAATATAGAATATCAAGATTTCAGGTATAATTTTTAATTATTCTGATCCTTTCTTCATAAGGATTTTGTGGGTAGCATGTTTTGTTTTCCAGGTATCACAATGAAACGGCCACTGTAACTCACACATAGACATGCTCAACTCCCAAAGGGAGATAGCGGGAGCTTGTCAGAACATAAGGATTCTCTGGCCTTGTTTCTTTTTCTCATAAAAGGTCCTATGCTGAGGCCTGTGAGGAAGATGCAAACACCTGATACTCTGTACCATACATCTGGCCTCTAACAGGCTGGACCACCAACTTCCATGGGCCAGGTTCAGAGCTGTGAGCCTCTCCCAACTCTTTACCTGGCACCAAAATCAAGCAGTTTTTAGTCACTTCTAGAGCCTAAAATTGGCAACAGTATTAGCTCCTTATGTTCAGGAGCCACATGGATTAATGTTGCTGCTGGTTAATGCAGGACATCTGGCCCACAGGAAGCCCTACAGTCAGGATCTTGCCTGTGGGGGCTAAAACAAGTCTGACACCCCTGTGCCATACCTTCTGAGAGGCAAAGGTTTTTCTGGTGATATCTTTAACTGGACCAACTGTAGAGTTGGAAGATATGTTACACAAACTTACATTGACCTAAATCCTCAGGGGCTGTAAAATGTCACAGCTCCATTGAAGTCAATTGCACATTATGACTGAATTAAACCTTGAGCCTATTGAGTGGGAGTGGTTAGTTCCAATTTTTGCTGCCAACATTAGTTGTTTAGTCACAACAGTTTTTTGTTTTTTGCAAGGTCACTTGGCTTGCAAACAGCAGTGCTATCTTTTTATATTGCTGTCAGATTTGCAGAACACTAGAGAATGTGACAGAAACTGTGGGATGACACTCAGCGTAATGATCCAAGATTCTTTAAACATCTACTTTCTTATCTCATTCATGAAGTTAAAGGCGGTTTTGTGAAAAGCTTTGGTCCAATTTTCCAAGAAAAATGTTTTAATGTAGGGTACAAACATATACATATTTCAAGAAGTGGATAGAAGGTATTTCAAAGTAGGAATCAAATGGAAAGTTTATCACTCTGAATTACATCATTCACTACACTTTGTCAGCCAACATCATTTATCCAGAGGGAGTCCTACACTGTGAGAAACATCCTGGCCCCACTAAAGTCAGAATGTGTCAGTGACTGCACAGTTTAAAACTTACCAATTAAGTATTTCAGCTCTGGCTTCCATATCTTAAAAGGATGTGGAGAAGGCAGCCAACAAAAGTGATAAGGGAGTGGGAAGGCAGGCCATGCAAGGAGAGGCTGAGTGAAATGAGCATGTTAGCTTGCAGAAAAGGTGACTAAGGGAGGGCATGATAGCAGTCTTCAAATATTTGAAGGGCTGCCATAAAGAAGGAGGAAAATAACTTTTTACCCTTGCTGCAGAGAGTAGGATGTGTTGCAATGGCTTTAAAGTGCAGTAAAGTAGATTAAGACTGGATATCAGAAACAACAACGTTACTGTTAGAGCAGTGACAAAGTATCATAGTATCATAGTATCATAGTATCTAGGGTCAGAAGGGGCCTAGAGCAGGCCATCTAGTCTGACCCCCTGCCAACGGCAGGAACAAGTGCTGGGGTCACAGGACCCCAGCCAAGTACCTATCCAAT
>JAGPOW010003364.1:18332035-18346337 GCA_030014935.1 Caiman crocodilus
AGGTTTAGGTTGGACATTAGGAGGCACTACTTCACAGTTAGGGTGGCTAGGACGTGGAACCGGCTGCCTAGGGAAGTTGTTCTTCCTCCTACCTTGGGCGTCTTTAAGAGTAGATTGGATAGGTACTTGGCTGGGGTCCTGTGACCCCAGCACTTGTTCCTGCCATTGGCAGGGAGTCAGACTAGATGGCCTGCTCTAGGCCTCTTCTGACCCTAGACACTATGATACCATGGTACTCTGGGTGAGGAGAAGCTTTAGCTGGATGGCTCCTGGCCCCGTGCACAGGGCTTCAGCTCTAGGCCACCTTTCACCCATTCTGCCCACCTGGTAGTTGAGTAGGTGGAAGGCAGCTGGAAGCTGGAGCCCTGTGGACTGGGGCAGAAGCCACCTGGCTGAAACTTCTCCCCAGTTTGGAGCAGCTTGGCAGGGGCAGGAGGGAGAGGAGCCACTAGAGGAGGGAGGAGAACCCACCAGGAAACTATCTGTGCTGGCCCGAGCTGAGACGAGGGCTGTGGGGTGTGGGTGGGAGCGTGCTGTTGCCTTCCCTGGGCAGGTCTTGGCCTCATGCAGTGTCGTGGGGGCAGCTGTGGACCAGATTCAGTCAATTGGTGTGTGTGTGCCCTGTGGGCTGGATCCAATCAGTTGACAGACCACGCCTGGTCTGTGGGCCATATTTTGCCCACCCCTGGGCTAACTTCTCAAATACCACCCAGTGCCTTCTCTGACAGAATCCTCTCTGCAGAGGCCTTCTCTCTAATGCTAATCAAAATAAACTGTTAACAGAGCTTGGAAGTAACTAAGTGCCAAAGTATATTATTGTTAAACTTTTTAGAGCCAAAAAATAAAGATCTGTTTCTTACTGCCAGAGGCACCTGGAGCTCTTGGGCATTTATAACATCTATAGTTTTGTCATTTATATTCTGTTAACCTTGACACTAAAGGTATGTCCGTCCAAGATGGCTGCCTTTCAGTTGCGTACTCCATAAAAGATTGGCTTTTCTTTTTTGTGTGCATGTTTTAAAAATCTCAGTCAAAGCATTGCACCAAGCACTGTCTCATGGTGGTAACTGGTGTCTGCCAGCAGGGACCATTTCATGTAGACAGGCAGAACAAACATACACAGACCAAGGCTAGCCTAAAACTTCTTGAGAAAAAGCTTGTCGGGCTAGATACAGAAAAGTGGAAAGAAACAACTTTGAGCTGGAAAAAAAAACCAAACCAAAGAAAATCAATCTCCAATCCCCTTGCTCCTTCCCCCAGGTAATAACAAATAAATCACCTCTCCTTCAATTACTTGTGTTCAGTCACAGAGACTTGATCCTATCAAGCACGTCTAACAGAAACAGTCCACGAGACGCCGAACTTCCATCGAAAGGGCAAGAGTCTCCTCTCCCTTCCCTCTGCTCCCCCGCTTTTTTAATACAATGAGAAAGTCATTGTGTTAAATAGTAAAATAAACGAGCTACAGTTTATCTGAGGTTGAAATGTGATCCTCACTCCTTCAATAAGTCCTTACATGTTCATAGAAAATTGTCTTCACATTCTTGTCACAGCTGAACATGAGAAGCATTTATTCTCATCAAGGCTCATTTCCAAAAAAAGTACAAAATAAGTTGTTCTGGAATTTGCTTTGTGGAAAGAAGTTCCAGAGACTGTTTGAACTGGAAAAGGAGCAGACACAACTCTCTCATTAAACCCAGTGCTCATCTCTGGGCAAAAGGTTGACATGCAGCAGGACTGGGCATGCTTGTCAAGCCTTTCAGCATGACCTGCTGTCATTGTTGGGCAAAGTTGCTTTGGTCCCTTCTTTAGAAATTATCTTTTTCTTGTTCTGTTCCAAATACAGTTGTTGATAAAGAGCAAAAGGAAGAACGACCTAATTTATACACTAAACCTTGTAGCTGCTGATTAACTGATGTGGCTGACTGCCTGGACTAGAAAGCTTCTACTCTTCCAGCTTGGCAGAAGAAGCCTTTGAGATTTGTAGCTATGCGTTTGTTGAGGGAATGATTTCAGTTACCAATCATAAGAGTGGGAAACTGCTAAGTTACTTTGGTTGGAAATTGGGCCAGCATTGAATTAATTGCAACCTTTTTCTTTAGGATATTCTGTCCAAAGGAAGTATAACCTGGGGGACCTTAGGTCTAGTGCTTTTAGGCCCCCAAGACCACCTCCCATTCTGACACATTTTAAAATCCATCTTAAAATTGGCCAGGGGACAAGAGGGTTGGAAATAATTTTCCAAAACTTGTTTTGAAATGCAGTTTTCACCCTTGTACAGTCTAAGGCAATAATTCTTAACAAGGGTGTCAGGCACCTGGGTGATGCAAGACCCTTTTAATGGTGCCATGGTGTGCTGCTCAATATTAGCATTATTAGGTGTGCAAACACTATACGATTCACAAGATAAACCCAGACATTTCAAATAGAAATCCATAGTGCCAAAACCATTTTGACCTGTTGTTGTCCTTGGGGTCTTTGCAACAGAAAAAAAAATGCTTTATTACTTTTCCATAATCAAAAGATGAGTAAAAACTAAGCTGGCATTTTCCAAGGGGTGGCTTGAGTCTAACAAGATTGAGAAACACTATTTTAAGAAGGCAGACAAGGTTCTTTGGGTAAATCTGATATCTTTTATTATATCAACTAAATACTCTTCCTCAGGCTGGGGAAGCATCTGCAGCTGGCGTGTGCTTTTCCTAGACGGAATGAATAGTAAAGAAGCCAGAGGCTGGTCTGCACGCAAGAAAGCCACTCAGTGAAGATGTAAACTGAGGAGTCAGCGAGTGAGAGACAGGCTTGGGGACAGAAGGGGAAGGTAAAGGAATGTAGGTGGTAAATAGTGGAGAAGTACCTGGGGAGTCAGCTGTTAGGCAGGTTATAATGTGTCATAAATCTGGTATCTATATTTAGTTCATGATTTTTTGTATCCAGTAGACTGAGGAAGTGAAGTTCATAGGCTCATCTGTGAAAGATGTTTTGTAAATTCCCTTTGAGAACTAGAACTGAGAGATTGGAGAGAGAGCGGTTTTCTTGTGAGAAATACACCTCCACAGGTGAGTGGGTATTCTTGTCTTTGATAGATTTCTGCTGTGCATTTGTTCTGGTGCGCAGTTGTTGTTTGGTCTCTCCTATGTATTTTCCATCAGGGCATTGGCTGCATTGGATGAGATGTATTACATTTCTGACGGTGCACTTCTAAGATCCAGGAATACAAATGGTTCTGTTGTTGGGTATAGCATATGGGTGGTGGAGAGATGTTGGCAGGTTTTACATGTTTTATCATAGCATGGGCTAAATCCATTCAGTGCATTTTGAGCTGTAGGAATTTTGCTTCTGGTGATGAGGTTAGTGAGGTTCAATGCTTGTTTGAAGGCTAGGATGGATGGTTCTGGGAAGATATCTTTAAGAATTGGGTCTTCTAGTATGTGTTACACTTGTTTGAAGATTTTCTGTATATGTTCAAGGGAGGGATGATATGTCATAACCAGTGGTGTGCAATTCATGGGGGTTTGTTTCCCTTCTAAGAACCCCCCATGCATCGTTTACTATTCTAAGCACTCATTCTATACCATGCTAAATTTTAATTTCATCTTAATGATTTCAGACTTAGTCTCATTTGCCCAAACATTTTTTTGTAAGATTGTATGCTTTTATATTTCAGATTAATAAGAGTGCAAAAGGCTCACTGAGAAGTTCTTTGAATTTTTATCTTATACAAGCAAATTGCCCATCAAGAATGATGGGGTGGGGGTGGGGGCAGGTGGGAAAGAGCACTGCAATCCACTGGCCCACACTACTGCCACTCTGCTTCTACTCCCATAAACCCCCTCACCCCCTGCCACTTCACCCCGTGGCTCTGCCACCTCCCAGGCGTGGGGGAGGGTGGGAAGCTTGCATACAGTGGCCAAAGCCACCACCCAGTGGTCCGCACTGCCGCTGCTGCATATCTAGCCAACCTCCTCCCCCTCCCCAGCTCCCCTTCCTACCTACTGGCTATTCTCAGGGCCTGGCAGTGGTGTTGGGGTGCAGTCACTGTGCCCCAACTCCCCACTTCCCTCCCCACTTCCTCTCTGCTGCCTCCTCCTGCTTGCCAGCTTTTGTTGGGGCCCAGTGGCAGCAGTGAAGCCAGAGCAGGGGTGTGGGAGGGTGAAGCCAGCACTACACTGCCAGCACCCCATGCTGTTGCTGCCTCCAAGGAGCAGGGCCAGGAGAGAGGGGAAGTGAGGCCAGCAGTGCTGGCCTTGCTCCCCTGCTCTGTTGTCACTGCCTTCAGGAAGCCGGGCTGGGGGGGCAGGGAGGCAAGGCCAGCAGCATTGGCTTTGCCCTTCTGCTCCATCCACTCTGTCACCGCCATCATGGTGGCACTCTGCTGTGCTGCCACTGCCTCCCGTCTGGAAAGCTCTTGGAACAGTCCGATTGGTTATTTCGGACAACCAGTCAGTGCGCGAATAAAGCATTAGACAGACAAAGGCTTTTATAATATTAAAATTCTTTATGATGCAATATATTCAGGTAGATGACAAAAATATAACTGAAAAATCATACCCCACAGTTTGGTAGCCTTGCCATGGGTGGGCTTTTCAGACCCAGCTCTAGTTAATCGGCCCTACTCATAATACACAAGATAGAGCCCAGCAAAAGAGATTTGGTTTGTAGAAATCTATGAATGAAGCAAAATTACATAAATACAACAGAGTTCCCTTTGGAGTATGAAATATTGTTAATCATTCTGATTCTCATTTGATTTATTTCCACAGTTATTGGATATAATAATGTTCTGAGGCAAGGCATGCAAACTGTACAAAGTAGAGTCTCTCAGTAGTTGTATAAAGCCTTGATTGCAGCAAAAGAAAGGTCATCTAGAGCAATAATGTGTTTCTCCATTTGATGTTTTTGAGTCATTCCAGCATAGCTAAGGGTTACATTTTTAAAAAGTAAGAGCTGGGGATAAGGGTTTATCTGCACATGGAAATTACTTCAGAATAAGGTGAGTATGAACTTATTGCTATTCTGGATTTAATATCCCAGAAGTTTTTTCAGGGTAGCTACTCTGGATACCACAAGGAAGCTCCACAAGTCTGGATACCACAAGTCCCAAGCAAGCTCTTCATACCTACTTCATGTCCAGTTAAAATTGTATGGAGATTTCACATGCAATCCCCAGGGCTAATGGAAGATTATGCAAAGTCAAGATGGAGTTATCCAAAGAAGACATGGACATATAAAACAGTACTGCTTCTAGTCTAAGGTCCCCTTTGCATGTGCAGGTAAAAGAGTGATGGGAAGTAATGCATGATCCATACAGTCACACCTCCTGCCATGCCATATGTGCCACCAGGCCACATATTCAATCAATTAATGGCAAGATAGGAAGCAGCTACAAAGTTATCACATATCTTTTGTGGAACACCTTTGTAGTGTATTCCTCTTTTTATCATGCCATCAACTGATTGAATATGTGGCCACTTACGGAGTGATTAACTGGTTAAGGCATGATTAACTAGTTAAGTGTAATGAGTAGATGAAAAAAAAAAAAAATCCCTCCAAGTCAAGTATCAGAGCACTTCCATCAACTTCTATGGCTCAGAAATATCAATGCATCAAAGAAAAAGCAGCTAAAAATGCTGCTCAGTTCTGAATTGTAACTCAGACCATTATCATATTATATGTATTACATCACAAACAAAATATCAAATAGCCTCCATTTCTAAATGTGTATCTTTTTCTTTCAGTATTTCTAACCCAAAGGGCCCCAGGGCAAAGTTAGATTCTCATCTCTGAATTGCTGTAGCAATATTCTTAAGAACCATACATTTGAAGGCCACAATTTTGCAAATGACATATGTGACCCATTACCTTCAAAAGGCTGCCCATGTAAGAATTTAGTAAATTATTAGTTTGATGGGTAACAGTGCAGATGTTTTTCTGCTGCAGACTTCTGGAGAAAAAGAAGAAATAAAACAGTGCTTGATCTGGTTGGTGCTACTAATTATAATATTTCTTGTAACAAATGGTCATGGCATGATTCAGTATGAAGAGTAACACAGCAAATGTTTGCTGAGACATTATCGATCTTGCCACTAGAGTACACAAACAGGACTATGAACTCACAGATAGCTGATCTGATGAATAAGTAGCTGTTTGATTTATTGATTTTTTTTAAAGTTCTTTTTCAGACCAAAATTATGTTGCAAGGCACATTGGACTTGATTGATAAAGCATGCCTAAGTGATCACTGCTTAACTGATACAGAACCTTATGTCTATGGGACATCAGCTCCCAAGTCAGATACCACTTTTGAAAATGTTACTGTCTGTCGTTAGTGTAAATGTCAGTTTTTAGAGACACATATAGAACAAATCAAATATTCCAAATACTGCTTTAAAAGAAGATTTATTAACAACTTTCTTGAAAAGTGATAATTTAAATGGTGAGGGAGGAAGCAGTTGTCAGTATCCATATAATCAAAAGAGTTAAGTCTTATATTACATATTGCTATTAAGGCTCTTAGTATAATGAAAAGCCCATCTGAATTTAATACAGTATTAAACACCCAAAACTTCTAAAAAAAAGTTTCAAATATCAGTCCTATTGAACTATTTATAAAATATATTTCAGTAGTTGACACTAGCCTATCAAATTGTATCCTCATCCTTGATTTTAGCAAACCAAGAACCTAAGTCCTAAAAGAAAAAAGTTGTTAGTTTACATCCTGTCAAACTGCAGCATGTGTGAGAAACCACACAGAACAGTAATTAGGCATGAAGCAATACAGAATTCTCACAGCAGGCTGCTGAACGCGCAGTTAAACATGTTGCCAAACTAACACACTAGTTTGGTTACCAACTAAGCTTACAATTAATCTAAACGTTCTTTCAGAGGGAAAGATGGGTTCATTTTATACAGGCTTATAAAGTCTTTAAATGTTTGAAAATACAGCATGATGCTGAGCTACTGTTATGAGCCCTTAACTTCTTAAGAGTTATTTTCAGAAACCTGTCTCTTAGAACCACATGTTTCTTGTCTGAGGCTGGGCTTGTCAGAAAGCATGACATTTCATAACAGCCACTTAGCACTTTGCCCTAAAAAGGAAAAAAATAATAATTTAAAGGAAATTAATGTTAACATAATTTTCCTGCAAAGAAAAAAAAAACCCTTTGCAATCTGCTATTAAACACTGAGGTATTTCTGATGTCAAAACTGAATGAATAAACTCAAAAAATATCAAAAGAGGGTTTGAATGGCTTACAGAATTTGTAATGGGATAGGACAGCTTTCACCTTGAGGCTGCCAGTTCAAGTCTGGTGCAGGTCAATAATCACAAAGCTGGCTTGTGGCTTTTAGCAGCTGCAGCCAAGCAGAACCCTTGTTGACCATCTCTAGAGTGGTCAACAATTGACATACTCATAGATACTAAGGGCTTACATATACCGAAACATCTAGAAAAATTCATACAAATTAATCTTTAATGAATTCTTTTTTTTTTTTTTTTTTTTTTTTTTAAAGGCAAGAAACCTCTGTGTGGGGATCAGAATGAAAGGGGTATTAGCTCAATTTGTTTAAAACAATGATGACAAGTCCAATTTAAATCTATGTTAATTTTCTAGAGTGCTCCTGTTTTAAGAGACCCTAAATCACCCACTCACCTCTAGAATCTACTCTGGCAAAACCAGTCCTAAGGCACTTTAGTGAGATATAATAGGAAAATCTGCATTGCCATTGCTCATTCTCTGTCTGTAGTGAATATCAGCCACCAAGGTTCTCTACCTGGCACCTTTTATATGAATTTGAATGCAAGCAAAGTTGAATTAAAATTGTTACATGGAATTAGAGAGGGTGAACTTCAGTGGTTCACAGTTATTGGCTTCTCCAAGTCTCTTTGGTGTAAAGTGTTAGCATTTCTGCTGAATTCTACTTTATGCCTAATCCCTCCCTCTCTCAGTATTTTCTTCATTTGCAGTTTTCAAAAGAAAAAAGTGTCAGCTGTTAACACATACCAAATTCTAAATATGAACTAAACTAATGATTTAGCCTGCTTTACCCTTCAAAAAAGGATACAGATTGTATAAATGACAAATTAAAACACATGCACTGGCCTCAACTAAGAGAGGAAAAGATTAATTACTGTTTTTGCACAGCACCAACTGCAAAGACCTTGCAAAAATGATCCAAATTCTAGGACTATTCGGAAAGCAAAGCTACAGAATTCCTCTCTGACCCTGATCCTATACCCAATAAAAAGCTACAAGTGAAGGATCAAAATCTACAATTCTACAGCAAGTAGCCAAGCTAACAATTCAGTTTTCTTTTTTTTTTCTTTTTTTTAAACTTTTAGATGCTGGTGTTAAAAAAAGAAGCCAGAGGTTTCAGTTTTATCCTTTCTTTTTTCGGTAAAATTTAAAGTTTTCTGCGCAATTAAGTAAACCAAAGCAAAGGCAACTTTACTGTCACTGCCGACTGAGGAAAGGGCCAATGATACACAAGTCAAAAAGAAAAAGCAATGGAATTGTTCTAGCTCCACTTTTATGGCTTATAGTGCATGTGTTTTAATATAAAGACCTAAGATATTTAGACAGTTTCACTGTTACTTTTTGTCTCATATGTTATCTCTGCATTCAAAAGCTTGAGAGTAGCATCCTCTGCAGGACTTCCTAGTAAAACAACCCTACCGATTTTTAAGCAAATAGCAATCAGAAAGTCAGTTTATGTCCATGGGCTACAGGCATATATTGGTATAAAAATACATTGTGTACAACACGTGTTTGGAAAATTGCATAGACAATATCCATTTATTTAAAGTGAAATAAGGCACAATTTTACTAAATATATTTTGGCTATTAAAATGCAAATCTATTTCAATCACTTTGATATAATGCACTTAAACATCTTTCCATAAAAATAGAGGTGCTAGAGTAAAAAAGGCAACTCTCTTTGTCCAGGATATGAAATACTCTAGTGTAAAAATTAAATCAGTCATTTTTTTTTTTTTTGTAGTTTAGTTGCAGAAAATTTGAACAATGCTACTTCAGATGAGGATCCTTTGCATTATTGTCCTCCAGACTGTTCATTGGTTGTTGCAGCATTTTCTTCATTTGCTGTATAATCCAGATGTTCCATCATCTAGGCATAAACAACAAGAGGACTCTTTATAAAAATCCTTTTTTTTATAAAAAAAAGAGAGAAGAAAATGAGAGAGAGAGAGAGGGCTAAAATTATAAATTAGTTAAAAGAAATCTAGCTAGATCAGCAGCAGAGCAGAGTTTAGCAGCATACAGAGAAGAAATCCTCTGCAGGTCTGAAAAAAAGCATCATCTAAGCCAGATAATTAAATATGGAAAACAACTCTTTGTTACCACTTCAAAACCCTTGGATGAAATGCTGTCAGTCATAGAATTCTTTGTAAAGCACTTTCCGCTGCGTCTCAGAACACCCCTCTAAAAGGCAGGCAGCAAGATTCAAAGTCCCTTGGACCCACTGGTGAAACCAAGTATCAATAAACACAGGTGAGCAGCCAAATCCTCATCTTTGCACAGTAAAGTAACTCAGCCCAGTCTAGCACTAAGGGATGTGCCCCTCGAGGGACTGTATGAAGGTCAAAGACAGAACATGTTGTGTGGAACCTTGAAGCTGACTTGGCTACTAGAGAAAAAACATCCTAACTGGAATTAAATCCAGGGTTTAGTGTAATATTTTCATATTAGGACATTAAAAAAAATAGAGCTAAATTGTGTTAAGTTCCAAAAGGAATAAATAAGCAAGCAAGCAAGGTGTAAGAAAGGTATAACTCTATTTTCAGTTCCATCTTGAACATAACACAGACACTCTTTGGCCAAAATCCTTGTCTTGACATTAATAACAAAATTCTCACAGAATGAGAGAGAGGATTTCACTTACAATCTGACCTGAAAACACCTTCAGGGGCTTTTAATATTTCTACTTCTGGAAAATTCAGTAATCAAAGAAGTCAAATGGTACTAAAATTTATTCCTCTTCAGGTGTACACCAGAGCAGTGGTTTCCTATCAAAACAGCCTACCACTGGACAAGTGCTACTCCATCATTTGGCTAATGGTACCTATCTGTGTCACTCTAAGATCAATACATTGAAAACTGATTTAGAAGTAACCTATTTTACAAACATTTCCTTGCCAGACTGACCAGTACTAATTATGGGTCCAACTAAAAAATCCACTGAAGTCAACTGAAGACTGCAATATCAACAGCAGCCTTTAGATGAAGGTCCATATTAGCAAGTGATCCTCTAATTCAGTAGAACTTATAACATGCCAAAACCAAACTAAAACCTAGAGAGGGAGAAATAGTGTAGTGCAGAGTGTTTAGAAATGATAGGCAATCAATCTCTTCAGCATAAATATTCTATAACCCTAATTCCAGGATCTTGTACCACTTTACATTAAAAATAATAAAAGATAGTCTGGTGTACAATTGTTCTGCCACATGTATTTAGAAGAGCTGTATTACTCATGGCATTATATTTAGCATGGGAGGAGCAGGAAGAGGAAAGGTGGGAGTTACTTGCAAAACTGTAAAAACAAAGCTGGTGATATTACTATAGAGCTACAAACTGCAACAGTTCCAGGGATCAATCTCTTGGTAGCTACCCCAACAAGAGACAACTATTTGCTCTCTATGGGAAAATCTGAACTTTCCCAGGTAGTATAAGCTCTTATTTCTACCACAAAGGACAGTGAGATACTTTGAATCAGGGTATTTGATCCTTAGACACCCTAGTTTCTAGTCTTGGAATGTCCTACATGGAATATCTTAAAATTACAACCTTTTTAGATGGAAGAGCTCAATTAGTTCGTTTTTACTAAAAGAAGAAGCTGTAACTTCCTTCTGCTTCTGGGGTTTATCTAGCTGGATTCATGGTAACTGAGGCAACCTTCCTTTAGTGGGTAGAGGTTTAAAATGTGCTGATAAAACATAGGAACTGTCTAAAATGATTTTGTTATATATGTAGGTAACACACAATGGCAGGTGATAAAGGTTTTATTGACAAGAAGTGTCAATGCTCTGTTTACCTGACATTGACAAAAATGTTACACTGTTATATTACATGTTCACCTACATTTTATATATGAATACATGTGCACTTTAAACTTCAAACTCTGATGTGTTGGCATCAGTTAACTTATAGTTAACTATATCTGTTTCTCCCAAGCAACTTTCTTCCTGCACTCTCAAAGTTGGAGCAAATGCATGGAACAGATCACATTTTAACAATGGACATGAACTAGATGCTACCAGACAGACAGAGAACTCTCTGCATGAAACCAATATCTAATATTTTAGGCTGGGGAAAAATGTAAAGAAAGATAAAAGTATTTTCTTACCACAAAGAGATATGCCTGCATCTCTAAGATTCTTTTTCCCCTACCTCTGGTACAAGAATTTTTTTAAGGGTTTAAAACAAAACTATGGCTTTATAGAGCACTAAAAAAACCCTGAAGTTCTACTAATACAAGTATTTGTAAAGCAAGCTATAAAAATATTTCTGGATCATGTACCTGGAAATAAATCAGACCAAAGAACCCATTTTGGATTTGACTACACCTGTGAAACGCACAGTCCAAAAAGTCCAATTCATTTGAGAAATGCTATAGCTGAAGGCGGAATTGCTGGGTACTTGGAAAAGTAAATCATGCACTTTTTCAAGTGAACCTTGTGGTTTAGTGAGTCATGAAATGTGGTTTAGTGAGCCTGCCTGCAATGATCCATTATACAATTCAGCAGAGTACACTATAAAAAGTGAAGAAATGGAAAGTGAGCCTGTGTCATTATGAAGATTAAGAGATAAACGCCATTAAACTGGCACCTAAAAGCTATGTCTCAAAACTATAGTGTCAAGGGTTCCCATGTACTGAATGGAGAAGTCCACAGGGCAGGCTGAAAATTCAGGGTGGGGAGGGGGAAAGCCAGCCTAAGGAGTATATACTGGAAACAGATGAAGGGGAAAAAGTGAGTTTAAAGTTACAAACCCAGTCTGATCACCCAATTGTAAAATCTTTTTTGCTGAGATTTCCTCACTTACTCATGTTTAATTTGCTTCACAAACATCAGTGTGCATTAAAAAGAAGTTGAAAAGTGACTTGTTACCTAAAACATGTTTTCTCTTAGTGGATTATTTGATCATGCTGTTAAAACAAATTTTGTATTTATTTCAGGTCTTCCTGTTTAGAAGGGATGAGGAAGGAAAATAAATGAATAAAGTGTGTTTATAGTTTCAGGACCCAAATAGCATCCATATTTACCAATAACAGGCACCACTGCCCTTTGGACTAGTAAGCACAAGATATTTGGATGCTTTCACTAAGTGCGATACTGACTATAAGCTGCTGGTTACAGTCCAGTGCAAAACCTCTGCATCTGTATTTCAAAACTCCCAGGAAGCTTGTTTGGAAAGTTATGTTGCGCTCAGAAGCACACACCATCTGCATTCACCCCCCCACCCCCCGCCCACTAATCCTCTTCATGACAACATGAGCAACAGTCAAAGCAAAATTACTGCATCTAACCGAATACAAGATGACTTTGAATTGAAGGTAAATAATAATAATAACAACTCCAATAATCAGATTCTATACATGGAAAATTATAACAAACGTATAACTTACCATATAGAGAATCTAACTATTGAAAAGTAGTCTTAAATTCATCCCTCTACATCAGAGGGGAAGGGAGGGAGGAGGCCCAATCTCTACCACATTGCACCTCTGTCCTGCCCCCTGTCACTCATCTACCTCCCCTCAACTTGCCCCCTCCACCAGTGCCTGTACCTATCTGTCAGTGCTCCCCCATCATATCCAGTGAGGCAGTTCTGACTTGGGGCAGGCAGTAATGGCAACTCTGGCCCCAGCCATCTCAGCTTGGAAGTAGCAGCAGCAGCACCGCTGGGCTGGGCTGGGTCCAGAGCTTCTCCCTGGCCTCACACAATTTTCCCCGCATACCCCACTTCCTGCCTATACCAGGTGGTCTCTCATTTCTTCCCCCACCCCTTCTGCACAGTCCAGTCTCCTGTGGACCACACTGGGTAGGCTCTGTATATAATCTGGTCTGCCAAGTAAGGTAAAATTAGCCTTGGCTGTGTTTCACACTAATGGTTACATGGCCTGTAGCACCCAAGCTAGCATGGGCAGGTCTCTACAGCTCTGCTTCACACAGGATAGACTGGCTCTAGTGTATCAGTCATAAAAGGCACCACAATATATGGCTGAAGATGGAAACTGCTGTACAGCAAGATTGTTACCTAGTCTTGCTGCGGGAGCTCCAGGCAGAGGTGAGCAGGCTACGGGGGATCCGGGAGGCAGAGGATAAAATCGACATGTACTTCTGTTCTCTGCAGGGCCAGAAGCCTACTGAGGAGCCCCCCAAACCCAGAAGAGCGGCTTGTCGGTGGCAGCAAGTTCCCCCTGAACCCAGGGCAGCCCGTGCTGCTGCAGAGCCTGTACCTGAGGTGCCACTTGGCAACTGGTATGCAGCCCTGGCCACCCTGGAGGAGATCCCCTCTCGAGGGGCTGTTCGTGCACCATCAACACAGGTGGAAAAGAAGAAGAGATCCCAAAGGAGGAGCAAGCGTCGTGTCCTGGTCATCGGGGACTCCATCCTGAGGGGCATAGAGCATCCCATCTGCTGTCCTGACCCCTTGGGCCGAGAGGTCTGCTGCCTGCCCGGAGCGCGGGTTTGGGACGTCACAGAGTGCATCCGGAAGATGGTGAGGCCCACAGATTACTATCCATTAGTGGTAGTCCATGTGGGGACCAACGACGCTTCGAGAGGCCGGCCAGAGGACATCATGGAAGATTTTAAGGCTCTTGGAGGGCAGCTCAAATCAACTGGAGCGCAGGTGGTGTTTTCTTCCATTCTACCGGTGAGTCAACGGGAAAGGCGACACGAGGCATGTATCGAGGCTGTAAACCAGCGCCTTCGGGGTTGGTGCTACGAGGTGGGCTTCAGATTCTTCGATCACAGCCCACATTTCTCTACGCAGAGCATGCTGGCGGAGGATGGACTTCACCTATCGCCTAAGGGTAAGCTTTTTTCTTCCAGGTTGGCTGATCTCATGCGGCAGGCTTTAAACTAGCTTCACTGGGGGATGGGCCTGCCGGAAGAGGAGAGGATGCTCGGCCGCTAAGTCAGGTAAGTCGGACGAGCAAAGGTGGTGGTAGCTTGGGGGATACACACGAGGAGGGGGAGGCGGCAGTGCATAGCCTTAAATGCTTCTATACAAATGCACGCAGCATGGGAGGTAAGCAGGAGGAGCTGTCTCTCCTGGTGGC
>JAGPOW010003364.1:18346437-18389627 GCA_030014935.1 Caiman crocodilus
GGCTGGGGTCCTGTGACCCTGGCACTCATTCCTGCCGTTGGCGGGGGGTCAGACTAGATGGCCTGCTCTAGGCCCCTTCTGACCCTAGATACTATGATACTATGAATAACAATAAGACAATATTCACATACAGACAGTAGGAAATGAATTTAACGGGGGACTGACCTATCTACATATATCAGCAGGTTACCACACAGATAAGGAAAGAAAAGAGGGTAATTGATGACCACCCTGCAGATCTCGAAGATCCTTGGAGATCTGGCACAGTGGAGATGCAAGACACGTCAGGTCTTGCCATCAGGCTTTAAAAATTGTATTTATTTAATTATCTGGCTACACGTGCCCTTAGGCTACATGCAATTCTCCCAATATTTTAAACGTAAATGGGGTTCTGAAGAGCCGAGTAGTCTTGTTATATTTGTGGACAAATTACATTTTAAAAAAGGGAGTGGTTTCATTCTGATAAAGGATAAGTGAACTTAAGGGAAAGGACAACTGGAGGGCATCTTTTAAGTTAGTTCCATGACACGTTTTTATTTCTGTGGCAATGCAGTAAAAAGTGGCTGCTGTTATTATTCCCTTATCTGATTACATAGACAGCCAAGTTCCAGATGAAAACACTGGTATAGCTATTTTTGGGTAAGAAGTCTTTTCTGTGGTAACTCAATTTCTGATACAGCTAATCTGCATCTATTCCAATAACAGACTCGCTCCAAAATCTTCCAAGCTCTGAATTTTTCAAGTGCTCATAAAAAGTCATCTGCCTAACTTGTTTCTTTTAATTAATGAAACCCAAACTATAGGACAAAGATGGAATAAAGAAGGTGAAAAGGAAAGCAAAGACAAAATGCATTAATAATCTCGTTAATAAAACTGTATGAAAAGAAGGCCATGTCACACCTTGTAGCAAAGGCTTCCTGGAGGAGTCCAACACCTAAATAAAATTAAATCCATTACTAGAGTTATACTTAATAAAGACACATTAACATCACAAGGCTTATGTAGCACTAGCAGCATACAGGGGAAAAAAGGAAATTTATCTGACATACAAGTTCTTCAGAATAGCTCAGACTACCTTTTTGGTCAGAAGTCCTCAGACAGACCTCTGCTAAGGGGGATTTGTTCTGTTGGGAAAGCGCTAAAGGCCTTGAGTTACTCCTGAAAAGACTGCAAGGATGGATCCCTCCCAGTGGAAGGGATATCCAGAGGTCTTTCCCTTACACTGCGAGACCATAACAAGTAAAATACGGTGGCATCTTCCAGACTCCAGCAGTGTAGGCCAAGGATACCAGAGATGGCTGTAGGCTCACCCTGCATCTTCACCCCTCTTAATCATATGCAGCTGAACATCTGACGCCAAATTTTAAAAAATGAAAAGTTACATAAAGATTGCTCATGCAAAACACAGCACTCAAATATCAGTAGATTTAACCAGGCAATAAAGATCAGAGATACTATTTTCTCTGAAAATATACTGAAAATTCTTCTGGAAAGTCAAGGAAACACTTTTAGCTAAATGCAGAACTTAAGAAAACTCCCCAGTAAGTTCACCCAGGATGTTTAAACCACACACAAATCTCCACATTATAAATTAGTTTCTAATTTTGTGCCAAAAATCTGACCCAACAACAGAGTGAAGCTGAGCAGTTTTAATCCTTCAAAAAGAAACCAGCTGGAGAAAAAAGCACATGAAGTAACTATGGCAACATAATACTTCCAAGTATGAATTCGGTGCAGTGTAAGAAGGCCTTTGTTACCTAAAACCTGGACTGATTTATTTAGATCATTTCTTCTAACAACTTAACTGAGAAAAATACAGGAGACACATTACTTGGTTTCACTTACTACATCCTGGGAAATGACGCAATTATGCGCCTGCGCAATTTTGTGCATAAAAGGCATGACTGTGCATAATTTAACCACAGCAGGCTCTGTGCCTCCACCTCCATGACTTGGAGGCACAGAACTGTAGGACTGGACAGCTGGGTAAGTGGGGAGGGAGCTTCTGCCTGAAGGGGGGGAGGGTTGGGCATGGAGTTTGTGGGTGGACATGGAGGTAGCTGTGGGTAGGTTCAGGGTTTGTGGTTGGGTCTAGGCCATCCACTATGGGGCTGGATGGGCTCCATGCCTCCACACGGGACTTCTGGCACTCCAGCAGGAAGCCAGATGTGGAGGCAAGCAGGAACCCACCCAGCCCAATAGCATGCGACTCCATGCTCCCATGCACAGCTTCCTCCCGGAGTACTGGAAGCCCCAAGTAGAGGCATGGAACCTGCCCAGCTTGATGGCTTGTGGCTCCCAGTCCACATGCTAGCAGGCCAGGCCAGTTAGCTCTGTGCCTCCATGTGGATCTTCCAGCACACTGGTGGGAAGCCACATATGGAGGGATGGAGCCAGCTCAGCCTCGTGGTGTGCAGCTCCCACCTGCAGTGCCACAACCCTATGTGCTGGCACAAAGCCAGCCTAGTCTGATACAAAGGCACATGCAAGCAGTGCCAGGCTCACTCCATGCCAGTAAGTGCAGGCCTTGGGACACAGCCAGAGGCACATGCTACTAGGGGCTCTGCCTGCCATGGCCATGAGCACCCTGAGGGCCTGCTGCTGCTAATCTGCCAGCAACAGGGTCTGTGCACTACATTGGGTGGGGAGAGGGAATGTGGGGTGGAGGCCCACACCCACCTACAAACCCCACACCCCTTCACAACCCCCCCCACAAACAACACACCCACACGCCTTCACAAATCCCCCTGCCCTCCTCACATGCACTCCCTACCCACCAACCCCCATACAAAATATCTGCGTATACTTCTGAAAAAGTGTTATATAGTGTTATAGTTAGCTTAATTTTTGCAAATAAAATAGGATTGCCAATTAACTACTGTTAACAAAGTGCGATTAATGCAAAAACCAATTAACACATTCATGTTTTAGCATGTTAAATTGCATACATAGTCACTGCCCCAGTGGGACAGCAATGGCAGTGCAGGGCAGCCGGGGCGCAACCAAGACGAGGTGCACCAATGTATCAGTGCTATATTGGAATGCTGTGTGCAGCTGCAGCATTTATACATCCAGGAATACAGCTTGGCAGCATGTAGAGTACCACCCAGCGGGTAAGTCTATGGAGAGGGAGGGAAAGGGAATGGGCAGAGAGGGCAGACTGAAGCCCCACGATGAGGGAGGGAGTAGGGCAGGGGTGAATGGGACCCTGGGGCAGATCATGGGACAGAGCCATGGGTGGCTCATTCAGGAGTTGGGGGGGGAGGGGGGAGGGCAGCTCTCTGCCACTGCATGCACCCCCTGGGGAGGCGTGAAGGGGGCATGTGCCCCCCAGATTTGTGTATGGGGTGAAGGTGAGCTGGGGTTCTGTGCCCTGCTGCCTTTGCCCCAGGAACCACACTATGCCATATTGTGCCTCCCACCGGACTGGCAGAGCCACAGTACAGCATGCGGCTCCCAGAGAAAAGGTAGCAGTGCAAAGAGTTGGGCTGCATTCCTATAGGGTTACCATATTTCCAGTTTGAAAAAAAGAGGACACTTGTGGAGACAGGGTAATATTATTGCAGGGGGAAGTAATATGTCCATGCCCTACCCCTGCCCCTCACTCCTAAGACACAGCACCCCCACCAGCCCTGCTGTTACCCTCACTCCTAACCCAGACAGTATTGGCATCCTGCCAGGGTGTGCAGGGGTCCCCCCTCCCTGGGCTCCAGACCCCCTTGCAGGGACCCCTCCTCCCTGGGCTCTAAACCCCAAACACCCCCCCCCGCCCATATCTTCACAAATTCCCCCCCATACCCTTCCTAAACCATACAAAGTACCTGCATAATTTTGAGTGTTTCTGCACATAATTTGGGGTTTACCTGTGCAGCTAAAATTGCGATTAACTGTGACTAATTTTTTTAATCATGCAAATAAATCGCAATTAAATTATTTTAATCATTTGAGAGCCCTAAAAAAATAAAAGTAATTAGTTTTGCATAATTTTGAATTTTTCTGTGCATAATTCCCTGGGGTATAACTTATACATAAAAAAAAAAAACCCTAACCATAGCCTGAGCAGTTGGGTCTGTGCAGGGACCTTTATGATGCCCATGTCAGGCAGATGCATCTTGACCCATGCGCGTACCATACAGTCAGCAACACAGTTCCTTTACAACTACTAATTTAACTGATGAAGTGAAAAAATAGTAAAAATTTGTCCTCGTGCCTCTAACAGCCACTTTCATCTACTGGATCTATCAAAGGAGAAAAACTCCTCACTTTCACCTGTCTACAACATGGACCTTTTACACCTACCCCAACAGGACTCATGTACACATGAAAATTATTCCAGAAGATGTAAGGTATGCTCAGTAGCATAACTGAGGGGGCGTAACTGGGGCAGCAGTCCGTAGTGTGGCCTTTGGGAGAAAAGAGGGTACGAAAATAGCTGCCAATGGCAGCTCATGCTGCCCCGCATGGAGCTGCTGCCTGGAGCACAGAACTGCCCTGTTGTATCCTTGGGTGTAACTTAAAAAAGATGAATTGCCTTTCTGGAAGAAGTCTTTGCGTAGAGAAACCCTCCAATGAAACTAGTGCAGAGCTATTAGCTGTGCTGTGCATTTACAATGTAGAGATGACAGAACAGGAAGTATGTAGCCCTCCACAACTGCAAGACCAGTCTATATTAGCACAAGAAAAACAGAATGGAAACAGCTAACACAGCAAGAAGTGTCCAGTAAGTTATGGCAACTTCTTTAACTGGTTGTATTTGCAAATAAAGGACCACTCCCAGCTATGCTGCAAGCTATATTTGGGACAACTTAGGGGACAGAAGGTATAAAGAGGGCTTTAAGACACCTGTAAGAGTTCCCCAGCACTGTGGAACTGTCTTAGAACTATGGCATACATTAGAACAGGGGTGAGCAATTATTTCAGGTGGAGGACCGCTTACCAAGTTTTGTTCAAGGGCTGCATGGGTAGCCCTGCCCCTTAACAGGTGGCCCACCCCCTAGTTGCCATCTTGTGACTAGAAGTCCTGCCCCCTAACCTTCACCACCAGAAGTCCCCACCCTCCTTTGCCCCTGGAAGTACTCCTTTCAGTAAGGGGTTTGCCATCTCAGAACCAGAAAAATACCAAATTATATCCTAAAAAGCAAACATCTAAAACAGTCATTAATTTGATTTAAAAAAATATTTTTATCCTGGTTTACATGCATTTGTGTAGTTTACATAGAGGTGATCGCACAATAGTTTAAAATGAAGTCTTACTCTTGCACATTCTGGGGGGGTGGGTATAGGTTTGTTGCAGGCTGCGGGTGGGTATGGGGTTTATGGGGGAGCTGTGTATGTGGGGAGGATGGTTGGGACATGTGAGGGGTTGTGGGGTCTGCGTGTATGGCAATGCAAGGCAGGGTGTAGGTGCATGTGTATGGTGGGGTGTGTGTGGGACTCACCCAATGAACACACACACTCACTCCCTACGTGCACACACATGCACCCAGGGTACCAGTGCAGCTGCGTGCCCCGCGGTCCAGTGATGCAGCTGGAAGTCACATGGTACTGCAGCAGTACAGGGGCAGGAAGGCAGGTATATAGCTGGGAGTGGGGTGGGGCTGGGCTGCTGGCTCCTGCTGATGGTTCCTACTGCCCCTGGCTCCTACCATCTTTGACAGACAGCCAGGAGCAGATAAATATTTTCTATATTTTTTAGGGGCCAGGTGGACCTGACAGAATGACCCAGCAGACCAAATTCAGCTCACAGGCTATATTTTGCCCACTGCTGCATTAGAGTAAGCTCCTACTTTTGCCAACAGCTTCCAAGGGTTTGCTGGAGAAGAGAGCTGTTTTGACTAGAAACTTGACAACATGGCAGGGCAGGGTCTCAGACTCAATGATCTGATGACATCCTTTCCAACCCTAGCATCTATGCCTTTGATCTGGTATCCCAGGATCACCTCTTGGCAAAACTGGATAACTGCAGCCATGGCCTCACCAGGATCCACAGGCTGGGGAACTGGCTGCATGGTAGGACCCAGAGGGTGGTGGCTGACGAAAGTCAATTGACATGTGCACTGTAACCAGTGGGGTCCCTCAAGGCTCTGTCCTAGAGCCTATGCTATTTAACGTCTGCATTAATGATGTAGACATTGGTGTCAGAAGCGGACTGGCCAAGTTCGCCAATGACACCAAATTCTGAGATAAAGCATCCACACCCGAGGACAGAAGGGTGATCCAGACAGATCTTGACAGGCTCAGGAACTGGGCAGATGAGAACCTGGTGGTGTTTAATACTGAAAAATGTAAGGTTTTTTCATAGCATCTATGAATCTATGCAACATGAGATACCAGTGCAGCGGGCATAAGAAACTATGTTAAGTTACTGGTCAAACCTGTCATAGTATTAATGTCCAAGTTTATATTACAGCCCTACAAAAATAAATGCTGCTCACTGGAAAACAGTTTTCCAGTGGAAGCTGAGTTTCAAATTCATTGTCCTAGACTATATTAACTTTTCAGCATACTGAAGGTTTGGTAATATTTTTCAGAGGGACACAATAGAAACACTATTGTTTTGACTGCCAGGTTAGCAGTCCGACCTAGTAACACTTAATCTATCAAATTCTCATTCTATCAAATTCATGTACAGATTTAAAAAAAGTTCGAAGTATACGACTATGGCTAGTGCAAATTGGCTTGATATGGGTTCATTACCACATATTTAAGGAAGAACATACTCAAAGCTAAAAATGCAATGGCTCTCTCATAACAACAATTTACCTACCTGGTAGCTGCTACCCTTCCAAAACTTCTTCATCTCCTTACGTCTCCAGGCAACAACTGAGCTGGTAATAAGTGTACATGGTACCAAATAGAGAAGGGCTGGTTGTCCTGTCTTCATCAGTGCCAGAACAACAAAAGTCAGTACCATTCCAACAGCATAGGCTATCAAAAATAAAATCAGGAGAGCTAGTGAATGTTGTATATCATTACAATCAATCAATCAATCAATCAATCAAGTTACCTGTAATTGACACTAGCAATATTACAGTTGCTATACTATTTTTCTATTTGATTGTGTCAGTATACAAAACATCTTAATTTCAGTGCACTTGAATTTGAAATATTCAACAGACCTACTTACTAGAACACTTCAGCTAGGAACAAGTACATCCAAACTAGAGATCAGAATTGTGATAGCATTCACTGACAACAATGACTTATATTTATACCACAAAAGAAGCTGGCAGGAAAATACACATTGCTAAAAATACTGTATTAAAAGTTATATACCTATAGTACACGAAACATAATAAACAGAAGATGAAGAACGTGTCTGCACATCAAATCTTCGACAATAAGCAACCAGAAGCCCTAAAAAGGGAATACCCACATGTTATTATTTATCAAAAATACAGTTAATTTACATTCACATTATAGCAACAGCCTGATAGAAGACAACTAACCATGACATTACAAGTTATGGAGTAATGTGAACAACTAAAAACAGATTTTAGGAAATCACAGAATAAGCCTCTAGTCAAAAAAATGTATATACACTAATATGGCTCACATTGAATTATCTTGTTTAAAAAAACATTAGGTCAGATGTGATGCATATCTGTTACCACTGTACAATACATTGCATATATTCAGAGCCTTTCATCATGTGATCTCCCTGCACCTTGCTTACATTAGTTGATTTTCCCCTTAGTACAAGCTCTGAGGTAGGGAAGTATTAGCAGTCTCATTTCAGAGAGAAAACCAGAAAGGGGGGTTGTGATTTGTCAAGGTGTCACAAGGTAGCCTACAGTATAACTCAGTTCTTCTGAAGATTAGAAGTATTATCTTACTATTAAGAATCAAATACATTTCCCCTGGCAAACATTAAGGAATATTTTAAGCAGTACATATTGCTTTAAAAAAAAAGGGGGAAAAAAGACTTTTGTACCATGTACTACATAATTAGAAAAAAAAAAATAAATCTGCCATCTTTTTTTTAATGTTAGTAAGTGTAAAACCTCCTAGTCTTGATTGCAAATACGTATGACTTTAGCCAAAAGGCTGAGAAGTAATTACTATCCTATATCAGAATATACTATATTATCTTTGTAATCAAGACAAGGGGGGGGTCTTACACTTATAGTTGTTTAAACACAGACACACAGACAAATATACACACTGTGATGCTTCTATTCATGAATGATATTTCATTCTACAAAGGATTTTTTTCCCTTTATGAAGATTCAAATAATGGCCAGTTGTACATATGCATATAAAAAACCCAAACAGATTCCACAAAGTATTTACATAGATCAAATGCAAAAATGTATTACTTGGGTCTTAAATATTTTCAAAGGAGATTTGACATAAGGAAACAAACTAATTTTTTTATAGTTACTAAAAGTAATTGCTCACCTGGCACAATAATATCTCCAAACCCCAGTAAGGAAAATGGCATTCCACACAATGTCAGAGCAGAGAATTGAAGTCTAGGAACCCTAATAACCACTGGTAACTGTAAAACAGTATTTTAAAATTCCACATAAATCTAATCTAAAGCATTTAAAAATTATAAAAAAGATTAACATAATATTAGAATTATTTACTCATCTATTTTATGCAGAAATTCAAATAAAGAAGGACCTGAATTAAGAAAACAGGAACCAACACACTGAGTGCTTAAAATTTGATTTTAAGTCTTACAGAAACAAATGGATTTGGAATTTGCTTAACCAGATGATTATGCAAGGAAAAAACAAACAAACCATAACAAAAACATCTGCCCACACAGATGAGGAATAACAGATTTGCATTGTTACCCTGACTCTAATCTATTGACCAACAATGATATCCAGGCTTGGAAGAGATTTTGACAGTCAGGTTTTCCCCAAAAGAATAGCTTTTCAGAGGGAGTGATTTAAAAGTCCAGTGAACATATCTGAAATACAATCCTTACTTTCTCATGGGGAGCTGAGCGTTCAGTAGGGACTTCCACCAAGTTTCCATCATTCTAGGATCAAACCCAAGTCAACAGGTATTTAATACTTTAAAGAAAGGAGCAAAAGCTGGGTATATTTTGTGAGAAAGTTAAAGCCTAAAAGCACACTATTCACTAATTTAATTAACTTTGGAAAGTCAGTGCATACTGCTCATATGCAATTACATTATGAAAATAACTATTTGTACCTTTTCGCTGTTTCCAAAAGGACCAGCAGCAACTTCGACCATTATACTTGCCCCGTTCTGAAAATTAAGTTTATTTTTCATATTGGATGCAAGAGATATAGCACAACATTCATGTCATATATACAGAAGCTGTTTGTGCCTTAGCAGACTGCAATCCTCTTACAAAATGTACAGATATATACAGGATTTTCTTTACTATATATTAAATGGCATGTCCATTCAGAATACAAGTGGAAAAGCTCCATAAATCACCACAATCTAGACTCATAAAGAGGGATTTGAAAGCATTCATGGGGACACTATCAAAAGCAAGCCTAATGGCAAATTACAACAATTAATACACTGAATTTGAATACAAGGTAGAAGGTAGTGCACACATATATAGAAGGGTGTTTGTGCCCAAAAGCTTGCAAAGAACAATTTTTCTAACTATATAGTTGGTCTAATAAGAGGTATCATGTTTACCCAAAGAACTTTGTCAGTACACAGACAAAGCACTTACATTCTTATTCAATTTTAGGGTAAGGGAGATTAAAACATTATCTTAATACTAACTTTTATGCACCATTTATTATGGGTTCTCACTAGAGTCAATAGGGAATACCAGATAAGCTTGCTCAAACATAGGGGTTGATGTGGAACTACCCTCTAAATAGACAATGCCTAAGTGGATACACTCCTTGGAGGAAGAGAATCAGAATATCTGGGGCAGAAATTATGACTAGATTAAACATATACATATTCATGCACTAAGTACAAAACTACTTTGGCTCAGCATTACTTGCTAGCAAGTGTGCATACCACAAAATATTCAAGACCTACCTTGGTGATGAATGGCGTTATGAAGACAAAAAATACGTCATATAAAAGAAGAAGGCCTAGAAGTATCACACATGACTGGCAAACAAAGAAGGAAATATTAAACCAAAACTTTCAAAGAGTATCTAAATTAGATTATATTACCATTACTAAATCAACATTTAAATAAAATAATGCTCCAAAATGACCTTTAGGAGGGAGTCATAAAGAGAGTGCTGAACACAATCTTTTTATTTCCTATTCTATTTATATAGAAAAAGTTCTCTCCCCTTGTCAGTTTTTAATATTCCTAAACAACAAGAATTATTTTCTTGAGGTATTACACATTTACATCTTGTCACTTAACACTTCTACATGCAGGTCATCAATAGATTTTATTTTAGTAAACAACTTACTATACCTTAAAGTTAGGCATTTTCAGTGTTTTAATGAAGTTTAGGCAGAAAGCAACTCCCAAGAGATCTTGCAAAATCCAAGCCCACCTGAAAATAAGAGGTAAGCTTTACACATTTTGTTTTTTCCATATTTTTTTATAATGCTGGAAGTTTGTCGTCCTGCTGAAAAAAAAAAGAGTACCCACTAGTCTTACCCTTACAGAAAGATACTGTATCTTTCACAGCAGTTTATTTTTATCCTGACTTGTGACTGATGCTCATAAAAGAAGTACTGTTAACCTCAAAATATCATTTCAGTTAGAAATGATTCATCTGCTACTATTACAAGTAATAATCAAGAGTAAAATTAAAGGTCAATAGGAATCAGTTTCACTGTTTTCCAAGTATAAATAATTTCACACGAGTGGGATGCTCTTGCCCCCTTGACTTCAATGAAAGTTTACAAGGCTGCAGTAATTTACCCATATACACAATGTTTTATGATTGAACCCTTAAGATGAGTCTACACTATAATCTTTTGCCAATATGGCTACAGTGAGTTGGGAATGGGAAGATCCCTCCCTCAAAAAGCTGTGGCAGAGTGTGCCCAATGCAGATGCACGTCATACTAGCTAAAGCACAGTTTGCTGGGATAGTTTATCTCAGCCTCCCTGGCCAAAATAAACAATCCAGCATAGGATTGAAGATCTTGCTGCTACTGTATGCTGGCACACAGATATACCAGCAAAGCATTCCTTGCTTTGATTTCCTATTTGTATGCATCTTTCATAGAGGAACAAGAGAGAAAATTGAATATCATTAAACCACAAAATCAGCACAACGAAATCAAGGACTAGAACACTAATTAAAAAAGCTTCAAAGCTGATTTTTAAAGTGTGACTAGATTTCAAATGGACTGGCCATCTAAGGGGACATGGCTGAAATCATTTTTAAGTTGAGGGTGCCTGGTACCCTTCCAGAAGCCCTCAGCACTCTGAAGGCTAATTTTCTGCTTTGGGGATGCATGTGAAACACATTTCTTGACTGCTAATGACTGCGATTTCTTCTTGCACACCTCTTACTACAGGGGAGGGCAATTATTTTGGGTGGAAAGCTGCTTACCCAGTTTTGGCAGGCTGTCAAGGGCTGCATGAGTAGCCCCGCCCCTTATGAGTAGCCTGCCCCCTGGCCACCATCTTGAGACAAATGTCCCAGGGCTAGCACCGGTGGGGCCCAAAGCAGGACGCAGGCTGGCAGGGGTCTGTGGAGCCAGGCTGGGCTGCACCAGCAGGGAGAGGGGGGGAGCTGGCCTAGCTTCACAGAGTCTCTGCCAGCTGGGACCCCATGCTTCTGCCACCCTGCTGTGAGCCCCACTGGCACTGGTCCTGGGACATTTTCTCCACACTTAGCACCAGCTTGTAACCTGCCCTGGAGCTCATGCACTGGGCAGCCCCAGGCGGTGGTGGCAAACAGTACCTGGCTTGGCAAGCAGTGGGGGGGCGGGGGGGGGGCAGCTGCAGTTACAACGTGCAGCCCTGATGGGCAAGCCTGGAGCCAGCGCTGGCAGCAGGGTGGTGCTGAGTGCAGGGGGAAAGCAGCCCCTACCCATCCCACGCTGCAGCTACTCACAGCCCACTTGCAGCTGCCTGTGCCTGCTCAGGAGAGCCCCGCGTGGCCTGCGAATGGTTGCAGCAGGGAGCACCAGCCATGAGGCGGGCAAGCAGCTGCTTTACTCTGCACTGGGAAGGAGCAGGAAAGGAGCCCAGGAAAAGCTGAGTGCACGGGGGGTGGGGGGGAGCGGCCCCTCCCCTGCCCCATGGCTGGCGCTCACAGCCTGCATGGGCCAGGTGGGCTGCGAGCAGCTGCAGTGCAGGGCACTGGGTGGGGGTGGAGCCACTTCCCCCCGCACCCCATGCTCCTTCCCTGCCCAAGGTCCCTCCCTGCCCTTCTCCCCCCCACCCTTATCTGGCAGGAGGAAGCCACAAGCTCCCAGGCCAGAAGCCCTAACTGGAGCTTCTGGGGGGGGGGGGGGGCTTCCCCTGGGTCCTACTACCCTTGATTCCTGTTGTTTTTGACAGGAACCATGGGCAGATAAATATTAATTTTCTATATTTTTTAAGGGGCCCCGCAGGACAAATCTGCTCCGCAGGCCATATTTTGCCCACTCCATCTTACTACATAGCATTTCCAACACTGCATCCACAAGCAGCAGACAACTATACTTTTGAGGCAGAAAGCCTGTGGTCTGGAAAAGTACAGAAGAAAATGAAAGCAGAACAACAGTCATTTTAGGAAGACTCCAGCCTCTTTGGTTTGGAGGATGAAGAAGAGTTACAAATGTAGAATTATAGCTGATTACTATGAATTCTTTGACAAGAGAAATTCAGAAGTCTTAGATCATGACTATATAACATTTCTGCCATACAGTCAGGGTAAATTGTTCTTCATAAATTACATCTGTGTAGGATGTAATTTAGCACTTTCCATAGCCTGTTTAGACTGAATATAGTAACCCTAAAACACAATGGAATTCAGAAAGGTGAATTAGCTTTCCAATATTCAGTATTAAACTCTAAAAGTTCCGCATTTCCTTTTTCAATTAAAGGGCACTGATAGTTGGAATCTGCCTTGTTTTTATATTTATACTTGAAGCTGTAGTCTCTAAATAATTCATCCTGTAGTATGAATATTTTCAATCATTTCCTGAAAGTGAAAGAAAAGCATAAAGATTGGATTGAACAAGGTTTAGTTAAAGTGCCTCTGCCACCAGTTTGAAGCATGGGGATGCTGATATACAAGACGTGGAGGCTGGCTGGAGTATGCTAACTAGCATACTCCAGTTAATTAGAGTGCCGTAATTCTAGTGCATTGCAACGTGTCAGAGCAGTTTCCCTGCACATGTACAGACACCCTTGGATAGCAAACCAGATGGGAAGATATGAACTGCCTCCAGAACTATTCTTGCTCCCAAAATATTTCATCTACACAGGTTTGTGCAGCCATACTTCATGCTATGCAAGTGAACAGCAAGATCCTTTGGCTTTATTTAATATTAGCCATTTTATTGTTCTGAGCAGGTCTTCAAGTTGTCTGGTTCAAAAGATTATATACAGGTTTCCCTCGCTTTATATGGGCTCCGTATGTGCAAATTCGCTCCTATGCAATGACCCTTTTTATACCAAAAATTCGTTATATTCAAGGTAAATTCACTCCTATGCAATCGGTGTGGTAGAAGCCCACAGTCAGCTGCTTTGTGCAGTGTATTGTGGTAGTGACGTGCACCAACATATAGTCTCCAGTGTGGATCTGTGCTTCTTGCTCATGGTCTGTGATATGTTTCTGTGCTTGACATCCCCATTATGATAGTGCCCTGTGCTTGTGTGTACTGTCTGCTGTTGGCAATTATCAAAATTGTCTTGTAAAAGTGGTAGAAATGGGTCTGGGGGTCAGTACTATTGAGGTCTTGGCACATCTTTCTATTTGTTACATTTTAAAGTGGGTTCCCTTTATGTGAATCTGAGTTAAGCGCTGTTTTCCAGGAACACACGTACAGACAGCATAAAGCAAGAGAAACCTGAATATACTTTAATATATACAGAGGATGGAACTCCAGAATTCATTTACTTATCCAAAAGTAATTACTCAAGGAAATCCATTTTCTTCCTTCCTTAAGTACTTTGATTGTAAGCTAGGAGGATGCAAAAATCTGCAATAACACTAAGAATGTCTTTACTCAGTAATGCCAGATACCTATATAAAAACATGAGCTTTGTAGCTTTGGTTCATTTGACTTGCAACTATCTTAAAATATTTGGTAGGTTTAGGGAAATCTAGCCTAATTTGTTAATACTATTTAACAAAAATAACAAAAACTCCAAAGACTAGCATGTTTCAGGATTTTTGCTACATGATGCATGATTCATTGTCATTACAGCTCTCAAAATTATCAAGCACACTACATACCTATCTTCGTTTCGAAATACTACCCAAACAGCAGCTGCCGCTATGCAGAATCCAGCAAGAAAAATAAGTCGCACTTCAATACTTTTGTTGCAACATGAAATCCTAAAAAGTAAAGTGGTTAAGTTATGTTGTATGAAATAAACTCACATTACAAAACAAAAAAAAAATCCAGTACAAATACAATATACAACTGACATCAGGTGCACAGGCTGGCAAAGTGTTTTCTCCAAAGGCTCCCCTCAGTATGAAACTCATTTAGTCCTCACTCCACCAGACCTTAAGTACTTTTACAGGCACAATATTAGTCATCATTCTTCATAAATGTGAATAGGTGGTCCTGAACTTGATCCATCAATCAGCAGTTCTTTGGTTATTGTGTGATTTAGCTTACTAAGACATATAGATCAGGTGTCTTGAGTTACAGTATAGAAACTTAGACAAACAAAAATCTGACTGACAGAATAATGCAAATAAAGAACTGTCAAATCTTGAAGTTTACATGGAAAAATATTTTAACACATTAAAAAGAGTAAAATTATGATTAATGATCTAGTCTCCCTTAAAAGCAATTCCCTATTCATTATAATGCCAAAAGAATATCAGAAAAAGGATGACCATGTTTATAATCATATTATAAAGGGTTTGAAAAATTACATTTTGCACATTGCAACTTAACATGACCAATAGCTAGAAAACACAAACATCTGCCTGATTCTACCTGTCTGTGTTAGTAATCCCAATGAAATTAGAGTGAGCTGCTAAGGAGAGTGAGGTTGTGTAGGATCCTGTTAAACCAAAACAAAACTTTGTTTCGACTATTTTGTTATGAATTCAGTTATTCTAAAGCTCAGAATACTTTTTAAAAAATGTAATTATTTTATATTTCACTAAGCATGTTTCTACATAGTAATTGGTACTTCAGTTTTTCATAAGATCAGTTTCTATCTAGCCAGAGGATATTTTATTATTCTTAAAATGAAAGTTACTGAACTACTGCATTTAACATTTTTTTTGCATTCTCAGTATTAAAGGTGCCTTAGAGGGATTTTTTAAATCTAAACTATTTACTATACGCAAGTTAATAAGACTGACAAGTTCTCGAACTAAGCACACTTTCACTTAACTCCTTAATTGCTAGAACAGGGATATGCAAAAAACAAATTAAGCTGTACAATACCTGCATTGTCCAAATGATATCTTTTGGAGTAGTGCAGCCAGACAGTTGTACAGGCTCATTGCAGATGCCAAGAAGAACACAGATATTATAACATACACTAGATGAAAAGTGGAAAAAATAAAAATAAGTGATAAAAAGTAACAGAAGGATGCTCTAGCAGCTGGGAATCATGGGCAAGGAAATACTTGTGACAAGCTGTGAACAGGAGCATCATTGATCAAATTGGTTTAAAGTATTTTCTATTTAGAGCCTTGCAATAAAAACCACCAGACTCATCTGAAATGTCTGTAAGAGTTTGAATTTTCAAGTTTTTCATGGCAGGCTCCTCACTTCCAAAGGAAACTTATCCAAAAAGCTACTATCGACATACCCAATGTACCCAAGAACCAGGGGAGCAATCCTTTGGACTGCCAAAGCTTATATTTGTTAACCTCTGGACATCAACCCAAACACATTTCTTTATTGACATTTCAGCCCCTGTGATTATGTGGATGACTGGGCAGAGGACCTGCTGATGACTAATTGCTTCCCACAATACATTGGCTACTGTACAAAAACAGGCATAGGATCCTGCAACAGGATCTATTAGATGGGTCCTTCCACTCTGTTATGGAAAGAGACATCTACATGCATCTTATTATAGAACTGGGGCCACAGATTGTAAGGAAAATACACGTTATTAAAAGCACAACAATGAATATTTATAGAATCACAGAATCATAGAAAATTAGGGTTGGAAGGGATGTCAGACCATCATCTAGTCCATAATTTCTCAATCTTTGGTACACGAGACATGGGCAGGGGGTACACAGGTACCCTAACACCGTGTCTTGCCCTCTTTTCCTCTCTTTCTATCACCCCTTCCTCCTCTCAAAATTATGGCAAAAAAACTGGTGCAATTAAAAAAAATTGAATTCCTCAATAATAATTTGTTGTGCTGCACTTTGCATGGCACTGGGTTCAGCCCTCCTAGCTTTAGCCAACTTCATCTCTAGCCCAGGTACATACTTGAATTGTGTACCCTTGGTGTAAAAGGTGGCACCCTTCCTGCACCAGATCAGACATCTGTCCTATCACAGCCTTATATACACAGTTCTTCTTCCAACATATGGCACACATTAGTCTGTAAATATAAAATCCCCTGGAAAATTGAGTGTTGGGGTACTTATTCAAATTTTCAGAAGTTAAGGGGTACTTGCTACTTAAAAGATTGAGAAACACTGATCTAGTCCAACCACCCGCTCAAAGCAGAACCATCCCCAATTATTTATCTACTACAGCAAAGCAGCACCTGAGCTCTTACAGAATTTGGTATACTTAAAGTACTCAGAAAACACAATTTACATATAGTTACATAATTTCATAGAGAGCTCCAAGTATACTGTAGACACAAATGTAACTATTTTAAGAAAAAGGACAAAATATCTATGTATACCTCAAAGTTTCTTTCTCTTTTTGCAGTATCAAGAAAAGGAAAGTTCAAGTGCTAAACCCTCTTCCCACTATTTAGATCTCTCTCTAATGACCTTAACATGCAAAGATTTACTCTTAACTCATCTGAGTCAAATTGCTTAAGTGTTTGTAGATAGGCAGTAAGGTTGTAATAGAAACCAACAAAAGCAAAAAAATTTAAAGTTAAGTTAAATGCACCCTCTGTACATACTGCAATTAGCTCAAGGGTGTGCAGAAAATAAATGGGTAAGAGAATATCAGCTTTTTAGATTTGAATTGCCCTGCTTTTAGCCATTTATGCCATAACCTCAACTTATTTACAGAATGGACTCCAGCAACTTAAGAATGCACCCCTATCCGTTTGACACCGATAAAGATTTTTTTGGCTGATACGGATAGCTGATTATTAACTAGCCATATCTGCTGAAACCGATCCAATAGCCAATATGCAGCCTGGCAGTGCAGAGACCAGCGTCCGCTCAATAAGTCTGTGGTGGGTAAGGGGCATGGAGGGGTCAAATGGAGGTCCACATGGTGAGGGAGGGGGTGGGGTAGGTGCTGGCACTGCCCAGTCAGACCAGGGAAGGGCACTAAAAAGAGCCGCTGGCAGCTCCTGCCACTGTGTGCACCCCTGGGGGAGGCATGGAGAGCATGCGCCCTCCAGATTTGCTTGCAGGGCAAGGGCAGGCTTCCCCCTGCAGGTTTGGGGCCAGGGGCTGCATCAGCCTCCTCCCGGAGGCAAGGGCTGGACCAGGGCTGTGCTTGGGGCAGGCAGCAGTTGCACTGGGATAGGTGGCTGTGGGGAAGCAACAGTGAATTTGAGGGGGTTCTGTAGCCCACCCCATAGCCCATCTCCCAGCACTGCCACCACCACCCCACCTTGAGCCCAGCCGCCCCACTGGGAAGAGGCTAGTGCAGCCCTTGACACTGAGCCTACAGTGGGCAGTCCGCCCTCACCCCGCGCACAAATCTAGGGGGGCACATACCCCTCATGCATCCCCTAGGGGTGTGCATAGCAGTGGGAGCTGCCTCCCCTCCCCACCGCCCATGGCTCCGTCCCACACCCCGCCCCACCTGGGTAGCACCTGTCCCTGCCCCAATCCCTCCTTCAACATGGGGGCCTTGATCTGTTCCCCACCGTGCCCCTTCCCTCCCACAGGTTTACTGGGCGGACACTGCTCTTCAAGCTGCCATGCTGCACTCCTGGCTGCATGCATGCTGTGGCTATGCACGTGCACATGGCATTTACTGGTGACCTTATCACATACACCAGCCAAAAAAAGCTGATTGCCAATAATGTCAATTTTCTTTTTATCGGTGCTGATTCAGTATGGACTGATATATTGGTGTACCTCTACAAATAGATAGTAATCTTGAAAGCTTTAAATACAGATACCCAGAAGGAATTTACAAAACAATACAGAGGTCAAAAGAGAAAGGGATTATCTACACAGGAAAGTTAGTGGGTTGTGGGAGTGATGATTTTCCAGTATCAAGCCTCCACATTTCCAAGCCCCATGGACCAGATGTTATAGGCCCATATGCATTGGATCTGGCCACTGTGTCCAGGGCCCGATCACTGCACAATATGGCACCTGGGACTGGGGCCCAATGTGGTGTGTACCAGATTGGGCTCACAGACCAACCCTGCACCACTCATCCAGTCTACAGGGCCAAAAGGTTGAGAATCACTGTTTCACATGGATGGCAAAAAGTTCATACAGAGTGACTATGGCCTGGTCAAGTTTCAGCATTATGTACTTTGGAACAGAGAATTAGAGCTCCTTTACCAAACAGCTAAACAGCCAACAAGGGGTCTGAAGAAGGGACTGCATGTAACAGCCTATTTGAATTTATTTCAATTATGCAGCTAGTCCAATAAAGTTACCACTCTCCTCCCCTCCTCTACCCCTCCCAAAAAAAAGAAAAAAAAAGAAATCCTTGCCTCTCCCATAAACAAAATAAAAGATTGCTTATGGGCAATATTTTTTTTTTTTACTCCAGGTTTTCAAAGTCTAGTTTTTCACAAAAATTCAGCTAGAGGTAGGCACCCTGCATAGAAACTTCAACCAAATAGTTAAGTGTGGCAAAGAAATAAACCAACAAAAAAGTGTTTTTGATGGGACATTTTTGGTAACCTTTGATATAAGCATTGCTACCTATAAGCAGAAGAAGCTGCCAAAAGCTTTTTATGCTATGCAGAAGAGGTGAGAGAAGGGGAAAACAAGCTACAAAAGAGAATTACTCGCTTAACAAACAATTTCTGGAATAAAAATAAGACAATCAACATCAAACCTTTCTAACATCATGGCATTTTATAGAAGTGTTTGCTGGTTGTAGGTTTGTTGTTTTTCTTATATCTTTCACTGACCTTATATTATCATGAAGATAATTATGTCATTAGTGTTTACTCTGTCCATTATGTCTACTTGTGGTAAGATAAAATAACTTAAGTAACCCAAATGCAATTTAAAAACTAATGCTTACAGCATAGTTGGAGTGTCACAGCCATGATGGTCCAGAAAAATATACAAGGCAAGAAGATTTTTTGGTGATATCTTTTTACTGGACAAACTGTACAGCTGCTTAGAGCAGGTGTTTGTGGCATGAAGCCCAGGACATGGGGAATTGTTGGGATGTAACCTGGCCTTCTCTGCCCTGCACCATACCGCATATCATCCCTGTAGCAGCCCCCACATTGTTCTCTCTTGTCCCCTTACAGAAGGTGCTTCGTATCTTCATTTATGAATTTGCCCCTCTATGCTGGTGGGGACGTGGGAGAATACCAGTGGCACAAGCAGCAAGTCACAAGCAGTATCCCACCACTCCCAAAAGGTTGCCAACCCCTGGCTTAGAGTTTGAGCTACGATTCAACCACAGAATGAAGAGGGGCATCATAGGCTTGACTGCTCATTTTTACTATGAAGTCATACATCTTATTTAACTAACCACTGCCCTGGCAACCTGAGAGAGAAAAAAATGTGAAGAAGGTTTCCAAAAGAGAAACCCATTTCCCCCACTTTAAAATAAATCCCCTACACATCTTTATTCCCCCCAATAAATGAGGGAGGGTGACTTAAATAAGAAAATTAGTTCAACTTTGGGTGAAAAACTAAAATTAAACTATCTTCCTGTTTAAAAAACAAACAAAGCTGTCAACAGCATGAAAGAGGAAAATAAATCAACTGCAACAGTTACTTATCACTTCTTACCTAGCCATTTGTAGAAGAAATAAAGTAAGACTAGCATGACACAACAGATGACCACAAACAGGATAACTGTAAGTGGGGTAAAAGTGACATTTTCTTCCTTCTTTCTTCTTGTTTCTCTGTCCTCAGGGCTTGCCACAGCTTTCAAATCCTCACTGTCAAAAGACATTTATTTCAGTTATAGATTGTAACTGCAGACTTTTACAAAATGAGATTTTACCACTACCTCCATTTTTACACTGTATTAAGATGCATTAGACACAAAGGGTACCTTGTACATATGTGGGGAGGCTGTTCCAATGCACTATTAAATTGAGTCTGCTGGAGCATGCTAGTTAGTGCATGCCAGCCAGCCACTGCATCTCGTGCATCACCATCCCTGAGCCTCAAAATGGTGGTAGGGGCACTTTAACTAAAACTCATTCAATGAGCTTTAATTAAAGCATCCCCACTGCTGTTTTGAAGTGCAGAGATGTTGATACATGAGATGTTGTAGATGCTTTAAATCCAACTACTCTTGGAGCCACTCTAATTAAATCACCCCCCTCAGTCCCAGAGCATGTGTAAAAATGTCCTAGAATTCAAATTCATCAAGGTAATTAAGCACGTGACAAACTTTAAGCACTGAGTGGTCACTCTGACTTAAAAGCTAGACATTTTCTTAACTACTTTGCTGAAATGCTAGTATTAGTCTGAAAAATAATCAAGACATCTGCAAATGCAGGTCAAGCAGGACCATGGAATTTGCTAGCTATTTCTCTGCTATATTTTCTAAAATTCTCTCAGAGGACTATTGTCCTATGGGAAGAGACTGCTGCTTTACCTTGGATCATAAGGAAATACCTTTTATGTATTAGAGGAAAAGGAAGAGTCAAAGGGTTAAAATGAGGTTCCAATTAATAAAAGTAAAAAATCATCTCTAAGAGACTACTCTTCAAACAGAAATACTCATTATTTCCCTTTCAGAAACCTGCTTATGCCAGCAGGAAAACAATTATTATTGACAGACATTTATATTATATACCAAGAATGGTAAATGCTTTACAACTTCAGCTAGACATGTGTCATTTCATTAAATGTCTGCAAAAACACTAATGTCAGCCAAATTCTGTCAGTTAATTATGAAATCTTCTGCATCTATGTTCCATAATTAAAGGGGAAGGAAAACAGAGAAATAAAGTAGATTATCATTAAAGGTAACATGTCTTCAAGGTTATAATACATACATGCTCTGTATTTATGCCTTGTCATAAGAAATAAGTACACTGAAAATGTTAAACCTGTTTTATAAAAAACTGAAAGGTGTTTAAACATTCAGGCCAACTGTGCTTCTTACCACTCTGAATATTTGTAAAGCTTGCTTGCCAACTATTCTACCTCCCATGATATCCCAAGGTCTGCACAGCTACAATGCTGACATTTTGAAAAGGCAACAGCTTTGTTAAGTCAATGCAAGCAAGAATGTTTGCAAATTCTAGCTACTATGAATATCTGATTTAGATTAGTGGTTTACAAACCTAAGGAAATGTACAACATCTGCAAAAATTCATACATTTCTCAAAGATATTGAGTTTCCAAACAAGTTGCCATCACATCCTGTGGTATTTTTGACACCTGGCCCTGGCATGTTCTCAAAAATAGCAACTCCTCCCATGAAACAGGTGCATAGCAGGAGGCATAATTTTGGGATCAGGGATTACAATTTAGCTCTTGTTACTTGCCAGTGCAAGGGGAGCCCAGGATCACAGTCACAATCTTGGGCAGCCAACCATCAGCTCTGACCAGGGACTGCGCTACAGGTTTGAACCAGCCACAGTCCAAAGGCAGGGCCAACAATCAGTTGACCTGCAACCTCCAGCTCCAACCTTTCACAGGTACAATTTAAGGTGCCATATACAGAACATTTTTATGGCTGGTTTGCCATTTTATTAGGGGTGCAGTGATAAAGATTTTTTGGGCTGATACCAATGACTGACTATGAGCAAGCCATATCAGCCAATACTGATACAATTGTTGATATGCAGCATAGCAGTTTGGAGAGCAGGATCTGAACAGTAAGTCTGTTGCAGGAGGGAAGGGAAGATGCGGGGGGGGGGGGGCAGGGGATGGAAGGGACTAATGGGGGTGCAGATCAAAGCCCCCGTGGAGTGGGGCTGGGGCAGGTGCTGCCCAGCTAGGGCAACACGGGATGCGGAACAGAGCCATGTGGCTTGACCAGGGGGCATGGACAGCAGAGGCAGATCACACTTCTATATGCACTCCTGGAGGAGCAGTGGGGCAGGCAACGGCAGCACTGGGCTGGGGGGGCTATGGGGTGGGGCTCAGCCACCCCAAAATTCACCATAGCCCCCTATAGCATCCCTTCCCAGTGCTGCAGCTGCTGCCCACCCCAAGTGCAGCCCTAGCCCAGCCCGCCCACCAAGAATAGCACAGTGCCACCCCTGGCCCCACTGGCAATTCACCCATGTCCTGTGCACAGATCCAGGGTCACAAGCCCCGCATGGCTCTCCTGAGGTGTATGTAGTGGCTGGATCCGCCCTCCCCTCCCCATACCCCATGGATGAGCCTCTCGTGACTCTGTCCTACACCCTCCCTGCCCAGCCCCAGCCCCACTTGCTCCCCCACCATAGGGGCTTCAATCTACCCCTGTCAAGCCCCTTCTCTCCCAATAGACTTACCAGCTGGATGCTACTCTGCAAGCTGTTGGGCTGACGGCATGCATACTGCAGCTGTGCTCATGCATGCTGCATTTATTGGTGACAGTACTGGCTGCACTACCCAAAAACACCGATTGCCAGTAACATCAATTTTCCTTTTATCAGTGCCAATATGATATGGACCGATGTATCGGTGCACCTCTACATTTTATGGTGTCTTGCATTGAGTGCTTTAGGTATCCTTGACCAGTACTAAAAATTAAAAAGGCACCAGATAGAGGGAAACTCTTGAGGGCACTATTGATCTAGGTAAGTATGGCACAAAGGAAGACAAGCCATATGATAAGGTGTACACCATAAACCTCTACTCTAAGATTTTGGGAGTGAAAACAAATAAATAACTAATAAAGGAAGGCTTAGTCTGTCATTTCCACATAGGCGCCACTTCCTATGGATTCCTTGTCCACAGTGTTATACTTCTTCATTAGCTAGGCAATGAAAGCTAGGGCATGGCTTTCAGGTTGATCCAAGCAAAGGGAAAGTCAGAGGACAATTTTTCATGGTAATTTCCCTCCCCAACTCCTACCAATCCTTGTGTTTCAGCAAATCTACAGCATAGAGAATTGGTTCTCAACATTTTTTAGACACAAAGCAAACCTCCGTAACTTCTGTGAATTGAACTACATCCCATTTGGAAAGCTAATTTATTAAAGTACTTACTTGCCTGAAGAGCGGCCAAGAAGGAGAAGCAGCAGTTAAGAGGAAAGAGCATGCTCATCTTCTCAACCTTATCTCCTTCCTCTCTCCCAGGGGCACCCTTCAAAGGCTGTCGAAGCACACTGGTTGAACTGGCACAGTGTAAAGGAACTCAAGCTATATTTAAACAAGCTAGTTCAAGCACTGGGGGCAGTCTAGCCACTGTGCCACAGAATTCATTACAAAACAACTGAGCTTCCTTCCAGAAGTCCTGGATTACCTTATCAAGGGACTTTTTACATGGTATCTTTTTATGGGGTTTCACTTTTGATGTGTAAGTTTAGAATTTGTTTTTTTTGATTTGGGATATCTGTCCCTTCCAGTTTCTAACCAGATTTTTTATTACTGGATTCATCAGCTTTTTTTTTAAGCTAGAAATGCTTTTAGCAGCTTGTTAGGGACACTAGCATAATGTGTTACATGAATTAGAGTCTTAAAAGGTAGATGGGAGATGAAAAGCTATGATTGATATCTGAAAATAGATATTTATATGTCCTGAAGTGATTTTATCTTCAGAGAGTTTTTATGGTATCCAGTGCCATGCATAAGAGCACCAGCATAATATTCAGTATTTACCTACTTAATGCTACTGCGTGGTAAAAAATGTCACAATCCACATTTTACAGAGTGGGAATTAAGGCAGAGACTAAGAATGAAATCCAAAGGTATTTGTGCCTAACTCTTAATTTATTTAATTGGGAATCAGGTACCCAAATAACTTAGCAACTTACTCAAGCCAATTAAACTTAGAGCCAAAGTCACAGAGGAAGCATGTGGTAGAGTGTACAATTGAATCTAGGTCTCTGAAGTTCTACAGGGGTGCCCTAATCAGTGGGTCATCCTTCCTCTTATAGATATAACCACAAACATGTTAGATTCATAATTTATACTGCTTAATAAATCATAAGGTTTAATTAAACTTACAATTCTGATACTCCACTCCAATAGCCTCCAAGTGCCACAGTGAGAACAGCAATTAGAAATATGACAAACATACTGTAATCAAATTCTGGCAAAGGTGGTGAATACAGCGTCACATTAATCCTATTTCCAAGAGTCTGAAATATAATAACCAGTTACACATAAGAACAGCATTGACAAAGAGGTAGGGATTCATACTGCTTATCCAATTTTTACCATAGATGTTACACCATTGATCTATAAATTAATTCAGAGTGCACTGAACATGTATGTTGCCTGCCTACTACCTAAGATTACTATATACTTATTAGGAGTTGACACAGTGGAACCCAAGCCTGTCCACAGAAGTATGGTACATTTTTCTATGATACCAACACCTTGAGTGGTGCACTCAGTCCACAACCCTGTTAGCCCTCAAATGACTGAACTATACAAAAAACAATTTTGGGAAAGATCTTCAGCTGGTGAAAACTGTCTTACTTCCAGTGACTTCAATGGAAATGCAACAATTTATATCAGCTAAAGATCTGCTGCCTTAGTTCCTTGATCCAAGGTATTCCTGGAGCAAACAGGGAAGCTATTTCAGACAAGGTGTGCAAGTTCGGAATCCAACAGTAGTTTAGCAGTGGTTATTCAAATCAGCAATTGCATGATTTGAGGGGGGGATTTTAAAAAAAGAGAGAAACATTTAAGTGTAAAAAGAGCATAGAAGATCATTCAAAGACAAAAAAGTGAGAAATGGGGTAGGAAAAAAACACAAGGGGAACACAGATTTCAGCAGAGAGAGTTGTTTTCATATTCAAGGCCACAGTACAAGAAGCTTGACCTTGATGTAGAAGGGAAGGGAAAGCCCATTAAAGAATCTAAAGAGGAAAGGATAGTAGTTGGAAAGCAACTGGAAATTAAATGAACACACAAAAGAGCACCAACAGTCAGATAAACTATAACCTAGAGCACAGAAAAGAAGTTCTGCAGGGGGGACAGAAAGACATATCAGAGATGATACAGAGGAAAAACTAACAGATTTTTTAACAGCCTACACATGGGAGAAGAACATGACAAGTACATTTGGCTGTAGGAAGACAGTCTGTCAGCATATCTAGCGAAGAGAGAATTTAGTGGTGAAAGTAATACATCAACAATACTCCTATTATTTTTTATTCAAGAAATCACATTGATTTCAGCACAGCACAACACAAATAGCAATGCAGTTTCATAAGTAACATTTAATGCAGTTAAACCCACACGAGTTCTGTTAAGTTATGGAGATATGAACAAAAGTTTGTTATCAAATACATAAAACAAATTTAGTTATTAGAACTACTTATTAAATTCCACTGTTTTGTCTTTATACAGAATCCTGTGTCAGAGGAGCGTTACCGGATACTATTTAAAGTGTCAATTGTTGAATTTGAACAGTGTAGGGTGTTTTTTCGCTTGTCTGTTTTATCTGACAGATCATAGTATGTAATAGGGAAGCAAGTACTATCTGCTAAGTACTATAAGCACTATCCTTGACAACCTCAAAATCCATCATTTTCTTGCATGCTTCTTGCATAATTATGATCATGATCAGGTCCACCAGGAGACTATTACCTGGTGGTAATAGAGCACATGGAAAATGCCTGACATTCACCAGAGTAAAGTATCCACAAATGGCATCATTACATATCTAACTAGCATGGCAAAAGACAACAGGAATAAGTCTTTTAATGGATCAGTAAAAAAGGAATAAATAGCACTGACAGTCTGGAAGATGTCTTCCTCACTCCTAACTGGAACCAAATTGCCTCCACTGTGCAACTAGAGTGTATACTGAGCTACTACTAGGAAAGTTTTTCTAAGATCTTCCTAGAAATGGTAGTGTATCTGGGTAGAAACTAACTGCCACTGGTTACTCCTTCATGTTCAGTATTTTCCAACAGAAGATGGTTAACATATGGCAGAAAGTTATATTGAACTACACCATGACCAGGAGAAGATCCTTCCCTCTCAATAAGCTATAGTTAATATCATTTCTGATTTGTGCTTACAAGCTTCTGACGCAGGTTACTCTGCAGAAAATCATGCCTATAAGCAGAGCAGACCAAGTGTTGACAAGACAGGGATCATTGGAATTTTTTACTTGTAACTAAGTTATTGTTTTTGCCACTCACTGAAAGCATAGGAGAAATAAGGTACAACCCCTTACACCCACTACATATGCAACCATCACATGGCCCCTCATCCTTTTGTCAAGTAACCCAGCTGCTTCACAAAACGTTATCTTGATAGACTGTTATGCTCACAGAAGCAATGCTTCACAAGCAACCACAGGCAATAGGATGAGAATGTAAAAGAATACATTGCCCCCAGAACCTGACTTATATTTTGTATTTTAAAGATTTTTCTCTCTTTTTTTTTTTTACTACTTACATATTGACTAAAGAGTCCCTCATGGACTAACTTGAAAGAGGTTGAAGAAGATTCCTGTTTCACACCTCAAGTCCCCACTTCACTTTTGAGGAATTCAAGGTATCGTCTAACCATTACTATCTGAACACTGGAGCCAGTAACTATAATCATGCATGTCTAACTGGACAGTCAGTGCCTGGGAAGTATATAAATAAACAAACAAATGGTTACAGTAGCCTAATAAGTCATTTACCTGCATATCCATTATATCAATATATCTGACAAGAGCAACTGGAATGGTAACATCTTTAAAGTCTGTCTTGTTACCTGAAGGAGGAGACTAAAAGAGAAAGCAAGTATAAGAGAAATTCATAGCATATCTGCATAATACTACTCTTTATGTAGACTATTCTTTGAATGCCAGGATGTACATTCATAAACAAAAATCAAAAGATACTATAACCATCTCACAGTTTGAGGAAAACTAAACTAGACCGAGCGGCTCAACAGACCCAACCCAGAGACTGCTCCCCTGCTACCAAATTTCCAAATCCAAAGGGAGCCCCTATTCCAGTGTGCAGGAGGCAGCACTAGGGCCCAATCCCAGCAAGCGGAGAAAGGAGGGGGAAGTATCAGGCTCCAGGGCTTGCTACTGCTGCACAGGGCTCCATCCTGACTGTGGACTGGCTCCAAACCACTCAACTGGCCCACAGGCTTAAAGGTTGACCACTACTAGACAAGACAATCAGAAGCTGACACTATCAGAATATCTCCAAATCTATAGTTGTCTTGTATTTATGATAGTATAAATAATCAATTCCAAATAACCACCCTTTATAATAATAAACCACTTAGAGCTGTGTGGCTGGCGGCAGCGGTGCAGTGCAGGGTGGTGGTGGGGATGGCTGTGTGCCGCCTGGCCACCACCACACCCGGTGGCTGGCCACACAGCTCTAGGCACAGCAGGAGGTTTTGGAGGCAGAGGCAGTCACCACTGGCAGCGTGGTGGTGGCCAGGCCTCCAGGTAAGTGGCAGCGCCGTATGCAGATTCAAGCCCCACCCCGCTCCCCACCCACGTATAATTGAATTTGCACAAGTTAAATGCGCGTAAGATGCAGGATGCCTGTGTAGAATATAATTACTGGGGGGGTCATCTTACATTCAGGGTCATCTTGTATTTGATTAAATATAGTACTACAACTATACTTTGCATTACTTCTGCAGTTTTCTAACTGCAAGCATTTTATATATGACATACCATCAAGACATTGAAGAACAACATTAATGGGGTTTATCCATGTGGCATAAGAATAAGACATTATTTGAAGAACTGCCATCTTATTTATGTCTGCTTTCTTCCTTCTGTTTTTCCTATATTGGTCTATTTTTTTAGACTTTATGCAACATATTCATACTTAATAAATGTATTTAAATCAATCAAGATTATAAAACTAAACCAAAATAAACAAAAACAAGCTTTTTCACAAAGAAGTATGTCAAAATTAGCCAAAATACAATGCAAATATGATGGTCACTTTAACACCACGCACCCACATAATTGTGGAACTTACTAGAGCAGTTTTACTTGCGATCAGCAGTGTTTTAGCACCAAGTTTTTGAGCAATTCTTGCTTTCTCCACATACGTGCAATTTCCCCTCATTACTACGACTGCTTTGTCTTTTACGAAGCCAGAAGGAACATCAGAATAACTGCAGAGCACGGTTGAAGTCAAGTTCTCCAAGCTATTGGAAGTCTACAAAAAATAAGTATGCAAGCAGTAATTACAATCAAAACATGAATTTGCAATTGTTCTTTTCTTTTGTTTATCACATTTTACTAAAACAAAACCATGTATTTACACAGCATAAACAGACCTAATACAGTGCAAGACAGATCACAGAAAAGTACAACTGGAAGGGACCTCACAAGGTCATCTAGTCCAGCCCTCTGCTCAAGGCAGGATCATCCCTGACTAAACCATCCCAGCCAAGTATCTGTCCAACCTGCTCTTGAAAATTTCCAAGAATGGAAATTCTACAACTCCTCAGGTAGCCGGTTCTAATGTTTGACTACCCTTATAGTCAGAAAGTTCCTCCTGATCACCAACCTAAATTTTCTCTGTTGCAGCTGGAGGTCATTGCTCGTAGTCCTGTCCCTTGTGGCCATGGAGAAAAACACATCTCCATTTTCTCTGTAACTGTCCTTCAGGTATCTGAACACTGTTATCAAATTCCCCCTCAGTCTTGTCTTCTCCAGACTCAATAACCTTAGTTTTGTCGGCCTTTCCTCAAGTCCTGCTTCCCAGGCCCTTATTCGTTTTTGTTATTCGATGTCACACTTTTTCTAACCTGTCCACATCCTTTTTGAAGTGTGGGGCCCCAAACTGAGCACAGTATTCCAGGTGAGGTCTCATCAAGTCCTGAATACAGCAAAAAAAACCCCCACTCCCCTTGATTTGTAAGCGACACTTCTGTTAACACAACCCAGCATGCTGTTCATTAAACTATCTTAAAATGGACCAGTGAATTAGTAGATGGGGAAGAGCAAATTATCTCAAGGCCATATGCACATGGCTTCTTTGTGATACCATAAGATTCTAAGATTATTTAAAAAAAACAGAAAATAGACACTGTCAATATATTTAAGATTTCTGAACCAACCCCAACCTTCTTACAATGCATCTCAAGACCAGACATTACCCTGAACCGGTCATCAGAAAAAAGCTTGTAGGGGAGTGGCTCTCTATTGCCTTTGAGAACACCTCCGTAATATAACTAAGTTTCCCCAGACAAAGCAGAATGACTCGGCTACACAACCAAACTCTGGTTGGGCTGCCACACTTGTGCCAAAACAGTATGCCTGCTTTATAACAAAGTTATATTTGTTTGAATAAAAATATTCCACACATTTATTTTTAGTTCAAAACATTCAGTAAGTCCCATCGAACAACATTTTGTTTTCTTTGGCTGCTTAAGTTTCCCTGCAGCCAACATAGTCACAGGCCACAGCAAATCCTCTGACAGAAACATCGCTGTTACACTTCAATTTTGCACTGAGCCCATCTTGTTTATGAATGAAGGAAGGAAAAAACCTGTATCCAAATGTATAGAAATGCTAATAATATCCAGGGTAGCTAAAAGGAAAGGAAAAAGTCCTCTAGAATATACATAGAGGGATTTCTCACTTTTGCCATTTGATATCCCTTTAAACTGCAGGTCATGTTCATTCCTGTTTCTTGTTCATGTACATTTCTGTTTTATAAACACTAACCTAAAACTAAAATATTTCAAAATTTTGAAATGTAATGTAAATGTTTAAACCTAAGCATGAAAAATGGGTACCCTTCTCTTTATTTTTCTTGCATTTCCTGACTGCTATTTCAACTAGACTTTGACAGTTCTCTTTAAAAGCCATGTTCATTTAGGTACAGTTGTTTGAATAGTATAACAGGGGTATCACCTGTGGAATTATTAAGGTTGGGCTTTTTCTTAAAGTACTTATTAATGCATTCACTAAATTAAGGTTATTAGGATTATTAGACTAACCACCTTTTCATTGTTATTCTGACAAAATAATTAAAAGGTATTATTTAAAATTGATTTTGTGCAGCACTGGTTTGACACAATAATGTGAGATCAGTTCTACTCAGTCCAAAACTGTTCTCAGTTCACAGCTCTTAAGACAGTACAGTCATTTAAATACTTACTACATTATCGAGGCTATTTGCAAGAGATGTCCAAACAGGATTGTAAAGTAAGCAGTAGTCCTTTTTTACTGGAGGTATTCCATTTCCAGTAGCATGCAGGATACCCTCCTGTGCACTTGCCTACAACATGAACAGAATTTCATTAGACTGCATTGGACTATCAGTGGCTTAAAAATCTAATTCTGTACCCAAAATAAGAGGGGAAGCAGGTATCCATGAAGAGCAATGCTAGGACTAGACAACTCCAAGCAAGTGCTCTCCCTTTTGACACTTGGCACCTATACCTTTGTATAGACTTTAGATCAGAAAAAGGCAATTAACAGTCCCTGGAATACTCAATGTTGCTAGCTTTTTGTTAGAAGGTCTACTAAAAGCCATAGGTTCCATCTTACAAAAATTCTCTCACATGACTTGTGAGAGCAAGTCTCTCACTGACTTGTAAGCAAAGGCTGTATGATTTAACCCCTCCAGAATTTTTCTCGGAGTTATAACAATACTACAAATTCAGTTTAAAAATGTGTTTGGCTGGTTATTTGGGGGTTTAATGGTAAGACAGGGAAAGAAAAGCGTTAATACATGTAATCTTATTTAAAATAAGTTCACTGCAAATTGCACAACTACTTGGCTGTATTTTATTTTGGTCATTGTATCATAGTAGCTATATTTTACAGAATTGTATGGTCTGTAATTTGGACTATACCCTTTCTATGCATGTGCACACACACACACTCTTTGACTTAAATCCAGTGAGGAAGTTCACATCTGAACATTAATTTCTGATAACACTGAAAATTATGAAATTAGGTCACTGACCATTCATTTTTCACATGTAGATATCAAAGCCAGCCCCTAACTCAGAGGGAGTAAGAACTGTCTTTGCCTGCACAGATCTATAAGATTACTCTTTTATTTAAATAGAAATATATTTATTATTTTATGTACAAATGTAGAAAATAAATGTATAAATTTTAAATATATATTATATATATTTAAAAATAGTTAAAAACACCTTAGAAACAGGCATTTATTAACTAATATGGTCTTAAAAAGGCTATCCAAGGGAGTAAATAAATCTTTCATAAGATTACTGGATGGGCATATACATCTAAGCACAGAACAGTGCAAAGGCATTTATTATTGTATATATTTAGTTTGGGTTTGTATACTACCTCATAAAAAGAAGGTTCACAGTGGCTTACAATAACATCCACAAGGTATGAAACAAAAACAAATCCCCTAAACAACGCCTGAAAACTTAAAAACTATAAGCACATATATGGTTACAACCTTTGGCTGTTCAGAATTAGGCTTTACTTTCCACTACCACCAGTTTGATCAGAAGTTTAACTATGAAATAAATGCAAATACAAAAGGTAGCAATATACCTGCTTATGCATGTTTCAGATAAAGACCCATGAGAACGGTACACTTACAAAAGCAAAAGGACTGAGCTTTTTCCAGCATTTTAACTATAATATCCTTCACTTGACTGAAGCAAATTAAAGGCAAATAAGGTATGATGCATGATGAGCAAAGAAAGACTGATCTTTCTACTGAAGCCAAACATAAAAACTGATGACAAATTAAAGTTGTCATTTGGATATACTTTAGAGAATGAGAGTTAGCTGTCTTAGTCTGAAGTCAGGCAGAAGGCAGGGCAGCATGAGACCTTAATGAAAAAATTGTCCAGAAAGGCATACATTTTTCCTGGAGACAGCCTATACCAGATTCCATGAGCAGGATGGATAAAAATCAACAATTTAAAATAAAAACTGGATTTTTAAACATTTAAATTGGATTTTTTTTAATGTAAGATGTATTAAGATACTTAAAAAAATAAATCTACATAAAGATAGTTTTAATTTAAGATATGTTAGAGCTCAAAATATCATCATGGAATAGGGACTGTAACTTCTAATTACATATTATTTGAAACAATATATTATAAATAGATCACAAGAAGCCATGGACTATATTAGGGGCCCAATTTTACAGAGTTCCCAGAAGCTCCTCTATAGACTAGTAAAGATTAAAGAAAACCACCCTGCCCAATGGGACTCAGTGCTCAGTCTAGAAGATCCAATTAATCATCCTTAGTTTCAGTTCTCAAACTGTGGATCTGCGTCACCAGAGATAACACGCTTGTTAGCAGTATACAGATATGAGAGATAAGATACCCAATTACCTATCCATCAGCCCTATCGTGTCTCTGCAAGTTTGTGTACACAGTCAAACCCTTACCCATGGGTGACTAGTGAGAAGGGGCAGGTGTCACACAGGGGCCGATCCCTGTGGCTCCTTCCTCCCACTGCCTGGCTGGTGTTTGCAGAAGGGGCACCGGTGCTCCCACCTGCCCCCCTACCCATTACCTAAGCAGCGAGTGTGCCCAGTCAGGAGGTACACTGGCACACTCAAGGAGTGCACGTACACCCCTTCCATGTTGTCCCTATGCACTGCCACTGCCCTTACCACTCTCTAAAGAAATTAAATGAAAAGAAGATTGTTGGGGGTGGAGTAGATCTGGGCAAGGAAGGGGAGTTTGGAGATAAGTGCAAGGAGACAGGAGCAGTAGAAAAAAAAAAGAGAAATATTTTGAGCAGATTATTTCAGAAATCTTGACGGATAGGTTTCTGAGATCTAGTGAGGGAGTGATATGATAGAAGGGAAAATCTATCATGGCAGCAGACTTGCCAGGCCATAAGAGACCCTGTTTGGGAACATTTTAATGAAGGTTATATCAAACAACAAGAATTTACTTTTTGTAGAAAGCAATGATTAAATCAATGCTTCCTGACCAGTGATTCAAATTGATTTGATTTAAATCAAATCCATCCTATGAGACACCCATGTAGTGCAGGGGGACCCAGCTGTTAATGAAGATACCTGGTCTATAAACTGGAAAAGTACAAGCAGGGATGCTGTTCTGAAAGACAGTTTTATTTTGCACAAATCAGTCCTTTTCCTAGGCCATCGCTCACTTGATTCTTGAACATGTTAGTTGGTAAGACAGTGAATCAGACAACAAGAAAAAACAAAGAAAACCGAAACAAAAAAATCAGCAGGGTAAGCGTAATGAAGGCCTACGTGCAGAAGTCTCAAAAAAGGGGAAGTGGAACATGTTATATAAAGAAGTTGGAGGATTCAGAACATGTTTGTACGTATAGCTCCCATTTTTTTAATCCTTTCATTTGTTTGTGCATCTTGCCCATTAAATCCAAGATTTCACATGCTTTCCTACAAGGCCTTTTGCACCACTGGTCCCACTGCCACTCACTTCCTTCTAGTCCCTCTGTGCTTCCAAAACACGTGTCTTTAGTGCTATTTTTCCCTTTACTACCCTGGACATTTTCAACCAAGCTGTCTTCATTTACCACTTTCTCTCCACTAGGGGTGAAACTATATAATTGCTCCTGGTTAACCTGGTTTCAAGGCAGGCTTGTTCCAGAAAGTATGGCCACACATTATGTGAATCGCTCAGAAACAGCTGCCCTGCCTTATATTTCACACCCCACTCTCATTGCGCATGAACTTTCACGAGCAGACTAACCTTCAGCAACCTCTCTCACTTCCTCCAACGCCTATGCTACCAGGGAGCTCCGAGAAAGAGCGAGCACAAGCAGGCTGGGCCCTCAGCCCGACCACTGCCAGGCGGGCAAAGCTTCTCTAAAGGTCATTTATGTGCGAGCAGGGAAATTGTCCCAAAAAGAAAAGGGTTAGGAGAGAGGTGCCAGGGCCAGGGCTCTGCCACTTGCTGCATCCACCCCAAGGGGAATCGGGGCGAGCCCAGCCCGGAGGAGCCTTTGTAGGGATCGCCGCTGAGGGGGCCTGGCGAGCACCTGGGCCCTCCCCGCCCTCCTGCCCCCGGCCCGGCTCTCACCAGCCACAGCAGCAGGCCGCAGAGCAGGGCCCGGAGCGGCGCGGCGGGGCCCATCCTCGCCCGCGCACACCACACCACACCACACCACAGCCCGGCCTGGCCCGGCCCGGCCCGGATACGGAGCTGCTGGGCGCCGCCGGCCGCACACCCCCGCCGCACCTCCCCTTCCGGCCTGCGCCCGGCCTGCGGGGCGGCGCTTGGGGCCCGGCGCGGCCCCGCCTGCAAGGGCCAAAGCCCCTGGGCCGGAGGCTGCGCCCCGAGCAGGCCCCCGCGCAACACACGACAGCAAGAGGGACGGACGAGATGCTGATGAAAGTGGCGGTGAATCTTGCACAGACAACACTGGCCCCGGCGGCACCCGGCCGGGTTTGTATCAGTGGAGGGAAGCGGCTGCGGGACCGGGACCGGGACCGGGACCAGCTCCAGCACAGCCGCGGAGCGGACGTTCAAGGAGCGTTGCCCGAGGGAGGAGAGACACCCGCATGCATCGTCCATGGTTTAGGAACAAAACTAATCGCAATCTAGCACCTGTGAATTGCGGCGGTTTCACAGTGAACCCCGTTTGGGGCAAATGTTTTTCTCCATAATATTCTCCCTTCGTTCCTGTATCAGCAACCCAGCTCATGCATGGTCCAGCTCTCATTTTCATAGTTTCTAGGGCCAGCAGGGACCTGAACAGATCATCAAGTCCAAGCCCCTGCCCTGGGCAGGAACGAGTGCTGGCATCATCATTTTACCTTTTCCCGTTTCACCCTGCTAATGCAACACCGAGACAGCTCCACAAATTCATATTTCAGCTTAGGTAGGTATTTGGAAGGCTGCTAGAACGCCGAGCTGCGCGTTTGCTATTGTGGTGCTACCAGCAGTAACTATGGCAATTGATGCCAGCAGAAAGGTCTCTTGTTCTGAATTTAACAAGATCTGGCTGACAAATTAATTTTACAGATGACTTCACAATCCACAGACCTGATGGTGTTTATAAAATTATTTTAAGAGCCAGCTATATTGGTGTGGCAATGCAAAGAGTATGGGGGGAGGGGAAGCTTAACTTTGAAATGCAGCTGTTTTGGCACTCACAGGATCAGGTCCCATCTGATTTGCTTACTTCAATAGTGAGCTATGTATTTGTCATACATTTTTGGGAATGTAAGTCTATACTGGTATGTAGGTGAAGAGAAATGGGCTTCAGGAGAACAAACTAATTTTCTGTAAAGAAAATTACATAGAGAAGTGGATAGGTCATGCAGTCTTGGTCACTAAGGTACGTTGACAGAAGATGATAGAAAGCCACTGAAAGCTAGTATGGAACTGTATTGCTTTCATAGTATAGCATTGATGCCAAAACTTCAGAAACCCATTTTCCAGGAAGAATAATCTGTATCACTGAAGAAAAAAAGCTTTCATATTCCTTTACGCAAGTCTTAACCTCATAGTAGATGACTAAATGAACTACCTTCTAAAAATCAGTCATCTTGTCATGGATGCAGATGTAGTTTTCAACTTCAAATTTATCATTTATTCAAATTGTAATGGAGATTGCCTTTAATGTACCAGTTTCAGCATCTGGACAGTTCTAGGTACCCTTAATACAGGCAACCCCTGCTTAGTGCTCTTAATTGGTTCTGGAAAAACTGAGTGCTAAGCAAAACCATGCTAAGCAAGACCCATTTTCCCCATAGGTTTTAATGTACATAAATGTAATTGGTTCCTGCACCCCTGCCACTTCCAGCAAGGCACTGCACAGGCTCCACTAGGGAAGGCATCAGCACCTCCCGTCCTCATTGTTCTAAGGCTGCAATAGCCCCTGCCAGTCTGTACCTGTAGAGCCTGAGTTAGCCCCAGGGCAGGTGGGTCCCTAACAGCAAGCAGTGGGGTTCTGATGGATGAGTGCATGAGCAAAGCAGAACAGGTCATGGGCTGCAGCCCAGGGACAGTGGGGCTCCACAGGCTTGGCTCCACTGTGAGCTGGATTGGGGGGGGGGGGGTCATTGCACATATGTGAGCCAGTGCTCAAGGACACCAGCCCAGGCAGCCCTGCACTCCTGCTGGCCCTGGTTTTAGGCCCTGCACTCCTGCTGCCCTGCACGCAAGACTGGGTCCCATGCTCACATCCCTCACTGCCCTCTCTCACTACCACCACCACTCCTCCCTGCCTGCCTGCTGCTCCTGTATTATGTGCTGGAGTGGATCCCAGGCTCATGCCACCCTGCTCTGGCCCCCACCAGCCCAGGCTCCATGCTTATGCTGCCCTGCCACCCCTTCTTGCCACTGCTTCTCCCCACCCACTTCAGCACCATGTGCCAGAGCAAACCCTGGGCTCTTGCCACCCCACCCTAGGCCCCGTTAGCTGCCACTAACTGCTTCACTCAACCCTGCTACCACCACTGTTTCTGTCTACCTCCTACACTGAGCATTATTACAAAACCACTAAGTGCTAAGTGAAACCAGGTAGGTATTTTTAGTGAGCCCTGTAGCAAAATCAGGCCAAGCAAAACCATGTTAAGCAGGGATTGCCTGTATAGCTTCTGATCTCAATTTTTCTAGACCACTAAACACGCAAATTACTTTAGCTCAGCAAAAGCCAACCTTTTTGGAATGCACCCCCTAGGTTAGCCTTTGTACCCTCCCAAGTGCCAGCCACTCAGCTCCCCTTCCCCAGCTGCTGCTCTTTTCAGCCCTGTGTTCCCTGCCTACTCTGCCATTTTGCTTTCTCTTCCCTGCACTCTCTGTCCCTTCCCTAGTCTGCCATGTGCCATATAGAAAGGCTGCCCTTGCCCGTTATGGCACCAATACCACAGGTTGCCCCCCCTGCTAGGCCATGTTGGATTCCAGGCAGAATGTTAAATGTCACTTCTCACTAATAAAACTCCAAGTGGCATACTTAGAGGAAGGGGAAGAGACTCTCAAATTGAGAGGAGGACACACAGCACTTACACTGGTATGGATCCATCCCAATTCTTTCCAGTAATTCTATAGTAGATTCAAGTAAGTTATAACAGTGTAGGCTGTCTGGCATACATCTATTAACATGTTGTCCAATTATGCACCCAAACCTCTGTTCATACAACTAGCAATTTCTTAGCCTGCCTTAATAGTATAGTTAGAGTGTTGTAGTAGCCATAGTGGTCCAGAAAGTGTGCAAGAGAAAGGCATTTTATTTTTGTTTTTTTGGTGATATCTTTTATTGGACCAACTGCACAGTTGGGAGAAGAGTTTGACAGGCTTTCAAGAACAAAGCATCTTTCTTCAGGACTACCTAAAAACCAAAAAACCACCTTTGCCTTTACCTCTGAAGACCAGGAAGGGAGCAAAATCTATTCACATACCTACACTAGCATTTTATAGTGTTGAATTTGGTGCTTAAAAAAGAGTCAGCCTAAAAATATTCCGAGGCATTAAAGCCAACTCCAATCCAGCACTAGTTAAGTGTACATTTCAGGCCAGATTCTAGTCTTGTTAAATCTAAGAGTAATCCTTCAGATTCCAATTTAAATACAAGTTACTCCCTTTCACACAACTAACTGAGATCAGAGTCTCAGCCCTTATCTTTAAAGAGAAGGAAGAATGTGATCCTCATTAGTGACTGCATAAGATTATGCCTTATACAGGTGACTGACCTAAGAACAGAAGAACAGCTACAGGAGTTAAACACAGTTTACATATCCCTAATAAGCTGTTAATTATGTAGGCAAATTAAAAAAAGTGTACTTTAAATGAGATAATGTTGTATTTCAGTATAAGGAAATTAACATTAAAAAGGACACAATTTAAAATGGGACTTTCGCTTTGTAATAAGCATTAACCACAAGCCTCATTGATCAAATTTATATTCACCTATGTTCAGTTTTGTTTGATATTTGTATATAAAAACTCATATTTTTAACAAAAGTACTCCAAAAAAGAAAAAAAAAAAATCAATGAACATTGAGGACAAATTTGAAGTTGTTTTCTTGTAGAATTTGTAACAATAGGTAGTTTAGAAGACAGCTAGCTTACACATGTATTAGATTACTATTTGTTACTAGCTTTAATTCCAACATACTAACTCAAATAGGAGAGTTACCAAAAGGCTAGATCCTCCTTCTCCATCAGCTAAGGTAGAATCTCTCTTAGCTGTTAGCCTGTTAATCATTAGTCAATGCCTTCTCTGCCTAAGACTTGAACCTACATCTCCACCTATCAGAAGTGCTGCATCCTAATCACAAAATTGATATGGTATTCCAAGGTGGGTTGTTCTTAATTCAAATTGAAGCTCTTCCACTTTGTAGAGAATAATTCAAACATTCACCATGCCCAAGAGAAAAGTATATGCCTAATGGTTATAGCACTCACCTGGGAGTGAGGAGACTCATTTCAGTCTCTGCTTCAGCATGTTTAAATTCTTCCATAAGAAATGGGAAAGGATTCAGAATAGGTGTTGGCTACAAATGTCAACTCAGGATCCTTAAAATTCTTGTTCATTAGGTAGATTGAAACACTGTAATGAAGTCAAATCATAAGCCTTGGGGCTGGTCCCCCCCCACACACACACACACTAGCGAGTTATAAAAAAAAGTCAGGTATACCTATCCCACAGGCACTGGAATATGCCATTGATGGCCAGTCAAGGCTTCTTCCAGTGTGGTATTATCCTCCAGAAGGGGGTTACCAGCTGGTCCTTCTGGCTGGACAGGTCAGGTGCTGGTCAAGTTGGAGATCAAGAGGACACTGCCGAGGATCACTTTTCACTGCTTTTCAAAGTCGGTCCTTGGCAGACTTTGGCAACTCCCAAATTTTCAGGTTTGCCCAATCCAGGAGTCATTGACCCTTGTGGGACTTCCCCCTCTGTAGCTACTGGATGGCATCTGTCAGTCCCAAGAGTCATCCACATGTACATGCAGGTTTGGGAGTCCATTGATGAATTTTGAATAAGGCTCTGGGAGCAGTCAGTCTGGAGATATTCAGCCCAAAAGTTGGTCCCTGGTGTTGATTAGCTCAGACAAGGGCTTCTAGCCCTTGAAGAGTGAAGTTTAGAGAATTCCTGGTTGCTATATGGTCACCTATTGATTTGTTTCCCTTGGTTGATCTGCAGGTTTCCCTGGGTGTAAGTTGCCACCTGCTACTGTGTTATACATTCAATCACCAATTCACTTGCTTTTTCAGGGGCCCTCCTGATACAGGGAAGCGGCAGTTTTGATTCCTGCCCTTGTTAACATAAGTTATACACTGTAACAACTTCTGAAACTAAAACACATTTAGTTGAAAGGTGAGGAATATAAAATATAAAAGCTACAAGAGTAATGCCATGGCACACAAATAAAATTAAAAATACCAAAATACAAGGGGAGATACAAAATGCACACATACAAAACTTTAAAAATACAATTCCTTATCTTACAGTGAAAGAAAGAAGGAAGAAAGAGAAGGAGAACTGTATCTAAAGAGGGGAAAGTAAATGCAGACAAGGGGAAAAGGGGGCTTTCTGCTACATAGGACAGTCAACATACCCAAGATACACTAGACACTAAGCTACTAAGGCACTCGCCTGAGGGGTAGGATATGCATTTCAATTCTCACAGGCAGAGTGCCGATTTGAACCCAGATACAGAGATGTGTAATCCCCACCATGCAAGACATGCAGCCTTGGGTGGGCTTCTGAGCCGAGCTGGACACTGGCGATTGGGCCTGGTCCTGAACAGGAAACTAAGTAATTTCCAACACTAGCAAAAATATACACATGTGCCTCTTGCAACCTTAAATTAATCAAAAGGAAGAAGTCAAGTTTCTGTTCCTCCAGCTTCTCGTACACTGCTAATGTCTGTGGAGTATTTGGGAGGTGGAATTGTTAGTGGTTCTCGGTGACCTAGAAAGCTCTAGCAACTGCAAGAGAACATCTGACTCCCTCTCACTTCATGGCTAAACAATGCTGCACCCCACCTATAACGAGGGGGGTAGAAATTTACAGCAGCAGATATTACTGCCACTGACGCTACAGAGCAACACAAATGCAGGTAGTTTTCAAAATTGCAATTTAGTTTCAGTATTAGTGTACACTATCATCTTTCAAACAATGCAGTCCAGCAAACCAGAAAGCCTCAAATGTCTGTAGGACCACTGGTCTGAATACCAGTCTGAAGTTGCCCCTTGTACCTTCACAACAGATTAATTTAAATTTAGGGCTGAAGCATGAACTGCTTATTCAGTTCTCAGAAAATAAACTGTAGCCAAAGCCCATTGGTCTTTACTGAAACCAGAAAGCAATCTTCATAAGCTTGTAAATAGTTCCTCATTTTCCCCAAATACGCAAGCCCCGAGAACTCCATTAGAACTGATCTTGATACAGCACCTAGATCAACCCTTGCCCAACATAGCAAGTACAAAATACCCCACCTCAAGCATGAACAATGTGTACCCCAGAGCCTGGGGTGGGGAGGGGGCCATGGAGACTATCTGCAGGCAGCAGCAAGCAGGGAGCTCCTGCAGGTGGCTGCAGTGGTGTTAGCAGGGGGCGTGGAAGTTGGAAAGCACCAACCAGCGGTTGGAGACCACCCACAGACAACACCAGTGATATCAGCTGCAAAGCGGGGGCAGGGGAAGCTGGTGCCACCGGCCATGTCAGCAGTGCTTTTCTCAGGGGGGTGCACTGCCAAATTGCAGGAGATGCACCCCCTATACATCACCAATGATACCAAGGTTGCGAACTGTTCATAAAAATTACAACACTGTCTGAAGTCCATAACAACTAAGAAACAGTGAGCTTGTTGGAAGATTCATTGTCACTGTCAGAATAAGGCTAGAATCAAATGTCAATGGACATTTGACGTTTAAGCAGAAGTGCAGCTTAGTGCCGTATAGGAAACGGCCAGCTTCTTCCCCTCCCCCATTCCAGTTTTCTGTTACTCTGTGCTCTATTGATATGAAGCCAGATGTCATTATATAGAGAAAAATAGAGGACAAAAGACATCCAGTTTTGTATCAATAGAGGACAACTGGACTGTCCTCTATGATAGCCACCCTAGGTATTAGCCACTGCCTACCTGTAATGGCCACTCAGTGCTCACCTTAAAAGGTATACAGGACAGCACACTAAAACTGGGAGGACAGGGAAGGAAGTGGTATGGCTAGAACAGAGCTACAAGGCTGGAAGTTGTGGGGAGACAGACTGAAATCTGGGGAGTGAGGATGGGGGCTGGACTTGGTGGGCAGCACGGTAAGTAGGGGACCCCTGGAGTGAGAGCAGCACAGTGTAGAAGTGCTGTCAAGCTGCACTCAAGCAGGGTTGACAGCACCATGCATACCAGCAGTCCACTCTCCCCCAAACATTTGAGCAAAACAAACCAATAGGTACTTTAAATTCCTGGGGGGGGGGAAAAAACACAAACAAACTGTACAATGTGTTATACTGTATTTCCCCACAAAATAGCACAAGCATTAGTGATTGATTACTCACTGAAGCTGACAAATGTATAAATACATGCTCACATCCATGCATGTTCCTAATTTCCCTTAAAAGAGGGAAAGTATTGCTTAAAGAGGAGCTCTCTAGTTATGCAATCTAACTAAGAAGTCCAATGTCATCCATGGTCCATTCCACATAGAAATACCTGTATTTCGTTTCACAGGTGTTATGCAGGGTATATATAGCAGGCAACAAATCATGTTCACATCATTAAGAATATTTGGAACTAAATGATTTTGGTTATAGTGCTATCTTGCCCTTGGCATTCAAAGCATGTACTCTACCACTATCTGACAACTGTGGAGAATACAACACACATTTTCTGGATAAGTTTTGTATACCACGGTAGGAGAGGATATACTCAGTGTGAAAAAAGTTCCCACATGTACACAAGTTATGATGATGATTAGCTAATGCATCATGGTGGTAGTTATTATTTGGATTAAACAAGATCCCAGCTTGTCCCAATATCTAATTATCAGTTTCCTTCAAAACCTGGGTTTGTGGTCCCTGCCAGTGTTTTCTACAGCAGGATACCTGAACTTACTCCTCTTGTCCAAGCCTGATATAACTAGTGAATATTCTCTCCCCACTTTGGGTGCATCTAGATGAGTGTGGACATGTGGTATGTGGCACCACAGGCCCATTTATGGTGCCACACACCACACATTCAGGCATTTCCTGCATTGCAAAGTAGCAGTGCAGGTAGTTTTTGCAACCCCAGGAGATCCCAGGGTCAAAAATAAATAAAAGATAAATAGCCACCCCCCCAAAAACATAGCCATGCCAAGAAGTGGGGCAGCACACATGGTGACAGTGTGCACCACCCAAAACCAGAGCCTGGCCTACTGAAGCCAAAACTCCTGCTGCCAGTCAGGCTCCCTGCTCCAGGGGTGCTGCAGCTCCTGGAGGCCCCCAGCACACCAGGTAAGGCTAGTGAGACCAGCATACTTGGCTGCAGAGCAGCAATCCACCATTCACCACTTCTTCCAAATCCATCCTGCATACATAGGTGGAAGAAAAAAAGATATTATATATATGGGTCATCGGGGGGCAGGGAGCACCCAGCACAGTGGCAGGGTGGCAGCTCCTGCCACTGCAAGCTAGGACTAGGGCTGTGTTGGACTCTTCCTAGCTGGGGGGGGGGGGGGGGGGGTCCAGGGGGGGGTTGGGGGGTGCCGCCGGGGCTTTATGGTGTTGTGGGGGGGGGGGGACAGCACCGGGGGGGGGGGTCCGCCCCGCATGAGTGTCCAGGGGGGGTTGTTATTATTGTTC
>JAGPOW010003364.1:18401595-18440897 GCA_030014935.1 Caiman crocodilus
CCCAGGAGGAGGTCTTCAAGAAGGTTGTGAAAAGGTCTCATTATAATAATAAAAAACACACCCCTAGGCGGAGAGTTAAGATGCTAATGAAACACACATATATGGAAATAAAGTACATGGTTAACACACAGGTATAGAGACATGCTCAGTAAAGATCTTCTTGCATCACCTACCTGTAACCAATCACTAAACAGTATGCTAACTAACCCTTGAAAGTTTCTGTATAAAAGACTCTTAAAATAGTAATAGGTGTGCTTGCTACCTTGCACCTTTATTGCTAGCAATAAAAGCTTTTTTTTCTTTCAAACTTCCAACTAGTATTCATATATTAGCTCACGCATACCAGGCAACAAATTCAGACTTAAGCTAGAGCATAACACCCCCAAACTCCTGTACTGGTCTCCTTGAAACTTGGCAGGCTTTGTGGCCTCAGTAAGAGCTTTCACCCACCACCCCTGCTGCATTGTAACAGATGTGGCAGGAGTTTGGCTTTCAAGAATTTGGGGTACAGTACCTCCCAAACCCCTGCACTGATATTCTTGAAACTTGGCAGATTTCATGCTCTCAGCAGAGGCTACCATTCCTGCAAGTTTCATCCAAATTGGACAAAAAAAAGAAAAGCAAACTAAAGTTATAGGAGGTTTCATTGATTCCCCATTATACCCTATGGCCAGATCTCCAAGGCGGCTCTGAAGCTTCAGAGCCACTTTGGCTGGATCAAGGTGGAAACCCAGTCCAGAGCTCTGCATTGGATCCTGGCCATCAGAAGTGGTTGGATCCAAAGCCGGATCTGATTGCTACCAACTCACACAGGCCTAGTAAAAACTAACAAGGTTTTGTCTGGTAACTAGAACCTAGTCAAATAAAAAGGACCCATCCTCAACTCAATACTGCCATTTTAGGGATTCCTGGTGACAACAGAACATGGTACATCCTGCTCTGAACCAAGTCACTTGAGGAAAAAAAAAAAAAAAAAAAAAAGTATTAGCTACCATTTGTCATGAGTTGATTTGACCAGAATAACTAAAAGTTCTTTTTAAAAGCAAGAAAGCTGCTTTTATGTCAAGTAAAACAAAGACCACAGTTGGAAAAAGTCCTATAGGGATAGACAGGGGCAGATTCAGGTGGGGAGTGAGGTGCAGTGGTACAGTTAACAACCCCTTTTGGATTCCTGGTCCTCCCAAAGTTTTAAACCAGATGCCTAGCAGCAAGCAGCAGCATTTGTATTCAGGCAGCAGGGAGAGAGACTCAATTGTCTTTATGGATCATTATAAATTTATCCATTCATTCTCAACACTTCTTTCCACTAAAGTGTTAACAACCCTCTAACTCTTTTAATGGTCTTGATGTTCCACTAATCACACTATGCTTTTTCAGCAACTCTGCTGTTTGTTGGCTGCTCCTGGTAATGTAACTCCTATTTCAAAGCCTCTGAACAGCCTGCAGACTGTTTTTAACTCTACCTAGAAACACTAACTGAGGTGTGGAAATAATGTTCAGTGCAGCACTGGATGCATTGCTAAGGTGCTCAGGAAGGCTAGGCTGTTTTATGAATCTGAAAGCTGTGGACTTAAAACTTTAATGGCTACAGGATTAAACAAACAGCATCTTTTACTTATTTAGATGAGAGAGAGGCAGGCAGGCAGGCAGGCACATGTTCCAATAAAGTTGCACTTGCTTTTGCTTCAATTTTAAAATAAAATAAATATAGCCCTAGGCCCCAAGCCTATTAGTAAAGCATCTTATTTCTTAACTGGAGAAAGAGTGCATGTTATATGGGCTCATCTGCACCCCCTTTTTCAAATACTAGATCTACTCATGCGGACAGACACTCCCACATGGTTTCTGTCATACTTCCATTTGCCTTTCACCTAGTACTAAGGAACAGGTTCACACAATATTTATAGCATAAATATTACTTTAACAATAAATGTGAGAAAAATAAGGAAGGATGGACACAATGACTCAAGACAAGCCACTTTATGGTAAACAATCCATAGTTACTACAGGATAATGGATAAGCCACCAAAGGATGGCCTAGCCTCCTAAAAATTGTTTTCCTGCACAAGCTAATGCAGGGAATCAGAAGTGTCAGGAATATTTTGTTTTTGCAGGTGAGGAGTCTTGAGTTAAACAAATGTACCACACCCTGCATACATGTAGTTGGGGCAAAAAGTAAAACAATTATGAATGAAACAAGAAACAGCTTAACATTACAGTTTTCCGAAACGTGTACCAATGCATGCAAATAAGTTTGGAATATTCCAAATTCTCTAACAGGACACCCAGGATAATAGATAAATATTTGCATAAGGTATGCCAATAAGCTCACTCTTGTAGCTTTATATACTACAGAAGCTCAGTATATGCCAAGTGCTTTTAATATCAGCAAAAATTCTGGCAAATGTCAAGAATGAAGACAATGATAGCAAGAAAAGATTAAGATAGGCTACATTCGTACTCCAACTCATGGGCCAAGTGAATAGAATACTACATTTAGAGAATTTGATAACATCAAATATGACAAAGCCAGAGGAGAATTTCACCAATATTTAAAATATTACAACCACTGCTAACCTATATGCAGCAGCCACATCTCAAAAGAGAAGTTTCTCAGCAATTTAGTGTTAGAGTCAAGTTTAGATCATACAGGTTAGCAACTACTAGTTCACCCTAATATTTGGAACAGTTCTGAAGAATGGATGGCACCTTTTTACTTAAAACCAATCTTTGCAATCATTCCTTAGACCCAGTTCTAGACTGGAAGGGCTTGGCCAACAAACTGAACTGACTGGGGAATCCCATTTGAGTCACTGAGAGTCTGAAAGCACAGACCAACTGCATTCAAAGTCTTGGCTCTAATGACAAGTTCACTGCCATCCTCAAATCCACTCCCCCCAAAACTCTGCAACACGTATCATTTTTAGCTCTGCACAAAAAGGTGAACCAATCCTAGTCTCCCATCCTCCCGGAAGAAGTACAATTGCAATTCCAAAATCTATTGAAAGCCATGTAGGTTCAGCCATTCAATGTAGGCAAAATTTGGCCTGCAGAGCATCTAACAACAACAGAAAACCCAGCTTGAATAGGCTCACACTAAGTTTACAGGCTTAACTATAAAGCTGAAAGCCCAGTGTTGGTCTTCAGTTTAAATCAGCTGTTGAAACTTTGTGACTCCTTTAAGTACACCAAGCTAGAACTAATTAAAAAGACAGAGAGACATGACAAGAATTGCACAGTTGTTTTTCCATGTCTAAATGCTGGTGCAGTTTACTAGAATATAAAAAGTAAACCCTTCCCAAAATAGAGTACTGTATTAACTCCTAGACATTCGAAGGAACAAAGCTTCAAAACTATAGCAAGAGCCAATTATTTTAACGATAAGTGATCCCTTCCCTGAAAAACCTGTTCCTTTCTTCTCTCCTATTGTCTATTAATGGGCAGCAGAGACTTGCATCTGTTCCATGTCAAGAATTCCAGAGATCTCATCCGCTTTCAAAAGTAGTGTTTCACAAGAACTCCCCTAATGCATTTGACTTTAAGTATTTTGACAGCCATTACATTTTGCAAAAAGAGGTCACATTCGGGATGACTTGGGTAATATACTCATGTCCTGTTTCACCAGCTAGATTCCTTCCTCTTCTTCAGAGAAAAATTCAGCACCAGAATAATTTCTGCTTAAGACAGTAGAGGGAGTTAGACAACTAATTCACATTCAATGTTCTGTTAGAACTTCTCTTGCACAACAGAAGTTTCACTATCACTTAATTGGCACCTTCTTTAGTGTAGCTAGTCACAAAGCTTAAGGCCATACAAGGACAAGAAGTTTGCTCCTTTGGCAAATCAAATCCAATTTAAGATCAGGTTCATCTTTCTACTTACTGGTTGGGGCTCTTCACTACTGCACCAGTTGAAACAAATAAGAAATTCTGCCATTGTATCATCCAGTGGGTTTCCTATGCAAGTCAGTTATGACGTCTTGTTAGCTTTTTGGTTTTGCCTCAGAGCAACACTGGGTCCAAAAGGCCACTTCTACTTGAAAGCTGGTTCCTAAAAGCAGGTTAAAAAGGAACTCCATTAGTCAATAATCATATCAGGAGAGAAGTGTCTTGGAATTACATCTGTGAAGGGAAGTTTTTATCTTGTATTTGTTTTTACTGATGTAAGTTTAAAATCAAAATATACTGTTCTCCAGAACTTACTGAACTACTGAAATTTTCAATAAATTTAGACTATAAGAAAAAATATTTCCAATTATAAAATTTCTAAAGAGGTTGTTAGATTACAATTAATGCTGCTATAGTGGAGGTCAGACTTTGAAGACAGGTTATACATTTTTCCCTGGAGCTGAGACCACAAGCTAGTTTCTATATCAAAATTACACTGGGTTTCCAAGATTAGAATTTATAAGCTTGCTTTAAGTAGTGTTCAAGAAACTTTTGTAAGCACTGACCTACAGCCACCATAAATGTTGTGGTCCATGAGTGACTGGTGCCTCCCAAATCTGGGGGGGCACCCACAGAAGCTGCCAAAGGTGATGGCCCTGTCAGGGGTGGGGGGCACTAGCCCTGCCAACAACGTCAGTGTCAGCCATCAGGGGAGGCACTGGCTCCATTGGGGGAAGGGGGGCACATGCACCCCATGCACCACCCTATGCTGTGGTCTACCCTAGAAGTAAGCTCCTATTACTATACGCTTCATATATTAAAATGCTTGAAAATCCTCTTAAAAGGTTGTACAAACCATCACAGGAAAGTGGCCTGTTTCTTAAGTTAAGCAAAGAGTATTTTTGCTGTCTACAAGCTTCGTATCTTAGAAAAAATAGACTTTCAGCTAGCTCTGAGAAAAACCCCTTCATGTCTTTTATTTATTATATATTACTTTTTTCCCCTGGGACAGAAAAAGAGATTAACAGACTAAGGTTTGCTGAATAGATAAAACCAAGTACAGCACTAATGAACTAAGGCCACAGGCAAAATAACTAATTGAAAAATAAGAGCCTTTAAATACATAGCATAATCTACTTCTAGTCATTCCAGAACAACAGCTGTTGTGTTATAACAATTCCCTTGTCCTTTTAAATCTGATATAGAGTGACATAATCCACACAATAGCACCTGCCATTTGGTTACATAGATCAGAAAAATATGAGAGCCACTTCTCAAATTACTAAGATATGCAATTAAAAAAAAATTCACACACAGCTTCAAACTCATACCTACCACACCAACCCAGAAGCTTTTATCAAAGAATGAAGTAAGTATCATCCATCATGTCTTCCTTATATAATCCTTCAATTACCTAATTATCACATTTATCTCTTTCACCTTCATATTATTCCTCCCATTTACCACTTCTTGCATATTTGATATATTTTTCTAGTTGAATGATCTGCCATTTATTTTTACAGCCTCTATCTTATTTTTCTATTAAACTTTAGCATCCTTCACTGTATGCTTTTACAGAATTAAAATTTTAACTTGGATGCTTGGATATAATATATTATCTGACTTAATTACCATTTTGACCACCCTCCTATGACAGGCCCACATGTCCCAGAACAATATGAAGATTGCAAGAATCCACTCACTAGGCTCTTAAGACACTTAATACCCAATAGGGCCTATGCATCTACTTGATATAGACTTCATATGCATGCCTACAGAATGACCTTTCATTAACTGGTACAGGTGGTTAAGGTTTCTTTACAATTTAAATTTATCTTAGATTTAATGATTGTATTAAAGAGATTGTTTGCAACAAAGCATTTGCTGCAAATCGTCTGGCTTTTTAACATGTGTTAACAAACCCACTTTGGGAGCAGGTTTGATGAGACATGGGATAAATTTACTGACAACAAAACAGGTATGGATGTATGATCCCAAATAACCAATGCACATTTGCCAAGTCCTGCCATTGGAACCCCACATTGCTTTGCAGGCTAATGGGGTGAACCTGTCTACCTACCTGTGATTCTCCAGTGCTCCAAGGTTATCCTGATTGACTCTAATCTCCCTGTTCAAACACTAGAATGTAAACAGGTAGTTTGCATTTCCAGTGAGTATGGCGTTCCAAAACCTTGTCAAGGTAAGGACAGAAACAAATTATGAATAGATGAACAAATTACACCCTGCTGGTCCACAGTAACTATTTCATGTACCTGTTGTAAATGGAAGCAAAACTGTGACAGTTTAACCGCAAATGGAACAACTGCTAAATTACTATGATTTAGTTTTCACTTACCATGGCACAGAGCAAAGGAAACAGATGTGCAGTCAGGTTCCTCTCCCCACCAAAAGAATGTAGTAATCTTAATTAATGCTGTATACAATATCTTACATAGCTCTTATAAGCAGCCCTTAGAGTCTAAAGTATGAGTCTAATGAACTCAACTCTATACACCCAAATAGTTGCAGCACTTTGTAGAGGTCTCATCTTTGGTTGTTTAGGAAATCTGCCAGCCTCCTGCTTCCATTCATGTACAATACTTTTTCTCTTGCTCTCACAAAGAACTATTAAACTGCTGTCATCCAAGACAGATATTTCTCATCAGCTTTTAGCTTTAATATTAGTCTAGCTTCAATATTAGGCTAAATCCATCAACCTTTCAGTCTTCCAAATGTACATTCCACTGTCATTCTGCTTGATTTCAGACCAACATGGCTAGCTACATCATTTTGCAACTACTTAGTGTATAATTAAACAGCTCCTTTCTTCTAACTAAAGGTCCAGTCAAAAGCTTCATAAATCAACAAAGCAGAAAATAAGTTGGGTTTTTGGAACAAGTGAAGGAATGGTCATGTCATTAGTGTCCATATAGGTCATATGCTTAAAACTTTCATATGTCATTGCAGAAAAGAGCTTGGAGTTTAAGAATCCTGGTGTCATGTACCCTCCCAAACCATGATGTATTTATATTAGTGAATCTTTATTTATACAAGGGAACCAAGCCCTTCAGCACTCTTGAAAGCCTGTTTATAGTCAGCATCATGAGAATTATAGAACTTCGCAATGTTTCCTTCATGTTGCCTGACAGAGATTTGAAAATGGTACTGATCAGCTTACAGAAACCAGAATGAGGGGATGATGGGAGAAAAATCGTAACATGTTCTTAATTTCACTCTAAGCCCTAGATCCCATTAAGTTTCAGGAAGCAACCCACAATTAATAGTGCAGAAAAAAATTCAAGAATGCATGCAGCACAGTGGCAAAGCATTGCACCATATGCTCAGGATGTTGAGCGCTTGCGACACAACCATATTTAAAGTACGGTCCCAACGATGCAAGGCAAAAGCACTTTAATCAGAGATAACAATGCAGGATGTACATACCACTTGAACAGCTTGCAATGACTTACTTAATGTGGCTGTTCACAGCCCTAAAACAGGTTTAAAGCAGACATTTGCTGAGGTCTAGGTGCTGCATTGAGAGTGGTGCAGCTATACCCGTTACCCTCTTAAGCCACATTAAACACATTTGCAGAACAGAAACAGAACAAATCAGAGGGTTCCGGGTTCATTTTTATATGGCTCCTGAAAAGCTCACCAGCTTGCACAGCTGCTTCTGAAAGACAACAGCTGCCATTCCAGACTCATATGGCAGCCTCTCTTGCTGGCTCCAGACTGAGGGTAATTTTTGCTTTGCTAGCTGCATGCCTTATGCTCCTGGGGTTTGTAGAAATGGAGTGGACTGTACCCAAATTGCTTTTTTGAAGAATTACCCTTTTTTGCCTTTGTAACTATTCTTTTTCCCTTTGCTTCCAATTCTTTTGTTCACATCTTATTTATCCCACATAAAAATTTTGGAATAAGTAACTATATGTTTTCCTGCTCAATCCTGTTGTATCTGATCTCTGGGAGTATTTCCACTGCATTCAAGGTAGCTTAACTCAGTGTTGAGTTAAATTATGAGAGTTGGCAATACTGTTAACTGTCAAAATCTTTTTTGTGTAAGAAGTTACTTGGTTTCTCTGTACCTTAGTCCTATATATCTGTAAAATTGGGATAATACTGCTTTACCTCACTGCTATATTACCTTATTTCATGGTGTTGTTGAGGGTATGGGTTCATTCATGTGTGTATATGACACAGTGACTATATAACTAGGGAAATTAAAAACTAAATGAAAGATGCTGATGAAATGGAAGTGAATGTAAACAGTATAATACATGGATGTCAAATTCATCTGTCTCCACAGTAACCAGTGCGGGCAGAGCCAGCCCAGCACAGGCACCTCATGCAGTGCATACCCTAGACCAGCCTTGCACTGCCTCAGGTACCACCAGGTCTGAGGGCAAGCCTGGGGCTGGCTTGCAGCACATGGGGCAGAGCAGGGTTGGTTCAGGTCCCATGACCTGGGTCATAGGGCTCCATGGGCTGGATCCAACCCATAGGCCTCATCCTTGACACCCCTGGTGTAGCATCTATTCTCCAACAGCCTGGGAAGGAAGGAACTGCTAGTCCTATTTTTAAACAATGAGGTGGCACTTAGCGCTCCGACGCAGGTAAACAGGGATCGTTTTCAAAGCCACCTAACACAGAAATCCTCAAAGGTCTGTGGTGTGCCTGTAGGCACTGAAGGGCACTGCATAGGTACCATTTACATTTTCAAAATCACCTAACCCGACATACAGCTACACTCCTTTGACAAGACAAGCGCAGGCACTGGAAGTAATTTAGCCAGGGCCGCCTGGAACTCCGCACAGGCGGAGAGAGGCAGAGTCAGCTATCCTGCCCCACCTGCGGCACCTACACCGCTTCTGGGGGCCAAGTTAAATGAAGGATCTCGAAGCTGTACCCTTGGCTTCAGTACGCGGGCGTCACCGCCCCGCCGAGTTAAGCTGATAAGAAACAGGAACTCTTAAGCACGCGTAGTGACACCCTTGGGCTTGACATTTGACCGTCACGTCCGCCATTCCCACGCCCCGCCCCCCCGCGCTTCACACAACGCAGTGCCCAGCTCCGCGCTCCCATTGGCCTAAGAACTCGCCAGCTCAGGCAGGCGGGGCGCAGTCTGTGCCCCGTGCCTATTGGAGCAGTCCCAGCCCCCGTCAGCCAATGGGCACTGCGGAGCGGTGCGGCGCGGCCCCGTGCGGCCAGTGGAGGAGCGCGGGCTGCGCGAAGGAGCGCTGCTATTGGCCGCACGTCGCCCAATGGGCGGGCTGTGGAGAGAGGGAAGCGCGGCAAGCGCCCTCCCGTCTTCCCTTCGCGCGGCGCTCCGGTGCGGCGCGGATCGGCCTGGTGCTCCCTCCGCGTGGCTATGGCATTGCCTGGCAGTTGACGTTGGTCCCCTCCCCCCTCGCCTCCTCCTCTCCCCGGCAAGGCCCCGCCGCGTGGGCCGCCTCTGCGTGCGCCATGCAGGTCATCGTCGGCATCGGCGGGTGAGCGCGTGGGGCGGGGCGGAGCGGGACGGGGGGGGGGGAAGGGCCGCGCCACGCGGTGCTCGGCTCTGGGTTGTAACCCGCCGCCCCGCAGGGTCACCAACGGCGGCAAGACCACGCTGACCGAGCGGCTCGTGCGCGCCCTGCCCAGCTGCAGCGTGGTGCACCAGGACGACTTCTTCAAGGTGAGCCGCCGCCCCGGGCTGCGCGCCGGGCGATAAAGGGGCCCGGGGCCCGTCGCGGCCGCGCCCCGCCCTTATCTGCGCACAAACAAACCCGGGGTCAAGACCCCCGCGGCTCCCCCCTCCCCCCGCCGGGCGGAGCTGCACCCCGCTGAGGTGTTTCTCCCCCCTGGCAGCCCCAAGACGAGATCCGGACGGAGGGTGGATTCAAGCAGTATGATGGTAAGGCTGCGGGAACGGGGGTCCTTTGCAGGCGGGCGGGTGCTTGGAGGTGTTTATGTGGCTCTTAGTCTTCTCCCTGCGCTCCCGCAGTGATCGGTGCCTTGGACATGGACGCCATGATGAGCACCATCAACGCCTGGAGAAAGAACCCAGTCAAGTTTGAACGCTCGCACGGTATCAACAACATCCTGGGGGCCAGCCTCACGCAGGGCTCGGAGAACGCAGGTGACTCCCTCCACATCCTCATTGTGGAAGGCTTCCTGCTGTACACGTACAGGTAAGCAAGGTGCTCGCTGCGGCATGGACTTTGATTTCCTGTACCTTGAGCAAACTGAAGGCAAAGCATGAATGCTACACTTAAAAGGAGCTCTCTTCAAATGTAGAACTTGTGAGCCCCTGGTTACATAGTCTGGCACAGGCTGTTGTCCACAATAAAAACATTCCCTGGAGGTATGAATCCAAACCACTGCAGGAGCATGGGACTGGAGGTGGTCTTCCTAGTGCCGTACAACTACAATAGCAGGAAACTGGTTAGTTAAAATATTCCTGGATGAAACTGGGAAGGGAGCTTTGAGAATGTCGGGTGAGGAGAGCAGTTTGCCCGTCTGTCCTAGGAAAGAATTCCTTCCTGATCTAAATTTGTCCACTGGTTTGATCCTGAGCAAAGGAGCTGATTTCAGCAGATACTACCAAGCTTTTGAAAATCCATAAAAGCAATGGTGTGCCCCAACCAAATCCTAAACCTATTGCTAATGTCACAGGTCGAAGGGAAACCGTTCCAGAGCCGAGTTCTGCGTTCACAGGGTTGGAGATTTCTTTTCAATTCTACCAAGTGCTGAAAGCCCTAAAGCATGGCACTTTCAGCCTTTTCCTCTTTCAAGAGATCAAGTGTCCTTTCAGTCTCTTCCTGGGAAAAACAAATAGTTATCCCAACATAGGACACATTCAGACTCCATCACAGAGTATTTTCCTGAAGTGAGCTTAGGCTTCCAAAAGCTTATGCATCTCTGATTTAGTTTAGTCTATAATGTGCAAATCTACCTTGTCTTGTGGGGATAAGGAATGCAAATTACTTAAAGGGATGCAAGAGTAGGGTACTACTTTTACAGTCCCTTGAAGTAATTTATGTTCCTTGTCCCCACCAGTTCTTTTGGAAGGTCATCCTAAACTTTATTCTACTGATTAACACCCTCCTGACTTCCATCTAATCTGTTTCTGTCCAGTTCATATCCATTGATATTGTGCCAGTATTATCCAGTTTGAAAGCTTTTCCCCTAATTTTCACTCTGCACTTGTATTTCTAATGACTAGTTATACCCTGTGTTCGTTTTAATTTTGCCAATAACTTAATCTCCCTTAAATTTTACGTATCTTCTTACCTCTTCTAGTCATCTACACTCAATGGAATGAGTACAGAGAACAGAACACAGTATTACAAGTAGTATCCTACCAATGCTTTGTACTATTGTAGTATCAGTTCCTCATCTTTTTGGAAAATTCTGCCTGACGCAGTCTAGGGTTGTGTTTGCCTTTTTCTCAATGGTAGCATACTTGCAGCTTGGGGGTCATTCTGCAGTTTGACCAGTATGCCCCAAGATCTTGTTTTCTGTTGCCTCTAGTGAATGAATTGCCTCCCATCTTACGGTGATAGTTCCTAGTGAAGTTTTCTAGTTGCATGACATTGCATTTAATCCTATCATATTCCATACCTGTCTTCAAGATTTTGTGTGTATAAAGCCAACCTCCTGCTTGCTGGCAGTACCTCTTAGTTCGGTGTCTACCACAGCATGAATATAGTTTGTGTATCCAGGCTGATAACAAGATAAGTTCCTAGTAGTGGTGCAATGATGGAGATATTTGGGGCTATCAAAAGCTGCTTTTTTTAAGGAAGAATATCGGCTGATACTGATCCAATTTCCAATACCAACCTGGCAGCTTGGGGTGTCCAACTGATAAGTCTGTTGTGTTGGAAGGGGAGCAGGGAGGGAAGAAGCATGGAGGCTGATCAGGGACCCCTACAGTGAGGGAGGGAATGGGGCTGGGGGAAACTATGCCTAGCCAGGGCAGGCTGGGTATGGGATGGAGCAGTGGCTTGTTGGGGAAGTGACGGTGGCTCCCACTGCTTGTTCAGGAGCTGCTTGTCTGGGGAGGTATGGAAGCCCTTCCTAGATCTGTGCAGGGTGGGGCTAGGGATGCACTCAGGGATGGCAGTGGTGGCAGTACTGGGAGCAGGGGCTATGGGGGGGCGGGTCTATGGCAAATTTTGGGGTGGCTGCAGCCCCCCACCCCCAGACCTGATCCCAGCACTGGTGCTGTAGTACACAATGCTGGGAGCTGCCCCCCCTCCCCCCATGAGCAGCTCCTCTGTCCTGCTCCAGTTGGGTAGCGCTTGCTTCAGCCCCACTCCCTCCTTCACTGTGAGGAGCCTTGACCTGCCCCCCGCTGCCACCTCCCTCCCCTTCCACCACAACAGACATACCAGCTGGATGCTGCTCTTCAAGCTGCCAGGTTTCTCACCACCTATGTGCTGTGCTGCAGCTGTGCCTGTATGGGCTATGTATCAGCCATATCAGGCCAACTTCCAATACAGACAATTTTCTTTATATGGGTGCTGATCTAATATTGGACCAGTGTATTGATGCACCTCCATTTCCTAGACCAGAGAAGTTCAACCTGCAATCTGAAGACCAAATGTGGCCTACAGAGCCTTGGACTTTTGTCTGCTGGGCTCCCCATGCATCAGGAAATTTGGCAGTGGGAGAACAGTAGCAGTTAGTACTGCTACCCTTCCTGGTTGCCAAAATCCCAAGTCCTGAGCGGTGGGTCAGAGCAGAGCCAGGGCCTTCCTCCCACAGTCAGAAACCTGCAGAGCCTGACCATACCCCCCTGCAGTGGAGCCAGAACAGCCCCCCTTCTCCCCTTTATCCTCCAGGGACTGAGCTACTCCCCTTCCCTCTGTGCAGCTGGATTAAGCTAGGCTGCCCTTTACCCATTCTATGCAACAGCATGGGGTTCTCTAGCACCCACCTTAGGCGCTAGATTGTATCTACTGAGCAGATCTGGCCTGCAGAGGGACCAGGCACTACTGATAAAGCCTGTTAGCCATAAAGGTTGATCACCACTGTCCTAGACTGATCTCTGAAGAAAATTACTACCAATCCCAATCCATTTTAAACATAACCCACTGTAATCTTGCAACCACCTTTTCTAGATTAGTGATAATATTAATCCCTATTTAATTTCTCATGAGATGCAATATTAGATACTTTATTTAAAGTTGCATCTATTGCATTGCCCACATTTAACTGTAGTTATTCCATCACAGAAGGGTAGCTAGTACAATATTACATGTGCTGGATGGAAATTGCTTTTCTCTCTCCCAGTTAGTAGTCAGCTCAATTCTCATAACTTGGCAGGGTGAAGGGGATGGACAGATGGTAGCATTAGGTTAAAAACAGTAGTTTGATTTGGATTTGAGCTTTTTGTCCCTCATCAAACCTTACAACCCATTGTCCCATACTAAGCACCTGTGAAGTGGTGCAGGCTTCAGAAGGAGACTAGATACACACCTTGCTGGGGTCATTTGACCTCAAGTCTTTCCTGCCCAGAGCAGGGATGGGGGGCAGGACCCAATGATCTCACAAGGTCCCTTCCAGCCCCAAGCTCCTGTGAATTTGTGAAGTACCAAAATAACTTTCCCTCAGTTGTGACTAAAATCATAAGTAGCATAAAAGTAGCATATTCTTGCTGCTGTTCAAAAACAAGAATTTTATTTATTTATTTATAGACCACTGATTGAAGTATTCAACCATCGGTACTTCCTTTCTATTCCATATGAAGAATGCAAGAGGAGGAGGAGGTAGGTTTGGGGCTCTGTTTCTTAAGTTAATGTTTTTTGTTAATAATATTGCTTTAGAAAAAATGTAATGTGGCTGTAAGGAAGTTTTTTGATTTCTTTGTAAAGCTTCAGTTGCTCAGATGGTGATGGAGGGGACATAGATTGATTCTTCTTCTATTTAGCAGAGTAGACAAGTTCTTGATTGACTAAATCATCAGCATTCTGCAAAGATGAATTCTGGAAACGCAGTGACTGCTACATAAAACTGACTTCATTACCAGTCTTAGTCTTTTAGTACTTCAGGTTTTTTAGGTTTTTTTATACACCACACATAAGAGAACTGCATAGAGAATAAACAGTATTGTGCATGTAAAAGAAGTTGGTTCAGTAATGCTGAGAACCTGAAATTTCATATCTGCAGCTAGACATACCAATCCTTAAACTTGATTCTGAAGTTTTATTTTGTCAGTCTACTTGCAGCTGATGCATAATACAAAGCCCATACTTGATCAGAGTCAGATAATTAAAGTCAAAGTGAATGGTTCTGACTCGGTGGGTAAAGAATTTGAATACACTACCAACTTTTTCTAATTTGTAATATAAGATTAAGCTGAAGAGTCAAATAATCTGGTAAAGTTGTGTTTTTAATTTCTAGTTCAAGAAATTACACTGTACCAGACCCACCTGGATTGTTTGATGGCCACGTCTGGCCTATGTATGTAAAACACAAAAGGATAATGGAAGATCTTAAAGTTGATGTGGGTAAGTAACTTGGGTATTGAACCGTTTTTATGTGCTTAATGTATCAGGTAGTCCTGAGCTTGAAGAAGAGATAACACATACTACTTAGCTGACAGTTGTTGGAGGTTTTTAATTCAGAAGAAAGAATTAAAATACTTCTGCCCAAATGGAGAACTTTTTCTGGAATTGGTTATGTTTCTGGTTTCTTTAATGACCCAATTTGGAAAGCTGGTAGTGTCCTAATTCTATAATATGTGTCCTTAGACTTAATTCAGGATAAGTAATTGATTGATGTATTTATATTCAAGTGCACTTGGATGGAACTAAATCAAGGGAAGAGCTTTTTAATCAAGTATATGGACAAATCCAGAACAAGATTGAAGAATTACTGAATATGCAGGTAAGTGACTCCTTACTAAAGCAAATCTAATAATAAGGTCATATTGATTGAAGCACCTGTCATTTATTTGTTGTTTTGTAACAACTTCTGGAAGTCGGAAAGCAACTAGTTGCTTTTTCGTCTTCACTTACCTGTACATGCTTGTTAAAATTAACCTTTGCCATTCGTGGGAGATATATTCTTGAGATCCCTGCGAATGGTGAAATCTGTGAATACGGCACTGTGTTCATGAATGTCATGAACGCAGTGCCCCTGGAGGCATGGGGGCCATGGCTGTGCTGGCAGCAGCAAGCAAGGGGCTCCCACAAATATATTTAAGGTGCAGGGTTGGCATTCACAAATACTTGAAACTGCAAATGCTGAGGGTTTCCTGTGGTGTCAGTTATGTATATGTAACATATCTTGTAATATCAGACACTGAAGTGATGTTCTTTTTACAGAGATAGACAAGCAGTGCATGGATCCTTATAATCCAAGAAGATGCCTCTTAGTACTTTAACTTATTTGTGTACCAAACTTTGGCAATTAAGTCTCAGCTTCTGTGAAGACTTTTTTTTAATTGGACTCTTCAGTTTTCACCTGAAAACCAGTTATGTTTGGCCTTGATTAAAAATTTTTTTTCATCTGAAGTCTTGTTGTTCTTTGGTTTATGCTTGAGCTTGGAGGGTAACCTCTACTTCTTACATAAGTGGAGTTGGGCTGAAGGAGTCTGAATTTTAATTTTCACTTTTTGAAGTGGGCATTTCTGTGTAGCAGTAAAAACATCCTAAGTGATACTACAGCTTACATTCCTCTTCTGCTAGTTCTTAGGTTACAGTTTGTTCTGTTTCATTGGTGTAGAATTAACATTGCTGTTTATGCCATTATGCTTGCTTTGGGATATTTAAGGACAGTGCACTTAAGTTTCACTTAGTCAAAGGCTTTCAAGCAACAGTGAAAAATAGCAGAAGACTAGGTTGGGGTTGTCAGGCAGGGGTATGTGTATCCCTGAGCATGGGTGTCTGGTGACACTTGAGTCAGGGTGGTGGAGGGGGTGCACATGCCTCCCCTGACACCAGTCAGTGCCTGGGGGTGGCGTTTCCCAGCAGCCAATCCCACTGGCAGCAGGTCCCCCCAATGACTGCTCTCACTCACCATGAAAGCAGCCACACTGCTTCCAGAAGTCCCGCAGCCACTTTTACTGGCAGCCCTGCTCCCTGGCTGGCACTTGCAACACTGCTCCTGCCTGCCAGCTACACGGGGAGCCCAGCCTTGCAGGGAGTGCACATGCACCCCGTACATGTCACCCCTGCCCCTGGGGGTACTCAAGAAGGCTCTAGGAGGTACATGTGGGTAAGCAGGACAGAATGCTGCTATGCAGCATCCTGTGCAGGGACCACCTGGCTGGATGTGGGAGACAGGGGAAGCTTGCACATGGCTGCCACTGCTCCACATGTGGCCATGTGCCAACCCCTCTGCCTGCCAGGAGCAGCACATTAATCAAAAAGGTTGAAAACCCCTGGACTAGGTGGTATCCTAGAATCTACCTCCAAGCAGCCTCTAGCTTGTAATAGCCAGAAAGAAGCTTAAGTGTTTTTTAGCCCTAAATCTTAACATTCTAGCTATAGATCTTTTTTCATATGAGATAGACAAGAAAATCTTAAGTTATTGACATTTAACTTTTACCAAGCTTGTGCTGATACTTTGGTGCAAGTTGACAACAAGCAGGCTGGATCTAGAGGACTGACTTTGGCTAGAGAGCTCCTTAATGACTTTTGAGCTGTTGAGGGTTGCACACATACATGTGAGCTCCCCACAGCTCTCTGCCCTACCTTCCCCCACACCCCTACCACCCTCAAGTCTTCAGCACCTGGCTCGGTCAGACAGGAGCCACACCAGTTGCCCCTTTGTAGCCCAACATAACATAGCAAGGCACTGGCCTAGCCATGTGCCAGGCTGTGGGAGTAGGTGAGGGGGTGCAGAGAAGAGGGAATGCAAGGAGAAAGGGGCCAGGAACTACAGGTTATCCAAGCCTGGCTAGGTCAGTGGGGTGCTGTGTTTCCCCACATCTGCCTGGGTCAAGTCCCCAGCATGTGGCCAGGCTGGTGCCATTGTGTGTCCTGCAAGCCACTTTGGGTCACATGGGTGCAACTGGAGAGGCTCTGGCCTCACCTGGCACAGGGCCAGGGAGTTGGGAGTCAGACAGGACCTGTGCCAGTCACTCCAGTTACTCATGGTACAGCCTGAAGTGGCACAGGGAAACAGCACCACATAAGTAGTGCCCATGCCCCTGCCAGTGGGGAGAACCATACCTGAGCTTTTACTCTTGCCAGGGGTTGGGCTGTGAACACCTGCAGGGTCAGCACTATATGCAAACAGCCAGAAGCCTGGTCAGGAGCTCAGTGCCCCTGCCTTTGAGCATATGATACACTGCAGGGTGAGGCAGAGCTGGGGGAGGGAGTGGCTGCCTGGCTACAGGTGCTGCTGCTGCAGCCAGCTATGGCCCAGGGAAAGAACAGACAGGGCACCCATGGGCCAGATACAATTCTTCGGTTTCAAATCTTGCCCATTTTAACTATTTATGCAGTCTCAAATAAGAGAATGTAGAATGTAATGATGAATGTATGGTTCCAGAAACCCTTAGTTAGGGCCATTTAGCTGAAGATAGTTTATTCCATGTTACATACGTTTAAATTTTAGTCATGATGAAGCTACATTGCCACTGTTCATCAGATAAGCAGGCTAATACATGCTTTGCAGTAATATGGATTTTTCTTACATTCTCAGGGCAAGTTATGTAGATTTGTGGCTTCCTTTGCATGCTGAACTTGAGCAGCAAGTTGGCTGTAGTATGCTTTAGGAATACTAGGATTTTGTTAAAGTAAAGTTTCAAATTTTGGTTCAAACTCCTGCTTCTTTGGATTAAGCAAGACTCTGGAATAGTACTTGGTGCCCATGGTAAGAAGAGTGACTGCAATCAGTCCCATCCTAGTTTCTCACACCAACAGTGACAGATGTTTTTGAATACAAGGCCTAGTCCTGAATAGAAGAAATGTCTGGCTTGTGACAAAGAAGCCAAATAACCAGAAATATCTACTGGCAAATGCATTGTTCAGTGAAAGCAGGGGGAGGGCGCAAAGTGATCAGTCCTGATGATGATGGTATAGTTCTGGCTGGTATCCAAGTTATTTCAAACCTAGATGCAGCAGCTTCCTTATAGGACCTGGTCCTCCCCAGTAGCCCCTGGAAAGAGAAGTTTGATTCAATGCCTTGCAACACCCACACATGCTGTAGGCTTTTTTCATTGCAATCAAAGTTAGGTAAACTATGGCTTCTGGCTACCATAATCAGAACTAAAATTGAAGCAACTTAAGTTTCTCGGGGGGTAATGTTTGCTACAATTCCCTTGTTTGTAGAGTAGTTTTCAAGAAAGCAGGATGGTGTATCCAAATGCTACTTTACTACCAATCCTGATGTAAATAAATCAGAAACAACATACATATCAATCTGGCATAAATTAGGACTGTTAGCTTGCAAGTCTGCAATTCTGCTAAGATAGGGAAGTGTTGCTGACATCAAGTCTGAGCATTTTGATTAACACAGCTTGTTTAAACTCTTACACATGTCAATAAGGCAAGAATGATCTGTATGTCAGAGTACTTACTTTAGTAGTCCGTACCAGTAAAGGAGAGGCATCATATCAGCTTTCATATAGTACATGGTCAGTCTCTCTTTACTTTGGTCAATGGGAAATGTTTCCAGAGGCTGAGCATTGTAGTCAAATTCTGCTAGAATCACTCTGTTGTAGCCTGTTACAAGTGGACAGGATGTGTATCCATCGTACTATAATAGAAAAATACATATTCACAACTATGTACTTTGGCCCCCAACCAGAAAAAATGCAATCAAATCATAACTAGTGTTTGTCCCAAAATATAACTTTAAATGAATTGTGAGCTTCTGAAAGATTCCAGCAAGAAAGATTCTAGCAAATGAGGTCTTCAAAAACCACCACAAAAGCAAATTTCCCTGCAATGATCTTGCCAACATCAGCTTTTATCTTAAAGGGAGAACTAGTCAGTCCTCCTGGGGCTATTGAAAACTTGTAATACTTCAAGACAATGTGTCAGTGCTTTTGGATGACAACTACTTTTCCTTGCTAGGAAGCCTGATGGTCAGTGGTCATTAGAGGCAAGTTTCTGCTCTCCATATATAACACCAGGACAAGGCAACATTCAAAATGCACTGGATGTGCCACATTCAGATCTCAAAAGGTTATGTTTTATCATCTAGCATTGAGATTAGGAGGAACTTTTTTGGCTATCAGAATGGTCAGGCATTAGAGCAGGCTACCTAGAGAAGCTGTATAATTTCCATCTTTGGACAATTTCCAAAGCAGTTAGACAGACACTTGGCTAGGATGACTTATTTAGTCAAGGATGATCCTGCCTTGAGCTAAGGGCTGGACTAGATGACCTTGTGAGGTCCCTTCCTTTCCTGTGAGTCTATGAACTAGGTTGTGGAATCCCATTGCCATGAGACAACAGATTCATTTTGTAAAGGGGGGAAAAAAAGCACCCAACCCAGAATTTATATCCAGAATTCAAGTTAGTGTTCACAAACTTGAATAGGAAGGGATACTAAGCCTCATGGTTCAACACTTAAGAAGCTAATTTTTAGACTGTAGACTTTTCAGAGGAGGGATATGTTCACACAATGTCTTGTACAGCTGACTTCAACTTTGCTTGGGTCCTAGATACAGCTATAATACAAGCAATAAATACTAGAGATCAGGAGACCAGTTTGGCTACTGTTAAACAGCTTGCTGGAGTAATGGACTGATCTAGCAGGCAGTCGTAGGACAGGTCCCAAATGCCAGGAATCAATACTGCTGCAGAATGAACCTAAACCCAGTGCTCAAGGAACACTGTAATTATCCTACAACTATTCACGTGTATCTTGTTAACAAGTTCCACTAGCGTGGTATTAAATTATGAAAACTCTGCAAGCCTGGGCTTTTAAAAAAGAATAATTGCACTGAAGTGCAGTGACAAAAATGCCACAGGTGTTACTAGCTTTACGTCGCTCACATGGAATATTGAAGGGATGCAAGTTGTTAGTGAAGTTAGACCTTCATGTTTGCCCCATTTTTCCTATTAAGTAGGTCAACTGCAGGTCTGGGAAGTTGATCAGGCTGGGAGATGGGGGCGGGAAAAAGCTTACTGCAGCTTTGTTGTTTGTTTGAAGGAAGAGTATGTTAGACATTTTTCTTCTAACAGAACCGAAACTTTGCATGACTAAATGTTTGTGGATAACTCAACAATTGTTTCTGCTATCCAGGAAGTCCCTTCCATTTTTTTTCTGCTCTTGGACTCTTCCTGTCTCAAGCCTCCATTTCCCAGAAAAGATTAACATACAACTGTTTTAAATGCACGTTCATGACACAGCCTTTAAAGTTGGAAGTGAGGAGCTGTGCAACTACGAGACTACAACATACATCTTGTTAGATCCCCTTTCTCAGCAGTAAAAAAGCTACCAATAGGTAAATGAGTTCTGCATGAGAAATTAGTTATCCATCTTAGATACATCTATAAGCAGGGCTTTCTATACTTATAAAGAAACACAAGATAATTCTTAAGACAGTTGGCTAGAAACAAATTAAATACCTTTTTAGTTGGAAATTTGCTCTTCATTACCAAAGAAATTGTTTTATCAAGCACGCTGGATTGGGCAGCTAGGAGGGAAAAAAACATGCTGTATTCAGGCTTTGCTTTAAATATTAATATAAAGCTATTTTCCAGATGGAAGAAGCATCTACACTATAACATTGCAGTAAAGATACAGTATATGAAAACTTAATGAGATAATTTTAGAATTGTGGGATTGATTTCTTTCTGAAATGGATCTTCAGCTTAATAGTTGTGCCTCTCATTTTGGTTTAATAGGCTTTTGCTTCAATATTGTTTCTGTAGTAGGTTTCAGATTCTTTTTTACTAAGTTGCTCATAGTCTCTCAAAGTCTCCTTTCTAAATTTTAAAGTCCTCAGAACACTGGCATTAGAGCTGATTGAAGTTAAGACGATTTCCGGGAGCTAAGCAGGAAGCTATAATAAGCTTTGGCAAGACTAACTAACCAAAACATAGACTAATAAACCCTTCTTGCAATACAGTATTTTCCTACAAGTCGACTCATTCAAAATTGTACGGTCATGCACTACAAACATAATATTATATTATTTACATTGAAATTCAAGCCAGCAACTTATGCCTAGAGTCCATTTTAGATAGTTTAAATCAGGTGGCTGCAACTACAGAACATGTGATTCTTCAACACTGACAGTGTTATCACTCAGCGGGCACATATACATGAACTTCTGAGATACAGCAAGAAGTTGCATAACTGAAGGAAGGAATTTGAACTCCCAAGAAAGACAGATGAAACCCCTGGACAACTTAAACAAGTGGGGGAGGGGCAGCACTGAAATCATGGTAGGTTCTGCTTTTACTAGTTCAGCTATCTTGTGGAAAATATCCCATATTTTGAAAATTACAATGAACATTTTAGCCATTACTAATTTTCATCTGTCAGAAAATTAGATTCTGGCAATAAAAATTAAATGTTTTCTCTGGATGCACAAGCACATTTTCCAAACATACAAAAGTAGTAATCTTTCCTTTACCAGCCATAGAAAAAGCAAGACTAATCTATACCTATAGCTGCAGCTGTTTTCGATGTTGGAAGATTGGTGCAGTCTCCAATACCAAACACATTGTGGTATTTCTTATGTTGCAGAGTTTCCTTGTCTACATCTACCCAGCCAGCTGCATCTGATACAGGACTGTTCAGGAGCACAGCAGGTGGTCCCATAGGTGGTGTGACATGAAGCATGTCATACTGGGCAGAGGAAAAAGAAAACATTATCTCTCTAGATTAACAGTCTTCAGTAAACAGGATTAAACTCGATGCCCTTCTTGTAGCTTTGCATGCCAATACTGGGATGAAAGGAACCCTCCCACAAAATCAAAAATCTACAAAGATTCTCTAGATTTACATACCTGGAAGTTAAATACTTGTTTCTGGTTTCAAGGTCACTGGCTAATTAAGAGACTCCAATTAGAATATGCAAATATTTTTGGAGGGGTTGTATATTTTTAGATCAACTGCATGATAACTATTTATGGAGTCGTGTGTGTTAGCTAGAGGGCTGCAGATGAGCCTCCTTGGGATGCTGTTATGTTTCTTGCACAGACTTAGAAAGATATCACTGTACAGTCTTTTTTATTCTTTAGGTTGTGGATTTTCCATTCCAAGTGGCAGATTTTGATATGATGGTATTAATGTTAATCAACCCTAAACAATCCTTGCTTCTTATAATTCCTGAACCATACTTCTGACATTCCAATTATATTATTCACACAACTTATATTACAATTTACTTCCCCACCCAAATATACGCACTAGCATAAGCAGCCTTCCCGTAATTAGCTCCAGGAAAAGAGGGGACAATGTTCCCATTTCCACTTGCAGAAGTAAAAGCTGAGATTTTTTTCTAGTTCATTTCAAGTTACTTAGGTTCCTACATGCTCTAATAACTAAAAACCAAAAAAGGCTATAAAACCTTCAAAGTTAGCATTACCCAGTAATGTGGTTTCAGTTAGCTATTGATACTGACAAGAAAAGGACAAGTAAGTAGTCCTTCTTAAATGTCATGGAAATTTCTGCGTTACCAACCTTATAGACTTCAGTCACTCCAGGTTTGTCCAAATTCTCAAATACAGCTTCCTGTCTGTCTGCTCGGACCTCAATAAGGTTGCATTTGTAGTTTACATTGATATCCCTTGCCTTAATTATTTCTAGCAGTGCCTCAGCATACTTCTGAACCCCAAAAATCCCTCCAAGTGCAGTATTGAAGACAATGTTGGCTGTGGATCGTTTTCCAGTCTGTACAGAAAGATTAATTTAGCCTTTCTTAAATTATAAAGCATGGGATACAAAACAGAACCAGACAGATACTGAACACCGAGACAAAAGCTGACTGCAGTTTGATTTATGTTGTTCTATAGGTTAATATGCAAACAAGCTACACTATCTCATCAAAAGTTAGGACCAAACATCCAAAGGGACAAATCTATTTAGATTGGTTGGTGGTGGCAACGTTTCATCAGTAACATGATTATTTGCATATTTATCAAAGAAAAGCTAGCATTTTGGAGGACACATACAAGCTTAAGCATTTACCATTAAAACTGCCATGGACAGTCTGCCAGAACATTACCCTACAAGGTCTCAGCCAAACTCTAGTTGGCATATTTTATTTTGTATATGCAACATTCCCCTTTTTAGTCTCTCTTGGACAAATATACTTTGTTCCTACTGTGCAGCAGAACGTGTAGACAGATGACTGGGTGCAAATTGCTCCTGGTCAGCCCAAGCAGCAAGGGGCAGGGGAACTGTCCCCTCCCTCAAGCAGCTGCCCCCTTTCCTGGAGCCCAGGCCTGTCCCTGGCACCCCCTACTACTTCCCCTGGAGTAGCTCTGCACTGTATTGCTCCCATTGGAAGCAAATTTGCTCCCAATGGGTGCATGTGTACACACACTGCACTCCTGGAGAAAGCTTGCTGAACAGGATTTTACAGTAAGCTTACAGCGCGCGTTAATGACACATACAGACATACGCACTGCGCAATTCAGTTCCCTTAGTTTTAAGACTAGAAAGACCACCACATGCACATGCTTTTCCAGCTCAGAACTCTTTTGTTATAACTAATATGACAAATAGATAAGCTTAACCTCTCACAGGGATAACAAGCACCATTAGAAACAAGAAGCTTACTTTTCTCAAATAGGCCTCTGTTAAATACATAATTTTCTGAGGAGCCCCTGCACATTTTACTGGAGTGTTTGGAAAAGTAAAGACAGCATTTCCTTCCTTGAAGTCTTGCAAAGCTCTCCATGTCTTCTCGACTGTGTGAACTGAATAATTGGAACCTATTTTAGGATGATTAAAACCCTCAGGCAGCCCTTTAATCTAGAATAAAACAAAACAAAGTTTTATATTAAAATCCAACTGGCAAGAAGTCTTCCTTTGCCTTCATCATTGTAATACACCGCATCAGTTGGGAATCTGGGGGCATTTTCTTTCTACTATACTCAGACCATTCAGTTTAAATTGAGGGGTCCTACCAAAGAGTGACATCTTTAAACTGGTGTTTATGGAAAAAGGCTTAACAAAATAAAAGCCCCAAATAAAAAAAAAATCCATTAAAAAGAGCAAAGAGAAACACTAAATATATATATATGCTTTCTTTGCAATATTGTATTGGGTGACTTTTCAGTGCCCTGGAGGGCACGTGAATCAATTTCCTTCTATTTGACAGCTATGGTGACCTTTAATGTTTCAGCTCTGGCTAGCTGAAGTGTCACCTATATGCATAGGTAAAGAAATCTGTTTTCTTAATCCCAACTATCTCTAGTCACTTTTCCTAACCCTTTTATATCTGAGACCTCACTGTTGTTTGTTTCCCTTTCTTATAGAAGGGAAAGGTGTCTCCATTCACAAACAATGGAGAGAGGTAAACCCATGGCACAACTCCTGTGTCAAGCTGAACACAGGCAGAAGAGTTTGCAGAACAGAGGGCCTGGACCAGGAAAGCATGCCTATTCACTTGACTCGGGCACAACAGCAGGGCTATTCAGGGGGTGAATTCTCACACTTGGAATTGTTTCAGTTTTCTTGCTAGTCACTCCTTGTCATTTTAAACCCCCAGAATCTATCTACAAACAAGTGCTTACTAGCTTCCCCACACTGTTTCTCCCTGGGTATTTGTTACAGACTTGTAGAAGTGTTTACATAACACCCTGGCAGTCGATGAACACCCTGCAGTTGCTTGTGCTACTGGTATAATCACTAGAACTAACTTGTCAGTGGGGTTATGGTCTGTAAATAAAGCCACAATCAGCCTCTCATTTGAAAACAGTGCTTCAATTAACTGTTTACACTTCACCTTTAGAAGAACCATCTAGTTATTAGAAACTACTGTTTTATACTCCTGCTATGGCTAGGACAACTCTAGAGTTTGATCATTCATCTAATGCTCCCTCTCCCCACAATATCTTGGGGCACAAAGACTGAAGCTATTCTTGTCTCCATACAGTGGGATAAGCACCTCCTTGAAGGGCTGCTGGAAAAGTGCCTTGGACTAATCCCACCACCTGCAACAGCAGAAGCTACTGCACTCTAACACTATCATTTTATACGGTGCTGTACTATGGGAGAGCAGATTTAAGGTCCTGAAGAGACGCCTTGGAGCCCCATCAGCAGGGACGGCCTCAGAGACACAGCAAATCAACGTCTTTCTCAGGAGACTTTGCCAGTAGCCTTCCATTGCAAGTTCCATTGCAAATTAGGCAGAGCAGGCTCATAAGAAGCAGCACCATCTGCAAATCCCCTTCAGGTAGACACATGTAGTCTGGTGGTTGCTGGTAGGAATTTAGGCACTGAATATGCTTTATATTGTGTGTTCAGTCAACCAAGAGCTCCTTATATACAATATATTTTGTTCACACACCTGATCTCTATGGGAGGTCACACTGCTCAAAAGGGAACTTTCCTATATAGAGTCCTGTGCACAGCATTTTGAGCATCTCCAATACAAAAAAAACCCATTCATTTAAAATAGTTTTTAATTGCAAAAACTACCAAATATACTTAAAACTGAACAGAGAATCTTTTAATTCAGAGGACCCCAGAGTATATAATACAATTAAAGCACTGGTAACAATATATTTGTTTTAAACCCAATACCTTTTCATAATGCAGACTGATCCCAAGGGCAATTATCAAATACTTGTAAGAGATCTGTAGTATAAAGAAAAAAATTGTGATTGTAGACAAACAATATTAAAGACCTGCATTTGGATTATTTGACAACATTAACTGTGAGGTATGAAAAGGTAAGCCAGGTGCAAGTCTTATTAAAATAAATATTAACAGTATTTTTTTTAGCCATTTCACACTTACATTATAGTTTTATACCCCATACAAATATTTGCCTTATCACTTGCCAAATTTTATATCCAATTTGCTAAAACATGCGACAACTGACTGAAAGTAAAATTCATAGAGTTCACGGCTAATTAAGGGACCAAAAAAAAAGGGCTACTTCCACAAAGATCAGCTCTCAAGGGAAGACATATCTCTGGGTGACAGGGACCTGATGACCACATGCAAGTAAAATCAGAAATTAATTGTGCAAATATTTTTGGGATGGGGGGCAGGGAGGGAAGGACCAACTGACTGCAGGCTCACTTATCAGTATACCACCATTACCTTTTTGTCATTCTCCAGATAGACACAGCTCTTGTCAGGATTCAACTCTTGAACTCTGGATTTGATCCACTCAACACCTCTGGGAATCACACGTGCTGTTGGACGTGCTGAAGTTGCTAATTTTTTTGCGCCAGCCCCAACAAGAGTCCACATAGGTTGATAATAATGAGTCTGAAACAAATCCCTCAAAGTTAAAATGAGCCAGTTCCCATTTAACAGGAGATGTCATTACATCCAGCAGTGTTTCTCAACCTCATTAGACTCAAGACCCTCCTCAGTAAATGCCAGCTCTGAGCTTTCATTTGTTTTTTGACTATGAAAGATAATAGAGCAATTCTTCTGTTGCATAGAGCTCCCAAAGATCGCAACTCAGACAAGAATGTTTTTGACACTAGATTCTCATTTGAACTCTCTGAGTTTAATCTTGACACTCACGGGCAGCTGCTAATATTGCATGGCACCCAACAGCACCCTTAAGGGGATCAAAAAGCACACCAGCGTGGCACAAGACACTGGCTGAGAATCGCTGCTTTAGAGGGAGCATGCTGCGCCTCAGAAAAGGGAAAATGAAAACAGGGATCCTCTGATGAGGCCCAGTAGCTTGATAAGGCAACAAAGACTTCCTTTGGAGGGACCCAGGGCACTCCTCTGCTGGAATGAAGGGTGGGGGGTTGTGCTGCAATACATTTGGCCTTCAGCCTGCAAACCCAAGAAGGTAGCTTCACTTTCCCTCAAAGCAGCCACCAGTCAATACAATCACAACACTCAGAAATAGGAACAAGCCCATGCAGTTGTTCCATCAAAAGGCTGTTCCTCCATGCAGGCAAGCATCCTCTGACTTCCTCTTTAAAGCAACAATATTTTGTTTTGTTCATTTGACCTTTAACTGGAATGGCTCATGTCTGGTACCAAGTGAAGGAAGACAGATAATACATTCCCTTTTCCCCCCACCCAATGAGCATCCTCTCACACAGTGCAGCTAACACAAGCTACTCAGTGTGCTGTGTGGCTGACCTGACTGTTGCTAGATTTGGTTGATTTTTGAAATGCTAAATGACACGCCGGGAGGGCAGGAGTATGTGCCAAGCTCTCACATTTCTAGAGAGAGAACTTACCTCACTTGGCTCAACCACGGCCACATTTTCAGCTCCCACTTTCCTTTTCATCCGAGCACTCATGGTGATTCCTCCAGTGCCGCCTCCTAGTACAAGCACTTCATAGTAATCCTTTGCTGCAAGCCTGGCCGCAGTGTGCAGTCCCATTTTCTGCGTGCTTGGCCGAAGCAGGTGCACAAGAGGACGGATGCAGGAGCAGGAGGACACTAGTCCAATATTTGACATCTTTGGTAATGTCAAGCTACGGGAACAGGAAAGGCATCTATGAGAATTAGACAAATTGGGGCTTGCAAGCTCTTGGGAGCCAGTTTATCCATGGACCGATGGGTGGTCTAGGTAGGCTGGCAAGTCTTTGCTGCAGTTAAGCCAGATCCATTTAGGAAATTAAGCACCAGTAGTCAACTAGTAGCCAGGAAATCCAGCTTTTGCTAGGATTAAAAAGGAGAGGAGGATCCTATTGATTGAAGAGGAACAGATTTACTTCACAACTTGGTATTGGAAAGATAAAAACATTTATGACCCTAATTTAACTGTACACATATGTATTCACTACAAGAATTTCTCTTGCAAGTACAAAACCCTCCCATGCATATATTACCACAGTGATGGACCAACAGCCATCTTTGGCCTTTTCAAGAATCATTCATATCTGCTGGTAAATTTATTTTTCTGTCAAAACAGTAAAAATTGCACTTACGAAGCTACACTGTTAAAAAAATCACAAGTAGAGCAATGCTTCTAGATTAACTATGCTAACAGTTTTCCAAGAGTGCAAGGTTCTCCTTAGCGCCAATACCTGGGAATCTATGTCACCACCAGAAGAGAATATCACCTTTATTTAAAAGATACAGGGTGAAAGTGTGCATCGCAGAAAATACAGAAATATGAATCCTAATGGGCTCAAAATGCAGCAAGAAAATAGAGACTAGGAAGAGAGCCTGACTTTGGTTGTTAGTTTGAATGCTTGGGGCTGGCACCGCTCATCCTGTCGGTCTTCAGAGTTCTTTGTACGTAGTACAACATACTAATAATTTCCAGAGTTACTGTGGCATATATAGCCTTAAAACACCACACGAGGGAAAAAACCCCAACAGTACTTCCTTCCCTTCAAGGAAATCGAAGCCACTTTCCAGTTTAAATTCCTGCAGGCCTTAGTTGGGTAACAGTTACATAGTTACTAGTGAGTAGCATTTAAGGAGTCTGACTGAAAACACTACAAGAGCTTCTCAAGTTACAAATTCCAGTTGTTACATTTCTTCTGTATGTAGCACAAACTGCCCCAAAAGAGAGGGGGACGGGGAGGGGAATTCTTCTCAAGCCTGACCCAGATTTCCCTCGGAGGAACACTCCTTATTCTCAAAGTCGCCAAGAGAACTGCAAGGAAACAAAATACAACAACTTCCTGATGCAACACGACATTTGAACAGGGGTATCCTGTTTCCGGAAGTTCACGAACACAACACATCTTCGAATCTCTGCCTTTTTGCTTACAGTTCTCAAGCACAAGAAAGGGCAGCATCAGATCTGTTGCACAATTTTCTTACCTGCTTGTATATATAGCACTTGGTTTTGAACTAACTTCTACTTGCCAATACGGATTTTAAAAAGAGAAACACGTTATTAAAAACCAATTTTGACACAAACGTGTTTATCTTTAATACCCGCTTAACAGATTAAAAATGTAGTATCGCATATATAAGGGATGCAGACAGAAAAGGGTTATAACATTAATGCATATGTAATTGTATGTGATCAAGCATTTATACTAATAAATAGAAATATTGGAGGAATTACAGAAAGATCTGTAGAAATAAGAGGGTGTGTCAGCAATCAGTAGCAATTTTGAAATAAAACCACTATGTGTGCGCAATGATCATTTACTGGAGCACATCACTTCTCTGCATAGTTATAAACCATGTGTGCCTTTGACAATGCATCCATGCTTCCAGCTGCTGTGTAGTTTCCCTCTTTCTCACAGAAATACAGTATGGGCAGCCATTTTGCCAGTACTTTTCAAAACCACCCTTGTACAAATCCTGACTACCCACATACCTATCCTAGGATCAGGATACTGGTATAACCACCTGCTCTCCGCATCTACCCAGAGTCATTGCCAGCTCATTGAGAACACAAGCATATGTGGTATGCTGATTGCTGTACGTGGGGTGAGGGGGAAGAGGGAAGGCTGTCTTTCCTGGGACACTGTAGCTCCACTGCAACAGTAGCAGCCCTATGGCCGGGCTCCCTGTAAACTGGTGCCCAGTGTCCCATTTTTCCCTCCCCCACTGCCATACATACATATTGGGCATATGCCTACAAGGCTGTGGGGGAGGAGGGGGAGAAGAGAGGCCAGTGCCGAGGGCTTGTATCCTGCTAGTCTCATCCTAGTTATTTACTCTACTGCCTCTACTTCTGGCATGAACTAACTAATAGCCAATACAACAAAACAGAACAGCAGCAATGGCAGCCGCAGCAATCAAACTATTTAACATATCAGTCAAGAATCACACTTCACATTCCTGCAGTTTCATGTATTTCATGGATGTTAGGACTGGAAGGGACCTTGGAAGATCGAGTCCAGCCCCCCCCCGGCCGAAGTTGGGGTCATAGCATCCCAGCAAGATAAGCATCCAATTTTCTCTTGAAGGTGTTCAATGTAGGTGCTTGAACCACCTCCAGCAGCAGGCTGTTCCAGACCTTGGGGGCTCGGACAGTAAAGAAATTCTTCCTTATGTCCAGCTTGAAATGGTCTTGTAGGAGTTTATAACAGTTTGACCTCGTCATCCCTTGGAGCGCTCTGGTGAACAAACTTTCCCCCAGATACTGGTGGTCACCCCTGATAAACTTATAGGTGGCCATCAGATCACCCCAGAGCCTGCGCTTTTCCAAGCTAAAGAGCCCCATAGCTCTCAGCCTGTCATCATAAGGTCTGTTTTCCTGACCTCTGATCATGAGCGTGGCTCTTCCCTGCACTCTCTCAAGCTTCTCCACATGTGCTAGATCCCTGGAGAGCCAGGGGCCTGCTGTGCCCTCTTGCTGCCTTTCCTCTGAGATGGAATAGACTTAGCTTGTGCATTGAGGATCGCTCCCTTGAGGAGCAGCCACTGTTCTTGGACTCCCCTCCCCCTGGGGTCGTGGTCCTTTAGGGCCTCATTGATGAACCTCCTGACCTTGTCAAAGTTGGCTTTCCTGAAGTCAAGGACTTCAGTGTTGCTGACTGACTTGCCAGTTTTACAGCGGATGGTGAAGGTGATCAGCTCGTGGTCGCTGTCACCCAGCTTCCCATTGATTGCTAGGTCGCCGATTGGGTCATCTCCAGTAGCCAGTACCAGGTCAAGCAGCGCTTTACCTCTCGTTGGCCTGTAGACTTCGTGAGTCTGGTAGAGGTCATCCATGTGCAAGAGGAAGCTTTGCGACCGCTCGGATTTTGCAGCGTGATCCTCCCATTAGATGTCTGGGTAGTTGAAGTCACCCACAACAACCATGGTCCTGGAGCATGCGGTCTCAGCTGGTTCCTGGGTGAACTCCTGGTCAAGCTCTTGATTTTGGGTGGGAGGTCTGTAGTAGACTCCCACCCTTGTATCCCCTGTGCCATGTTCCCCATGGATTTTAACCCAGAGGGTCTCCAGTCGTCCACTCTGACCACCAATATCAAATTGCAGGGATGTGTAGCTTTCCTTAACATAGAGAGCTACACCCCCGCCCCTTTTATCTGCTCAATCTCTCCTTTACAGGGTATAGCAGTCTATACCTGTGGTCCAGTCATGGGTTTCCCACCAGGTTTCCTTTATCCCTATGATGTCATTGTTATTTGTGCTAAGCAGGAGGACAAGTTCCTCCTGCTTATTCCCCAAGCTCCTGGCATTTGTGGCAGGCAAGTGTCCCCTTGGGGGCTCTTGCCATGCCCACAGATTGTACCAGGGCTGGGGCAAGGGTGGGCTCCTTTAAGTGCTCTGGCCTGCTGGTATCCTGTTATTGAACATGTCCATTAAACTATGTATTTTTCAAAATACCATTAAATAAAATATTACTAAGCTTTAAAAATTGCCTTTGCATAACAAAGAAATCCACAACTTGTGTCCCTAGCAAAGTACACAAAAGATGTTCAAAGCATATTAGCTAACACTTAAGTTTAAAAATAAGTTTAATAAAGCCACACTGTTCCTGTGCCTTCAAAAGCATGCTCCTTACTAACAATGGGGCACTCAGTGCCTGGCTGATGGGCCAGATCCAGCCCCTAGCACCACGACTCTGCCAGGAGCCCCCTGGGTTAGGGCTCTGCGCACTAGACTGGGTGCGCAGGGCCCTATCCTGGCCTGTGGATCAGCCTCATGGGGCTCCATAACACAACCCCAACCCAGAAATCAGCCCCACAGGGCCAAAAGGTTGAGCATGACGGTACAAGAAATCTTGGCAACCATCGATCCTATGGATCATGCTGTAAGCACAAGAGGTCAATGTAAGCATCATCCCAAAATCTTCAGTGCTTACATCTGGGCAAGATTATGGAGAAGTGGAGGCTGCCCTAGACCTACCAGCCCCCCTTTAGATCAGAGACAGAGCCAAAGGCCAGACTCAGTTCAGACGTTCAGTGCTTCAATGGTTGTAGTTTCTGCCAGAGCAACAGAGCAGTTATTGCTGACTGCCAAGTGAGAGTGTGTTTCTGTCAGCGCAATGTCCCTTAGAGAGCTTTCTCCAACATGGCAGTAGAAGTTAGTGTTTTGAGGTGCTCTATACTCACCTTACTTTGGAAGTTGCAACACCGTGGTATTTGATAGGAGCTACCCTGCCACAAGTAGCCCTACCATGTTGCCACCAAGCCCTCCTGTCAGATGCAGTTTACAATCATGTATACAGAAAGGCTTAATTTTTGGCAGTAAAACTCCTGGCTGTATTATCCTATGAAGTTTAAATCAAACTGGCATTTAGTTGTAGAAGGGTTTTTCTACAGTTTTAGACACATCAGGATTGTAAATGTTGCTTACAGCCTTGTTATGCTGCTGTACACACAGTAATAAATCTGTTACGCCCAATTGTGCTTTTGGTTCCTCAATTTTATCCCCTCAATTAATTTTGTTTCACAGAGTTTAAAGAAAAGCTGGTTTGGTTCATATGACTAATGGGAGCAAAGCTTTTGCGTCTACACTGCATAAACTGTTGCATTTCTGGAATATAAATCGACAGGAGCCAACAAAGTCGTCTGCATTGGAGCTGCACGGCTGGGACTGACCAGCAGGTGGCAGCAGAACTCAACACAGCATATTTTATTCCCCTCTTACAGGCTTAAAAGCTCAAAAGCAAGCTTCTAGGGGTTCTGGGATTATTTCAAGTATTGTGAAGTTCACATAAATACATAAGCTGGACTCCATCCTTAGAAGAAACTGCAGAGTCCATGAGCACTGATGAGGAAAGAGTTTAGGTGCCCAATGGACCAACTCAGAACGACAAGATACATCACAAGATATTGCATTGAGCAGGCAGAGCTGCAACTGTCCAGGTTTCTCATCTTTCTGAAGTGCTCCCAGGTCCTTTCTCCATGCCTAAGCACACTCAGAAAACCTGCATTTGAAGTAGTTGATAACTCCCCTTTGACAAGTTGGCAATGCTGAGCCTGTGAAAAGAGCACACCTGGCTGCTCTGGAGACAGATGCTTCCATGATCATTGGGAGGACAAACTTCTCCAACATCCCTATCGCTAACCTGACAGCACCTCCAGTAACAGGATGTGTCAGTGCTCATTCAGCCTTAACCTCTGCGGAGACATCCAACCAGGGTCCTTCCTAATGCCAGATACAGTGACACTTCCTGCCATGTGGCACTTTTCACTAGGAATTGGGAGCAAGACACCCCTCTACCTCAGGCTTCCTCATACACTTATTCCATGCAGTCATAATGATTTTATCAATAGCAAAACATACTGATGTAAGGGGCTACATCTGCATGATTCTGTAGGGATACAAGCATAGTAAGAGCACTGTAACGTTCACCCTGTTTCATACAGGGTCAAAGCTTAGGTGAGTTAGTTATCTTGCTACAGGACCACACAGATGCAACAGCTGGGTTTTAACAGCTGCCAGGCACTCTCAAGTGGCCAGTCCCCCACCCCTTCTGAAGTGGTCCAAAGCTATTTTTGTGCATACCCTAGGGTGCCTTTGTGCAGCGCAGCCTAAGCCACTTTGGAACTAGATTAAACTAAAATGTCCATGCGCTGTTAGAAGAGAAGAGGTGAAAACGTACAACCAGCTCATTTCGCAATAGTTTCCTTATTTAGACAAGCCTGCTCTCTCTATACACAATGGTGCCCAGGTGGCAACTTGGCCGAGTACTACTGAACAGAGCACTACTGCACAGGTCAGAACTGCCATGTCCAACATTCAATATATTCTCATCTGTCACATCTGCCACCTCCTGCAACACATTCTCCAAGACAGTCAATGGTCCAGTATTTCATTAACCTCCAGCTAGACCAATATAAAATTTATCTTAAACTACCAGCTTTATTTCAGCTGCTTTCTAGTGAACTGCCAACTCTTTAGAGACTGCAGAGAATGTGTAGTAAAGGCCTGCACTTCACTGGTCAAAGATATCTGTTGTTAAAACGAGACTATTTACTATGAATTACTTGTCTTGACAATTTGAAGACTCGCTGTGGCAACTACCCCTACAGCTTCACAGCAAATAAAGAAGCAGGCCTCCCAAACCACAGTATTATAGTATCTAGGGTCAGAAGGGGCCTAGAGCAGGCCATCTAGTCTGACCCCACTGCCAATGGCAGGAATGAGTGCCAGGGTCACAGGACCCCAGCCAAGTACCTATGTAAATAGCATAGTGAGTAGTATTGGATTAAGATTTCTTTACTGAACACTGAAGAGGTGTTTTCAAGACACAAACAGTGTCTCACAGTCTTGATCGAAGAAGCTTCTATTCCAAGAAGAGTGTACAAGGGTATTTTTTCCTGGGTTACAGAAATTAGCTTTACCGATTGCTGCACCGGAAACTTCACTAGAATAACATCCATCCTGCTCTTTCAGATTTGAAAATAAGTTGCCACTTTGTGTTTGGGGATTCTGTTTTCTTCTCACTGACTTCAGATATCATGGAGCCAGGCCCATAATAATGCACTTGGAAGGGCTTAGTCAAAATTCATCATTAGGCCTGTATTGACTAGCTGCTCAGACATGGACATCTCACAGCTTTATTTTCCTCTTCCCTCTGTAATTCATAGGTGTGAATATGTGGATGTGTGCACTCCTTGCTCTTGCAGTAGACAAAGATGACTATCGAACAAGTCTGATCTGACTCCTTGTCTTAAAAGGTAGAAGCAAGTCTTTGTATTTAAATATTTGGGTTTAAGAGGAGATGCACTGAGCAAGAATGGGAGTGAGGGAGGTTAAAGTTAAGTGCATTAGCACCATAACATATTAATTATACTGGAAGGGGAACCTTGGCAATACATTTAAATTTAATTTCCTTGCTCAGAACTTAATGTTGTATGTTAAAAATCTCAATTACTTGTTTGTAATTAGTATACTGATACCATCCACTTCCTCTGATCTTGTACATGCTACAAAACTGCATATATACAAACATTTTTCCATTTAAAAAAAAAAAAAAAAAAAGAGGAATACAGCTTAAACATTAAACAGTAAAGGTTGTGCCAATTGTTAAACTACTGTTAAAGCAAACAACACTATGCACATGATTATCTACTGTGGATATTTAAGTGCTTGTTTCAAACCAATTCCTGCTGACATCGAATTTAGTTATTGAATTTAGTGACGGAGTCGTTATCAGTACAAGCAGAGTCACACCCTTGTGCATAGTAATTGGTTTTCAAAAAGGCTAAAGAACCAATTCAACAAATTTTTATTGCTGAGAACAAGAGCAACTCCCATATAAACTGTTCACAGGAGCAGAGGTTTGCAGCACTGTCTCCACACGACTGCTTTACATGAATTTGCAATGCAAAAGTCATGGCTTTGGAAAGACAGACAGGGTAAGGGGCAGAAATGTTACCTTAATAAGTTTGTATCAAGAAACATTTACTCTGTCTTCATCACGTGGTAAATCTTATCTAAGTCCTGCAGCTCATTAGGTAAATATTCTGAAGTGGGGTGGATAAAATGTGACCATGTTTTTACCTTAATCTAACTAACCATTTCTTTAAAAAAAGAATACATTAAAGACATCTGACAGTTTATGGCAAGTCCTAAAAGTTATTATAATACATAAAAGTACATTATACAAGCTTTTCTGAACCCCAGTTCATGGAAGTAGGTGCTTGCTTGTATGCTCTCTCTATATACACCTCCTACTGAGTTTACACAGATGCTTCTCTACCCGGCCGTCTGCCTAACTTGGTAAGAACACAAACATTAAGATAACTGCTTCAAGGCGAATAGTTCCAATGTATCCTCCTGCCTGACAGTGCTGAAAGTGACAGCAAAGTTACACTGAGCTGCAAATTAACATAACTGTTTACAAACTAGTTTTTTTTTTTTAAAAAAACAAGCTCAAAATTTACAATGAAACAAGATCAAGTCCAATTACTGGGACCGAAGTTTCCTCAGTTGCTGACGCAATGCATGATCAAAGCAGGAAATGCAAAAACCAGCAGTGGTTTAAAAGTTAATTAACTTCTATTGGGAAGTTTTCAGATGCAGACAGCCGCACAGACACTTCACGGTATCCATTAGCTGATCAATCCCCGCTAATGCTTCTGGCCACATTTTAGGGCGTTGTAAAAACAAGGACTCGGGACAGAGGAGCACCACTCAGCAATGCAAGAAACACTCGTCCCACGAGCCAGCGCGACCCCGCCCGCCTGGAGGCTCCTGCTGCCCTTCCGCGTTTCCCTGAGAAACTGCATCCCCTGGATGGGGCGGCCCGGACCCCGACCCCGGCCCCGGCTCCGGCCCCACGAGCCCGGCGCAGTGGGCGGCCCCGAGCGAGACCAGCGGAGCTCAGGGCAGGGAGGTGCTCGGCACCGCGGGGCCGGAGCAGAGCCGGGGCCCCGCCCGCAGCCGGCCGGACAGCTGCCCCCCACGCCTGGCGCCGCACGTCGGGCGCTCGGGCCCCGGACGCTGCAGCCCCAGCCCGGCCCCCACTTGCCTCCGGGCGCCGCTGGCCCCGACGCGACTCCTCCCGCTGCAGGTCCTGCGGCCCCGAGTAGCGGGCGGGGCGGGGCGGGGCCGCAGGGAGGTGCAGCCCGTCGCCTCCACACCCACGTGTCGATAGCGCCGTCAGCTCACAAGGGCACCAGCCCCACGAGGCTGCAGCCCCGCCCCGCCCCGCCCCGCCCGGCGTCGGCCTGATGTTCCCAGATGCGGACAGGGCCCGAGGCAGCGCGGGGAGCAGACCGCTGCTGCTCGGGGCAGAGGCACAAGCAAGGAAACTTTGCATCGTCTCGGCTACCGCGGAGCCTGCCGGTTTGAGCAGGCCTGGCACAGGCTGGGCTATCGCAACCCCTAGCTGCCTGCACTACCTTGCTGCGCTGTGACTTGAAGCGTCTGCTTGTAGAAAGGAGGCCGGCCCTGCTAGTGCCTGCCGGCCAGGTATTGCAAAAGTTAGGCGTGTCCCTTGTTCTCGTAACTTCCCTGCGGGGTACGGGAGACCGACATCAGTGACTAACTGCAACCCTTAGCATTTTGCCTGCCACACAGCTGTTTTGTACGCTTTACGAACATATACCAGGGGACAGCAGTGTTTTTGGGCAGTGTCAAAAACACCCAGGCAACCTGGACTTGTAAAAAGGCTGACATGTCAGAGATGGATAGCAGAGGCGCTCCACAGGGCCTGATCGTCATTGTGGTAGCACAGCCCCACCCCTTCCTCACCATCCACCCCACAGCATATGCTCACTGCCAGCAACAAGCTGAGACAAGGCTATGCGGATCCCAATGCAGCCACTTGTAGCCTCCCAGCTGTCTGCCACAGCCAGCCCAGGTTGCTCAGAGCAGGTGGTGGGGAGGCTGCCTGCAGCTGCACTGGGGTCCACAGAGCTCTGGCCTGGCTTGTTGCCAGTGCTGGGTGCACATGTGCTTTGAGGCAGCTGGTAGAGAAGAGGCTGGGGCTGCACTGCCACAAGGATCGGGCCCCTCATGGCTTCCCTGACATATATCCCAAGGTGGGCATACCAAGCAAAATGCCTCTGCATGCCATGCTCTGGCACGTGTCAGGGGTTGCCCACTCCTGACCTATACGGTGACACACCACTCAGATCAGTATTTTAGCAAAACCAGAAGGAAACAAAGCTTCAAGGAATAGCTTGAATTGGATCAGCATTTCTGAGGCTTGTGATTAAGCATGTAATCATTGACAGAACAAGTTTCATTTGCAGTTTGATCTCCTTTAGTACTTGCCATTTCCTTGACCTTTTGTAGGCTTCAGAGTGGCTGTTGAATGGTGGGGCTTGCGCATGTCACTTGTATCCCAGTGATCAGGGTTCACTACTTCCTACTCCAAGCAGAGAGCTGGAGTGTAACAGGGAGCCAAGGGCTTCTGGTTACTTTAAGGGAGAACCAGCCACAGGAAGAACCCCAGGTGGAGTAGCTGCTTGTAAGGGGGCTGCAGAGGGACAGGCTACCAGGGATTAGTGTGCTCTGCAACAGTACGATAGGACAGGGACTGCTTGGGTAGCAGTGTAGCAGAAAGCCCCCTTTTCCTCTTGCCTGGAGTTGCTCTCCAAGATATGTTTTTCCTCTTCTATCTTTTCTTCCTTCCTCTTTCTTTCACTTTAAGATAAGGAATTGTGTTTTAAAATCTGTATGTGTGCATTTTGTATCTCCCCATGTATTTTGGTATTTTTATCTATTTGTGTGCCATGGCATTACTTTTGTAGTTTATATTTTATACTCCTTGCCTTTCAACTAAATGTGGTTAGTGTCATAAGTAACTTATACATTGTAACAATGTTAACAAGGGCAGGAGTCAAACTGCCGCTTCTCTGTATCTATCGGACAGCCCCTGAAAGAGCAAATGAATCAGTGACTGAATGTGTAACACAGTAGCAGGGAGCAATTAACGCCTAAGGAAACTGCAGATCAAGAAAGGGAAGAAATCAACAGAAGACAATATAGCAACCAGGACTTCTTTAAACATCACTGTTCAAGGGCTAGAGCCCTGGCCTGAGTTAATCAACACCGGGGACCAACTTTTGGGCTGAATATTTCCAGATTGACCGCTCCCAGAGCCCTATTAAAAATTCATCAACAGACTCCCAAACCTGCATGTACATGAGGATGACCCCTGAAGCTGACAGATGCTATCCAGTAGCCACTGAGGGGGGAAGTCCCACAAGGTTCAATGACCCCTGGATTAGGCAAACTTGAAACCTGGGGAGTCATCAAAGTCTGCCAAGGACAGATACAAAAACAGTGAAAAGTGACACTCGGTGGTGCCCCCTTGATCTCCAACTTGACCAGCACCTGACCTGTCCAGCCAGAAGGACCAGTCGGTGACCCCCTTCTGGAAGATAACACCACACTGAAAGAAGCCTCGACAGCAGACTCCTGCATCTGTGGGATAGGTATACCTGACTCCTGTAGCTTGCTCCTCTGTGTGTGTGTGGGGGGGGGACCAGCCCCAAGGTTTATGATTTAACCTCATTACAGGGCTTCAATCCACCTAATAAACCAGAATTTTAAGGATCCCATGTTGGATATTTGTAGCCAACAGCAGAGCACCTACTACAGAGCTGGCAGATTTGCAGCGGTACAACCGGGCAGAGCCTTGCTTAGGCACCCAGGCAGCTGTTAGGTTAGCCAGCAAGCCTAGTTAGAAACACCTGCAAATGGCTGGGATTTAGGAAGTTTATTAGCCCAGGGCTTGAGTTAAGGAGTGAATCTGGTCCTGCAGGTTGTTGGCAAAGGAGAGCAAGATGGCTGTTTAAGCAAAGACCTGAGAGCTTACTACAATAGGGATTAGCAGTAAGGAACTGAAGGCTGGCCAGGAGCTATACTCCAGAATGAGAAGGGTTTTGTTATGCAGCTAGAATACTTAGAGACTTAGTTATAACCTGTTGTTATGCTTCAGCCCAAGTCTGAATTCGTTGCCCGGCATGCATGAGTGCCAATATATGAATGCCAGTTGGAAGTTTGAAAGGAAAAAAAAGCTTTTA
>JAGPOW010003364.1:18440997-18476197 GCA_030014935.1 Caiman crocodilus
AACAACCTTCCAGTCTCGCTGTGTATTCTGTCTTGGAAGGATGGCTCGAGGCCATTTATTAGGCCTTCAAAGAAATGGCTCGGGGTTATTCACAACACTGTGAGCTTTTATTTTTTGTTACAGTTTAAATCAGAGGACTGAATTAGGACAGACAAGGAAAGTTGAGAGCCTAGTGGTGTCCAAGGCACATGTGAATGCTATGAGCCCTACCAGGGGCCAGACTCAAGGCCCAGACAAGTGACTATTGGGGAGGGTTGAAACCTAAGCTAGAAGAAGGGCAGAGCCAGTAGAAGCTAAACAAGGCCAGGGGTCCAGTGCCAGAGCAAGGTAGATGTACGGACAGTCCTGAGGAGCGAGACCAGAGCCCTTCAAGGCAGCCAGGGTTGGGGCCCAGAGGTAAGATGACACTGTGGACCTAGGCTAAAGGCCCAGTAAGCAGACAGGGTGGAGTGGCCAGGAAGGCTGGGGCCTCAACAAGGGCATAGGGGACTGAAGAAACATGATATTGAGTTGGGGCTTTGAAGTCCCCCTTTGGGGACTTACTCAAACTACTCCAGCTAATCCAAAACCTTCCCATCTCATTACCTCCTTAGATAAATTGAAGTTTCCTCAGGTTTACTCTCAGGTTAGGCTTTCTGAGATTGGGAAGCAACGGGGCAAATGGTGAGCACTATTGAATTCATCTTCACCTAAATAAAAATAAAATAGGCACCATGTTAAATGATAAAACACAAGAAGCCTGGTACAGGCTTTTGGAACCAAGAAAAAGGCAATCCCCAAAGTACCTTTAGGGGCAGGGGAAGCACTAAACAAGCCTCTAAATAGGTAACATTCACCACCCAAACATCTTTGTTAACAAGTAAGCACAAGTGACCCAAGGAAGGATCTCTGTAGTTTTTTGGTTTATATCTCTTGATGTAAGCTAACAGGTCTTTCACTATTTCCTGGTCTCTACTGCCACAGTCTAGCCGAGGCAGGATTCACTCTCCATTTTCTGTTCTAAAGGGTTGATCGTCCACTATATAGAAAAAAGCAAGTTTCTGTGATACAAGAATAGCTTAGTCATTAAGCCTTTTAACTGTTATCTTCCTGCTGGCCCTTGTGGAGGTTTTCCAACAGGTTCTCTTACAATCTTAAAGGAGTAATTTAAATTGGTATGTTAAGAATCCTAATCACCAATGGGACTTTGGAAGAAGCAAACAGAGGCTAAACACAACCCTCAAGACTTACCTGTTGTGTTACAGGGAAACTCTTTAAGCAGCAGCAGCCTGTGCTGCCCAAGTGCCTGACACTTCTTGTAACCCAGCTGGCTGGAGGAGAGGGTGAGGCCTCTGTTGCACATGCTGGCAGTGTGCCTGGTTGGCTGCAACTGCCTGGCTTCCTTCCAGGCCCGGGTCCCTTGGCTAGGGCTGCAAGGGGGCTGGCTCATGATCCTAGTCATCTTTTTTCTGCCTGGCCAAAAATCCAGGCCGCTCAGCCCAACTCTCTGATGACCAGGGATCCGGGATTTCTGTTTCCCACGGAAAAACAGAGAAAACCATGGATTCCATTTTTATTGGAGAAAAATGCAGATTTCTCTTTTTAGCAGAGAAATCCACGGATTCTCCGCTTTTACAAAAAGCTCTTGCAGGCTGGCACAGCTCCATTTTTGATTGCAAAAATGGCTGGAAATCGCCAGCCCTGGCTGGAGTGGGAGGGCAGGGCCTGAGCCTCTGAGGCAGCCAAGGCTCAGCTCAGTCTCAGACTCGCCCTTTGCCCCTGGAGCATGGAGGTAGGTGGGGCCTGGGGAAGATGGTTGGGGGCTGAGGGAGTGGGGGGTGCTGCCGGCCCCAAGCGGCACATCGCAGATGGGAGCAGGGCCAGGGGGTGAGGGCAGGGGTGCCCCGCTGCAGGGGTGCTTTGCAGGCAAGAGATGTGGGGTCCAGCGTGGTGGTTCCTGCCATACATGGGCTGTACACATGCCGTCTGGCCACCTGCCCGGGGGAGGGGGGAAAGGGAGGCTGGCATGTGGCTGGAGCACAGCTCCGTGGCTGACTCTGCAGCCATGGCGAGGGATAGGGCGTGTGGGAAGGGGTTGCTTGGGCTTGCATGCAGCACCACCGCTTACCTGGAGGGCCATAACAGTGGTGATGGTTGCTATCTCCAAAACCTCTTCCTGCCGCTGTGGAGCTCTGCTTGGAGCTGTGTGGCCGGCCACCGGGTGGCAGTGGCAGCATGGTGGTGGCCAGGCAGCACGCAGCCATTCCCACCCCCACCACCGTTCTGCGCTACTGCTGCCAGTCACACAGCTCTGAGCGTGGCTCTGCGGCGGCAGCGGGAGGTTTTGTATGCAGCAGCAGTCACTGCTGGCACAGGTGGCTCCACAGGTAAGTGACAGGGCCACGTGCGAGCCCCCAGCCCCAGCAACCCCATCCCTCAGAACTGTGCTCTGGCCACATGCCAGCCTCCCTCTCCCCCACCCCTGGACAGGTGGCTGGGCAGCATGTGTGCAACCTGCACATGGTGGACACCACAACACTGCCACCCTGTATCACTTGCCTGCAAAGGCCCCCACCGAGGGGCACCCCTACCCTCACCCCCTGGCCCTGCTCCCAGCTGCGATGTGCTGCCTGGGGCTGGCAGCACCCCCCCACTCCCTCAGCCTCCAACCATCTTTCCCAGCCCTGCCCCACAGCCCCCAAGCCCCACTTACCTCTAGGATCCAGTGGCGAAGGGCATGGCTCCACAGTGGCAGTACTTGCCTGCAAAGCCCCCCCACCCTGTATGCAGCCGCCACCACCCCGCACTGCCGTGGAGCCATGCAGCCGGCTGCAGGGCATGCTGCTGCATGCAAGTCCTCCGTTTCACTCCCCAGCCAGGCGGCACGTATGTGGCCTGCACATGGTGGTTGCCACTGCACTGCTGCTGGTGCATCCTGAGCCACTTGTCCACAAAGCCGTGCAGGTGGCTGTGGGATGGTAGTGCAGGGTACAGTGGTAGAGTTGCAGTGGCAACCTCTGTGTGCAAACCTCCTGTCAGGCCAGCCAGCACGTGTGGCCCCCAGAGTGGCACCCCTGCCCTCACCCCCTGGCCCTGCTCCTGGGAGTGGGTACAGGGGCACACTCCCCCCTTCTTGATCTCCCCAGCACCTTCCCTTTCCCCCTGCTCTGCCCCACCCCTTCCCTCCACAGCCACTTACCTGCTGGGGTGGGTGTCAGTGTCTGTGGGTCTGGGGGCTGTTGAGACTGTGGTGGGAAGTGTGCGGCCCCAGCAGTGCTGGGAGGGGCTGTGGGGGACCTTTAATTTTTATCATGGATTTTGGGCTTTCAGTCAAAGCGCTTGTAATTTTTAATCAGAGAAAACCAGGATCCCTCCCGATGACTGTGCCACCCCACTGTACAGACTAATCTGATGAGACCTAGGAAAAAAATGTTTTTTCAATTTACTTCAGTATACACTTTTCACAACAATTACTTCCACCTGTTTATTTGGAGCTGAGGCTCCAAAGGAGCAGAGAGAGGGGTGTGTGTGTGTGTGTGTGGGGGGGGGGGGGGGGGGGGCGAAAGGCTCGTCAGTTGTGCTTTCTCAGAGGCAGCAATCAGAACTATCATTACTTCCCATCTATAACCTAGCTTCTGATCTATTTAGGCTGAGATTGGGAGCTCCCCCTGTAAAGACTATTTCTTCTTGTGTCTCTGGAAACCTCCCAGCACACACTGAACTCTACTGTAACACATAGATGTGGGGGATGGAAGAAGGAAAGCAAGTGACTTTATTTGTCATGCTTAATTCCTCTAAGTCTTTCTTCCAAGATACTTCTATGTCCTCCAGGCAGCCTATATATCACAGCACCTCCCTGTCAAAAGTAGTATTAGTGGCATAAATCAGTGCTTTGCACAGGATGTAGCTAAACGCGTTTCCAAGTAGGCTATGGATGTTGTTTTCCATCCACTTTTGAGGATAGATGTAGCAGCGAACATGGGGCAGGCACTTGAATGTCTCCATGGGTTTTTAAAAAAAATGGGTCAGTAAAGGCATTCAGGAAGGCCTGTGGGCAAAAAAGGTGGCATACAATCAACTGAAGCAAGGGGCTGTCACCAAGAAGGATTACACCTCTGTTGCTCTGGCTGGCGACCAGAATTAAGGATAACAAGAAGTCCTTTTTCAAACACATGGGGAGTGTGAAAAAGAAGGCACTAGGTAATGTGGGGCCCCTAAGCACAGGCCTGGCAATCTGGTGAGTGCAGCAAAGGAAAAAGCTGAGCTCTTCAACAAGCTGTTTGCCTCCATTTTCCTTAGCAGTGACTGGAACAACTCTCCCACTAGGATTACGGACAGGTTCAGGGACACGATGCTATGCCTCGGGTCAGGGGCAATCTAGTTAGGGAATTCTTGGAGGGGCTGGACATGTATAAATCAGCAGGTCCAGATGCTCTTCATCTGAGGGTACTGAGGGAATTGGGGGAGGTCATAGCAGGGCCCCTGGCACAGCTGTATGAGTGCTTGAAGTGCTCTGGCCAGGTCCCAGAGGACTGAAAAAGGGCCAGTGTGGTCCCTGTTTAGAAGAAAGTGAGAAAGGAGGACCTGGGTAACTATAAGCCAGTTAGTCTCACCTTGATCCCTGGGAAGACCTTTGAGAAAGTTATCAAGGAATATACCTGCAGGGGCCCAGCATGGGAGATAGTGCTCAGGGGCAACAAACACAGGTTCATTGCAGGCAGATCCTGCCTGTCTAACCTGGTTTCCTTTTATGACCAGGTCACAAAGTACTTGGATGTAGGCGTTGAGGTGGTTGTTGTCTACCTGGGCTTCAAGAAGGCCTTTGACACTGTTTCTCACCTCATTCTCATAAAAAAAACTAGGTGACTGTGGCACTGATGCCTACACAGTCAGATGGGTAGCAAATTGGCTGGATGGTCACACCCGGAGAATGGTGGTGGATGGGTCATTTTTGACCTGGAGGGATGTGGGCAGTGGGTGTTCCCCAGAGCTTGGCAGGCACCCAGACAAAGCAGTTAACTCTCCATATGCAGTTTTATCGAGTTACTGTCCATGCCTGGTACTTGCCTCCCCCCATATACTAGCAGCCAACTTAGGAAGAGCCGTCTTCTACTATAGCTTCAGTAGAATTGTCCACAGGGGGAATCTTGTAGAATACTGTAATCTGACAGGTCATACAGTTCCTTACTGCTTTGATATATCCCCTCCTGGTTGGACCCCATGGTATACAGAACTGGGGCAGAGGCCCCAGTGGCTTGCTGTTTTGTGTGGGGTGCTCTGAGGGTTATTATCTGCTATATCAATCTTGATTCAGTGACAGCATCACTGAGGAAAAAAATGGCCCAGGGGCTCAATATAGGGAACACTACAGAATTCCTGTTGTGGCTCCTTGTCTTCCTTGTGTCAACTGGGAGGACCAGCTCCTAAACTACCTCTTTGCCTTCATTTGCTAACATTCTGGTGACTTCTCTAAATGGGACTGAACATGTGGTTCCTCAAGCACAAGACTTGTATAGGGGCCTGTGGTAGGATGTGAACTCATTCCTAGCTGGTACTGAAATGAGTAGCAGCTGTCTGTCAACATTTACACCAGGAATTACATTTGATGAAGATAGCCCCAGAGAAGTGAAGATGCACATGTACCAAGACATGCTCCAGGTATGAAGCAATGCAGTTTGAAACAGTAGTGGAAGCCTACCAAAATGTAATTAGTTCAGAGAAACAAATCTCACAGTTACTCCTGTTCAGGCAGATTCATTTATTGCAGCCTAATGTAAACAAATTGGTCTAAAAACAGATTGTGCATGAATAAAAGGTAGTTTAGAGGCAAACTACAATTACTCCTATGTGGTATCTCCATGTTGACAACATGCAAGATGTTTAATTTAAATTAGCACTTAAAGAACATAAATAATTATTTGCAATCTGCAGTTGTTTTAAGAAAAGATGATCTAAGAACTCTTTTCACTGAGTCATCTATACAAATATTTTTACAACCTACAAAACAAAAACCAGTTAAACATCTAAGAGAAAGCTAACAAGTTAAAACATGCCTTGAATCAAGTGAACTCTCTCTGAAAATCACTTTTGGTATGAATTCATGTTTAACAATTGCAATGTAACCAAATCTAGAAATAATTTTTTCGCCTCTAACCATGTGGTCCACAGTATACAGAATGCTTCATGACTAAAATGGGACACACACTGACAACCAGCCACAGATTCTTAACAGATTTACTAACCCTATAAAATGGCATTGATAAAGCAAGTATTTCATCATTTTAAGACAAACTTACTATGATTTTCAGGTCATATATACTCTTTGATCACAGAGTACTGTAATACATTATATGACCAAAAAAGAATCAGAACAAGTACTGCAATAATTTTTTTTAGCATTACTCTCTCCTATTCCACTTATAGTGCGTGCAGCCTGCTGTAGTAGTTACTATTGAAATCCTGCATCAACTTAAAAAGGGAATAGGGTCAGGTCCACCATGCGTGTATGGTAATTCTATTCATAGTCACATAGAAGATGTTTCTTTATATGTTATCAACTTACGTGAAGGAAGTGATCTGTAATTGAAATTTTAAAGTAGCTAGTGGTACAAGACTAACGATAATAAAAGGGTACTAGCTACAGAGTCTAAGTCTGGTGACCGCTGGATAAATATCTCAAGACAGAGATTAATTTATATGCAGGGCAGCTAACCGTACTTCCTAAGGCTCAGTGTTTTGCAGTAAGCAGCATATAAAACATGTTTGGGAACAGACTTGTGGGGGCAGGTAAGCTACCTGAGGACCTCCACACTTTTAACTTTAGGAAACTTTCATTTTGAAATTCTCAACATGGGCACTGAAGCCCTGAATGACACCTCTGGATACTCAGGCTATATACATGCTGGCGGCGAATGGGGGTGTTTTAATTAGAGTGATTCCTGGGCAGCTGCTCTAATTAAAATACCTTAGCATTACATGTATTAAGACCCCACATGTTTAAAAATGGCCATGGGACATTTTATCTAAACATCATTCAATGAGGTTTATTTAAGGCACCCAGAGGCCATTTAAAAATGCATGAGGGCTTAATACACATTCTGATTAGAACATGGAGCAGACTTGATTAATCAAGTCTGTTACATGTTCTAATTAGAATGCCAATAAGCATGTGCATAGGCAGCCTCCCATGCTAGTCTGTACAACTGTTTATCAAATAAAGATATAGAAATCACTTTCTTAAAGGGAATCTGTGACTGTAGAGGCATCAGCTGATGCCTCTATATAACCTCAGAAAAGGAGATAATGGACCTCAAATAAATAAATCATCAGGAAGAATGAATGAAAGAGCAGGGTAATCACTACTCATTTTAGATTCCACACTTACATGCTAGTTTATTAACTTCAAGCTGCTAGCATCCCGAAGCTCACATCACAAAGTGACAAATCCTTTTATTGTGTTAGTACCTGCAGCTCAGAACTTCAGATCAAATGGGATTAAGTGAAAAAATAAAGGCACCTGTTAGTGACCTTTGGGATACTCCAACAATTGTGTCTCGTTATCTAAAATCTCCCCAACTATGTAGTTGGTGCCAACTTTTATTTTTGTTGGGGAGGACCTAAGATGATGGACATATGGACAGCTTTATGCAGTTCAGGTGACAGCCCTCTTCCCAAGGGGAACCAGGGCCCATGGGCCTCTATGTACTCAGCACCTCCGGTCCCAATAAAAGATAATCAGCAAAAGGATTCATCACCTTCCTTATTCTGTCAGCTCATACCTTTGCCATTACCCATCTCGCTTGGATGACAATTCAGGGGCCTGGTCCTGTGAACATCTGCTACTAAATCCAGCCTTTATTGGTAACAGTAGTTCTAGTAATTTGGAGCTAGTTTCAAAGTCTGGAAGGCCAACTGTTGATCTTCAGGCCTGAAAAGAGTTGTGAATACTTGATTTTGTTCACCCAGTCAGTAAGAGTACTCAGATTTAGTAAGATTAAGCAAATGGACAGATGTCTACAGGATTGGACCTTAGAAAGTGAATTTTAGGACCCAGTTATAGAGGAACAGCAATGTTAAGACATGAACTATTACATGCTGTTACTAGGTGGCAGTAAAGTACACCAGCAGAAGCATTCAAGCATCTCCAGGGAGATCCCAGAACAGCAGAGACTCTATGCCTGAAGAAGGGCGATTGCACCCAAAAGCTTACTAAACTTTTTTCCAGCTACTCAGTTGGTCTAACAAAAGATATCACATCTACCCAAAGAACCTGGCCTGCCTGAGGTCACTGTTAACATTTTGCATTAGAGATAAAAAATGCCATAAAGCTGAAGGTTACATATCTTTCCTGGCACTTTATGAGAGACTTTGGAAGAAAAAGCCTCAAGGAGCACCAGACTGCCTCCACCCCCAGCGTCACAGGCAATATAAATGTGGTAAACCGCATACAAGCTCTTCCCTTTATCATCTTATTTCCATGCTATTAGGGTTTGGGGATGGATTGAGCGCACTCTGCGACCACACACGCTGCCAGCCAACATAGCTGTTGAGGGCTAGGATGCTAGGAAAGTGGTGGCAGGGGTGGTCAGGGCTAGGGCTGGTGTGAGAGACTCAGAGTATCAGATGTGAGAGCTATGCCCCTGCTGCAGCCTCTCCACTCCTGGGTGCCTGCTGCCCCAAATCCTAAGCTCCAAGCGTGCACCAGAAAGCAAAAAGAACTCAGAAGTCACTGCTCAAGACCCAGCCCCAGCCCACAGGAGGTGGAGAGCCTAGCCCTGCCTCTGATCTCCCTCTCTCTGCTCCCTCCAGCTTGTTGCAGACTGAACTCTGCCAGCCTATAAGGGAAAATCTGCATTTTCCCCTTTTAAAGGGGAAAATCCATGTTTTCCCACAGGAAACACAACACCCAGACCTCTGATTATTAAGCATAAATAGGTGCCAAAATGCTCATGAGAATTCAGCCAAGAATATATTCATTCCACTGCCCTTTAGATACAACAGTCTTACAAAAAAATGCCATACTGATATCAAAATACTACATGAGAAGAACCAAGTAAAAATTATTTACCTGAATTTTTAAAAAGCATGCAATTATTGCTTTGTTATTTTAAAATCAGGGTCAGTTTCAAACAGGAGAGGTAAAGAGTGCATTCCTCTCTCGCCTGGCAGTTGGGACCCTGTTGGGGAACTAGGAAATTTGGGTTTGAATCCCCTTAGGCTGAGGAGGGCCTACCACCCAGGTTTCCCATTTCTTCGGCAAGAATTCTCCGATATACCAATGGCAGGAACCATCACAAGTACCTTCCTCCAAACAAAGGAGCTGCTATGCTATTTGATGAAGAACACAATCCTGCTAGTAAACAAAAAGCAGACTTCTCTCCATCTAATATCCCAATATCAATAGATCTTAGGTAGCTTTTAGATATCTACCAGTACTAGGCTATGGCAGTTCCACACATGCATGCAAATGCAGGCACCTGTAGAACTTTAAGAACAATCGGAAACAACTATTGGAGTTTTAGGTCCTTCTAAATTTCAGCAGTCACTGAACAGAGGCTTTTTGGATCACACTTTTAATTTTAGGTGCCAACGATCTGTGCAAAGCACCTGTGTTCTTATTTGAATCTGACACATCAGGATTAAAAGCTAGTTAACTAAGAGGAAAGTGGGGAGGGGTGGGGGAAAGGTAGGGAGAAAGAACAGTAGAATATTACAGGATAAAAAAAGAAGTATTAAAGGAAAGATGAATCCAGGATTCCACACCTGTAGTGGTGATCTAAGCCTGTAAAATCCTTAGAGGGTGAAGTCTTCAGAGTAACTAGACAGCCGAATGAAATGTTGAATATTGTATGGGCATCAGCCATTTAAAAAGCAAATAGGATACCTGGAGTATAAAACAAGGGATACAAAATAAAAGGATGGTCTACATGCAAAACTCACACCAACCTTACCATACTAGTTTCTAAAGTCACAGTGTGAACAGTTACAAGAAGAAAGCGTTTACTGGTTTATTGTTGCTTTGACTAAAACAAGATACTAAGCACCCATGTAAAATTGTGCCCATGTGAGGAGGCTGTACTAATCTGAACATGTCTGTTTAGAAACAAATACCATTAACTTAATCTAACTTTGTTTGGACAATGTGCAGGATGTTACACCACAGGCAGTCTTCAGAATGCTCTATAGGCACTGATGCTAACAATACACCTCTGAGGCAGTCAAGCAGCGCTATCCCAAATGTGCAAATAGGGAATAAATCAACTCAATGTACATTTGTTTAACATAATAATAATAATAATGATGGAGACGCTAATTACTCGCCCATTAAAGAGTTTGATGTTCCAGGCAACAGAATATTGGAAGGTTGAGCTCTAGACAGAGTGGCTGAGTTGGGATATTTCCTTTCCATGTCATAATGGTTTGACTTAACTGTAATACACAATTAAAAAATTGCTAAATAAACACCTTCATAGTAGCATGAACTAAAGGGTGCTACAAAGACAGTTTTTAACAGCATTGTTCATAAGGAAACCAAGTTACATCTCTGACCGACCAACAGTTTATGTATTTATTATTTCAATACAAATCAACCAGAACATCAAATTTTACAGCCAAAGTCTCCTCAATATACTTGCCACAGCAATTTTTTTTTAATTGTCATCATTTGGATACCCCACCTCATTTCCCAAAAAAGCAGTAAATGTTACCACATTTTTACTTTTCTCTACATGTATTACCGTAAACTACTTTCAGAATAGCTTTCTTCAATGGATGACAAATTAATCCAAAATGATTCTACACAAATTGTTTAAGATGGGTGTGACAAAGGTATAGTTCATGGAGCACTATTATCTGGTTCCTGGTGCTGCCCCTGGATCTGAGTAGACCTAGAAGAATGAACACATTGTATGCAGACTGGCCCCATGTGACACAGTTTGTTCCAGGATACCCACTGCTCATTCCAGTTAGTCTAGGATTCATTCATGGAGAATATGGCACCTGTCTTGGGCACTGCATGTAATATGGATCTCAGAGTGACTATTCCAACTGGCTCAGAATCCAAACTGCAGGCAGCACCTGCTCTGGGATCCACAAGGATGATCATCTTTCACAGTTGCTTTATCTGTGGGTCCAAAGATTACCAATGAGGCTGATCTGGGATTGACAGACCCTGCTGTAACTTGGGCATACATTTCTAAGGGGGGTGGGTGGCTGGCTCTGGATTCTTGATTTGGTTCCCAATACACTACTTCTGCCACTCCCACTTTTTTTGTCTCCTGTTGTCATCATAAGGCTTTGAAGTACTAGATCCTTGCAGCAGACTCTTCCTCCACTTGGGGCGGTCCTGGGTGATAGTGTCCCATGAGTCAATGTTGAGGTTACATTTTTTAAAGTTGAGGATACCCTTGAAGCACTTCCTCTGCCCTTCTCTTGAGCACACGCCTTGACCGAGCTGGGAGAATAAAACTTGCTTCTGGAGATGGGCATCCTGGTGTTGTGTCCAGCCTGGTGAAGTTGCTGCTTGAATGGTCATTACCTCAATGCTTGTGGGGCTTGCTTGTGAAAGGATGCTAATGTTGATGCATCTTTCTTCCCGCTGGATTTGGAGGACCTTCCATAGGGAACTTTGATGGTACTTCTTCAGTAACTTGAGATGTCTCTTGTATGCTTGCTGTCCATGTCTCAGTTCTGTACAGTAAGGTGTGGATCACAACTGTTTGATAAACCATAATCCTGGTTTCAGATAGGATGTTGCGATTTTTGAACACCTGAATAAGCAGTTGCAGACTAAGCGGCAGCAGCACTACCAGAATGTGGTGGGGACAGCAAATGGCAATGGTTTGCTTCCTGAAAAGCCAGATATATCCTTTGACAGTACTGTGACAGTGAGTATAGTCTGCTGTTATAATAAGCCTGTCCAGCCCTGAGCCAGTCCTCAATGGTGGAGCAGGCAGAAGTTGTTAGAATCACAATGACTGTAAAGGTGGATGAAGGTTGCAGTGGAATTAGGTCTCCAACTGTCTTGGCCTCCATCTCACTGGATCAAGGTCCTGTTCTATCAAGAATCATATGGAAGCTGACAGGCAGCAACTTCTCCATGATAAGTCATGCACAGGCATCTTCCATGAAAATGGATCCATGTCACATACAGCACCCGCTCTAGCTGCTCCGGGACTCATGCGCTAGATCCACTGGTTGGATCCATGGGCTGGAGTTTGATAGCCCCGGTTTAAACAATGATTTCAATGTTTGAACTTCTCTATTCTGTATAGCCAAAAACAAAATCATAGTGCTTTGTTTTTTGAACAATAAAACACTTCCCTTGCTTAGAATATCAGCTAGTTTTTGTGCGAGCTATGTGAATGTGTTGGATCTTCACATGTGAATCCAAAGTTACATTCTCCTGAATCTATTAGTAATCAACGAATATAGTTTTATTTACATTTAAAAATAATCTATGCTTGCCAGTTCAGCAGTATTCTCTCCCACTCTTATAGCTGAAACCATTTATTGATGAATTATCTGGAAAAAACATAATATTAAGCTCTATCAGATGACACAAAGCCAGTAAGTTTTCATAAAGGAAATCAACTTTGATTTTAACTGACACATCTAGTTTCTTCCTATACTTTAATAAGAATTTTATAGTTACTTTACAAAATTAAATCTTTTAATATATACATTCTGCTCCAAAAATGGACTTTAGGTTTTTTTGTACATTTCTTTTAGAAACACATAAAAACCATGGCATACTCAGCCATTCTCCTGCAGTTAAAAGGGACACAACAACTTAAAAAAACCCCGGCTTTATTTTTTGAACCCTTTATTGCAAGAAGTATCTCCTTTGCAAAATGCAATTGTAAAATTATAAAAATTGGGAAATGACAGTAGGCTTATATAGCACTTAGAACTTTTGTTTTATTTTTAAAAAACAATTAAATTTAAGTTGCTCGTGTCCCTTTAATATCTTGCCATACATTTTTGTAAATAATTTTACAGAGTTTACTCTTAATTTTACTTTCTGATAAATGTCAGCTCAGGTGACAATATATGTTCAACTTAAGTTAATTCAAAAGAATACCAAGGTAAAAAAAGAAACTAGTTCATCTCCAGGAATAGAATAGTCTAAAGCTTCTTTAACATTCTAGATAATGAGTACATTCATTCAACAGGCAGCTGTACCAAATTTTTATATAAAAAAAATTACATTCAGAGAAACAAATGTTAATATTTCCTCCTTACTTAGAAGAGACCATGGATACCATTTTTTTCAAAACCAGGTGTCATCAAGAGTGGTGAAAAGTGAGCAGCCACATGAATCAAGTCTCACTTAAGTCCAAGGGTTTACCTGGAACAGCTGTATCAGCAATTTGCTGCAAGGATTTTTACTGATCATATGGCTGAATATGTGCTAGAGTTTAATACAAAGCAACAAGACCTGCAGTTTTTAAATCCATAGAGATCATTTAATAATACAATTGATTCGGCTTCTTACTAGTCACCATTCCTATGCATTACCACAACTTCAGTCTTGCCAGTTTAAATTAAGGTCATCTGATGAGGCACTTTGAAGTGATCTTAAAAGGGTGTTGCTACAAAATTTGGTAACATGAAAGACGTCAACCAAATATACTATGGGGCTCCCCACCTCCATAAAGACAGGACTCTTCAGCCTAAGCATGGGTAGGGTGGAGAAAGGGGTGCCAGTAGGAGGATGATATTTGGACTTTTTGCACAGGGTCAGTATACATTATGATATGGTTTAAAAAGATTTTGTACATAGCAACATGAGGAGAGGATCCACAATACCCAACTGGCACACAAGACCAGAATGAGTAAGAGCACCCCAACAAGGAGGCAAAAATGCCTGGATTGGAAGCAACATTAGAAAGGTCCAGTCAATGCCCACAGACCGGAAGTTAACTCCCAGAACTGCAGCCACCACATTCAATTTAGCCCAAAAGAGTGCACACCTACTTCTCAGCCAATATTCTAAACATCAACAAAACAGGTAGAAAAGTTTACAGGTATGTAATTCAAATTGTGATGCTTAAATTCCCTGCATGTACCAGAACTAAGTTTACATTATGACAATACTAAGCTGCATAGCATTGGAAAAGAAGGCATCCTGAATGGCTGAAGTGGAACAGTAGCGATTTACTGATTGGTTATTAGCGTTTTGAAGTTTATATACTTACTATACAGTAAACTCTTGCCTGTAACAACTTTAGCTCACCAGTTTAAGTCTGTTTTAACGAGTCCAGAGAATTTAAAAGTGATTAGTTTGGACAAGCTGATGCATGTTCTGCTTTCATGTCCTTTTAGCTGGCTTTGCCGTCAACTGTTTCTCTCTTTCAAATTCCCTCTCACGTTGCTGTTCTCGTTCCAGTTCCTCCTTTTGCCTCTTCTGCTGAAGTTTAAGTGCTCTCTTCTACATCAAAAAAGAAAACCAAAAATCAATTAGAAACGTCTATGATTTGAGGACTGCAACTTAAATGAGGCAAATTATCCACATATCAATGGTTGAAATCCTGCTGAACGCTTCTATAGTTCTCTTAATCCAAAGGGCCGCTTCTCTTTTACTACCTTTATTCTATGCTCCTTATACTTGTCCCTGCATCATGGCGATGCATGTATCTAGGAATAAACTGAATTCCTCCAAATCACACTAATGCTACCCCTACCAAAGGAGTTATACACTATACAAACTGTTTTCTCTATACAGGACTTGGATTTTGCTGGACAAGATGGGAAAACAAAACTTAATGCCAGAATGAAATGAGGACTGACAATTTTTGCTTAGCAGCCCAATAGATCACTAAAAATTACGCAGCAGTTGGAATATTACAGTTGTGCTCATAGTTTTGGTCCTGCCAGCCAGATGGAAGGCACAGGGCTGTTCTGAAGGCTGGACTGGGCTTTGTACCTCCTCCGACCGGCCAGGCTTAGGTTCCAGAGGTCCCACACTATTCTAAGTGCTTGATCCACCATGAAGGACTACAGCCCATGGGGATAGCCACAGAGCCACAGGGAACCTTGTGGGTCACATGATATGGCACTGGGGACTGGATCTGGCCCATGGGCTGGGGACAGCTTGTTTCATTGGAATTGAAAATACAACTGCCAGAAAAGAGGAAGTTTCTATCTGCAAACTTAAACCACACATTAAAGGCACTGAATAAGAACATTCGTAAAATGCTGTTAAACTTCCATGTTAACAGACAAAATGAAGATGCAAAGTTCACTCACTTTCAACTTTGAAGTCTTTTCATGGAGCATCAGCATCTCTTTTCGAATGTTCACTAACTTGTTGTGATAATGTTTGGCTTCTAAAAACTTCCAAAAAGACAAGAAAACTTAAAGACAATATTCAGGATCAACATTTTAGTCAGTCCAGACATAGCTTTATTAAGTTATCACCCAAAACAGCACCAAAAAAGCTTTGAAATTAGCTTGAATGTATTCTATGTATTCAAGTTTTTAACTATTATTGTACATAATAACATTCATACTTATGAATTTACATCAAAAGGAACATACTACTATACCGAATTAAAGATCAGTGCAGGTGAAAAACACACTGTCATTTTTATGCTCTATTATGTAAAATTTAAGTTTAAATCCTAGTGTTGCTGAAGTTCAGCAAGTGCTTTTCCTAAAAGTAAACCTTCCTTATGTGGCCCCACATAACTAAATCTTACACCTATTTTATGACCACTTAAATATATTTTTTCAAATGTTAAGCTACTCTCAGATATCTTAACTGCATATAAAGTTGCTTACTAATTCCCTTAGATCCCATGGTAGTTATGAAGCACAGCTGTGACTCTTGTGATCATAAAATTCTCTGCAAGCCCAGGTATCAAACACAAACTTAAACCTAAACCAAAGGGCCAGATTCTGATCCCTGTGCACAGTCTGTGACTAAGTGCAAAAGGGGAAACTAGGCACTGGTTTTGGCTACTGATTTTGTACAGATGGACTCCTCCAGTTTACATTCACTAAGTCCTCCTCTCCAGGGCACATACTGACTGGCACTCTCTCTCTTCTCATATAATAAGAGCTGTACTGATTTGGTCATGTTTATGATATTCAAATGAGCATGATTTGCCCCAGATTTCTAAAAATACCTATTTAAAAAAGCAGAACCACTGATGTAATAATGTTCATTAGTAGTCCATTTTAGGGGTGCACTGATAGAGATTTTGGGGGCCAAATACCACTAGCTGATTTTTAAGGATGTATATCAGCCAATAGCGATCCGGCTTCCAATGTCAACCCGGCAGCTTGGACAGCTGCGTACAGCTCGTAAGTCTGGTATGGTGGAAGGGGAGGGTGAAGGGAAGGGGTGTGGGAGGCAGATCGAAATCTCTGTAGTGAGGGAGGAGTGGGGCTGGGGCAAGCACTAGCCAGCCAGGGCAGGGTGGGCATGGGACGGAGCTGTGGCTCATCTGCGGGTCATAGCATGAGGTGGAGGGAAAGGCAGCTCCTGCTGCTGCGCACTGTTGGTCCGGGAGCCGCTGTTCTGGTGCTTGGCTGCTTGTCTGGCAGCACCCACCGCTCACCCGGGGGGAGGGGGGACAGCATGTGCCAGTCCGATACTGGACCAATGTTTTGGTACACCTCTACTACACAGCGATACAAGTTTGTCTTGTAATATAGTAGACTTACCAAGGTGTTGATATCAAGAATGGAATTACATTCCTTGAATTTTGAGATTTCTTGTTCTAATGTGTCTAATAGCACTGCTTGGTTCTGTCTGAAATAAAACAGAAAGACTAAATGCACATAAGAAATCAAAGAGTAGTGTCTATATGAAATGTTAGTGTTTCCTCTTCAGTAAACTCTTAATACATTGACTATTAATGCAAATTTATTGGTAAAAAAAGCTTGATAAAAAAAACAACACTATTTACAGATAATTATATAATACAAGACATTTCTCTAGAGAAAGAATACAAGTACCATATTTACTCAAATATAAGATGTCCACAAATATAAGACAATCCTTCAATAATTAGCTTCTATATATTGACAAATTATAAACTTGTTATACTTTTCCAGGTTCAGAATCTACTTACTGGAGGTTTGCCTTGAATTTCTGTCCCCCTCCCACTAATACTATAGGGAAAATAAATTGGGGGGGGGGCGGGGCACGGCCCCCTTTTCCTCTGTCTCCGCAACTTCTTCCCCCAGCAGATCCTTCCTCATCCTGCTGCTAGACCCTACTGTCCCTGAGAACATAGAAGTGAGGAGCAAATTTGAAAAAAACTGATTTTGACAGGCCTGTAGTAATTTGCAAATAGACAGGTACAGATAGATTTAGTTCATCCAGAATTGATGGATTTCACCTTTTTTGAAAATGCTGCAAGTTTTAGCACAGGCACTCCATAAACTCACTTTTAAGCAGCACTTGCATTCATATATGATACAAACTTCTTTTTTTCCTGAGGCCAAATCAGTCCTGAATTAAGTTCCAAATTTGGACAGAGCAGAACTCAACTGTTCAAGTCTGCATAGCGTTACCACTGACAATTATCCTCTCCCCCAGACTCTTCAGTCTGGGGCTTCAGATACTCCCAAATCCATGGCAAGCATTCTATGTGCAAGTCCCAAACCCAGAGGCCTTGGAGTTCAGATGCTCCCCAGTCTCACTTGCCCCTAACCAAAAGGCTGTAGAAGCAAAATAGAGGGAAAGCCTGAAGACAATCCCCTGTCACCAAGAGTACAAACTATTAGGCCAAAGCAAAAATAATCCTGGCTTACCATATAGTTCATTGGGCTGGGCCCCAGCAGTGAACAGCACTTCAAGTCATGATGACCCTACAGCTCAGCACTGCTCAGCATGGGCATGTACTTCAAATATCTCTCCCTCCTCAAAGGATCTATGTGTAATTAGCCCCCCGCTTGTGACAAGTATACCTAGTTCCAATCATAAGTCCTGGGATAGTCCAAAAATATATATGCAAATGAGGCACAGGGCAACCTGGCCAGCTCTACCTCATAGCTGGCAGGGCCACACTAATCATATACAACAGGCTGAGAGAGGAGACAACAGAGGGATTCTGGGTGAACTGTTTGGGACCCCATTTGGTGATGTTTGCCAGACATTGAAGGCTGGTAAAGAAACAAGAACCACTGGAAATCAGAAAGAAAAGGCAGAGCTCAGCTGTGGGAATAAAGAGGACCTTGAAATGTATTCAATGTAGTGGCTTACCATGACTTGAAGAGTCACCACTGAGAGGGACAGAGTGCAACAGCCACTACCATGCATCTTATTCAAATATTCTGTACTAAACTATTCTTATGGTAGGTTTGCACCAGTGCGTTTGCCCAATATGGGCCATGTGTTTTATAGCAATGCTCAGTGTTGGCTGCATTTAATCAGAATCCTAGTTGGTTTCCATTACTGAATAACATGCTGCTTTTAGCAGCAATTCAAAGATAGACCATGTAGTTAGTGAGGTTTCTGTGGATGTGAATGCAAGACAAGGAGCTTTAAACCTCATCTTACATTCAAGTAAATATGGTATTTAGAAGCAGGAACAACTTATGGGTTTTCAGTGTTTAATTTTAAAAACACTTTTAGTGTAAATTCTAGTAGATGACACAGCAGGTTTTTTGCTCAAAGCAAGTCTCCTATATGAAGACCATACTATAATAAAATTTTACCAGCTTCTGTAAACATAAACATTTCTACTGATGAATTCCACAGAAAAAATGCATGGAAGTACAAAAAGAGACTTTTCTAATTTTGCTTACGTGAGCTCTTGTAGAGCTTGCTTCGATTGCTGAAGATCAGGCAAATAATGAGAAATCAATCCTTCAGTTAGCTGCTCCACAGCTCTCTCATCTACAAGACACAGATCTTCAACTAGTCCTTCATCTGGAGACGCATCATGAGAGCCTGCACCAAGAGACAGTATCATTAAAACTGTACCAACAAGCCACCATTTAAATATTTCTTAGGTCAATAAGAATAAATACGGTAAAGCCTAATTTGGGGTGTCTGCAATGAAACACAGATTTCAAATCCTTTATATTGTATGCTTGTCCCCCTCCTCATAGTAGAAGTTCATGCCAAGCTACACTATGGGAAAAAAGCAGATGAGAGAAGAGAGCTCATCGACTATTAAAAAACCAAAAAAACTTACAAAACAATCTGAAGTGACCGTTCAATGTACCAAGACAAAGAAGAAAAGAAACCAGTTATACCAGCTCTATTACTTGACCAGCTTAAACTTCCGAGAGCCAATAATATAAATCATAGAGGGCTCCGTCTTTCACCCCCTTGTACCTAGACCCTCCCTCAACATGTACGCCTGTGCGTGGAGCTCTTGTTGAGGCCTTGTGCTGAGGGGCCCCACGTAATTTCTGCAGTACCCGGTTGTTGTTTTTTTAAAAAAACAGATTCAAATGCTTATTTATAAGCACAGCTAGGGACACCTCTCAGATCGGTGGAGCTCCATGGACATCTCCGAGGACACCCGCCTGCAGCCCCCTGGCTCCTAGCACTTGCCGGAGGGCCGCCGTGTGAGCTGGCTCGTTCCGAGCCTCTGCCCCTCGCGCTCCCATCCCCTTCTCGAGTCACCCCGTGCCCTACGCACAAGCCACAGGCTCCCCCGACACCAGCAGGCGGCCGGGCCGTGCCCGCAGGAGAGGACTGAGCCCCGCTCGTACCTGGCGCGAGCGGCCGCAGGCCGGGGGGCTCCAGCGCGGCTCCCGCCTCCCCCGCGGCCGGCTCCGCGCCGCTCATCTCCGCCTCTCGCCGCCCACCCGCTAGGCAACTCAGGAAAACCCAGCCCAGCCCACGCCCCCGGGGTACAGATCCTCCACGGGAAAGGGGCTAGCCGGAAGGCAGCACTCTGCCCCGGAAGTAGATGCGAAGTGACCCGGATATGCGAGGCAGGAGGGGTCACGTGGGGAGTTTGTCTGTGTCTTGATGTTTCCTTGCTGGTCGGCCCCGCGGGTGAGGAGGTGTGAGTCTTGCGGGGAGAAAATAGGAAGGGGCCGGAAAGCGGCGGGTTCGTGTCAAAGGTTTCAAAACAAACATCTCCAAGTAAAGCGTCTTGCTTGATTTCTGCAGAGCTCCCGCCCTGCCGCTCCCTTCACAACTCGTCCGTACGCGGAGCAGGAGCCAGGGAACTGGCAGAGGGATCGGCAAGCGGGGGTGGGGGTTGGAGATTTGTTCAGTGAGAAAGAGAGACCTACAAAGCAGAGGAAAAACTGCCACAGCAGGTACTGATTTGGGCAAAATAAATGAATAGGGAGCCAGACAGATGTTTCCTAAAGCAATAAAAGTAGTTGCAAAGCCTTCCCAGGAATATTGCCAGTGTATGCGGCTTTTCTAAAAGGAATCCATCCAGCCTTAAACCCTCCTGTCCAAAAGTGTTTGAGAAAGTCAGGAGCTGGGTTGTGCGCTGCTGCGCTCTACCTGGTTACTCCCCAGTTGTCACAAGCTGATGGTAGACGGTGCTTGTTACCCTAACCATACAGGCTGCTCCAACCAGCATTGTGCCTGCTGGCTCCCAGCATTCCTAGGATCAGCAGGGATTGCTGTTCAGAGCATGGCACTTCCATGAGAGTGAATCCCATTCTGGGTCACATAGTCAGGTATTTTCATTCTGGAAGGCTCATCTAAAACCTAACTATAGAATAGTGATTACTTATTTGGCAGTTCAGCCTCTTCTGAGTTCTAGGTTCAAATGGCTGCATGAACTGTTTTGTTTGCTTACACAGAACAGGTGACATATCCAGTTTACAAGAGCGACTTCACATGCATTTGTATCTGTTAAATGGTATTATGACAAAGTTCATTAAAGCCTGGTCTGATCTATTAGAACAAAGTGACTATTGATAAACAAGTAAATATATTTAAATTTGCTCTGGAAAACATCCTGTCCTTTCAGATACTGATTTAATTGCTATAGTAATTTAAGTATAATATAATCATTGTGGGGGTGTCCAGACAAGCCCACACATGCCTCCTGCTACGTCTCAAAGCAGTTTGAGACACAAGAGGCATGATGAGAACAAAAAAAAATTCCCCGTGTTTCATATTTGTGGCAGAGGCAGTGCCGGGTGCCAGGCTGCTGGGGCTGAGCTGCACTGCCCTGCACCATGCCAGGAGGCCCTGAGTGCCCTGATGGCTACTGCTACTGTGAGTGAGCTGTAAGCCATGTGTCGGGGCTGGGCTTGGGGTGAGGCTGTGCAGAGGGGGTGGGGAGCTCTAGATCCTGCAGAGGGAGCATGTGGGCCCTGCAGGGGGGGGGGGGGGGGGGGGCTATCCAGCAAGGGGGGGCGGCTTTTGTAGCCCGTGCAGGTGGGTTTTTGGCCCTGCCAGGGGGGCTGTAGCCCCTGTAGATGGAAGCTGTGGTCCCTGGGTGGGGGCAGTCCATGATCTATGTGGGGGGACTGTGCCTTGTGGAGGGCAGGGAACCCACACCTCCTGAGCAGCCCCCCCCATACAGTCTCCCATACTCACAGTACCCCTGCAATCCACCCACAAACCCAACACTCCCAAGCCATCCCCACAAACTCCTCACCCACATACCCAGGCCCTGTGGGGCAGGGGTGAGGGGACTGGGGCAGGCTGTGGGTTGAAAGTGAAGGGCAAGGGCAGAGGCAAGGAACTGGCAGACCAGTACTGCATGTCCTGGTGAGTGAAGGGGGTAGGGGTGGCTCTGATTTGTCTATGACAAAAGTCCAAAAGTAAATGCCAAAGTGTATAGACGTTTAGAATTTATTATGATGATTGAGGCATTGGTAGGCTTCCAAATTGCTTCAAACTTGTAAATATACCAATAAAATATTGGCCAACTGATCTTTCTATATATAGTGGCATTTCATTTTAATAGCGAAAGAACACTATTTTGGGTATTTTAATTAGAGAATTCGGGTTTCTTATCAGAGAATTCACAGTTTTTTAAACAGGGAACACCAGGATCTCTGCTGGTGAGACAAGTGGCAAGACGTGGGCAGAGGAACCTGTCCAGGGCTAGTGTTGGGGACCCAGCTGGAGGGCAGATAAGGTGGTTGACCTGCTGGCTATTTGGGGCCAAGAGGACACAGTTAGACAGTTCAGAGTGGGCCACCACAAGGAGCACATCTGGGCAATAGCTGCCCAGATGGCAGAGTGTGGGCACCCCATCCAGGTCTGGCAGGCATGCAGCTATGGGGTTACAGGTCCAAGGGGTAGATGCTGTTGCAGGTGGCAGCAGGTCACAGCCAGACAGCAACCTGCACTGCCAGACTGCTACAGTGGGTAGAGGGGGCAGGAGCCAAGCCAGGTCAGTTCGGCTGGCACAAGGGGGAGTGTCCCCAGATACCAAGTGGCTGGGCCTTGGAAGGTCCTGAGGGCAAGTAGCCCTGAGCTGCTCACCTGCGCAGCTTTCAATACTGCTGGGCCAGCACAGGGCAGGTTTTTATACTTTGCACTTTTCACTCCCAAAACCAGTTAGCAGTAACCAATTAATCATTTGTTACTCTGCATAGGCTACCTGAAACCATTCCTCCATAATCACATCCTTCTGACTTGAAAACTCCTGACTCCGGTTTCTTTGGCTTTTTCAGGGAGTACAAGTCTTTACTGTCAGAGCTGAATGGCTAAAAAGTGCCTCGGCACAGCTGTGTTTAAGCACGATACAAGTACCTGGTGCAGGGATTTCGCCTGCGGCGGGGAAAGAGTCCTTGGTGCAAAATCAGCTCCCGCCAAAAGCTAGCAGCTGCACCACTTTCGATTGGCCTGATGTAAATTATTCACAAGTGGCAGCTGGCAATTGGCTCGCCAGCCATATAAAAGGCTTGGGAAGTACCTGCCCAAGTTGGAGGAGAGTTTTGCATGTGTCAGGAGAGATCCTTATGTGCATCCTGGAGCCTAATCAATCACCAATGACTCCCCATTGATGTATTCCTGACATACCCTGTACCCTACTGTGCCACACACAGTTTTCTTTCTGTTTGCAACTCTCCTAAGTGTGCTTATACTGCATACTTCAATGTGCATATACTGCATACTTCCCTGTATCACAGCTTGTAAGTAACAGGTTTTTTTCTTTGCAACCACTACGTGTGCTATGCCTAATTCCACTCCATTGGTGGCCCCATTCCGGCCCATTTTTTGGCCCCCATGCTTATGTACACAAATAAATCCACGTGATTTTCTGATCTCATAGGACTGGAGACTCAATCAGTCCCTATCCTACCACAACTTTTCAGAAACCTGCTGGGGCAAAATCTTGAGTATTTGGGATTATCAGTTGTTTCTTAAAAAAACAAAAATTGCTTTTATCAACAGGGCTGGTCTTTAATAAAGGTGGGACATCTTACCTATTTTTTTTTTCTTGTACAAATTGCTACAAAGAATTGTTATGTCTTCACATTAAAACCTGCCCTACTTCTCATTCTTTTTCTGCATATGAAAGAATTTTGAAGACAAAAAACAACAGCTAAAGTCTAATATGAGGCCAAGTAAAATCAATGGGAGTCTGTCCATTGAGTTAAATGAACTTGGATCAGGTCCCCAGTTAGAGCTGGTAGGCAATGCAATTGAAATTTAAACTTTTAATGGAAAGAATTGATTTCAATGAAAATTCATTGGGGATGTTAGCTGGCTTCAAGATGAATTTTCTATTCAAAACAAAGAATCACCCCAGAATAGTGAAGACATTCTCTTGGGAATATGGGATCCCAGGTTCAAGGCTCTATTCTGCCTAATTCAGAAACTTGAACCTGTTGCTCATATCCTAGCTCGGTGGTGGCCCTCCCTGAAAGCAATACCAATCTCTTTCTCTTGCCTGATCTAGGCAACGGGTGCACCGATATTTTTTGGGCCCAATACTGATAGCTGATTTTTAGGGAGGCATACCGGCCAATACCGATCCAATTTCTGATATGGTGTGGAGAGCTGCATGCAGCTGGTAAGTCTGTTGGTCAAGGCCCCCATTGTGAGGGAGGGAGTGGGGGTAGGGCAGGAGCTGGGGCACAGGATGGAGTTGCAGCTCATCTGAAGTGTGATGAGCTCCTGCTGCTGTATGTACCTCCGGAGGGAATGGGGGCATGTGTCCTGTGGATCTGTGCTGGGGGGTTGCCATTGCAGGCTGGGGCTGTGCGGGATTCTTCCCAGCAGGGGTTGGGCCAGGTTATGCTTGGGGCAGGTGGCAGCAGTGCTGGGAGGAGGCTACCGGGGTTGGGAGCTGTAGCTTCCCCAAAATTCACCGTAGCCCCCCATAGTCCCCTGCCAGTGCCACTGCCACCCGACCCAGCACTCCTGCCAGGAAGAGCCTGGAACAGCCCTGGCCCTAGCCTGCAACTGCAGCTGGCCCTGTCCTAGCCCCACACGCAGATCCAGGGGACACCCCCTTACCCCCATGCCCTCGTGGGGTGTGTGCAGCAGCAGAAGCTGCCTCCCACCCGCCCTGCATATGAGCCACAGCACTGTCTCTTGCCCCACCCCCAGCCCCACTCACTTCCACAGTGTAGAGGCCTTGATCTGCCACCCCACAAGCCTTTCCTTCTCCTTTTCCCCATCCACTACAACAGACTTACCAGCTGCAGGCAGCTCTCCAAGCTACTGGGCTGTGTTGTTTGCCACATACGTGCTACGCTGCAGCTGTCTGCATGCATGGACCATTTATTGGCCACATTATCAGCCACATCAGGCCAATTTCCAATACAGCCAATTTTCTTTATATCGGTGCCAATCCGATATCAGACCCATGTATCAATGCATCTCTACTGAAATGCCTCTCTGCTCCTACTCAGTTTGCTGCTCTGCCTTCTACTTGTTGTTCTATGCTTCCTGCTTCCTCCTTGATCTGCTGCATGCCACACACACACTGCCTTTGCCACCTGTGGCCACACATGCTGCAGGTTGAATGATCTAACCACTACTATTGAATCAATTCCCTTGTCTGTAGATCACTTAATATTTACTTATTTATGAAAAAAGTCCAAGAAAATAGATTGAGATGCACTCCCCTCTTTCTCCCCACCCCTCTATTCTCAGTCCTCTATGCTCAGAAGTCTATTCATGTAGAATGTAGACATTTTTTACTCAAAAATATACTGGGATAGGAGAACTGTTTCCTGCCTGGCTGGCTCTGTCCCTCATGTCCAAGGTTTGTCTACACAACAGTGCCTAGACCACATGCATCTCTGGATCCATATTCCAAGCACCTATGTATCGCTCTTGCTCTACTCATGCAGTTCTTTGCAACTTTTAGACCCTTCCCCCTCCCAAAGGTTCAGGGCCCAAGCTGTTCGAAAGCTGTTAAATGCCTGCCTTATTGTTACACCAACATTTGTACACATGTTAGTGTAACAGAAAAGAAACAAGTCTGCTTTTTGTTTTGGACCATTGTAACTTGTGTTCAGACACACAGAACTAACCTGCTCACATCACTTATACATTCTGAGTTTTAGTTAATTTGATTCATGTCTGTTTACATCTAGAGCAACACCCCTACTGGGACAGACTGATATAAAGTTCCAGCTAAGTTTCATTGCATGGTCACTCAAATACAATGTGTTCTCTCTGTTGACAAATTGCATTTAAAGAAATAAGTGGGTTCTCTTATTATGGATAATTGAATCAATATAAACTGTTGTAGAAACAGAAATAACTCTCTCCTCTTAGAATATATGACCATATTCAGTAAATGAAATGGGGGAGAGGGGGCAGGAATCCAATGTCAAACAGAAAAATAGTTTAAACAAAGAGTGATGTTAATCAGGCCCATGTGATGCACTCATTCTTTCCATTCAACTGTGTATGTAATAATGGATTTTATGTGTTCTTGTATTAGGGCAAAATTCTTCCCTTGGCTGTGTTCACTGAAGCCAACAGAAGCCACTTGCCTGTATATGAAGCTTGAAATATTTGAGTTAATTTCCTATATTTCCATCAAATCCTTTCCATTAGCTGTTTCTTTTCCAGAAGTATTACTGCAGTAACTAAATGTCTCTTTCCAGGGCAGCATGAGAAATCATTTTACTTCCAGCTGAGCAGTTATCATTTTTGAAAAGAAAAACGCATCCAGCTTGTAAAGTCAAGTGGAATACTACTCTGTCAGCGTTACCACTTCATTGTCCCAAAGCAAACAGTTTATTGCAGTAAATCGCATCTGGCCTCACTTTTATAGTCAATTGGCCCATACTTTTCTAGACTGTCCCACTGATAATTTCACATTCTTTCTTTCAAATGGAAAGTATGCTTTGTCTTCCAAAGAGTCCAAAGAGCTAGTTTTGTTTTTCAAGCATCTCTGATGTTGCACATAGTTTTCTTATTCACCAAACTGCAGAGGTCTGAGGAAACTGAACAACCTGACAAAGTTAATAGAAGACAATCTTTGAGAGGCCTTGCCTAGTCTTCTTGTGAATTGAGACTCTTCAGGCAACTCTATCTTAGACCATGGCTAGATTAACTGCCTTCCAGCATCCTACTGCCAGAATGTAGTGAGGCAGCTATACCAGAGAAACCATGAAAAAGGCAAAATGACCCAGCATTTTTTTTTGACTCTGCAGGAATTGGGGGGGGCAGTGCAAAAACAGTTCTACAGATAGAAAAGGTACAAACTATTGTATGGGTGTAGGAAAAAGAACTAGGTAAGCAATGGGGGCAAATATCTGGACATAGAGTGACATTTAGATTGTTTAGGATTTGAAGCTGCAGTGGGTCAGGGAATAGAGACAATGGAAAATGAACTTGAATGAGTATCATTATTTGTGTAGATAACAGAGAGGGGAGTGGAACAAGTTAGTCTGGGAGAGGTACATGGAATTAAAGCTGTATGACTAACTTTTTATTTTTTGCTCAGTGGCTAGGCAGAAAAAAATAGTTTGGGTTCAACCCAAATGACAGACACAGGTTGGATAACTGCACCCAGGCAACTGCAAGATCAGAACTTAATACTGGTTATTGTGCTGTGCCAAGTAGTAGTTCCATGTCCATGTGTGTGACAGAAAAGGAAATTTGAATCTGGTTTATCAGAACATCTGATAAATATGGTTTGTAAAGCCAGAAGGAAACTGGCAATAACACAAACACTATGGGAAACAATTAACTTTTTTACTGTCCCTAAGTTCCCCTGAGATAAATTTTAAAGGAACACGGATACTTTGAAAGGCAACATCCCCTTAGGACAACATTGAAAAACAGCAAATGATTGGTACAGGCATCTTAGTTTCTTCCCAACAGATTGAAAAAGAATGGCTTGAGGATGTCTTGATTTTAACAACACTGGACCTTGGGCTGCCAGAATCTTAGTTAACCTAGGAGATGATCCCTATAGCGTGAAATATAGGCAGGATATAGAAAACTGGTACATAAAATCTGATGCTTGATTTCTGCAATGGGTCCCCTAAGACTGGGAGAACCCCCAGCCAGCAGCTTCTCTATTGGGAATATCAATGGAGTTGCAGTTGATGTACTCAGGTTTGAGCAGAGTTCAGCGATCAGTATTCTCTAATGGCTACAGGTGCTTTTGCAAAATGACCAGAAACTTAGCAATAAGCAACCCTGAAGCTGGGACATTAGCAGGAATCACACACCCTCCACCACTCTGGCACAACCACAAAATAACTGGTGCAGCAGCAAACAGTTTAACAGCACTCTTGGGGTTCAGCTGGCTATCTTTGTAGAACAGCATCACAGGAGCTGATACTAGCATATCCCCTTCCGTTTGTTAGCTTATAAAAGAGCAGTCATTGGAATTACAAAGTATACTCGAGTTTGGGCATCAGCCAAGAATATTGGCAAACCTTACGTGCAATTCCTGAAGAACAAAAGGATTTGACAATGTAGAAACCCTAGAATCCAAGGTTGAAAACACTCATACCTCTTTCAGGGAAAAACTGATGAAAACTTTTGATACAATGTCAAGATTATTATGTAACACCCTAAAGAGCAAAGTTAAAAGAGGAGACCTGGTCTGGTTCCACAAACCTGGGAGGAAGAAGAGAGAATGGGAGTCTTGAGCTGATAAATTTGAGGAATAATTCAATGCCCTACTGAATGAAAGGGTATATAGGATACAGCTGGGTCCCAAAACTAAACGGCAAGTTATCCATAACAACTCTCCCAAGAAGAACAGAATTTTAGCATGGCTGAGACAACACTGTGCTATTGAAACTGAGGCTAGAGAGGTTATCACAGAGATTAAATCCTCATTAGAAGCTAATGGGCCGGTGTTTGCCACAGGCATTCTTTGGGGGATCACTGGAGGAAGACCCACCTGACTACAGAAAGGAAATCAAGCAACAAAAGAAGGGGAATAAAGTTGTTTTGTGTTGGTTGTATTAAAATAGCCTGACAAAAAGACACAATATGTACAGGTAGGCAATTACCTCTGTATTAGGTATCATTTGTTACATTACTTCTCTTTCTGCTGGGTTGTTTCTAGGGTGCCACCAGGCTAGGCTTTGTAACAAGTTCCAGGTGGAAGTAAGAAACGAAGGCCACAATATAGGGCACTGATACTGACAGTTTGTTGTGTGGTCGGACCCCTGCTCTACAGTCATGCACTGATTGAAGAGTGCTTTCAAAATGTTTAATCATACAACAGTCTGAATCCTCATTACACAAGGATTCAGATTGCCCCCAGTGCTGCCCTGCCTGCAGGGCAGGTGGATTGGAACCCCACCCCCATCTCAGGGGAGTGGAGAGGAATGAAAAGCTCTTGTTTGGCTTTTAGCCTAGCAAACAAGGTTGAGAGGAAATATGACTGTTCTCAATTAATACATCAGGGATATAAGCACCAGAAGTGCAAAGTACAACATTGGCACAAGAATAAATGGGTAGAAGCTTGTAAATGAATAAATAAAGGCTGAAGACATGGAAGTTTCTAACTACTAGAGCAGGGATATCCTGAAACAGCCTCTCAGTAGAAGTAGAGGCAGCAAATTACTAGATTCAGGGTACATCTACACAAGACATTTACTGTGGAGTTGCCTAATTAGCTCCGCAGTAAAGTCTCAGCCTCTGTCACATGCAACCCTATTAGGCTGCAGTAAACTAATAAACACTGCTGTAGGTGAGTGCTTGTAAACACAAGTACTGTTGTGTACTTGTTTAGTGCACTGTGACAGGTATAGACATTGATGGGGCTGGCTAGGGCACAAGGATGCTTCGGTGTGGGAGCTGCATGTGAGGAAAGGGATATGGACATGCTTCCCTCAACATGTAGAAAAGACACCAGTGTTTTAACAGGTGAAGAGAAATTTGAACCAGTATGTGAAGATCACCCTTGCCTCTATTTTCAGTTGAAAAATGCATGAATTTTTTTTCCTGTGGAAGCAGACCGGCACTGCACATTCGTATCCTCTAATGTGTAACCCATAGATGTAAATCCCCCAAGCCTACAGCACTACTTAACATTCCACACCCACAAATACAATACATGCTTTATGCACACAAGTATGCCATCCATCAGTCCTATCTGTGTAGCAAAGCAAGCGCGTGGAAAAGAAATTGGCTTTGTATTGACAGAACATATTTTAGTTTTAGGGCTTTTATAGTCAAAATCTTTAAACCATGCTGCAAATAGATCTATGAAATACTGGCATGGATAGGTAGGTAACCTGAGCAACCATTTTCCTTGTCATACCATCTAACCTTACACCTGGGGAGAAATCATATAAAATTACAGCTGGAAGGGACCTTAGGAGGTTATCTAGTCCAACTCCCAGCTCAAAGCAGAAGCAGCCCCACCTAAAGACTCCAGCCAGGGCTTTGTAGAGCCAAGGCTTAAAAACCTCCAAGGATGGAGATTCCACCACTTCTGTAGGTCAGTGGTTCTCAACCTTTATTGTACCAGGACCCAACTGAAAAAAATGATGGCCAGCCCTGACCCAGTACCCCTCACTCCTGACCTACAGTTTGTTCATGATCCTTTCCTATATTCTTATGACCTGCTTTTGGTTTGCAACCCACAGGCTGAGAAACGCTTAGGTATAAACGACTGGTGGGGGGAGGCACATGCCGTTCCCCCACCGCTGCAGCCCCTGGCAGCTTCTCTGGGTGCCCCCCAGGCTCAGGAGCACCAGCTGCCCGTGGGCCTAGGCAGCTCATTCCAGTGCTCCCCCAGCCTCCTGATACAACACTGGACAGTAAATCAGAGCCCCTCTGGCCACTAACACGTTCTTAGTCTGGCAACACAGACAAGACGGGGTCCCACCGCTGGAGAACTGCTGACAGACTGGCAGGGGGTGCACAAGTCACCCATCCCTACCGTGCTAAAGCAGTAAAAAGGCTCTGATCCCGTTAAGCTTTCACGCCTGTCCTCCCGCTCAAGCCCAGCAGCTGCTTATACCGTTGCCAGACTAAAGCCCGGCCTTCCTTCCCGCAGCTGCCGCGGCAATAACTCAGCCGGGCCCGCCGCGCCGCACACGCGGGCTCTAGCGGCTTCATGCCCTGCCCCTGCCGCAGAAGCTTCCCTACGGTCCGAGGCGCGGGCGGTGAGTGTGGGGGAAGCGGAGCCCGAGGGCGCCCAGAGCCATCCGAGGCCGTTTCACTGCACTGAGACTATGAAGCCGCAGAGTCCGGAGGGGCCGGGCCGGGCGCCCCTCACGTCAAGCCGCGGGCCGGGCTGGGCGCATGGCTGCCGTGCGAGCCCGCCCCTCGGCAGGCGGCGTACGAGCGCCGCCAGGCCCGTCTGCGAGCCGCGCCGCGCCGCGCTTCGCCTCGCCTCGCCTGCGGGGAGCGCGGCCGCCGCGTCGTGAGGAGCCGGCCGGGCAGCAGGCCCGGGCCCGCTATGGCGTGAGGCGCCCCTGCCCGCCTGCATGAGGGCGCCTGGTAGCTGCAGCGGCGATGGCCGGGGCCCGGCTGTGGAGCGGCATCCGGGCGGCGCTGCGGCGGCGCGACGAGCCGCTCTTCCTCAACGACTCCAGCGCCTTCGACTTCTCGGACGAGGCGGCCGAGGACTGTCCCCGCTTCAACAAGTTGCGCGTCGTGGTGTCCGACGACGCCTCGGACGCGGGGCCGGAACCGCCCGCCAACGGCGCCCACCTCGGGCCGCCGCCCGACCGCGATTCCCTGCTGTTGCGCGGCGCCGCGCCCGGCGCCCGGCCCGACCCCTGCCACGGCTGTCGCCGGCAGCGCGAGCGGGGCCGCCAGGCGAAGGTGAAGAGGCGGCTGAGCCTGGCTGCCGTCCTCTACCTCCTCTTCATGGCCGGGGAGCTCGTCGGTGAGTGCGCCCGGGGCGGGGGGCTCGCGGCGGCCTCTTCACTCGGTGCGAGCGGAGCGGGAGGTGGGGCGCTGCGGCCCGGGGGGAAGGGGTGTCGGCGGGGACGGGGTCGGGTCGTCAGGAGATGGGCGCGGGGCGACCTGTGTAACGGGCCTTCCGTGTGCTGCGAGCTGCCAGGTGACCCGCGGGGGCCCTCGGCAGAGCGGTGGAGAGGTGGGGGGGGAGGAGAGAGAGAGTGCGTCTTCATAGGTTGTAAGGAATATAGAAATAAATAGTTGGCAAGAAAAGAAAGGAATATAGATATAAATATTTTGGCAAGAAAGGAATGTAGAAAGGAAAAGAAGAAAAAAATAAGGAATATAGAAATAAATATTTTGGCAAGAAAAATAAAGCGGGTCACCATGGAAACACTTGGTAGGACGCCTCCCGATGGGTTTGGGAGCATCTGGAGTCCCAGAGTGAGAGGGTGCTGGGGGTTGTAGCGCTGTATGTGGTGTTTAGATTGACTGAGTTCTGCCTGCTGAATCAATGCGGTTTTTGGAACGATTGAGTTCTGCTCAGTCAATATGATTTGACTGATTTGACCTGGAACATGAAATATATTAATTTAAAATAAGTGTCAAATTACCATAAGCAAATAGAAAATATTTGCCCTTTCCATGTCTTTTCAGTTATTGCATCTTTACTGTTTATCACAGGAGGGGGTGGAATGTTTTGGGGCAGAAATACGGCTTCTCAGTTTCAGTGTCCCTCTTATCACAGAATACCAGTGTTTGTAAGAGATGTGCGTGTGTCAGCTTGGTTATCTGTGCTCCTTGTCCTCTGATACAGCAGAACAAACCATTGGGTAATTGACAACCCCTTAGGTTGCAGGCAGTGCTTTGAAAAAAGAGCACTATCACAATGCACTACAGGCAGTCCTTGACTTCCAGCGGCTCGACTTGCGGCGCTCTGCATTTTACACCTACCATTATTACTTATGGTGCTGATCCTCGCACTTATGGCATGCCGTAAGTGCGAGGATCCAGCGCCATACATCATTCAGTCAGTGCTCCAGCATCCTGATATGCAAGTCCTGATGTGTGAGTTTCTTCTACTTCCAAATTAAAGAACCCAAGCTGCCCATTGTACTCTGTGGCTGTAATGCCTTTTCAATGTTAAGGGGAGTTCTCTCTTTTGGCAAATGTAAGTAATAGAAAGTGAAATTCAAGGCATGTCCATTCAAGAACCTTGCAGCTTGTACTTGGCAATACAATACAAGTCCTGATGTGCAAGTTTCTTAGTGCAAGTCGTCCTTAGTGTTAAGCTTTTTTATATTCAGTACTGTATTCAGTCTGCTGTTTCTCAGTGCAGGGGGTCCTGCTTAGTGGCTTCCTGATATTTCTTAGTGCAGGGGTTTCTGCCTTAAAAATGGCTGATTAAAAGGAAAGGCAGTGCTCTAGTGATGGTGTGGGTTCTGATAAGAAATGGAGAAAAGTCATCACCTTAGATGTGAAAGCCAATGTGATCGAGCTTAGTGAGACTGGTTTGTCGCAAATTGAAATTGGTAGGCGGTTGGACCTATTTCATACTACTGTGCAAACTATTATTAGAGAAATGGAAAAAATAACTGGTGAAATTAAAAGCTCAGCCTCATTGCAATCCACTATTATAAGGCAATGTGCAGGACTTGTGGCTGAGATGGAAAGACTTTTCATTTTGTGGATTCAGGATCAAACTCAGTGCTGTGTGCCATTGAGTTTAGCCACCATTCAAGCCAAGGCTTTGAGTCTTTTTGACACTGAAGCAACAGCATGGTGAGGGATCCAAGGATGAAAAATTCAGTGCACCTAAAGATAGGCTTACCCTTTCGCTTGGCTCAAATGCTGCAGGTGATTTCAAGCTCAAACCCTTGCTTGTTTATCACTCCAAAAATCCCAGAGCACTTGAGGGTTATGTTAAAGGCAGCCTTCCAGTCATCTGGAAATCAAATCATAAAGCTTGGGTGACTGGGGCCCTTTTTGAGAAATGGTTCACTGACTATTTTGTGCCAGCTGTTCAGAATTATTGTGAAAGGAACAGCCTTGCACATAAAGCATTGCTAATTTTAGACAGTACCCCTGGACATCCTGCACACCTTGCAGGTTTAGATCCTAACATCAAGGTTGTTTTCTTGCCCCCCCAACATTGCTGCTCCAGCCTATGGACCAGCTTTTAAGGCTCCAGCCTATTTATTGCATCTTTTAAGGCTTACTACTTTAGAAGAACCTTTGCCCAGGCCATCAGTATCACAGATCAGGTAGGTGGACTAACCCTCAAGGGATTCACAAAGACCAACAACTTGATCTCTAATGCCTATGCACCCTACAATGAAATTTACAGTGAGAAGAAGAGAGCAATAAAACAAACATCCCTGGATCAGTTTTTCAAAAAGCCATCAAGTGGCTCTAAGTCTCCTTCACTTTCCGATTAAATTGCAGATTTAAATATGGTGTTTATGGTTATTTGTATAAAAAGTTGGGTATCAGGCCCTTGATTGGGAACATAACATCTATTATAACATTGTTTCTATGGGAAAATCAGGTTCAACTTGCATAGCTTCGACTTACAGCACCTTTTCCAGGAATGTAACCTGCTGTAAGTGTGAGGACTGCCTGTATTTGCCTTCTCCACACTAGATTAGTACTACTGGTAAAAGACTATCATTCCTCCACTGGACTCTTCTTGCCCCCAGAGCTGTTATAATCAGCAACATCAGAAGGTCTAGTGCGTGTTGTTTTAAAATAATAAATAAGTGTGAGCTACTTTGATAATGATTTAATGAAAGTTCTTGCATGTTTGTTTGTTAGGAGTCGGGAGAAACATTTTGCCTCTCTTTTTTGCTCCTGTGAGAGAGAGCCATTTGATTGTTACTGGTTTGAATGATGAACGCAATTTCCAAGTTCAGTTTTTATTTAACCCGGACCGTCTGTTTTGTTATCAAGGCATTTTGTTGCGCTCGGTTCAAGAGAACTGTAAATTTTTAATCAAAACAGCATGACACAGCAGTCTATAAATCTATAAAACAGTAAATTCATTTACCTGCTATGGCAGTTTAACCTTGAAAGAAAATCTAAGGTTGAAAGGCACATGGATGTGAACACAAAGTAATTAAAAGCTATACTTTCTCCAATATGTAACCATTTTGTCTTTTAATATCCTAACCAGTGTTTATTCTTCATATAAATATTACAGTATCTGACTACAATCTGTCTTTTGTACCTATTTATATCATTTAGTGTAAATGCCTGCTTGGTGCTACGTGAACTCTTGAGGAATATCTAAACTCTGCCATCCATTTTCTCCAGATCTATTCTTCTGCTACTCACTTTTTAGAAGCAACAGAGTTAAACATGTGGTGTCATTGCACTAGTGTATCAGTTATTAGACAGTCACTCATGCTGAACTGAGTTTTACTCATGATATATATTAAAATATTTAGTAAGTGATAAAAATTGCATATCTGTAAATGGGAAAATAGCTATTGATTGTAATTAAAAGCAAAAGTGGAAAGAGCTGTTGAAAGTACAAGATGGGTGCTGTGTGGGACAGGTAGTGTTTACAACATAAGACTTGCCACCTGTCACCTCAAATTCATTTCAGTACTGACTGAAACACTATTTTTTAGTGGCTCAGTTGGAGCCAAAGCTACCACTTCCTCATCTCTTGAGCTGCTCTTTTAGGGCAGGTTTGAGTAACACTTGTACTTGTGGGACATTGACTGGGGGTGTTATCTGCACTACAAGTTGGCTGACAAGGTTCCTTGGGTGAATTGGATATCTTTTATTAGACCAACCCATATAGTTGGAGAATAGTTATTAAGCAAGCTTTCGAGTTCAAAAACCCTTCGTCAGGCTAAGGAAGTTTCAGCAGTTGGTGTCTGCTCTTCCTTGATGGAATGAAAAGTAAAGAAGCCAAGGCCGGGGCTGGGCTGGGCTGGGGAGTCAGTTGCCAGGCAGATTATAATGCATCAAAAATCCAATGTCTATGTTTAGTCCATGATCTCTAGTATCCAGGAGGTT
>JAGPOW010003364.1:18476297-18498223 GCA_030014935.1 Caiman crocodilus
GGCTAGGATGGGTGGCTCTGGGAAGATCTTTTTAAGAACAGGGTCTCTTTCTAGTATGGGTTGCAATTGTTTGAGGATTTTCTGTACAGGTTCAAGGGAGGAGTGATATGTCACAACCAGCAGTGTGCGATTTGTGGGGGGGTTTCTTCTGTACTGCAACAGGTCTTCACGTGGTATTTGGTTGGTTCTTTCAAACATGCGATCTATCTCTCTGGACGAGTGTCCTTGGGTGAAAGCGTTTTTAAGGTTGGTGAGGTGGCAATCCCGGGTGTTCTATTCAGTACAAATGTGATGGTATCTGAGGGCTTGGCTGTACATCACAGCTTTTTGGTGTGTTTAGGGTGATTGCTGTTTCTGTGCAGATATGTATGTTGGTCTGTGGGTTTCTTGTATACTGTCATCTGTATTTTTACCCTTCTGGATACTGATCCTTGCGTCTAAAAAGGGGATGTTGGTGCTGGAGTATTCTAAAGAAAGTTGGATGGAGGGATGGCGACTGTTGAATTTCTGGTGGAACTCAATCATAGATTGCAGGTTTTCAGTCCAAATGATGGAGATGTCATTGATGTCTCGTACGTACAGCAAGGGTTTGATGGTGCAGTTCTTGAGGAAGTCTTCTTCCAGGTGGCTTATAAAAAGGTTGGTATACTGTGGGGCCATTTTAGTGCCCATAGCTGTTCTCATCATCTGGAGGAAGTGTTGACTATTAAAAGTGAAATTGTTGCGTGTGAGGATGGTCAGTAATATCTTTGGGCCTGTATTCTGGATTGTAATCTTGTTCCTGTAGATATGTAAGGCAGGCTTGGATGCCATCCTGGTGTGGGATGTTGGTCTATAGGCTGGTAACGTCCATGGTGGCTAGGAGAGTGTTGCTGGATAGGTGGTCTATGTTTTTAAGTTTCCGTAGAAAGTCTGTAGTGTCTTGTACAAAACTTGCTGTTTGGGTGATGAGTGGTTACAGGATTGATTCAATGAAACCTGATATTTCCTCAGGTAGGGTCCCATGGAGAGACCAAACAACAACAGCACACCAGAATGAATGCACACCGGAAATCCATCAAAGATGGAAATACCCAATTACCGGTGGGGGCACATTTCTCACAGGAGGGCCACTCTCTCTCCAATCCCCTGATCCTCAAGGGAAACTTACACAACACTTCCCAGAGATGAGCCTATGAGCTCCATTTTATCAACCTCCTGGATACTAGAGATCATGGACTAAACATAGATGTTGGATTTTTGATGCATTATAATCTGCCTGGCAACTGACTCCCCAGCCCATCCCATCCCAGCCCCTGGCTTCTTTACTTTTCTTTCCATCCAGGAAGAGCACACACCAGCTGCTGAAACATCCTTAGCCTGACAAAGGGTTTTTGAACTTGAAAGCTTGCTTAATAACTTCTCCAACTATTTGGGTTGGTCTAATAAAAGCTATCAAATTCACCCAAGGAACCTTGTCTGCCTATGTCCTTAGACCAACATGGCTACAACCTACACCCCAGCTACAAGTTGGTTGTGATTTGGCAAACCCCTTATGCAAATATATAATTTACTAAACCTCTAATGGGGAATCTTCAACAGAAAAAAAAGTCTATTTTTTGGTGTCTCAACAGGTAATTGACATCTGTTACCTGTTCCCTTGCATCTTATCTTAGACCTTATCTTAAGAACACGGCGTAAAAGCAAGTAGTGATTCTGCTCATCAGCTTCTGCTTTTCAGGGCTTGGTTAGTCATTAATAAGACTGTCAGAGTCCATAATCTAATTATGAATGAAATGCTTAACTCTGAACAAATGGTACAGACCTGATGGAATGACTTCATTTGTCCTCTCCTGGTTTTGTCTTTTTAGTGTACCATGAGCAAAGAGTGAATTTTGTAGAGGATGTATCTGCATCCCTGGTATGTGATCTCAGGTATAAGAAAAGTCATGTCATAAGTATGCATTTGTTTCTGCATGTCCATGTAGTTTTAGACTCTCAAGGTAAAAATCAGCATAGACGTTTTGTTAGTGTATAGATTTTGTTACTGGTAGAACTACTAACTGAGTTTCCTTAGCTGTTGTTGGGCTAGGTACTGGAATCACTGAAATCTTGAAATAGGTGGCTTCAGCATCAGTCTTAGGGATTTGCTTGAGATCTCAAGGACTGCAGGTGGTTTCTGTTTCAGTCCTCTATTCATGATTTGGAGACAGAACTGGAGATGGGGGGGGTCCTCTAAAATTAAACTACAGTTTAATCGTGACCAGTTCATCATGGCTTCTGTCTTGGAATCAAGGCTCATCCAAGTTCCAGAGTGGTGGCTCTCTAGGGTAGTAATATAGTCCTCTGTCTTTGTAATATCTGGGCACCTCAAATTCTTTAACGTATATCCTCGCAATAACCACGAGGTGTATTATCTGTTGTCTTTCATACAAGAGGTTACTAAGTAATTTGTTCAAGGATTACAGAAGGCGTGTGGCAGAGCATGGAACTGAATACCAAGTTCCCAAGCCTTGTGTTAGTATATTAATGACTGGACTTCAAAACACTAACTTCCTTCCTTTCCTTCTTTTCTGATCCTTCTTGAGAACATTCTGAAGCTTATTGCTCAGGCATTTGAGAAACGTTGCAAGTAATCTCTAGGACTTTCCCACAACTTTATTTCTATGACCTTTGACACACACACTGGCAGTTACATGCCTCCTTCCCCAGTGCTGCTCTCAAAGTAGGGGTGTACAGATTTAGTTCTAGGGAAAAAGGGTATATCACCATGGCAGATAACCCTGTCATACAAAATTAATGTACTTAGCTAAAAGTGTTCATCTGCCTACTGATGCCCAGGTGTAACAATGTAGAAGGTTTTTTTTCTCCTCAGGAACTGGATCTGTGAAATCTTGACTAGCAGGGGTTTCAAACTGTGGGCCAAGTGATTAATCCAGCCCACTTCAGGGTTGTTATGCTGACTGTTTCTCAATGTGATGAACAGTTAATTTAAAATTCGGATAAGATAGAGCATTCTAGCTGAACTGACCACTTTTATGGGAATGCTGCTGTATCAGGAGGTGAAAGATGCATTGTACCTACTGGCTGACTCTCATCTAGTCTTTTTTACTGGGTTTTTGCATGTGTTTAGAAATTTGTGATCAGTCGCACATGAGATGAATTTATGTCCTTCACGGCTGAGTGAAAACAGTGGCAAGGTATTGACAGGGATTATTAATGACAGGGATTATTAATGCCTTTTAATGACAGGGATTATTAATGCCTTTTTTTTTTTTAAGAGATGCAATTCATGTTTAAACAGTTTTTAAGTCTTTTCTCAAGAACCTACACTTAGAGTTTAAGAACCTTAACTTTTAGAATGACTTGTATTCTCAATTCTTGCCTTGTCACCATTCATATTATGTTAATATTATTCAGTATTTAATTTCCCTTTTTATTATTATTTTTAAAAGGTTATTTTTTAAAATAAGAGAGGTTACCTATATAGAAATGACTTGGTCTGAACCAAAGTGGCCTTAACTGAGTTCTTATTAATGGAGTTGCCTATAACGTAGGTGTCTTTAATATTGACATGCTTCTAAAAACCAAGGGAAAAACTGAACAGAAGAGCTATGCATGTATGCTAAAATGCTTGGTTTAAAGTAGTAGTTCTCAATCTTCTTAGGCTAAAGGCACCCCTCTGTAACTTTTGTGAATTGAACAGCATCCCATTTAAAAAAAAACCAAACAAAAAACCAACAGTATTTATTGCAGTACTTACCTCCTTGCAGAGGGGCCAGGCAGTGTGGGTGGGGGAGCAGTCAAGCTGGGAGAACCGCAGCCTGTCCTTAGCTGCTTTCTTTGGCACACCTTGCTTATCTTCTCTGACTTCCTGTGGCACCCTTCAAAGGATTGTGGTATCCCAACATGTTCCAGCACCCCGGTTAAGAATCACTGCTTTAAAGGTTCATAAAGTAAAGCTACTGAACCAAATGTCTTTATACTTGAATTGTTCTTTCTACAATGAAGACTGTAAAAACAAGCAAAGTCCAATGTTTCAAACTGCAGGTTTTGTTTTGTTTTCTTTTTGTTTTATTTTTTTTAACTAACGCAAGGTCACAAGCTTCATGCAGAATGGATGGGAAAAGGGTAACATATTCTATGTAACAAGCTATTTTGCTTGTTTTGATAATTCATAGATTGATAGATGTTAGGGTCAGAAGGGACCTCAGCAGATCATCGAGTCCGACCTCCTGCCTGGGCAGGGAAGAGTGCTGGGGTCAGACGACTCCAGCCAGGTGCTTGTCTAGCCTCTTAAAGACCCCCAAAGTAGGAGAGAGCACCAGCACCCTTGGAAGTCTTTTCCAGATTTTGGCAACCCTTATTGTAAAGTTCTTTCTGATGTCTAACCTAAATCTGCTCTTCTTCAGTTTGTGGCTGTTGTTCCTAGTGACTCCAAGGGGTGCCCTGATAAACAGAGCACCCCCTATTCTTTGCTGCCCCCATCCCCTGGCGAATCTGTAGGCAGCCACGAGGTCCCCTCTCAACCTGCTCTTGTGGAGGCTGAAGAGATCCAGGGTCCTCAATCCATCCTCATAGGAGAGATCAAATTTAGAAATTTGTGGTCATTTACTGGCAACCACTATAATGCACATTTGAGATGCCTACATCCACAACATATGCATACAGACAATTGTTTGGTGACTGACCTATCAAGAAATCTACCAATTATGAGCTTTCTTTTGTTATACTCTAGTAGTTTAGACAGGATCCTCAAATTGTCCTTGCACAAAGGTCGGGTAATGGGAAATAATAGAAACAAAAGCCTTTCCATCTGAGGTATTGTTTTAGTCTAAAACTTGAAACTCAAGCTTGACAAGTAAAAAACCAGCATCGTGCTATACTTGGTAGTAATCGCAGGTTCAAAAATAATCTCAAACTTCTCCCAGGACAAAGAGACAAACTAAAAATGCTGATGAACTGGCAGGGACAATGGGAACAGGGATAAGTCTCATTGTCATTATTGTTAAGATATGTACATGAGAATGTCCTTGGCTTCCCTTTATGGAAAGGATGGTGTGAAGAGAAGAAGAATATATGCATGTTAGATTAATCCCTCCACTCTATCTATCTAATATTATTGACATCTGCTTTGGGGCAAATCAATCTCTTTGACCTTGTGATCTGGGGATGTTGATGTCAGTACAGCCCACAATTAATTATGAGAAGTGGAATAAATTTCAAAGAAAAAATATTTCCAAGTAAAAGTATTGGCAAAAAATTATCCACTCCTCCTGGGTACAGGGAATGATGATGCTGGGTAAGGTTAAATTGATGAAAATTGAAAGAGGAGGGTGAATTTCTTTGTCACTGAGTCATTGGAGCTTTACCCCCATTTCAAAGTGTCAAAAGATTTACAGCAGTGGCTTAACAAAAGGATCAGCTGACTAAACACACAAAATAATACAGAGAAAAGACATTAAGCTACTTTGAACCTGTTCTTGCAAACCTGTTGCTAGCAAGTAGTCTCAGTGAAGTCGTAGGTCTGAGTCCTTTCTAACTACCTAATCTGTGTTGCTATTTATACTGCATTTATCACCATAGTAGCATTATAACATAGAATGGCAGATTGACTGCAATGGGTAAAACCATCAGTTTGGTGAACACTTTTATAAGAAGCATATCCAGTTGCTCAGTGCAACATTCTGCATGCTGGTGGTTGTAAACTCTGCCAAAAGCATATTACACAGAATCATTAATATTGCATGCTCTAACTTTTCCCATTTTATTTTTAGGTGGATATGTTGCAAATAGTCTAGCAATCATGACAGATGCACTCCATATGTTAACTGACCTTAGTGGTATTATTTTGACCCTCCTTGCTTTATGGTTATCTGCAAAAGCTCCTACAAAAAGGTTCACCTTTGGATTCCATCGCTTAGGTATGTAAACATTTTGGATTTTACTATTAAAACAATGGTGTGACTAACAACTTGAAAGTCTAATTTTAGAGTCCTATTGTAGAGGATTAAATAATTCGAAGAAAATGGGTAATGCAAATTTAAAAATAGCTTTACATTTTAAAGTCCTGATTCTCATTTATTCTTAAGATCTCTTTATACTCTTATAAGAAGTGCTACTCTATGCTACCGTTCACAGCAGTAGTACAGAGCTGTGCTAGTTTTATACTACTGGGGAGTTCTCCTTGGCGTAAAGGCACACAGATAATTGATCCGGGCCAAGGATGTCTTGTTCTCTCCAGAGCAAAGTTATGATAAACAGGGGGGCCTTTGCAGAAAGGTTATGTTGCTGTTGTCTGCATTGATGCTCTTTGTATAGCCGAAGAGAGAGCTGTCCCTGGCTGTCAGATTGGCTTCTTTTGAGTACTAACCTCACTGCACTGTTTAATAGGATATAGAAAGTAGCAGGCATCTTGGCCTTAATTTTCTTCTTCTTTACTTCTTTGGTGTTTATTCAGATGTAAATTGCATGGAGAAGGCTTTGTTCCAGACAATGATATATCTTTTCAATCACTGTACTCTTATAGCTCCTTTTAGGAAATTTAATGTAACGGTGATTATTTAATCTTCAGTTATGTAGCAAGGCATAGCCCCTTCCTTGCAAATAATTTAGTATTAATTATTGCCTATCAAACTGCTTGGTGAGAACTTGATCTCTCATATGGACAACAATCATTCAGCATACAGCCTTGGCTACCAAGGGATTTTTTGAATATCCAAGGATACAAGGAAATACCTGTCCAAAGCTGTTCCTGGAGAAATGCTATACCTGTATAAAAGTGATCTCTTCTTGTGTGGCTAACTCTAGTTGGAAACTTAGCATAGACAAGGCTTAGGGGAAAGTCCAAAATGATCTTGATAGTGTAATGTCACAAGCACAATACTGTCCTGAAGTCGAGGTTTTGCCAAAGGGGGTAGGGGAAAACTCCCTAGGTAGAGACATGGCTGAATGTACAACTATCCATCAGTAGTCAATAGTAACATGAATTGTTTTAGCAACTAGGCCTCCTGTGCATTCCTGCGTTTTGGATGATAATGTCTATTAGGTAAAGATCACTTCTCTGATCCACCACAACCCCCATTCTTACAACAGCATTGTTGCTTGTACTGCAGTAGCATCTCAACAAGTCCATTGTGCTAGCTGCAGTACATAGACCACAGTTGCTGTCTCTGAGAGCTTATAGTCTATGGGCCAGATTTTAATACCTTTTGGTTTTGAAGTGCTGGTGACTTCAGCAGGCTTTCCAGTGAAATAAGTTAAAGGTATTTCAATAATTATGTAACCTAGTCTAAATATACAAAACAGATTGAGTGTGAAAGAAAGGAGGTGTTGCCTCATTTTATAATCAGGGAAAATGTTCCACAGAGAGATGAAATCACTTTCTGGAGATCATGTAGTAAGAGTTGATAGCTCTGATCCCCAGGTCAGTGCTTTAACCACAAGACTGCTTCTTTTCTCAACTCCATGCTGTTGTAGAGTAGCATCATAGAACTGTGCTGTGAGCTGTTGTGTCAGGTACCTCCCCAGACTACAAAGAAGAGCAGGGAAACACTGACTCTGGTACATGGTTTATATGCCAAAGTGTTTATCTCAGCCTGTTACTAATTCTTTCTGGGACCTTCGTAAAGTTATTTTAAGTCTGCCCATTTTAGGCATCAGTAAAAGTAGATGCATATATGAAATAATTGTTTACCAACTTCAGAAATCTGTTGTGAATATTGATTCATTTTTTTTTAAAGAACTTTTACAGTTATGACTAGAACATATTTTAATCTCTAACAGTATGAGATGCTACTAATAATGTCTGATTGCTGTTATTGAATTGTAAATATTTTTACAGGAGCTCTCCAACTGTTATGCTCTTTATAAAATATCACAGCTGTTTCTGTTCATCTGGGATTTAGAATGCTTGTAAATTCCAAGTTTCCTATAGCTCAGTACAATGTTAGACCTGAAGTTTACAATTGATATTTCAGATTTTATAATAAGTGGTAGAGAATTCATGAGCCCTATCACCCAGCCTTAGGCTATCAATTAGTCACTTAATACTGCATAATACTGTACAGCAGCAGTTTGGTGGGACTTCTAGCAACAAAAGGTCTGCCAGCATTTCAATTAAAAACTTTTCTTTCAAGAGTTTTTAATTTCGTGGCTTGAGCTCCCTGCAATATGACCCTTCAGGTTTGCCTCGGAGTACTTCTGGGAAATATGAATACATACAGAAGTTTGTGTGGTAGAATTTAACACTAATGAGTTATCTAGGCTTCATTCAAAACATTGAAGTTTTTTTCAGAGTTTTCTGTAGTAGTCAAGCACTAATTTGTCTGTAGAAGTGAATATGTGACCCAAGACCAAATTAAGATAAAAATGAAGGACACCAGCCCATCTTCTTAAAAAACAGAGCACTATTTCTGTTAAACTATTCTCTTGAAAGTATGTGACAGTTGTGGAAACCTGAAGCAAAGGACCCATATCTATTTGGGCTTATTTTATACTTGTAACAAGCATTTCAAGGTAGAGAGAGGAAAAATGTTTCGGGGATCTTCTCAGTATTTCACATGGAAGTCAATTTGGCTCTACATCAGATGTTCTACTTATATATTTCATTCAAGAATTTAAAAGCACATTAATTCATGGAGCCTTGGAATACTGTGAGATTATCCAAGTACTGTTTTCTCCATTTTATTGCTGGAGGAGATGTGGGCATATTGATTGAAAGGTCAAAATGATCAAATTTAGGTTCCAACAGTTTTATATGTATTTGCTTGCCTAAATTGAAGTACTTAAATACACTCATTTTGGATAAAGTCTCCAACATCACATGAGTGGACACTAGCAATGGAATAAAAACTCTTATGCTCTAATCACTTCAGGATGCATTTTCTGAAACATCCTAGAGGCTGAAATTGGGAGAACCTTTCTATCTGAAAGGCTAGTTAAATACTGGATTAAATTACCTAAGAAAGTTGTTGAAACCTAAGTAGGAATTTTTAATGGCACGTGAGAGAAATATCTGCCAGGAATGCTTTATATATAGTTGCTCCTGCTTTGGGACAGAGGGATGGGCTAAATCAGTAATGTTCAACCTTTCAACAGTGTGGGCCAGATGAGTGGTAAAGGGCTGATCTGCGGGCTGGATTGGGCTTTAGGGCCAAGTACCTCCCCATATCTATTCCATGATTTGCATTGGATGCTGGGGATCTGGTGCCATCTTCTTCTGCCCCCCTGTACTGGGATCTGGGACCTGGTGACACTCCCTCTTGTCTCCTACTTACCAGAGTTGGGTCCTGGAAGCCCAGCATTGCCTGCTCCCAACAGGCGTGGCGTCATCCTGCATGTGTCAGGGTTTGGTCTAAGGGGCCTGGTGCTATTCCCTCCTGGCACCCATACTGAGGTTGGGCCCTGGGGCCCTGTGCTGCCCTCGCCCAGTTCTGTGTGCTGGGATTCGGCACTCAATCCGGTACACAGGGCATGGGGCTCCCCATGGATCTGGAATATTGGCAGTAGGGGAGCAATGCCACTGCTTCCCTACTGCCAAATTTCTGAACCGGTGTGGAGCCTCATAGGCAGGAAGTTGAGTAGGAACCAACCTTTTTGGCAGGCATGCCACATATTAGCCCTGTGCCTTCCCTGAGTGTTACTGTGCCCCCTCCCCCCCCTTCCCCTGACTGATTTGCTGCTTTGCTTTCTGGTTCCTTCCCCATGGTCCCTGCTGATCTGATGCTCTGCTTTCTGCTCTCTGCCCTGTCTGCCACTGTGCTGCCTTCCCAGATTTGCCATGTGCCACAGGTTGGGCACCCCTTGGTTAGATGACCTCTTGGAGTCACTTCTGTCCCTATTTGCTGTGATTTTGTACTATATGAACATTGTTATGAAATGATTTAAGACCAACATTAATCTGACTTTAATCAAATATATATTAAAAAGATTAAAAATCCAGTACATGGAGGGAGATTTTGGTACAGAAAATATGAAGTATTTTCCAAAACTCTGGGAACATAAGAAAATTGATGCACTTTGTATTGATTTTCTTTTTAGTTAATCTATTTAGACATTTATCTTGGCAATATTACAAATACACAGGAGAATATTTCTAAAGTTCAGAATAATTTTCATTCACAGATCCCTGAATTTTCGAAGCTCTTCATTCCCTAAGCCTGAAAGAGCATTTTTATTTGTAAAAATGTTTCAGCAACATCCTGCATTATTGATTATCGATTTGAATTCTGGAGTAAAATTAGCACTACTTTCACCTACTTAGATTATCTTTAAATGCAGAATATCTGTTTGTGTCTTTAGCTTTGTTTCAGGTCCTGAAAGGTAATTTTATCAACTCTGGGTTTTGTAATGATTAGAAAAATGTGGAAGTGTAAGTGAAATATGCATGCAAGTTTGGAATGTGTTGCATCTTTAAAATGAAAATTAAGTCAGTTTCACCAAGTGGAGATGTCCCCTTTTCAGCTACTGACAGAACAGATTTAACCACAGATACTGAATTTGGCAGCTTTCCATTGTTGGTGAGACAGTCATTAACTCCAGAAATAATTGATCCATTTAGATAGAGCATGGTTAATTCAATAAGATGTGAAGGATTGCAGCAAGAAGAAATTCATAATTCCAACAGGATGGAATTTTTCTGAAAGCTAATGTGAAGAAAAGTACTGTTTTTGTAAGGGTACCAACATGAATAGTCTGCCTGTTTCATAAAGAACCCCACCAAGTGTGTGGATAATTTGAGGACTTTTTAGAGATGGCTGTTGCTCTGAAATAATCTAAGACCATGACAGGATCAAGACCCCTATTACTGCCTGGTAATGTTTGTGTTCAGCCAGCAGTCATACAATGAACTGCTGAGTGCACTGATGAGAGTTTTTCTGCCAACAAAATTAAACTATGGACCAAAATATTTTAGTGACAATAAAATGCTTCTATAGAGGCACACTTTTTACTATGCCACAGCCTGAAAAAAATGAAGATTTCCATGGTAAAAATGATATAATCTGCAACAAAGATATTTTTTATATGCTGACAGAATTAAGGAAGGGAGAACTGAAATAGATGTCAAATGCCAGCACAGATCAACAATGTAGAATTTTGTCCTAGCTGTGAAAGAAATCATCATTGTATGTGTGAGACAAGAAATGGCATCTATAATTTGTAACAGTTGTCATTTCAATTCTGATCACCGAGAAATTGACACAAAGGTAGATATTTTGGAAATATAAACAACAAGGAGATTGCATCAGCAGCCCTGGATTACTTTAATTATTAAAATAAATAATAATGACACAAATTACCTATTTAGTACTGTCAATTTTCATGAATTACAGCTGAATCTGATACCATTGTCTATTAATTTTTCTATTAATTTTTCCTTGCATTCCAAGCCCCTATTTTCAGTTGCTTCAAACTTCATCCTAAACAATTATTTTGAGAGAGAATTTTCCCTGGCTGATGTCTGCCTCAACCTCTCTTTTTAGAAATTAAGTCAACCTAAACTGCCTAGCCATTTCTAAGAATAAAATTAGGGAAAAATAATGTTGTTTTGTCCATGTTAAAAATCCTTTATATTCTTCATAGATTTCATAGACATTAGGGCTGGAAGGTACCTCGAAGATCATCAAGTCCAGCCCCCTGCCCCAGGGGTAGGGAGTCAGCTAGGCTCAAAGGATCCCAGCAAGATGAGCACCCAAGCATTTCTTGAATGAGTCTAGAGTAGGTGCCGGCATCATTTCTGGAGGGAATCTATTCCAGATCTTGGGGGCTCAGACTGTAAAGAAATTTTGCTTAAAACGGTCTTGTAAGAATTTATGACCATTGGTCCTTGCTTTTCCTTAGGATGCTCTGGTGAACAGATGTTCTCCCAGATCCTGATATACACCCCTTATGTACTTAAAAGCAGCCACCAGGTCTCCCCTGAGCCTGCGCTTCTTCAGACTGCAGAGTCCCATGGCTCTCACCCTCTCTTCATAAGGCCTATTCTCTTGCTCTCTGATCATGTGTGTGGCTCTCCTCTGGACTCTTCCAAGCTTTTCAACATGCTTCTTGAAATGTGGAGCCCAGAATTGGATGAAGTATTCTAGCTGCGGCCTCACCAAAGCCAAGTACAGTGGGAGGATGACATCCTGAGATTTACCTGAGAAGCATCTATAGATGCAATCCAGGGCTTTGTTTGCTTTACCAGCTGCGACATCACATTGGTGGCTCATGTTCTTCTTGTGATCAATCATGACCCCCAAGTCTCTTTCAGCAGTGGTGCTAGTAAGCGTAACACTGCCGAGCCTGTAAGTATGCTGTGGGTTCCCCCCCGCCCCCGAGCTGGAGTACCTTACATTTATTGGTATTGAACATCATGTTTGTCCGCCCACCTACTAAGTTTATCCAAGTCAGCCTGGATCACTAGCCTGTCCTCATGTGTGGACACTGCCCCAAAGGTTAGTATAATCAGCGAACTTAGCCAATGCGCTTCTGACACCAATGTCCATATTGTTGATAAAGATGTTAAAGAGAACCAGTTCAAGGACAGAGCCTTGGGGGATGCCCCTGGCCATGGAGTTCCATAATGATTCGCTGCCAGCGACTACTACTCTCTAGTTCCAATGTCGGACCCAATTTCCTAGCCATTGGACTGTGGTGTAGCTGAGGCTGTAGTTGGGCAACTTATCCATGAGGAGGTCATGGGACACCAGATCAAGGAGTTTTTTAAAGTCCTGGTATATGACATCAATCTCTTCTCCCTTGTCCAGGTGATATATCACTTGGTCATAGAAGGAGATGCAATTGGTCAGGCACAACCTACCCACAACAAACTTATGCTGGCTATCCCTCAGGATGTTGCCCTCAGCCAGCTTATCCAGAAGGGTCTCCTTGATGATTTTCTCGAGAATCTTACCAGGGATTGAGGTCAAGATGATCGGCCTGTAATTCCTGGGATTTCCTTTCCGCCCTTTCTTGAAGGTGGGTACCACGTTGGCCTTCTTCCAGTCTTTAGGTACTTCACTTGAGCGCCACGAGTTTTTGAATATTTTTGCCAATGGTTGGGCTATGACACCTGCCAGCTCCTTGAGTACCCTGGGGTGTAATCTGTCAGGACCAGCTGACTTGAAAGTGTTTAGCCTGTCAAGGTGATCCTTTACTAGATAAACACTGATGCTGGGTATAAATACTCCCTCACCCTGACCATCCTGTGTCCAGCTAGGCAGGGCAGTCTCATTGGACTGATGAAAGACTGTCGTGAAGTACCCATTAAGCAGGTTGGCCTTTTCCTGGGTGTCGGTTATCAGCTGTCTCATTTGGTTCAGCAGGAGTCCAACATTACCTTTACTTTTTTGCTGACTCCCTACATATCTGAAAAAGGACTTTTTGTTATCCTTGATATGTGAAGCCAGATGGAGCTCGGTTGCAGCCTGGGCTTTTCTGGTCTGCTCCCTGATCTACTCCTTGGTGGTAATTCCAGCCTTCCATCCTTTATAAGTCTCTCTTTTGAGGTGTAGGAGGTCCTCGAGTTCCCTGCTGAGCCAAGGGGGTTGCTGAGCCCTTTTGCTACCCTTCCTTTGAGATGGGATGGCAATCTTTTGTGCTGTCAGGGTTGTTCCCTTGACGAGCAACTACTCCACTTGGACTCCTCTTCATGTTGGGTCGTGTTCCCTTAGGGCCTCTACGGCAAGCCTCCTGAGCTTGTCAAAGTTAGTTTTCCTGAAGTCGAGGACTTCTGTATTGCTGACTGACTTGCCAGCTTTGCGATGGATAATGAAGGTAATCAGCTCGTGGTCAGTATCATCCAGATTTCTATCAATTTTTTAGGTCACTGACTAGGTCATCCCCTTTGGCCAGTACCAAGTCCAGCAGTGTTTTGCCTCTTGTCAGCCTATAGATTTCTTGACTCGGGTAGACCTTGTCCATGCATGTGAGGAAGCTTTGCAACCGATCGGATTTGGCCAAGTGCCCTTCCCATGAAATGCCCAGGTAGTTGAAGTCTCCCATGACAACCATGCACTGAGAGCATGCATCCTCAGGCAGCTCCCTGGCGAATTCATGGTCCAGCCCTTGTTTCTGGTTAGGAGGTCTGTAGTAGACTCTTACCATGATGTCCCCTGTGCCACGTTCCCATATATTTTAACCCAGAGAGACTCCAGCCATCCTTCCTGGGTGTCAGTGTCAATTTGGAGGGACATGTAACTGTCCTTGACAGAGAGAGCTTACACCCCCACCCCTTTTATCTGCACGATCTCGCCTCTACAGGATATAGCTAGCTATACCTGTGGTCTGGTCATAGATGGAGTCTCTGTTATCCCTATGAGGTCGTAGTCATTCTTGTTTAGCAGGAGGACCAGTTCCTCCTGCGTGTTCCCCAAGCTCCTGGCATTGGCGTACAGGCAGTATGTGTCCCACTGGAGGCCCTTGCCTTCCCTACGGATCATTCCGGGGCTAGGGTAGGGGTGGGTTCTCTTATGTGCCTTAGCCTGCTGGATTTACAAGGGTTGCTTAGTGGTCCTGCAGTGGCGATAATCCCTCAAGCCCCTGGTGGGCTCAAGCAGGCATTTCAAATTTTGCTTGTAGCAGGCTTTTCTGTCAGGAATATACCTGCAGCTGTCTGGCCAGGTTATAAGTCTTCGAAAAGTCACAGTTTGCACATATTCAGTAGAGTCTTCATAGATGTTATCTAAAATCTTCAAATATTCTAATGTAACCAGGGAGGGAGCCAGTACAAGTGACTCCCTGCTAGTACAAGATGGTATCAAGGTATCTGAACTGAATGCAGAGGTGGTAAGGAACTGGAGGGAACATGGAGAAAAGACTGAGACTAGGACTGGCAGACAGGGATAAGACACTGGGTGCATCTACACGTTCTTTGTTGTGCTGTAGTTATGGCACATTTAGTACTAACTTAAATGTGCTGTAATTGGCGCTACTGCACATTAGTGCTGCCATATGCCTTTGTTGTGACCGTTAATACACAGTAGACTAATTTTACTGCCTATTAGCATGGGTTTTGCCTGCTGTGCTAATACGCAGTGGAATTGGACCACTGAGACTTGGAATTTGTCAAGGTTTTCCAGTTCTTTGTAACTTTCTTTGTTTTAGTCCAGTTCTGACTGAAATGGCAAGTTTTTGAACTATCTTCTGTACTTGAATCTCAGCAAAACTGCCATTCTTGTTTTGCAGTAGAACTGAAACCAACAAGAATATCAATTTTCAATAAGTGCCACAACTTCTAGCATTCCCAGGTCCAGGGTTTCCAAAGCTTTCAAGGTGCCCGGTCACAGGGAGGTCTTCCAGGAATTCGGGTATAATGCTTTAGAACACAGCTTTGGAATCAGCAAAAAGTTAGCTGAACATGTGAGTCTCAAAAATACCCAATTTGTTTGGGGTCAAATTGTTTCTCTCCCCCAGAATTTCCACTGGTTAAGAAGTGGTTTTTGATTTATTGTAATTGCTGCTACAGTTTTGCTGCTTGCACTGTGAAGTCTGCATGGATAGTACATAGATAGCACTGTTGAGAATCAAACAACTATATTAGCAAAAACCATTAGTTTAAAACCCTGTTTAAAACTAGTTTCCTAATACAGGAACAATTGCCCTAAGAGAACAAACCTTTCTCCTGGACTTCTTTTTTTTCATTGCTTAGTTTTAACAACATGCAAATATTCAGAGAACTACAAGTCTGGATCTTGTAAAATGCACATTATAAGAACTCACATTTGTATGGATTATTGTACTGGTAATTAGTGTACTTAACGCTAATTGTTCCTCCTCCTTTCCTAGGCAGCTGCACCTCTGTAATTTCTCAGTGTAAGGGATCTATGTAGGTGTACAGAAAACTGAAAGGAACGCCAGAGGAGCAGGACTCCTGTCCTGAATAGGTGTTTTTCCTCCTCCTCCCTTCTGGAGGGAGAAACTGCATTTGAACCTGCTGAAGCAGCCTCTACAAAGGGGCTGCAGAGCCATTTTAGCCTCATGGTGCAAGGAAACTCTTCCCTTTACGCATCTTCCTTGTGCGTGACTCCTGGGTTGCAAATCTACTCCAAGAGCTTATATGCATTGAAATAACTGTGTTGAAGCCGCCAGTTACAACAAAAATAGTCCCTCAAAAATGGTTAAGCGCAGTTAGAGTTTAGAGAAGACAGAATGGTGTTCCTAAATATATTGCGGTCTTGGACAAATCTGGGTTTCTTTCACTAAACCTGTTATGAGCAGCTAAGCTTAGTGCATTCTTTGAGTGTACAAGGTAGGATTTTATATAGCACAGAAATTTCCAGAAGGACCTTCGTGCTCTGGGGCCTGTGCCTTTCAGCAGGGTTCATGTGTTAGAACAGGTTTCTTTCAAAAGCTGGAAGAGCACCTTCAGAGGTCTTGCATGACATCACGACGTTTGTTTTCTAGACTGCATTGCTTTGTACCATTTGTTCTCACAACCAATGCCAAGGAGGCGTAAATTGTCAGCGCAGCAGAATGACTGTGTCATTCCTACCCTATTTTGCACAGGCATGCATGACTGTAGAAGGTGAAAGGTGATTTGATTCTTACGTTCGCATTTTAATCCTGTTGATTTGGAATACCTGCAAAGCGTTTACAGACAAGAGCTCTGAAGGCCCTGCCAGTAATTTAAAATTCCAAGACCGAAATGCAGTTCAGTCGATATTAATTATACTCTTCATTTTATGAGAGAGGCAACAGCAGACTCTAACAGCAACTGTAGATTCATATTTGGTAGCACTTTATCAGTAGACTGCACAATAAATAGTGCACATTCTCATACTGAGAGTTTTAATGTTCACCAGAACTTACGCATTTTGATATTGTACTGTTGGGCACAGAGATTTTTTTCCTATGATTCTGTAGTTTATATTGTCTACTTTTAAAAAATAAGCCTAGTTTACAGACAGGTCAATCAGGTTTTACAGCTGCAGTCTTCAGACATGTTGGATTGGGCCTTCACCTTGAACGGCATAAGGCAAAGATTTGAGCTAAGTGGGAATCCCTCAAACCTACTCAGAAGTTTTGATCTGATCAGGGGAACCTATTTCCAGGAATAATTGACATGAACGTGCACAACTTGAGCAGCACAAGCCATTCTGTTTGCTGACTGCATATTCTAATTTTGGCTTGATTTATAATATATGGTGTGCCATGAAAGTACATCATAAATTAGTTTGCCTAACAGTAGCAAAGTATAACATTACACTCTGTAACCGTATAAGTGAGGCCTTGTTTCTTGTGTATTTCACGGGCCATTGTGGCTACAACATCACTCCAACACTACCATCACATTGTAAGTTATTATTATTACTTTTTAAATAGGAAGTAGATTTGCAGCTCGCTCTTGTAATGTTGTTGTTCCCTTTTTGTTTGCAGAAGTATTGTCAGCCATCATTAGTGTGTTGCTGGTATATATCCTGATGGCATTCCTGTTATATGAAGCTGTTCAAAGAACTATCCATATGGACTATGAAATTAATGGAGATATAATGCTTATTACAGCAGCTGTTGGCGTGGCAGTAAACTTAATGTAAGCTCTCTCCTCCGTCCATTAAAGACTGCTAAGTACATTTATAAAATGCAGTGTACACTATGTCAATTAATTCATGGCGTGCTGTACCTTTTTTTTAAATTGAGTATGTCTGAATTGCTCTATGATCTTATTTGTATGCTAGTATGGTTTTTGGATCTCCTCCTTCCTACAAAGTAAGACAGAGGAATAATGGGCATCATGCATTCTATCTTTTCTCCAGTTTTTGGGCAAAAGACTTGGAAAAAATGTCTCATTTTTTTGTTTGTTTTTTTTTCCTTTCTTTTTCAGAATGGGTTTTCTGCTGAATCAGTCAGGTCACCTTCATTCCCATTCACACTCACACAGCCACGTACCTCCATCAAGCTCTCCTAACACAGTCCTTGGGAATAGCCAGGGACCCAGCAGCCTTGCAGTGAGAGCAGCATTTGTACATGCTCTTGGGGACCTGGTACAAAGTATTGGTGTACTTATAGCAGCCTATATCATACGTTTCAAGGTAAGGGACTGCTTCTTTCTTTTCTTTTTCTTTCTTTTTTTTTTGTGAACATGCCTAAGTCTGATGTTAACTCCTACCTTAAATTAAAAAATAACTTTTTTTTAGTTACAGAACTATTGTTTGTTTAGTTTTAGACATTCATCGAAAATGAATAAAATCACACCTCTTCTATGCAATAGTCTGAGTTATCTGGATTGAAATAGACTTAAATTGGAAAGTAAAAGGGACTGTATGTTACTGGAGCAAGTCTTTACAAGGAGTCTGTTGTTATATTTCCTTACAAACTCTTGATGTGTCCCTTGCAGCCAGAATACAAGATTGCTGACCCTATATGTACTTACATATTTTCAGTACTTGTGATTTTTACAACAGTTCGAATCATATGCGACACAGGAGTTATTATTCTGGAAGGTAAGATCTGTGTGAATTCTACAGTGCTTTTAATCTATCATTTAAGTATCAGGTTGCAGTGAAAGGTGCTTTGGTGGTTATGACTAATTCTTTGTTACTTCTCTGTTAAAACATATTTGAAGTAATTTAAAATTATGTTGAATAAATAAGCACAGAGGTCATGAGTTAGTCTTTGATGTGATGCAACAGTTGGACCTGCATCACCAGCAGAATCTGGCTGTAAGGCCAGTAGAGGGGATCATTACGGGCGCAGAGCTGGTATAATGGCTTCCAAGTTTTCCCTGCTGTTGTCATGAGGCACTGCTGGGGCTTACCTTAGCTCCATCATTGCTTCAGGCTTTGGAGATGCTGGCAAATGAACAAGTTTAGAGTAGTGTTCAGGCTTCTTGAATGTATGCGATTGCCAGGGGACCATGCCTAGCACTCTGCTAGCCCAAATTTGAAGAGTACAACAGTGAATTGTACACCATTTTTGCATACCCCCCACTCAAGCCATCCATCCTGCATTATATACTTGTTAGTTAAGGACCTCATCCCACATTTTACTTCAACTTCAAAAGTAAATGTATAGAAAAAGATCACCTGGATCAAATGACTGCAAACACAGGCTGTGTTTGTGTTAATTTGTAAACTATAAAATGTCCTACTATTTTTATTTCACCTTTGATGCATTTGTATTGGTGGTAACAATAGTCAGGAGCACAGATGGGCCAACGGCTTTTTAGTTAGCATCTCGTCTTACCTTGTTCAGTGTAGTTCTAGGCTCCAGAGCAGTAAAAATGTCAGCAAGCTGTGGTGCGTTGTCTTAACTGACACTCCCATTATTGCTAATGCCAGTAAAAATACAATGGGAAGAAACTTTGGGGGAAAAATAGCATTATTCTGCAACCTTCTGACGTTTTATTATCGAATCCCAATTCAAGAGAGTCAAAAACTCTGAACAAGGCTTTACAAGTCTTGATTGTAAAATGGTTTTCGTCCTATTAAAACAGCATAGAGATCAAAGGTTGTTTGAGAGGGCAAAGTGCAGAGCTGTGCCTCTAAGCAAAATACTTCAATTAGTTCTTAGACAGTGGTGCTGAGATTTAGCCAAAGAAAAAATAAGAGAACTAACAAGCATATCGAATTTCACATGCCTGAATGTTAAGCTATTTGCATAGGTCTCCTGAATGTCATGAAAATGTATGAATTAAGTATATTATTACAAGTGATGAAAAGTAGTCGTCTTGTACCTAGGGAACTTTTTCCAACTCAGCAAATATTAATTTATATTGGTTTTTTTCTATCCAAGACCACTGCTAAACATCAGAGTTTGTGGGACTGATTTTTTCAAGTGCATTCAACCTAAGTTTTAATAATAAAATTGGAATGTTAAGTTGAAAAATTTATTATTACCTAATATTAGCAGCTAGAGTTGAGTCTTTAATATAAATTTAAAAGCTAACACAGCAGTCTACTTGCAGCGCAATGTAGGGGATTAGAGGTTAGGTCCATGCTTCCTGGGGCAAAGAATGCTGTGAAAGCAATTATCAAGTGGTTATTTTATTTCAAAGCCAGAAAACTTTGTCAATCTTACCAGAAAGGATAACTTAGCATTTAATAAATGAGGCCTTCTTAGATACTGAGCTTCCAATGTGTATGTGTGTGTTTCATAACTTCCTTTTCAACTATCTTTCCTATAACTGAAGTAGCCCACAGAAGTTTTAATTCCCAAAACTCTTTAACATCATTTTCAAATATGATATCACTGGTTACCCTCCAGTTTTATGGAATAGCAGTTGATTTATACTTTATATCAGTAACTAGTGATATAATGATATTTAAAAATGGTATTACAGAACCTTAGGAATCTCTAATGTACCCTGCTACTGATTCAAAAATAAAATGAATTAATTTAGAACAGTATACATAAAAGTAATTGTTAAATCCAGGTGCCAGTAAAAATAGCTCAGTGAAAACACTGTTCAGTTTTTTGGTAACCCCATTTTTAAATACCGAATGGAAAACACCCCCAAAATAGAAGTTCTCTACATAAGCTGTTTGTACTGGTTTGAATTCACTTACATTGATATAAAAAGGTATCCATAAAATGTGACTCCTAACTGACCAGAATTTTTATGCTTGTTGGAATCCAGAGTAATTTTACATTGAAGTAAATTATCATAAATAATAATATTCATGTGAGTGTATCCACATTCATGTGAATGTATCCACATTCCACATTTGTAATCCTCTAGCATCCTTTTTCCTGCAAGCTTTTCACCCTGGGATATCACCTCCTTGTTTAAATGCCAAATTCTGCCTCTTGTATACTCCAGGAATTGTCATTCTTACCGAGCACACATAGCACATTGCACAGGGCTATCTGTAACTATGCCTGGCCCATGTGGGTAATAGGTATTGCATGATGAACTATATATAAATGGAATTTGTTTTAATTCCTGGTGGTGGGTACATTGTACAAGTGCTTACTTCTGCCTTGCAGGGGTGTAGGTTGTAGCCATGTTGGTCTAAAGACATAGGCAGACAAGGTTCCTTCTGCCTTGTGCATTACAGTTTGCCTTGTATGCTCATAAATAACAACATAACAACCACTATTGGCAAAAATGCAACAGTCTAGTTGCTTTGAAATAGCCAGCCTGCCAGCCACGGCTTCCTCTCCTTCTTTCTTTCCTGCACCTGATCTTATTATTGATCTTAATACTCTCCTGCTCTGTGTTCAAGATAACTTTCACAGTCTGCTGTTTAGCCTGCTACCTTTCCTGTTCTGATGCTGGCTCTCTTAATACCAACAACACTGCATGCTCATTTCCTGACTGCACTACATTTTACAAAAGCAGCTTACCACAAATTTCTATTCAGGGAGTTCATAGATGCTAGGGTTGGAAGGGACCTCAATAGATCATCGAGTCCAACCCCCTGCTTAGGCAGGAAAGAGTGCTGGGTCTAGATGACCCCACTTAGATGATTATCTAACCTCCTATTGAAGACTCCCAGGGTAGGGGAGAGCACCACCTCCCTGGGGAGCCTATTCGAGACCTTGGCCGCTCTAACTGTGAAGAAGTTCTTCTTAATGTCTAGTCTAAATCTGCTGTCTGCTAGCTTGTGGTCATTATTTCTTGTAACCCTTGGGGGTGCCTTGGTGAATAAAACCTCACCGATTCCCTTCTGTGCCCCCATGATGAACTTATAGGCAGCCACAAGGTCTCCTCTCAACCTTCTCTTGCAGAGGCTGAAGAGGTCCAGATGCCCCGGGCTCTCCTTGTAGGGCTTGGCCTGCAAGCCCTTAACCCTACGAGTGGCCCTTCTCTGGACCCTCTCCAGGTTATCCACATTCCTCTTGAAGTGTGGTGCCCAAAACTGCACTCAGTACTCCAACTGCAGTCTGACCAGCGCCTGATAGAGGGGAAGTATCACCTCTTTGGATCTGTTCGTCATGCATCTGCTGATGCACGATAAAGTGCCATTAGCTTTTCTGATGGCTTCGTCACACTGATGACTCATGTTCATCTTGGAGTCCACTAG
>JAGPOW010003364.1:18498323-18509242 GCA_030014935.1 Caiman crocodilus
CCGTGCCACCCAGCAGGTCATTCCCTAGGCAGTAGGTATGCTGGACATTTTTCCTCCCTAGGTGCAGCACTTTGCATTTCTCCTTGTTGAATTGCATTCCGTTGTTTTCCGTCCACATGTCCAACCTGTCCCAGTCTGCTTGTAGTTGTTTCCTGCCCTCCGGCGTGTCCACTTCTCCCCACAGTTTTGTGTCATCCACAAACTTGGACAGAGTACACTTTACTTCCTCGTCCAAGTCGATGAAGATATTGAAGAGTATCAGTCCAAGGACCGAGCCCTGCGGGACTCCACTGCCCACACCCTTCCAGGTCAAAACTGACCCATCCACTATGACTCTCTGGGTGCGACCCTCTAGCCAATTTGCCACCCACTGGACTGTGTAGTCATCCAAGTCGTAGCCTCTTAACTTGTTTACCAGTATGGTGTGGGACACCGTATTGAAGGCCTTCCTGAAGTCTAAGTATACAACATCCTCCCCTACTCCTGCATCCAGGCCTTTTGTAACCTGGTCATAAAAAGAGACTAGATTAGTCAGGCATGGTCTACCTGCTATGAACCCATGTTGGTTCCCTCTCAGCATAATTTGTCTTGCCGAGCTCTTGCAATTGTGAGCCTTGATAAGACTTTGCCTGGGATGGAGGTGAGACTGACTGGCCTATAGTTGCTTGGGTCCTCCTTCCTCCCCTTCTTGAAAATGGGGACCACATTGGCCCTTTTCCAGACCTCCGGGACCTGGCCCTTGCTCCACGAGTGTTCAAATATTACCGCCAGTGGCTGTGCAATGATGTCAGCCAGTGCCTTCTGTACCCTCAGACAGAGCTCATCTGGGCCTGCCGACTTAAAGGCATCCAGTTCCTTCAAGTGACTCTGCACCATCTCAGGGTCTACGCATGGTAGTCTGGTGCCTTGCTGCTGCCTCTCTACAATCCCAGTGAGAGCCTTGTCCTGCTGCTCTTATCCACCCCCACTCCTACGTCCAGACATTTTGTAACCTGGTCATAAAAAGAGATTAGATTAGTCAGGCATGATCTACCTGCTACGAACCTGTGCTGGTTCCCCCTCAGCATAATTTGTCCTGTCAGGTTCCTGCAAATGTGAGCCTTAATAATAATCTTTCTCTGGTCAGCCAAGGAAGCCTCCTGGCTCCTTTTCCCTGCATCAGGATAGTCTCCCTCTGTGCCCGAAGGATCATTTCCTTAAGGCACAGCCACCCTTCCTGGGCTCCCACCTCTTCAAAACTCCTACTCTGCAGTGTGTCCTTGACTAATCGCCTGAGTTCATTGAAATCAGCTTTCCTAAAGTCTAGCACTTTCACCCTACTAGTTACTTAGTAGCATATTTGCCATTAGTAAATCTTAGCAAAGCATTTTATCATCACAGCATTCTCTTCAGTAAGCAAGATGTATTTTTTTTTAATTGCCCTAAATGTTAAAAAGCCTATATTTAACTTATATCAATGCATTATTGAAAGTTTTTAACAATGCATTATTGATCTACTAAAAACACTGCAGCAATATGCAAGCTACAAATAGGCAGAACATCACACAGCACAATTTACCAAGGTACTAACCTGTAAAAGAGCACCCAAGGTACCTTAAAACTCTTTGAGGAGGCCAGCATTAATGTCAGCAAATTTTTAGCACATCAGAAGAGAATATGAAATGGGATGCTACCTATGTAATGTGCTGTTCTGGACTCGGGCTTTCACATTGCAAGGCATTGCTAACCTCTCTCTAGCTCTCCAACAGGTGGCTGTGCCTTGCCAGACATCAAGAATTACCATTCTGTCAAATAAAAGCAACGCATGTTTTGTCGGTTTCTCTTTCGCCTTTATAAATGGAGATTAATTCTGTAGTTAAAAAGAGTGAGAATGAAGAGTTGGCATTTTCCAAGGGGTGACTTGAGTCAAAAACAGGGGTGTCAAACTCAGCTGAGTTTGAGGATGAGTGGCATGGGGCTAGTCCACAGTCAGGATCAAGCCAATAGACCCTTTGCTGTCACCCTCATGGCTGATTCAGCAGAAGCAGGATCTAAATGGGCCAGTCTGGGATCCAGGCATGAGTGAGCACTGCAGGCAGCACAGGTCTCAGGACACTGCATGTAGGGATGGTCTGATGCAGCAAAAGGAGCAGTGCCAGGGGCTGGATTGTGGCTGGCTCCGGTCCATGGACTGATACCCATTATTTTAAAAGATTGAGCCTGCGCTAGGAGAACTAAGCTCCTCTGACCCCTTTAATCCAAAAGCAGGCTTGGTGCCCTGCCAGGCCATATGGCTAGATTCCTGAATGGTCACCAGGAGAGGAGGCTAGTCATAGCAACTTTGAGCCTTTCCACAATGTTTGCAGCTTTTGCCTCCATGGGAACTTGAATCTTCATTACCACTTAATTTAAAATGAATGAAAGTTCACAAAAACCCCACATAGACAATGAAGGTGCCTAGATCCCATAGGTCCACGTGCTTAACTTGGCCATCCACTTAAAAGCAAAAGCATGCAGTGTCCAAAATTCATTAAGTACACAAAGCATGTGCAAGAAATCCCACTACTGATCACATGTAGCCACCTTACCTTCCAGTTGTATTGGCATGCATGATTCCATGTAATACAGAAAGGGCTGCAGGATGTGAAAATCCAGTACTTCAAATGAAGAAATACTGTCACCCTACCCAGTTGGGATGACATACCATATATCTAAAATGTGTCCTTTTATCAAAGTAGGTGAATAAGGCACTCTGATTGTGTGCCCCTAGCACTTACTCCTTCTAATGACTTCTTGTAAATTCCACAGTGCCCTGGAAGTTCCTGAAGATCTTGGCCTTACATTAAACTCTACTGTTGTTAGTATGTATGGCTCATGTCCTTATGCAGAGATGTTAACATTTCTTGTCAGTGGGGGGGCAAAAATAAGAAAAACTTTCTCCATGAGAACCTATTTTTTGGCAAAACCTTGGGAGAACCAAACTGAATCATTCTATTTCAAGTCAAACTGTTCAAAACAATTATACTTTTGTTTCAAATTGTCAATTTGAAACAATGCTCTTCCATTTTGAGTATTATTTCAAAAGGGAAAGTGTTATTTCAACATGAATAATTTTGATCAAAATTTAAGGTTTTTTTTGACATTTCCAGTTTAAAGCATTTTAGAAACTTTGTTCTCTGAAATTTTTTCAATATTTTTACTTTTTTTTAAATTCAGAATAGAAACTAATTTTCAAATACCATAGTTTCTCCAAGGGATAAAACTTTTTCCCCTGACCATCTCCAATAATATATGTATGGTATTTATTAATAATTAATTGCCCCTTTAACAAGCCACTTGTGTGACCAAAAGTCTTCCAGAGTGTTAGAAAACTTAGAAAATATTTAGTTTAGGTAATTTTTTACAATGTATTATGAAGGATGAATATATAATAGAATGTAAGAAAGACAAAGGTCATTTGATACTTTTTATTTTACTTCATGAGATGATACCATTAAAAAGCATTGACTTTCAACATGATTCCAAGGAAATGCTTTCTATCTTTAATAGATTTAGCCTCTGGAACTTGCTGTCATCTTAATACCTTGTGGCCAAGATTAGGATTCAGAAATGGATTAGACACTTATCTGAGTGTCATCTTAAGTTACACTATCCAATGTTATTATTCATCAGTGTTGTTAATCCTCATACTTCAGGAGATAAACTAACCACTAATTTGTCAGTGTTGGGAAGAAACTTCTTCAGTTAGCATTTTAGTACACAGCTGTCCAGGATTTTACATATTCCCTTAAAGTATCTGGTTTAAACCTCTCTGTAGTTCTTAAGAATTACAGTGAGAATTTCATTCCCCTCAATCTGCCCATAGTAAGTTTCTTGTACATTTCCCTGAAGTATCTGGTGATGGCAGGACATGGAGTTAGGAAGCTGGAAAGGATACCCCTGGATCTGAGCTAATAAGGCAATTCTTACATTGTTCCTGTGCTAACACTGGACTTGTGCAATGTGGTAATTCTTGTTTTGTTTTTTTTTTACTGATTAATGTAGATATTGTTAGTCACTTTGAATGTTACAGGAACCAATCGTTTGTCTTTTTAGGTCTTTGACCGTATTTTACTTTGAAGGTTGGGGTGTGAATTATTTATTTGAAAACACAGTAAATTTAACCATATATTCTGATACTGTAGGAGTTCCAAAGCATTTGAATATGGATCTCATTAAAGAGGACCTAATGAAAATTGAAGATGTATATTCAATAGAAGACCTAAATGTTTGGTCTCTCACTGCAGGAAAAACTTCTGCCATAGTCCACTTGCAATTAGGTAAGCTACTGCATAGTACTCACATCATTTAGCCATAAATTGAGTCTTAATGCAGAAAGAACTTTAACTTTTAGTCTGTGTTAATAAATAAAAAGAGCTGATTCATCTGTTTTGAGAACAAGTCATTTGACATCTGTATAGAAAATGATTCACTTTTAAAATATGTAAAACATGTCTTGGATATGCTATAGAGAGAACTGTGAAAGAAAATTCTCACTGCTGTGAAGGGCAGTTTCTTATACCGCTAGGTACAGTAAAACAACATAAAGCTCTTTGCATAAAATAGGGATTTCATGCTCCCCTCCCAAGTTGTGTATTGTTGTATTTGGGTTGTTGGCTCCTTAATGCAACAGCAGAACCTGAGCTTGTAACATGTCTTCATATAATTGTCCCAGCAGCCACTGCACATTTCTAGAATTTAAGCAAAGCATTAAACATTTTTTTTAACATAAGTTTTTTATGTTAAATTAAATTGAGCTGTTTGGAATCATTAGCAGCACATTACATCTCCATTGCAAATAGTTAGACAGTATGTTAATTCATATGCCCCTAGAAAAAAATGGTTTTACCCCTAGAAAATCTGAGCAGCTCAGATTCGCGTACTTCAGCTTTATCATCTGAACTTGGTATAGAAAACAGCTGCCCCATTTAATTTGTAAGTGATGGGTATCAGTTTTTATCATTTTTTATTTTATAATTTTTTCTAGAAGCTTTGTAAAAAGCAAGTGTTCAGTTTGTCTTCACTCAGTGAAAGCTTCAGTACAGGTTTTGGGGTTCAGATAGAAATGGGGATAAGAGAATTTCTTTGAGAACATTGAGTGAGGGCAAGATAAAGATGTGTGAACACAGGCAACTGTCACATACAGATAAAAGAAACACCACCTATCCTCTGGAAAGTGCATAATATCTTTGATTCAAAATGCATTTCAAGGTCTTAGACATCCAACACAATACCTGAGTGTTACATTTAGCAGTTGTGTGAGATATGATATCATAGAAAATTATAAAACGACAGAGAAATAGGGCTGGAAAGGACCTCCACAGGTCTAGTCCAACCTCCTGCCTGAGACAGGATCATCCCTATCCAAACCATTTTATACAATCCATTATCTAAATTCTTCATAAGATTACCATCAATCCTGACACAATACAAGGCATACCTCCCCAACCTGCCCAGCTAAAGCAGGGTAACGATAGATAGTGAAGCAGCCAAGCATTTTACCTTTTCTGTCTGTGAATTGTAAAAGTGAACCATATGCACAATTCTGTGTGAATTGTACAGAAAAAATAATCTTTTTGGCCTACCAAACCCTTAATTTTTTTTAAAGTTGAAGATCTGTCCACAAGAACAAGAGGATAAAATAATATAGTAAGATGCTGAATGATACCAAATTAAAGATACCATGTTAAGTTATGGTTGGACCTGTTGATGGCTGGATCCAATGATCTCGTGAAGTCCCTTCCAGCCTTAATGTCTATCAAATCTATGAAGTTAAACAAAGATGAGTAGGCAGTTCCACCAGGTAGAATGTGTATTGAAATAGTTGGGCTGCAAGGAGTTTGTTGACAGATAAACTATGTTAATATTTTTCTTCATTTTTTTCAGTTCCCGGTAGTTCATCCAAATGGGAGGAAGTTCAGTCCAAGGCCAGACACTTGCTGCTGAACACGTTTGGAATGTATAAGTGCTCTGTCCAGCTTCAGAGTTACAAACAGGAAATAAACAAAACCTGTGCAAATTGTCAGAGTTCCAGTGCCTAATTTCATATGTTTTGGGAACTGCTGCCTTATTGTCCAAGACTAAAGAGCAATAAATGTAAACAGATTGAACAAAATCCCTAAAATTCCTAATGGATGAAGTTGTGTTAATAATTGGTGCAACAGGAAGAATTGGTTCTGCAAAGTGTGCAGGAGTTATCCTACAGAACACATATTTGTTTGTGTGCTCTCTTTTGTAATGGTTTATTGTTCAGTTTATGATTTTCAGACAAAGATGTTTCCAGAATATTGTTTACAGATTGAGATATGGCTCTGCAGATACCTCATAGATTATACTTCAATACTGTCCTTTGTTAATTGTGTGCCACTAAAGTACCTGTACTCCAAATGGAGCACTGAGAATTCAGTATTTGAATGAAAAACTTTAAAATCGATCATGTCTGGGATCCATAACGCTGAATGATCCCAGATCTGGTTATACAGTATTTTTGCAATAGTCAGTTTTTACAGTATCTTAAATGATGATGCACACAGTGCTAGTTGAACTCTTTTATACATTGTCTCTTCAGACGCGTGGAAAAATACAGACAATTTACTGTACCCAGAACAGAAACTTAGCTTTAATACAGGCATTTGGAGACCCAAATGATGTGGTCCATTGTCCAGGCCTTCCATTGTCTAACAAGAGACTTTAGGACTGGATCCAATGTATTTTAATTGATTGGTTATCTTTAATAATGTATTTTAGAATAGCATTTATACATTAGAAACCCTTATTTATTTTACAATGTTTTGACTTTTAAGCTGACCTTACTATTAATAATCTTGAATGTCTGAAAACCAACATTTGAATCAAGTGTAAAGGCCAGTTAATTAGCATGCCTTCTAATTATAAATAATAAATGTGCTGTAATTGAACGTTTTTCATGATTGTTTTGCATCGTTAAATTATAGCAAACTTCTTAAATAATAAAGATACCGTCATATATAAACAAAATACATAGATATTCTAACAGACGAATAGGAAGCAGAGATTTCGCATGTGTTCCATTCCCCAGTCTTAAACCTACAATCCTTTTGTTTTTTCCCCATTTCATCTTTACATTCGTTCTGTGCATAACTGTTTGATAAATGACACTATCACACTGCTTGCTTTATGAAAAATAGGTGAATTCACAAACTTATTTTCTTTTTCTTCTACCAATCTTCAGACAAAATCCTCCTTTCTGATCCGATAGGTGGTGATAACCATACTACAGGGGTAAAATTCAGATGGGCCTTTCTTTGCATTTGAATATAGAAGAGGATGTCAAGCAGGAGATTTTTTTTTTTTCTGAGCTTGGCTCTTCTGTGAAGTTTGGTCCTATTGGCTCGCTCTGAGCCTTCTGCACATTGACTGTATAGGGGTAAACTTGCACGCAATCCTGCTGATTTTGTCTGTATCTACCCCAACTCTGATTACACCTGTCTGAGGGTAATTGGATATGAGACCAAGGGCAGCATGAATATGGTCTGCAAAGCTAAAAAGGAAGCTGGCATTTGGCCTCAGATCTCTTGCATGTTTTGCACTTTGATCTCTATACAATACTTCTACTGACATCAATAATAAGTCTGTGAGTGGATCAGAAAGGATAATTTTTGCCCTACAATGACTGGTTTGATATTTGTTTGTAAATACCAAGACAACCATCTGTTTGAAACTTATTCATATTTTCATCAGGCTGTTCTGTAGCTGACATTAAGACTAACAAACATGACTTGGTTTCTTTCTCTTTTTGAGGTAGCAAATTGCATGACAAACTTTCAGAGGTGCAAAGTAACATCACAGTATTAGTTTGGACAAAGTGCACATAATGCTGGATTATGTTTGTATTTCTTTCTAACAGAAGCAGGAATACTACAGTACTCCAGCACATTCAGCTCCGAGATGAAGTAGCAGTGTTTTGGGGAAGCTAATGCTTCAGTACATACAGAATATCACTAACTAAGCCATATCACAGTTTATAAAAATTGTGCATCCCTTCTATACAAACTTCCTGAAAAAAACAACGGTATTTTGCACTTACTGGATATTCAAATAGGATTTAATTAAATTGGGGTTTACAGTCAATGTAGTTAAAAGTATGGTAAACATGTATTTGGAATTTTTATTGTAATGATTTACTATACATTTGTTTAATTGAAAAAAAGTGTTACTTTATTGTGAGATTTATTAAATCAATTATTAAACTTCACATTGTCTTATAAAATATTTATTTGTATTGCTGTCTCTAGCCCATTTCTTCTGATTCCTACCACGGTAATTTCAAAGGGTTTCTTCTAAGAACTTTCAGGTACCCATTGTACCAGGTGCCAACATATGGCTACCATGAGGCACTAACTGTACTATATTTGGATTGAATCACTGGCTCCCTTTCTCTCTCAGTCCCTATGGGTTATTTGCCACTCCACAGTAGTAATTATACTTTTTAAAATATGAGCAAACAAGAAAATTGCAGCCAAAGAAACCGTCATTAGAACCGGTGCCAAGACCATACTTATAAGGTGTCATTTAGTTCTGACCCACTTGTTAACAGAACACTAGACAAACTGGAAGGAGTTTAGAAAACAAGAAGCAAGAAAACACTGGAGGAGGCCCGATCTGTTGATACCATTGTCCCGTATCAGGAAAACTCTGGAACAGATGCATTTGGAGCAATTTCTATCTAAAACTAATTGATCGTGATTTTCTTCAGATGGCAGTTCAAATTTGCTTCTCCTTTTCCAAACCAAATGGTCCCTGCAGAAAAGTATTGAAACATGGATGCTTATTACCATTTTTTGATGCTGAGAATAATGGAATAAATAAGTGCACTAGATATACAAAAGCACCAGAGTAGAAATGCTTGATATATTTTTTACAGAAGCTAATGTTTTTAGATGCAGGACAATCTACAGAATATTATAAAGTTGTTTTTGTTTTTTTTAATTCACAGTCTAAATCACTACTAGCACAGGTGCACAAGTTCTGACTCTTATTTACATCAGGTAGATTAAAGAGGCCCTTAAAATGGAATTAAATTATGTTCATACACACTTTTGGTTCCCTTTACATTACCAACCTGGTAGAAAGGAGCCTTCGGACAAAGAAGAAACAAGTTCTATCTTGGTTGCCTAGCTCACCACAGGTAGATTTACACTGCCTTAGACTCCACATCTCTGCTCTCCAAATCTGGCTGCCAGTCCCATAGAACTGAAATAGTCTTAGTCAGCATGAGTCCAATCTCTAGTTGCACCCAGACACAAGTTTGGAGCAGGGGTCTCCAGAGCTTGTTCCCTGCTTTCTAGAATGTTACTGGGATCCTACCACCTGAATCAAAAGTAAAGTATAAAAGACCTGCTCCAAGTCCAAAAGCTTGAGTAAAGCACACCAGTTTCTATAGCTAATGACAACTATCTCATCCAGTACCTTTAATTCCACAGCCTGAATGAGCAAGTGCCCATTTACAGCTAGTTTGACTAGGGAAAGCCTTCGTGATGAATCTGAAATGGGGCTCAAGATTAGGCTATGGCAAGTTACTTTAGTCAAGTCAGGGTCAATCTGTTTTGCAGGTGTGCCACAGATTAACCCTATACCATCCCTGCATTCCACTTTGATCCTCTCCTTCTCCCAATCTGCTGCTTTGCTTTTGCTCTCTACTCTGTGCTCCCTGCCCAATCTCCTGTACTGCTTGCTGCCCTGCGCTCCCTGCCTTCTCTGCTGCTGTGCTACCTGTCCCCTCCTTGATCTGTTGTGTGCCACACACACAGGCTGCCTGGGCTACTTTTGTGGCACTTGGATTTTTTGCCCTTGACATAGGAGAAATGAAAGATCCTTTTGCCTGGTCTGCTACTCCATGGATCTATTTTCTGTCCTTCCTGAGAGTGTTATTTTATATACTGGGCTGGGGTAGCCCTGACTGAGCAACTCTACAGCAGCTCCCTGCCCTAGTAAGTCCAAACAGCCTCTGCATTTGTGCTCAGCCCAGCAAAGGGTGGGGCAGACCATGGATTTGAGCAAGACTTGGAAGTCTTGCTTTGTGAAGTCAAGTGAGAGGGACCCCTCGTTCCTGATATATCTTCCAGTGTCTGCTGTAGGGAAAAAAAGACAGATCTGCACTGAGGCTGCCTTTCCCACACAACAGCTCTCCATTACATAGTCTATATTTGCTCATTGGGCTGATGATAAAATTAGTGCAAATGCAACAAAAGTTCTGTGGTGCAAATCTGAAAGAAAAGTGTTTGAAGCCTACTCTCCTCTTTGAAATATATATATATTTTTAAACACAGGCAGAATGGACACAAATCCATCTGTTTCTTGTCACAGACCAACCTCTAGTTGCCTAGTTGTGCAAAGAAACTTCCAGTGGGTCAGTTATTGTACACATTTCCCATTCTTTCATCTTAAACCTGATTACCACTCTAGTAGGGCCAATTCATGAGATCCAGTAGCAATTCCTCCGTCCTGTGGCACAGAATGGGAAACTGACAACTCTTTCTTATGATATTGATAAAAATAAACTGAAACCGGCACTAAGAAGGAAACTGAAAGAAGTCTATTGCTTTATTAAAGCAATGATGTTTTCATTGCAAAGTTTTAAAACTTCATTTGCGATTATTTGAGCATTTGGTCCACCCATACATTATAAGAGCTAGCAAAATGGTTTTTGAAATGTGTGTGTCTGACTGGGTGGTACATATTGAGGGTTATAGGCTGTACAGAAGGACAGGCTGGGGAAGAAGTGGGGGGGTTGTGCTCTATGTCAATGAGCAATAGACATTGACCCTCATCAAGATGGAATCAAAGGATGAGGAAGTAGAAGGATTGTGGGTTAGGTTACATGGGGGGCAAGGAGAAAGGGATTTGGTGGTAGGGGTCTGCTA
>JAGPOW010003364.1:18515974-18539170 GCA_030014935.1 Caiman crocodilus
GGGATCTTGGAGTCATTATTGACTCCAAGATGAACAGGAGCTGCCAATGCCAGACCGCAGCCAGCAAGGCCAGCCATACCTTGTCATGCATCCAAAGGTGCATCTCAAACTGGTCCAGAGACGTGACACTCCCCCTCTATGCGACTTTGGTCAGGCCGCAGTTGGAGTACTGCGTCCAGTACTGGGCATGACACTTCAAAAGGGATGTGGCCAGCCTGGAGAGGGTTCAGAGGAGGGCCACCCGCTTGGAGAGAGGACAACAGGACAGGCCCTATGAGGAGAGACTGAGGGACCTGAACCTGTTCAGCCTCAGCAAGAGGAGGATGAGGGGGGACCTGGTGGCTGCCTACAAGCTCATCAGGGGAGATCAACAGCAAACAGGCAGAGCCTTTTTCTCCCCAGCACCACCTGGGATGATGAGGAACAATGATCATAAGCTGATGGAGAATAGGTTTAGGTTAGAGATCAAAAGGGAATATTTTACAATTAGGGTGGCCAAAATCTGCACCAGCTCCCCTACCTTGGGCAAATTCAAGAGGAGGCTGGATGATCACCTGTCTGGGGTCTTGTGAACCCAGCATTCATTCCTGCCTGTGGCAGGGGGTCAGGCTAGATGATCTGTTCGGGTCCCTCCTGACCTTGGCAACTATGAAACTATGAAGAAATGTTTGATTTATATATCTATTAATACCATATGATAGTGAACTACATCCCTCCATTCTGAATTATATTCAGAATTATATTACTGTAAAGAGCATGGATAGGACTCAGTTATAGCTACAGGTAATTTAAATACAATAAAAATATAAATATATTTATTAATCTAAGTGATATAATTTGCTATCACTTAAATTATTAATTTTTATGGAAGTAGATATTGCTGCTATGTAGTGTTGAATTCATACAGGTTTCTCAGTGTTTTTCCTTTATGCCTTAACCTGACAATACATTGAATGGAAAAGAAATTTCTTGAATAGCACAAAATTTGTCTGGATTTACCTTGATACTGAGTTTAAAATCTGGTTTTGTTTGATCTGTAGTTACAGACAGTGTCTAAAACAAAACAAAGTCAGACTGAAACGTTAGAAAAACTCAGAACCACAACTTCCTTCCTGTAAAGTCTTCTTTCGTTTCTTTTCTTCAGTGTGAAGAGATCAGGCAATCCCATACTGAAAACAGCTGTGTGGAAATCTAGGGTTTTACAGAAACACACCTATTTAGGAAACTGAAGTTACACAACCAGATACTGGAGTTGGTCAATTAAGTGTATAATGACTTCCTTCATTTTGTGAATTGGGTGGAAAAATTATTCAGGGAAATGGAATTGAACTGACTTGTGACTCCATATAGGTTATCTTATTTTTCACACTATAACAAATCTACAGTAAAAGAATTAAATGTATGATTTCTTAACATTTATTCAATCAAAAGCTGTTACAAATTAAGTTTTATTAGACAGCCCAGAATAGTACTACAAAACACAAAGAGGATCAGCTACTTGAACTTCCCTTTGAAAGCAGAAATGCAGTGAACAAAATCACACATGCAAACTCTACCCTTCAAACTTCTGCAATCAAATATTAAGGCAATTTCTCACTGTAGTGTAACTACAGCAGTCAGCTACAGCAGATGGCAGGTGCATTATAAGAGGTGAAAGTCTCTTTCGTTATTATTTATGATTCTGGGCTCCTCTGGACTGCTGAATGGAAAAGCTTACTTTTTCTTTTTATCTTCCCCCTGCCCCCAATATTTACATTTTGTTTCTGATACAAGGTATGTACTGGAAAGTGCTGAAGAGGACTGCAGATACTGAACGTCAGACTACACATGCTGCCAGCAATATCCTAGTACTCCTGGGCCAAATTCTGAAGTGATAATTTTGCTTATGGACTGCAGCATTTGGTCCTCAATTGCTGATAGTCATGGCCATGTGAAACGAAAGGCTAGAAGCTCTGATGCCTCCTTGTCTTGCCATCTTTCACTTAGGCAAATTACCTACTGAGCCTATGATCCACCCACTTATTTCAGGCCACACCCATTTCCCACAGATGGAGACAAAGGAACCAGAAAGCTGCCATTTCCGTCCCCTTTAGCATCCTTTCTTTCTACACAACCATTTCTCCCCCTGGGTCATTGCCTGGGGACAGAGGGGGAAAAAATAAGATTTTTTGGTAAAAAGCCCTTTAGCCTTTGATTTTTTTAACGCTGTATAACTGCTAGCTCAGCAGAGCAGCACTAGAATAAAACTGGATTAAAGGAGTAGAGAAGTTAGTGATGAGAGATGGATTTTATTGGTTCTAAAACTCGGTATATGGCTTATTATTAAAATGTATCTTGTAATATACTTTTTTTCCCCTCAACTCTGAAATATCTCCAAATAACTGCAATATGCTCATCTCTAGTATTCTCTAACTTTTGCCTTTTCCTAGCCCCATTGAGTAACGTTATCACCGGGGTGGGCAAAATGTGGCCTGGGAGCTGGATGCAGCCCGCCAGGCCATTCTATCTGGCCTGTGGGGCTCCTAAAAAATTTAGAAAATTAATATTAATCTTCCCTGGGCTGCCTGTCATGCGGCCCTTGATGGCTTGCTGAAACTCAGTAAGCGGTCCTCTGCCCAAAATAATTGCCCACCCCTGTGTTATCATGTCTTCAGTACAGTAGAAGATACACAATGACCTGATTTTTAAAAACACACTGGAAAGTCAGATTCTTCTTCCCTTATGCAACACTTCCATTGACTTCAGCAGGATTTAGCCCGTAGAATTACACTGGAGGGATTGTCTTGGTCTCTCAGATCATTAAATTATTCCTTTTCCCCAGTAATTTGTTGCTTGCCACCCTCCCCGCCCCCACCACTGACACTGCCAGCGCTGCCTGCAGGCGGTCCACGATTGCTGCTGGCTGCTGCCGACACTACTAGTGGTGTCTGCAGGCGGTCGCCAACCACTGGTTGGTGCTTGCCACCCTCCCCCACTGCCAATAGCACTGCGGCCGCCTGCAGGAGCTCCCTGCTTGCCACCACCGTGCTTCCACCCCTGAAAGCACCGCTGCCATCTGTGGGAGCTTGCCATACCCACCCCCACCCCACCCTGCCTTCGGGGGCACACAGCGTTCATGTGTCAAGCAGAATCTTACAAGTGATGCCTTGCTTTGAATATTGCAATAGGTTTCCCTTCAAGTTATTAAACGTGCAAACATGTGATTGAAGACACACCATACTCCAAGATTTCCATAGGGTTTTTCTTTAAAAAATTATCCTAGTATATATACACACATTACACCAATCTAAGTTTGTAATCCCAATTCATTGTGCTTACTGAGATCCATGGTAAAACTCCCATAAACGTCAAGTTATCTTTCTCCTAAATGTAGTTTGTATGGGGTGATATTATGCATCTCATTTAAAAATATAACTTTGTGTTTTATACTGAGGCAACCTACACAGAATTGCAAGTCATTATGACTAGGATTTCCCTTGGCGTTTCTGCTGCTGTGATGAAGACAGATACTGCAGTCCTTTCCAAGCCAAATGTTCTCCTCCGGCAAGAACACATGCTTCCACCCACAGTAAAACATTTTATGAAGGAGATATAAGCAGTACAATAGAAACTGGAATGCTGATGTATTTTTATTAGATATATAATTAGTCTATGGTTTCATGTATCATTTTAAGAAATTGTGTCTCACCCAATCCTCTGTTAGATATCTATAAACCTATGGGGAATTATTTGAAAGGGCAGTGTAATTCTGTTTAATAATTCAGGGATTAATAAATGAGAAAAAAGATTAATGCAGAAGGGAGAAAGTTGCCGTTGTATAGAACATTCTCAGCCTCTTGAATATGAACAGAGCCTCTCCCATAGCCAGTCATGCATTTGTAATAAATCACTGCCTTGTTGCATCACAGTAGTGTTTTTGTTAGCAGGATATGCCTTTCCTGTTATTGATAGAGCTTAAAATGAACATGGAGTTTTGCATTTACTTCCTTGTTCATGTATCAGCAACATGAAGAGTTAGCTTAATTGTGAGAACAGGGTGTGTTAGTTATTTGCTAGTGTAGGTGTAGGAGGTCTCTTCCTAATTTCCTGTCAAGTGGGTAAATATTCTTACCTTTCTGATTCAGGAGCATTTTCATCAGTACAGAGAAAACCCTCTACATGTTATGTTTATGCCACAATTAAGATGTTAATCATGACAGAAAAAGTATCTGCACTCAATTTAAGGTGCCATAAAAATGTTCCACTTATAATGTGGAACACTTCTTTGCTTATTTGCCTGGCACTTTGAACTGAACATGTGGCATCCTGGGGGCTGCCCTTGGACAGAGGCTGACAGTTAGCTGATTGTCAGGTTGAATCCCAGGACTGCACTAAATCATGCTGGGCTGCCGGCACCCAGCCTTCAACCTGCTGGTGCAGGGGGAGCCCAGGATCATGATCCTGGGTTCTTACTCCACTGGCAAGTAGAAAGCACACAATTAGGATCTAATACTTGATCCCACAATTGTGCCTTCTGCCATGCATGTGTGGCTTGGCAGGAGGTATGATTGTTGGGTTCAGGGATCAGATCCCATTACGTCCTTAAATGAATGCATGTCAACGTCTTTACAAGGTGCTGGTGCTAGCTGTGTTTATTTACATGAGCTAAGCATCTGGCCAAGTAATTTTACTGCGCTCAGTAACTGCCTTAGCACATATTACATGACTGTGAACGCCACTGCAGCTCTAAGTGAAAAGCCTTGCTTGTTGGGAGGAGCACTGAACTCAGGCTCTGAGAGTAATGAGGAGGAGTTGATTCTGAGGAGGCTTCACTCAGAACGAGAAGCCAATGAAATCATTGGATTTCAGGCAATCTCCACAGTCAGGATAGTAGTGCATGAGAAATGAGTATTTAAATATTTCTTTTCTATCCCCAGCTTTTTTTATTGGAATTAAGAAGTGATGAATACTAGCTTAGCAAAACCTATACAGCTCCTACTGAAAGCAAAGTAGGATGCATTTTTTATAGTAGTAAGTGTTCAAGATACTGTAGCTTTCTAAGAGCCCAGCTAATCTGATCATCTCATGACCACATCCGTGTCTGTTTTCTGCATGCTGCACAAGGTAATGTGTACTTACTGCTTAGCTAAGGTATATCTGGTAAGAATATATCATTCTGTAAGGATTTCTCATTTGAAAGTCCACTTTCCCTCTTTCAATGTTTTGGAGTAAGAGGCACATATGACAGTTCCAGGTAGTCACAAGGTTCATGCTATTATTTTTCCAGTATGGGTGTGATGGAGATGTTAAGGTTAATCAAAGTCAAATGGATATCTTTGTTTTTCTCTCAGACCAGCTTTCATGGCTGTGCAGGTGGTGGTTCTTTGAAGTGAAATTCATCCCTGTTCCAACACCACAAATCAACAAGAAAGCGGTCTAGTTGGGGATGTGAAAGTGGCAGAGTTTTGTTTGAAAACCAGTAGGGGGTGTGGAGTGGGCCCTATTCCATTTCGATTCAGCCTGAATCAGGGACAGTGATTTGATTCGTTGATTCGGATCACTGTCCCTGATTCAATTTGGCTGAATCTGAACCTGAAGACTCGATGCTGATTTGGACATAGACACAGCTTTAAAAGTTTTTTCTACATACCTTGAGGTAGCAGGCATGGCTTGTGAATGCTGCAATGATGGGGAGCATGGAGCATCCCACAGGATTGGGGGGGCGGCCTCCATGTGCTTGATGGTGAACCCGAAAGTGCATCGGAAGTACTTCCAGTCCACTTCCAGGTCTGCCGCGTAGTGTGCTGGGATCCCCCCAGAAGCCACCAGTCACTGAGCCAGGAGGCTGCAGGGGACCCCCAGCTTGGTCCCTGGAGGACCCAGATGTGCTTCTGGTCCACTTCTGGGTCTGCTGCTGAGCACACTGGGGAGCCCCCCATGCTCCTGTGGGATGCTCCCTGCGCCCCAGCATTGCAGTATTCACAAGCCCGTGCTTCCTAGAGGTATGTAGAAAAAACATTTAAAGCTGTCACTATGTCCAAATTTTTCCAAATCTATCCAAATCGATTTGGAGAGTTTAAAGTAGCCTCTGATTCAATTCTGATTTGAAGATTTGGCCACCAAATCAGGCCAAATCGAATCAGGGACCGAAGCTTCGCACAGCCCTAAAAAACAGTTACTCTGGGGTGATATCCTAGTGCTGACATTTACTTTATTGCAGAGTTTTGCTGGGGCAAAAGCAGTAAATTCAGGTTAATTTGCAGCTATGTTGTATCGTCATTTTTTGCTCAGAACTCCCACTTCACTCCCAATTTCCTTTAGTAGGGAATTGCATTTTAAAGCTGATAATATGATATCATTTCACATTAAGAAACTAAATAGGCAGCACTTTATCCAGCAAAATGTGGTAAATAAGTCAAAGTATTTCAAAGGACTTTGGCTGAGTAAGGACTGAAGTGTTGGATTCTGAATCTAAAAATGATAGTTCCTTAAGCAAGAAAGAAACAAACCAAAAACCAAAAACCAGGCACACACCAAAAAAGAGGACGTTTTCCAATCCATCCTTCTCAGAGAATATGTGGTTCAGTCTAAGAACCACCCTGAATTGCTGGACAGCTTCAGCCTCTGGGAAGTTCACTTTTTTTATGTCAGGAAACCTCCCACATTCAAACTGCAGTACTAAAGATAGCTCCTAGGTGAACTGCAAGGTGCTATTATAGAAGCCTTTAAAGAGCAGACCTCCTCTCCAGAATCAGCAGATAGATGGCCATAGGCAGTTTTTGGTCACGTGATTAGAAAATAAATCTTTAGTGGAATAAAAATTAGCTAGTAATTTAATGATAACATGCTTGTAGTTTTAAAACCAAAATGTCAAACTGTTATGAAGTGGAAATCTGTTGGAAGAAGCGTCTTGAGTATGATAAAGATTTAATACGTAGTTTCACAGATGTTACGGTCAGAAGGGGCCTATTAGATCATTGAGTCCAACCCCTGCCCCGGGCAGAAAATTCTTCCTAATACCTAACCTAAACTTCCCTTGCGCTCCTTGTTCTATCAAAAGGCATTTCAGCAGTGGGATTTGAACCCACACCTCCATACAGAGACCAGAACACCCAGAAGAAAAGAAGACAAAGCCTTGAGGCTGGCACCCTAGACCATTTAACCATCCTGATGCTGGTTGAAAAAAAATGATTAACATGCATTTGTTGTCATTTAGGCATACATTTACTAATTAAACGACAAATCTTTGCTTGAATTGATTACAGTCTATGCATTGTTAGTGTTATTATTAAAAGTCTTTATTTTCCACCCATCTTTCTGATATCTGGGTGTTTTACATGATCCGGGTACAAACAAATGGTGTCAACTTAAGACAGTAGATATGGAGACAAGTACTACAGACAAGGATCCTTCTCTTACTTCCTGTATCTCAACCGTGAGCCCAATCTAGGGTCACAATACTTTCACAGAGCTGAAATCTTTTTTATAGCAATGCAGTTGGTACTAATGTAAGTTGACAAAGAATCTAGCCCAAGTATTTATCTAGCCCAATTAAGCTTTCCTGATGTATTTGCTTTGGTGGGAAGGGCACCAACATAATTAAGGTAGGGTAAAAATAAAGTGAGTCAGGAAGTGAAAGGAGGGAGGAGTTACAGTAAAAAAAAGGTAGGAAGTTGTGGGGATGCTGAGTGAGTGAAAGGAAGATTAGAGGTCAAAATGATACTTGTAACTGGGACGGGTTGTTAGGGCTAAGAGGGCTGCTTTCCTACTGGTGATGCCTGCAAAGTCTGTTCCCCTCAGCATGAACCAGTGGAATGGACTGACCTGAGTCCAGTGCTGCTAACTGGTCTCGTCTCTTTGCTGCTCAATTAATCTTACTTACAAAGAAGGCTCCTATAGAGAAAAGGTGAATTGAAGTCCTTTGTTCATACAGGTAGTATCACAGCTATGCTGAGACACTCTCCCTTGGAATCAATACAGACATTTTACTGGCTCAAAAGACTACAGATCGAATTTGGCTCCTTCAACCCTTTGCCTTTTCCAGTAATATATAGTTTCTTAAGAAATGGCAAGATACTACAGTGATGAAAACAAGCTTAATTTTTCTCTCAACCAAATTATCAGAGTTGACAAGATAGATAACCACATCATCACTCTGGTGGTTAAAAAGCTAAGTTTAAGGGAAGTGCTCTAAAAGCAATGCTTACTGAGGCTTGGAGGCACAGTCACAAACCTAATGACACTACACTTCTTTTGTAAGGAAATATAAGTATTTATTTATGCAAAACATTTCAATGTGACAGTCATAAACACATAATCAGGTTCTGAGCAAAGGAGGGAGGGGAGCGATATAACCATACGCCCAAACACATGCACAAATGTCAAATCAGCTTTGCCTTGGACCTGTATTTAAGCTCTAAGCAGCTCCCAGCACTTCCTGCTTCTGCAGAAAGCTGTATACAAAAATAGTTGTCCTGTCAGCAAGCATCTGATGTAAACCAAAATATGAGGACCTTGAGCAAAGGCCTCCTCATACTGAGCCCTGTTGATAATGGATGGATGGAGAACTGAAACAGGCAGGACAACTGCAACTTCCCCCCCTCTGCTAATATGAATTTCTTAGCATGTTAACTTTCTGCACTTGCAGCACCTAGTGGTACTTGGCCCATAGTTGAAAGACTGAACAAACTTCTAGTAACACTTATTTTGTAATTTGGATCATTTAGTGCTGCAGAAAACCTCTGCTTTTTGCTAGGCCATTGCTTCATACCGGGGCATCTGACATAGAACAGTTTCCAGGGCTGTGGGAAATCTCCAGATGAACTCCTTGCTGTAGAGGAGAACCTTCTGCCTAAGGCAAGCAGTTGGAGCCAGCTTAGTCCTGCAGTGTTTGTTTGCTCACTCCCTCCTTGCAAAACAGGAGGCAGGTTTATTGTTCTGCTTATTCAGGCAATCCGGGTCACCGCATGCAGCTTTTGGGGGGTGGCTTTTTATGAGCAAAATTCACTGGGCTCATTGGCATAGAAAACTTCCTGGCTGCAATGGGAGTGACAGCTGCTGCAGGAAGAGGTTGCTGTTGGGGCTGGGGGTTGTGCTGCAGGAAGCCCCTGCTGATACCTCTAATGGTTAGAGGGAGGCACCTGCTGTGCCCCCTGCACTGCCTGCCCGGCTTTGGCAGCAGCCAGCGAGCCTAGGACACACACTGCTTTCCCTGGAAGCCTAGAGACTGCCCTAAAACCAGGCCAGGTGCTCAGCTCCAGAGGAAGGCCAGTGAAGAAGAGAAGCACCCAGTGCTGGGGACTGGGGGAGGAAGGAGTCTGTGACAAGGGTGCCTGAAGGGCCCTGCACCCCATCCTTGCCCAGCTGCTAGCTCTGCCTGATCCCAGCTGCTCTTGGCACCAACAGGGGGAGCAGCGAGAGCCACACCGGAGAGGTTGCGTGTCCCCCAGGGAGCTTGACAGTGCAGTTGGTGGGACACTTGGGCATAGGCAGGAGGCTGGCCCCATTAAGGGAGATGCAAGCTGGATGCTGGGCAGTGTGGGTGGTTCCCTGGGCTTCACCTCACACAACAGAAAGTGGGGATCAGGGTGATGTTGGTGTGGTGGTAGGTACCTCTGCCTCGCTGAGGAGCATTGAGGAGGGTTGTTTATCCACATCCCAGTACAGCTGCCCATGTCCCAGTATCTGCTGCTGCCAGGGCCTGTGTGGGTCAGACAAGACATCTCCCCACTCCGAGCGCCCCCCTCCCAACTCTGCTGGTCTTCACTGCCTCCCCCTCACATACAAAGCATCCAAATTCCTGGTTGCATCTCCATACAAAGGAGCAAGAGCAGAACATGGCACAGTCACCGGAAAACAAATGCGTTCCTGTGTCCTTTCCCAAACATCTCTCATCGTTAGATGAGACGCTTATACATTTATTGAACCCACAGCTTTTTGAGTCCCCCATTCTAGTACTCTTAGCTTTCCCATCTCGTACCAACAGGTAACAGCTTTTGAGGAGTGTCATGGGGTGGTGTCCTTAGACAGCCGTGATGTTTTTAGGACTCTGTAATTGTGCCAGCTTTGCCCTGTCAGCACCTTCTAGTCTCTCCTGCCACATCTTGTTGGTTAAATAATAAGTTGGGAGGCTGCCCGCAAGTTAGCGCGTGCACACTCCCGCTGAACACTACTAGATCCTGCCGCCTGTCCTTGGGTCCCTTGCCGGGAGTTACTCAAAGGCCTTGCCTCTCAAGACACCTTGAGCCTTATGGGCTAGCTGCGTGGCTCCAGGACTGCCCACTTACCACACCCCATGCCTTACAGATGGTATTTAGATGTTGGCTCTACTGATGAGGCCTCAGTTTAGTTTGGCCTCTTGTTGTCCCTGGACCTTTAGCCTCAGTAACTGCACCCTCTGGTGCTGGGGTGCAGCACCCCCCACCACTACAACCTCTAGCACTGGGACTCTGCACAGTAGTATGCCTCAATGAGGCCTCATCGTCCTCCCCAGTAGCCTCAGGCCAGTCCACCGGATTAAACAACAACAAAAATACGAGCCCCTGGGCTATAACCTAACAATAATAATACTGATGACATTGGAGGCAACACTCTGCACTTTAAGAGGGCCAGTTTCTCCCTCAACAATGCACGCCTCAGACCTGTGGCCAGACAGGCAGGCAAGCAGCTCTGCAGAGCTTTTGTGCATAAACTCATTCCCCTCTGGCTGCTGCTAGAGAACTGACCACATCTAGCCCCAGCCCTGGGGCTTATACGTGCCCAGGGCCTGCCTTCTCCTGGGCAGCCGACTGGGTGCAGGTGCAGGCTAATTCCCTCATTAGCCTCCTGTCACAGCAACCTGCACCTGCGGGGGTTCTGCCTGGCTCCTAGGGCCCTTTCTCTAGGCAGTTTCTGCCCTTAAAAGAGCAGGCACACCTTAGTGCCCTGTGACAAGGAGCCTTTTGGCTCATGTCTCCAGGCTGCCCTGGAAAAGGCTTCTTATATCAACCGAGAACAGCTGGTGTAAAGGTGGCTTAGGTGAGCTTTGCTAGGCGCATCTTTAAATGTCAGCTGTACGTAGATTTAAACTCCCTTTGTTCTGCAAGAGGGATATGAGGGGTGCTCAGGGTCTGGACTTATTATTATCAATAGACACTGTGTCTCCACAGACTGAAATAAGTAGAAGCAAACACAACAGGATGTATTAATAACATTGAATTATTCATATCTTAGTAAATTTACTGCATGCAAAAAATTCTGGATGGTTGGCTCTGGAGACCAATATCTTCTGTTTATCCCCAGGCCAAGTGCAGTGCTGGTACATAGTCCTGCATTGAAGCTGTTCATCCTTGAGCTGAAAGAACTTTTACTGGAAGGACTCTTCTAGTGGAAAATCATGATTTCACACTCCAGACCTGTTCATTTCTTGGACTTTCTTCTGAGGGTGGCACTTACAGTACCAGGCAAGTGAGGCATTATTTTCAGACAATATTTTGTCTGCTCTGGACTCAAATCAGTATCCTGGAGTTAAGTGATTAGATTAATTCTAGTTTTTTGTTATGTCTGGTTCTTTATACATTTATGTTCTATTCCATTGACTTAATTTATACCCTGTGTTACCATTCCGTACACTCCTCATAAAGCAGATGTATGCTGTATAGTGGGGATCTTATATTGTAATAAAAATTCAAAAATGCACAGAGTAGTAGTACCATATTTATTTAACCTGAAAGCTTTATTGGGAAATGTCCAACAACCAGGTGGTGCCAGAATGAATGAATCATTCCTATTACTGCTGTTATTGTTCTACAGCTAGTCTTAGGGCGACAAGCACGGCTTACTAAATTAGACCAATTATATTGTGGGATGTACAGTTTAGTGTCATGATACTGCCAACCCCTTTTGCAAGTTATTATTTGCTATGAATACCATATGCACAAATAAACTAGCATTGAGAGTAGGAGGCTAGCTTATGGCACCTTGCTGTAGAAAAGCAGAGTTGTTCCGGCAGAAAGTAGATGGTATCACAAGGGAGGTGCTCACATTTATAACAGGGTGTCATGCACAGTGAACACAAGGAAAAAAGATCTTTACAAAGCATGGATTTGATTAATCTTGTGTACTTAAGGTTAGGGTGGTAATAAGCCATGATAAAAGTGCCAGAGAAATTACATGCAAAAGCAGCCATGTTTTCAGTTTTTCTCAGCATTAGAAATACATTGCAACACCTGAAAACTTGACTGATGGCATGACTAGAAATTGCTATCTATCTATCATATAGATATATAAATATAAGGATTTGAAAAGCCAAACAAAATTGTGTCTCTTAATTAGACTGTAGGTGTACACATGTACAAATAAGACTTGCTTACTGTTTGCTAGAGGTACAGCCTTCTAGAGTAGCTCAAGTTGTGTGTACTGTGGTTTGTGTTAGCACCAATTCATGGTTATAATTTAAATTTACTGATGAGCATATATATCCTTTACTGACTAAACCAGTACCTTCATGCCTGTAAGTATAAACTTATTTCCTAACCAAAGTATTTGTATAAATATCTTGTCTGTAGTCTCTGTGAGCATTATTACTTCCGGAGATTTGGGACAGGAGGTGGCTATACATGACCTGTTCCAGATTGACTACCTGTTACTTGAACAGTTTTCTCCTGAGCAAGTCCCTTTTTCTGAGTGGGAAGGTAAGGTCTAAGTTGAAGCCTGAAGGTTGATACTTTAGGCAGTTTTGAACAGAACAGATGGTGAATGGTGCAGTGTGTCAGACGTGACAAACTGACAGCATTCAGACTACTACTCCATCCACACAAGGGATCCAGCCTTTGTATAAGCTGTCTTATTTCTCTCAGAGACATTGCAATTGCACCACTCATTAAATTCAGGCATTTCTGTTCATTTTCTTTAAAGCAAAGAAGGCCTTCAGTGAGCATGAGAAGGATTCCTTCTCAAAAATCCCACTTGAATCCTGCTTGCAGAGTTCAGGGAATCAATATCGACAGGAATTCTGCAGACTTTTGGAGACGGGGACCATTTTCTTTCGATATGGAGAGATAACATGGTTTGATAGGGCAGTAGATTAGCAGTCAGTTGTTCTGCTTCTGACTCCATTAGCCCAACATTGACTGAATGCTGAACTTTGGCAAGTCAGTCACTTCCCCTTCCAAGGCCTGCTTTCCCTGCCTCCTTGTTGTTACTCATTTCAGCTGAAGTTCTCAGAGGCAGGAGTTCCCTCCTACTGCTCATCGGTAGGCTGCTACCACAATATGACCCTCATCTTCACAGCCAGTGGTTAAAAAAATTGTTATTTTTTTTAGAAAAGACCAACTAGTACAACGCAGCACTATGACAAAGAGAAGTATATAGTAATTAAATCTTTTGTAGCTGGGCTATATTTATATTTTGATGGAAGGAGAGGAGGAAGAAGAGTAGTTCACTTTTTGCTCAGGTTAATTGTGAATGTATGGACTGTAACTTGGTGGGCTGCCTCCTTTAAATAGTAGTGGGGCTCTGTGTGATCTCCCTCCCCTTTTATTCCCTGGATACATCTCCTTTGAAGGACAGCTTGATGCATTTGTCCATTTGTTTACAAAGTTACACAAAGCTACTCAAAGTCACCCATGAGTTATAATTCAATTAATATGTTCATAATTTGAGTTTTTACACATTACAAAGAGGCATTTTTCTTCCTTACAGAAGCATGTTCACAAAAAGGCTAATTTATGTAATCAGCCACCTGTGCTAGGAAAATCATGCCCCTGGACTCTAATAATGCATTATAAATAATGGTGACCCTTCTAGTTTATTTTTTAAAATTAAATTGGTTGTGTTCAGTTCTCACTAATTACAACATTCACTAATAAGATTTAGTGACAATGCTATAGAACAAGGTGTGCTAGCTGTGATGAGAAGGCTGAGGGGAAGAAGGCAGAGAATAAGATGGAAGCGGGAGAAAGAGGTGGATTTATTTTTGTTGGTCTTTATAGTGGGTTTATGTAACAGAAACGAGACACTACTCTCCTTGGGACTTTTATTCTTTCCTAGTAAAATATAATGCTTTATTACTTCTGCTTCCAGCTGCAAGTTATGAGGGTTAATTATTGAACAATATAATTTGTTCTGAACTTTGTTTTACTGATATTTATAGAAACCATTCAGACACACATACACAGTAATCGTTGTATCCAAATAACCTCTGAAATCCTAAGGGCCTGCATATGTGTCTTTGTTTTAGACCTGAAATTCAGAATTAGTCGAAATTAAAACTTACCTCAGCAAAGCATTAAAAGGTACACAAATATGTGTGCAGAATTTTAGGAACTATCAATGTGCCTTTTACACAAGTGCTATTTAATTTATAAATTGTTGCAGTCCATGTAGGCTATATGGATATGAGAATTAGATCAATGAGTTGCAAACACATTCTCTTCCTGTCTTGAAGAACTCTATTTCCCTTCCTTAGTTGGAAAGGAATTGTGATCTCTATGCATCTCTGTAAATTAATACTACATGGGTATGGAAATTATGTGCTAACATGTCTATAATATGCATTGGAAATGGACTAAGGAAGTAAAAAAGTACGTTCTATTGAGATCTGAAACTCTTGTTTTTTCCCAGTTATCAAGTTATCATGTTTACATACAACTAAGAAGATCAGGTTAGACACCAAAGACAGTCCACAACTTACATCAGATTGGGAGCATGGGAAAAAAAAGGGCAGGTTGATTTTAAGCTTTGGGAAAAAAGTGTAGGTTTTAGTTTGTTTATTTGATAAGACAGAAAACCAGGGGAGTCTGTATAGAGGGTCTTCCACATGCTATAATCTACATGCCTAGCACTGGGAAACACAAGCTCTCTCAGCAGAAAGATCCCTCATGTCAAAAGCTAATGAGCACTTGTAACTATCATTGGCATTTATGACTGTTGCGGGGGCTGAGGACCTTTCAGAATTAGGCTCTGTTCCTGTATAGTTAGTTCTCTAAAGGATGAAATAGGCATAAACATCTTTTAACCTTATTTTAAGGACTTACTTTGGATGTCAGAGGCATACTAGCTCTGTCCTTGATCTGTGCATAGAGGTCAATCTCCCAAGAACAGTCTTATGCAGCAGTCAGCAGCCTATGGCCAAGAGAAGGGGCTTTGGTGGCAGGAGGAGTAGGGAGGCTTCAGTAGCACTGTGTTGCATGGTGGTCTGGTGTTTTGCCCATGTTACACTGCAGCTAGGTGGTGGGGAGAAGCAGCAGTAGCCGGGTCCTAATGCTAGCCTACCTTTGACCAGAGCTGGGTCATTCTCACCTGCTACTGGAACCCACTGCCGACCCACATTCTAACCTGTTAATGTAATAAGGACCACTCGCAGGTTGCAGGATTGAGTCCATGCGAAGTGGGAGAAAACAAACATTTAGAGTGACTATACATGTACCCTGATGTGTTCCAATCAGAATGCATCGGAGCAGACTTGAGCAGAAAATATGTGATGCTGCCGCATTTTAATTAGAATGGCTGTCTGGGAGCCGCTCTAATTAAAACACCCCGCCACCCTACAGCACAGGTATAGGGGGCCTTAATTTTCTGGATATAAAGTTACTCTTTTTAAGAATAGCTTCCCTCTTTCCCATTGAGAATTTTTAAAGTATTAGTTATAAACATAGCATTTTGTGCACAAAAGTGAGATCTGTTATGTAAGACTGCATCCACAGACAGCTAATGGAATCTAGCAGACATTATCCTTTGCCAGAAGGTTTACAAAAGTACAGCTATAGCATCTACAAATTGCTATAATGCCTTCAGGAGGAGCTGGAGAGCTCTTGAAATCCACGAGGAAGGAAGAACTTAAAATACAGCTGCAACAGTCTATAGGACCCAAGACTGTTTGTAAAGGCAAGAAGGCAGTTTGTGACATCAGAGTCATGCGCTATTGCAAAATCAAGCAGAAGGCTCACAGGAGGAACCTTAGACAAAAAGTAAGAGCTATTCATATTTTTTAATGGACAGGCTTGGCAAGTACCTTGTTTCAGCAAAATGATCCACAGGAGATTGTCAAAAATATTATCCAAAAATGGTGACTCTGTACCTCAAGGGCATTGTAACCAGTGGGATTGAGCATATACCTATGCGTCTTGTTAAACTCATGTTAAAAGTAGCTAGATCATTAACAACCAGAATTTGGCCCTTAATTTTTAAGGGTAAGACTGCAAACATGGCTCAACTGAAGTCAGTTTAGCTGATCTACAGCTATAGTAAGTAATGCAGTGTTGCAGAGCTCTCTTAGTAGAAGACTATTTTTTGCTTTAATTTCAAAATTTTGATTTCAACCTAAACTGCGAGTAGCCTCACTTTCCTTGCACATATACTAAAATCAGGAGTACTTCCACTCACATCAGTGGAGTTAAACTCATACAGCACTGGTATAATATCTTTTTCTAAGATGCTTCTTGTGGAGATGAAAACACAATTTTTTAGAAACTTATCTCTTGATAGAATAAAATGATCAAAAAGGACTTTGGAATATTTTGCTTATAGAATATCTTTTATACTGGGGGGGTGAAGGGGGAAGAGACACAACAATGGGGAAGTTACCTAGCAATGACTCAGTTAAGAACATCTGATAGGTCAAGAATTGTTGTTGCTGAATAGGAGGCGCACCTGCTTTAATCAAACAGTCTGTTTACAGAGTTAAAAGTAAAAAAAAAAAAATAGAGCAAGGTTACTTCCTCATCACTGCAGCACGTAGTCAAATGAAACTCAAGTCATGAGGCTAATTAAGAGATGATAATGCAACTGCTATCAAGCAGTATAGCAGGAAATGAGGTCTCCAACTTGTTTATTGCTGCCTCTTGTCTGGTTCAGACTCTTCCCTCAAAAATACACTTAAAGGACAACAAAATAAAAAACTGTTTAAATGCCTTCTGCTTCCACTGATTTGAATGGGGTGGGATCATGCACTATAAGAAGTTTAGAACAGAGCCCCTTTCAACACTATTACTTTTAATTGTATTTATGACCAGTTAATGATCTGGTCAGTGAACACAATATTTTCACAGCAGGGATCTAGCTTGTTCAGCAGTATGGCAGAATCACATTTGTTTTAGCATGACTGACTGACTCCCAGTCCTCTAAGCAGCTAGACTCCTAGATCACGCCCAGAGGAACACAGCCGTGCAGTATGTGATGCGGCAGACACATCTGCGGCGCCACATACTGCACATTCAGCTGTTCTCTGCAATGGGTTTTTTTGACCCCTGGATACCCAGGGTCAAAAAATACCTGTGCAAAAAATAAGCAGACTAGTGCATATGAGGGCAGCATACACTGTGTAAAAGGAAAGCCTGGTCAGCTGAAGCTATGCTCTGGTTGCCAATCAGATTCCAAGTGGCAAGATCACTGCTGCTGAAGCCCTAGGAGGCCCCCAGGACCTCAGGTAAGGCTGCTGCGGCCAGTCCAGTGCTGGCCCCAGCCTCTCCTACTCCACCTAGGGTAACCTGGCCAAGTGCCAGGGGGTGCATGGCACAGGCATTTCCACGGGACAACTAGCAGCAGCACAAGATACCCCACTGCTAATTGTCCCCATGGAGCTGAACATCCACGCTTGTGTGGATGTGCCCTGAAAGTGCGTGCATGCCTCCTGTGGTCCATATGCTGCTTGCTGTTACTTTCCATGTTCATGAACTCTAGTAGAAAACATTTATTTTAAAGCCATACAATAATTATTACAGAGAAAACAACAGATGGAGGTCTGAACAAAGCCGTTTATAGTAGTTACAAACGACCCCTTAATTGTCCAGCTTTATTAAGAGCAGCACTACATATTTATGTACCAACACTGAAACGCCCTACAGAATGGTTTTCTTTTACTAGAGAAACTATTGGATTTAGACTCGACACACAATAAAAGGAAATAACCAATGTAGCTGTGAAAAGTTCTTAAGTGACTTTCACCAAAGGCCAATAAACCCAGATCTCTTTGCTATATAGGCCTTTAAGCCTTATTAACAAATACAGGCCTGGTTGCATTAATATTGTATCAATAACTTAGATTTCAAAATGTGAACCTCTACAACAGTGTCTCAATGTGACTTTTCCTTTCACAGCTCTGAAGCTGATGCTCATTTATTAAATGCCTCCAGGCATCCAGCTCTCCGGATTTGTGAGGCACTCAGAAGTCATTAAGAAATGAAGCCCTTTTAGCCTTTGTTTGGCAAGTACGCTGACATCTTCTGTCCGGTAACAATGTAAATAAATAGCTGTTACCACCTCAATTTAGCAGATCAATTTCTCAGGGATAGATCCTACCCTTTATTAGGTAATTAAAGTCTTACTAGTAAGTGCCACTTTGCATTTGGAATGGTTAATATTGTCTTAATTAAACAAGTGGTAATATATCTTTCTGCTGGACCAAGTTGCTAGGATTCTGAGCTCTCACTTCTACTTTCTGGCACTATCACTGATTTCCTGTTTAAGTTCAGGTAAGTTACATCTGTACTCCTGATCCCTATAATCAAATTAGATGAATATCTTAATTAATATTTGTAAAGCATTTTTGCAACATTCTGGGAAAAAGGTGCTGCTGAAATCAAAGGAAGGTCTGTGGCACAGGGACTGTCATTTTCTCTAAATCTATAGTTTACCCAACACAATGCAGTTCCAACCTGTTTGGATGTTTGGTGCTACTTCAAAATAAGTATTTAAAAATATTTTTTTCAGGATAAAAAGTGTATAAAGCTAGAATTGCTACTGTTGTGAATAAAATCAGAAATTTGTTTGTGTGAGGTGACTGGATTTTGTTAAGTGTTTGGAGCACAGCATGCTTTCCTCATCTGAACTACACAGCTTTCTTCTTTCATTTTCATTTCAAGTTGTTGCTTGTCTTTGCAGGAGATAAAACATTCTTGGGAATGGGTCCAAGACTGGAATGAGCTCCCTCACAAACTGAGAACCATCACAAACCTCAGAAACTTCTGCACAAAGAGCAAGTCATTTCTTTGACCCTGCCTCAATATAAATACATAGCAGCATATATATTAAAAACATTTACTGAAACAAAACACTTCCCTGCTTATGCTATTGCATCTGAGAACAAAATGTCCGTCACATTGCTTAATGTATTACTGGGAAGCACTCCTATCATAGGGTGATAAACACAGTTAAAAAAAAAAAAAATCTATACAGAATTGCCCTAGGCTTGTTTCTAATAGCACAGGAACTCTATGTCAAGGTACAAAGTGCTGAATATACAAGCTATTCCTTGAAATTTAGCAAACAAGAGTTTATTTTAAGTATGATTGATTTCTCTTGTCCCTATACACAACATTTTCAGAATTTAAGGAAACCCAGAGTCGCTTACATTGACTCAGCAGCATTCAAAAAGAGCACCATTCTTACAAAAGAAACAAATAAAAACCAACCATTTTACTGTAGCCATACAAAAATGGGGCATGTAACAGTATTTTAACTCTTCTAAAAGTTAGACAAGTTTTATGAGAAAAGCTGAAGCTTTTGAAACCTGATCACTTCAAAGTCTAGGCTTATGTCTCCTTTTTTTATTTTCAGTTTTATTTGTGCTACAGTTCAATAATTTATAGCTCTTCACCATTGTTGACAATGTGTTATCTTTGTTTCCAAATGAAGAGATGTTATTCTCACATATTGCAAGACATTTAGGAATGGAGATCATCTAATGGTTCCTGTTTTGCTTTCTTTATTGCAACAAGTGTACGACTCCAGAACAGCTATGCACTTTAGATATACAGTGTATGGCGGTGAAAAATCATATAGTATAAAGATGCTACTGGGAGAGAAGTTATTCAGAATAGGAAGGGGGGCAATTCTAAGGAGACTGTTGCACAACTGGAGGCAGATGAACCCTGCTCATGCATTGGGAAGAGAAGATATATCCACATTAGCTCTGGGGTTTTCGTTGCATCCCTGCACTAACATATCATTAGGAAAAGTGTAAGTTATTGAACAGGCAATTCCTTCTCTCTCTCTCTCTCTTTTTATTTCTCCCCCTCCATGGTCAGATTGGAACAGGCTGTGGGGGGGTGGGGGTTGCTTTCCTTGTGGGGTTGGGGAGAACAGTGTGCATGCCTGTATGGCCATCTTCCTTGGATCTCTTAAGTGTATTGTGATAACCCTTACAGTAGCAGCACAATCAGCCACTGTTGTCCCTCTACCTTACCTGTGTCAGGTTGGGGTGTTATATCTTATGGTTGCGTCAAGGTTGATTGTGGTTTTATTAATAGGTTAGACAATGGATCTGTATAGGATGGCTTGGATAGGGATGTTCCTACCTCTGGCAGGGGGTTGACTAGATGACCTCTGAAGGTGCTGTCCAGCCTTACTTTTCTATGATTCTTATAAGTAGATCTTATTTCTAACTTTAAATATTTTTTTCTGATTTTTTTCTACATGCTGCTAAGTCTGCTTACTTTTTAATCATTTAAAAATTTGGGTTGGGAATTGCATTCTAAATTTAAGTGACATGTACAATAAGAAGAATCAATTTAATATGATGTTTTTGTCTAACTTCATTTTAATTTAACAACAGGTCTCACAAGAATGAACAGCAAAAATTTACAAACGTAAAAGATTCTTAAAACGTTCTTATTTTAGTCATACTGAAGTCTTAGGTCCAGATCCTGCAAAGTACTATCTTCTCTAGAACTACTCCTAGTCTGCAAAATTAAGCACACAAAGCTGTAAGTCTTTACAGTATTGAGGTCTGAGCATTTATTCTACATCCAAACTGTTAACTGTATTTCAACTGAGAGCCAACTAAAATTTTTTCACTATGCCTCTTTATGACCATTTTATGTTGCTATTGCACACACAGTCCCTAACTGCAAAGGCTTCCTGGCATTGTCTGTATCCATCACTAAAATATGACATTAAGAGAAGTAGCTGACCAGAAATCTTACTCTGGAGCTTCAGAAAAAAAGAGTATTGAGACATTCACACTTATTATTGAAGTTACAGGAAACTCTGGGCAAAAAGTCTAAATATAAATGCTTATTTTATTAGGAAAAATGATAAAATTACAAAGTTAAAATATATTTTAAAGGAACATAAAATCAACAATCTATAAAAAAAACCCTCATGCATGAATGAAGCATGCTTCATTCTGTTAATACTTTGAATACTGAACTCATACATCAAGTTAAATGTTGAGAATGAATATTTGAAACATCTTTATTTTTGGACTGTGTGGATATTGAAGAAAAACTTCTAAGGCAAAATGAAAATCCTTATCCAGAGTCCAAAAAATGTAGGGAGACCCTAAAAATGTAGCAGAAGCATTTCCGCACACTGATTTCAATAGTCGAGTTTGTGCAGAAATGATTCCACTAGATTCATAGAGTACCTTTGAGGCAATGGCAATTCTTTACTTCATTAGCTTTTTGACCTCTTCCAGCTCTTCTATGGGTTTCCATTCCTGGTGCAATGTCAAGAGCTACAAGAAATTAAGAAGGAAAAGGTTAGAGCAAGTTACTAACCCCTCCTCTCCCCAACCCCCCCCCCCAAACAATAATGAAGCAATTATTTCCTCTACAGATGTGGTCTATTTTTATACTATGCAGCAATGTACACAACCTTTGTGTATGAAGAAAGCCTGTTTAGTAAATAACTTCTAAAAGAAGCAAGCAGAAGTACTGTCTGACCACATAAGTTACCTTTAGTAATCATCACAGGAAAAAAGAGTTCTAAAACTCAATTAATTTTATTATTGTATTGATCCTGGGATCACTACAAATATTTTAAGTACTACGTTTTTCAGTAGAATGGACTTAAGAACAGTATTATTTATAAGCAGATAGGCATGGCCCAGTATTACTTGTATACCCAGAACTTCAACTGAAATCAGTTAACTGAAATAAACAGGAGTTGCATTTGTTAAGCACACTCCAGAATTGGGTCAGGAATGTAGGATCAGACCTATAAAAGAATAGCTGGAGGTGTAACAGATAAAGACATGGGTTAGAATATATTTCGCATGCATCTTTCATTTTTCCATTAATATTTTGCCAACTTTGATACTTATATATTTTACACATTGATTTTTTTTTTTTTTGTTGGTAATTCACCAATATGTATTTGATATCAATTGCTTTGTGGACAAAAAATAAGTGTATTTGATTACCTTCCTAGGCTTGGTAGGATCCACTCTTTCCCAAGGTTCTGGATTACCAGACTTGTTAATACTAAAAAATACAAAATTCATAATAGAATATTACACATTAGGATTTGATGTTATATGCTCTTAGCTGGTAAGACTACTTGCCTATTTGCTTAAATAAAAGGTTGTACATGCAAAGGGTTCTTAGATTTAAAACTTTGGGTAGGGGGCTGTGCCCTTAACATGTGGTTTCTATACCAATGTGTTAACATTGCTTAATATTTAAGCATATTATGTTATCATAAGGGGAGTCAGACTGAAAATCAAAGCTGGGAATGGTTAATAGCTACAGGAATGGTTAGATCCAAAGCTAATGGTGCCCACGTCCTTGAAATCAATTTTAAAACTCCCATGGACTTCAAGGATAAGACCCTAACCAGGTAGCTAATGAACTTAAAACTAACGGGTAACAAATACTCCTCTTTAGATACCAGCTATGGAAACACTGCTAGTTAACAACCTGGGTATCAAAGCCTGCTCTCTAGATAGGAGCGAGGGAAGCACTGCTATTTAACAGTCTGATTTAATATCTACAAATAGGACTTATTAATAAGGACCTTGAAGGAAGAGCGAGGGGGGGTGAGGCAAGTAAAGGGAATCCCTGAATTCTTATTGATGCTTGGAAATACACCATTGCGATTTGTGTAGCTCTGCCTCAGGAGAAGGAAACAAAACAAAACAATGACTTCTTTTAAATAAGATCTCTCTTTGCAGCCTGTGAAAACACAGTCTGACTGGGCTGGCTGTCTACATTTAAACCCAAGAGCATTGAAGTCAACTACATTTCAACTGGTGACAAAAACACCCGATTTTCTGAGCAGCGCATTGGATCCAAGCGGGGAATAAGTGAGGGGCTGCCATGTCAGCAAATCAGCTTCTGAAGAAAGAACTGCCAGGGGCGATTCGCGTCCCGCCTTGCTCCGCAGGAGCCGCAACCCCACGAGTGTCTGTGGAAAGACAGGGCGGGGAGCGCGCGGGGGGGGGGGGGGCGCCTTACATGCCATCCGTCTTGCGGACCAGGGCCTGGACCCAAGCAGAGCCACCCCCCGCCCCGGCCATGG
>JAGPOW010003364.1:18572604-18602902 GCA_030014935.1 Caiman crocodilus
AACAGATCATCTAGCCTGACCCCCTGCCACAGGCAGGAATGAATGCTGGGTTCACAAGACCCCAGACAGGTGATCATCCAACCTCCTCTTGAATATGCCTAAGGTAGGGGCAAGGACTACTTTCCTGGGAAGCTGGTTCCAGATTTTGGCCACCCTAACTGTAAAATATTCCCTTCTGATCTCTAACCTAAACCTTTTCTCCATCAGCTTATGACCATTGTTCCTCATCACCCCAGGTGGTGCTGGGGAGAAAAGGGCTCTGCCTATTTGCTGTTGATCTTCCCTGATGAGTTTGTAGGCAGCCACCTGCCTACAATGGTTCAACAGGTTCAGGTCCTTCAGTCTCTCCTCATAGGGCCTGTCCTGCTGCCCTCTCACCAAGTGGGTGGTCTTCCTCTGAACCCTCTCCAGGCTGGCCACATCCCTTTTGAAGTGCGGCACCCAGTACTGGATGCAGTACTCCAACTGCAGCCTGACCAAAGTCACATAGAGGGGGAGTATCACCCCTCTGGACCGGTTTGAGATGCACCTTTGGATGCATGACAAGATCTGGCTGACCTTGATGGCTGCAGTCTGGCATTGGTGGCTCGTGTTCAGATCAGCCAACCTACAGGAAAAGATACATTTGCTTTCAGGGGAGAGGTGAAGCCCATCCCACCCCAGCATGCCCTCTTTACAAAAACATGGGTCGTTATCAAAAAACCCAAAGCCTGCCTTGTGGCACCAGGTCTGAACCCCTGGTTAAACACATCAGTGCAGGCCTCATGACACCTACTCCATCCACTTACCAAGAGAATGGAGGAAAATACCACCTGGGCTCCCATCTTCTTCAGTTAGTGTCCCAAGACCTTTTAGTCCTCCATGATGTTATCTGGCATGCCTTTGGAAACATCATTTGTACCCATATGGACCACAACCAGTGGGTAGTAGTCAGAGGGCTTGAGGATTTTAGGCACAGTCTCTGTGACATTGCGAATCCTTGCTCCTGGTGTGCAGCAGACCTGCCATGACCAGGGCTCTGAGCAACAGATTGGACCATCAGTTCCCCTCAGGACGGAGTCCCCGATGACCAGAACTTTGCGCCTCCTTCTCGGGGCGTGCCTTTTCTGAGCTGGTGATGAGAGTCGAGTGGCTACAATTTCTGTAGGGACCTGTTCTTCTGCCTCCTCCTCCAAGGGGGGCAGGGCCACATACCTGTTCCCGAGGGGTGTCAGAGGAGCAGACACAGCAGTTGTACAAACTGCCCTGGCATTGACAGGAACCTGCTGCCACTGATTAGTTGGGCGCTGTGCACGTGGGGTCTCCCCAGTGGATTCCTGACCCTGCAGAGATTGGAAATGCATATAAATTTCGTTCTTTGCTACCTGGATCCCCTGCAGCATGCTCACCTCAGCCTGGAGCTCTGCCACCTGCCCCTCCAGAGCCTGAAGATGCCCACAAGAGAGGCAGGTGGGAGAGTCACCAAACCTCAGTCCCTCCCTGCAGGGATCCCACCCAGCCACCCCCACAGCTCGGGGGCAGGTGGTCTCAAACCTTCCAACTCGCCAGGTGCTGCTGGGTGGGGAGGCAATCCCCACTGCCCCCCACTACCCCCCATAGTGTGGGGGGCTCTGCATGAGCCCCTCCACTGTTCCAGCCCCCCTATGGCTGCCCTGCCTGCCCCAGCTCCAGACCTTTAAGAAAAGAAAGAAAGAAAAACCCTGCACTTGCCATTCCTGCCAGGCGGGGGGCAATCCCTGCTGCCTTCTTCTGCCCCACATGTACCACTTCTAGAGAGAGTTCCTACCACATTAAATATTTTTTAGCTTCTCTCTTTCTTTGGAGTCTCAGACCAGCAGAGACTCCCTATGCCTGAAGAAATGTGACTGTGCCCAAAAGCTTGCTAAGAACTTTTCCCCAGCTACTCAGTTGGTCTAATAAAAGATATCACATCTACTCAAAGAACCTTGCCAGTTAATTAAAAGAGCCACTTTTGTTTAAAGTTGCTTGCTGCCTCTAATTAAAAGGCTCTGCACTAGATTTCCAACAGGAGTAGTGGGGTCAAAAAAGCCCAACTACTTTTCCAATGGAACTTCATGAGTTTATGAAAGGGATTATATGATGATGTATTTGCTATAGCAGGTGACTGGACTTAATGAATCAGGAAGTGCCTTTGAGATCTGTTTTCCTCAGATACTGTGGCAATGAACTGGAGAGGCCATGATTAGAGAATGCATTAAGCATACAGAATGCCAATTATAGGAATTCTGGATGAGACAAAATTCCATTTGCCATCTACTCTTCACATGAGAGCAAGTCTCTTCTTAAAAGTCTGTTTTCTAGTATTTTGTCCAGTCTCACTTTAATAAGTTAAATGATGGAGCTTCCATTAAGTTCTTTCAGAATCTGCCGCACAATCTCTTTGACAGCCTTTGTTTATCTTTTCTTAATTTAATCTATTATCCTTGGTTATACTTTCTCATCCTCTCTTGGTATTTATAACCTTTTCAAGTTTGAAGGCATTTCTCATGCCCTGTCCTTACAATTGCCTAGGCAAAGTATGCATGTTCCATTCGTTTGTTTTTCTCAGCCATTCAACCTTTTCAGCACCCTAATCATTTTGTCTTTGTTTTCTAAACTTGTTTCAATTGTGTATCTTCTGGTATTGAACATGATTCAGTTCTAATATTATCTCTTGTGATAGCCATATGCATAGAATGAAAACTATGATTCTTCTTGCGTAGACAGCTCTAAATGACATTGGCCTTTTTTCTTTTTGCAGTCATACCACCTTGTAAACTAGAAAGGAATTTGCTATCTTGTAATACCCCGTTGGTCTGCCTTGGAAGTGCTCCTTTTCATGTTTCTCCTCATTTAATATCAGGTTTGGATTGCTGTTCCCTCATATGTATTAATTTTCATCTGTCCATATGAGCATTTTTGTTTCAGTTGGCTATGACCTGTGACATATGTAGGGATTGTAAATTGGACAAGACATTTGTGAATGCACTGGGTGGAGAAGGTGCCCTCCTCCAGCTGGCTTTAGAGTTAGCAAAGGTTGTTTTTAAAACTAGTTTTGTTTCTTTAGCATTTTACTTTCATTTTAGGTTGCATTTGTTTTATTTTTATTTACTGTTATCTGTGTTCACCTGGAATTTTTTGCGTCTTCAGTACTAAACAGTGAGCTTGATTCCCCCTCTGTGCCCATCTTTGAAGAAGTCTCTGTAGAGACCCAACCTTAGACAGTATCTTAGTTCTTTTTAGTTTAAGATGGATTGATTTAAGTCACAAAGTGGAAAGTTTTGATTTAAACATTCAGTTTTAAATTAACTTCTCCATTTGTACTTCTTTTATATTTTAAAGAAAGGTACATTCTTAGTGGCTGATATAACCTATGAAACTACTTTCCAATTAAGTACAACCTTTACACTAGGTTTGGAACATCTTTTTAGCTACTTGGAATGCTACACTAGAACGCTGTTTAAGCAGTTGCATATGCTTGTATAATTCACATTTTAGTATGTTAGGCAATGGTGAAGGATATGTGGCTTGTTTACTAGTTACTATCACATTGCTTATTTAACTAGTTACCGTATTTACTCAAATCCAAGACAAGATTTTTTTTCTTATTCGGCATGGGGCAAGGAGCCCTTCATCTTGCATTCAAGTACAAAGTGCTTGGGAGTATGGGGCAGGCTTGTTGGAATTAGAGCCACAATCACTGCCACATCTCATGTGCCACCTGCTCCCTACTGGCTCGCCTCTGGTCCTGCTGCTGCTTCTGACCCCCTTCTCTCCCTGCCCCTGACACCATTGCTTACCCTCTGGCATAGCTCCAGCTTTCGATCAGAGCATGGAGCACGTGGTTGCTCCAGCTCCAACCTGGCCACGCTGGGCTGGGGCTGAGGCTGGAGCTGCTGCTGTTGCAGCTATGTGGTTAGGCTTTGCTGCAGTGACCATGTGCTTTGTGCCTGGGAGCCTTTGTCCATGGCTGGAGCCATGCTGGAGAGTAGGTGGCAGGGGGAGCAAGTGCCAGGATATACAGGTACCACAGCAGGAGGAGGAGCAGACACCCAGGGTGTACAGGCACGGGGGTGGGGAGTGGTGGTACATGTGGTAGGCAACAAGCTTCAGGTGATGAGTGGGTACTGGGAGGGGGAGTTGATGCTGGGGTGGGGGCAGCACTAGAGGGAGGAGAATGGTTGCGGGGGGTGGGGGGTAGGTGCCAGGGCATACAGGCACTTTAGGGGGACAGGTTTTAGGGCATGCAGCAGGGAGACAGGTGGTAGCAGTGGTGGGGACAAGTGGCAGGGGTCAGGCCTCTTGAAATTCTTGCTGCTTGCCCCTGTAACAGAGGGGCTTGTCAGGGCTGATCTAATGGTGGCCCACCCACCTGCCTTCTCGCCCACCACACCTTGTTAATTAGTTTATTGATGTAATTAAGTGGGAGGCTGCCTATTTCCTGCCCTGATGCCAGCGGGTGCTATCTGCATCTCCATTCCTCCCCTACACCACAGCCCAAGCCTTGTAGATGTCATCTAGATGTTACCATCATCACTGCCCTCCAACACTGGGCCCCAGAATCCTCCTAATTGAACCCTGCCTGGATTCCTCTCCTCAGGTGGTCCCATCCGCTTTCATACTAGGCAGCATAGCTCCCTGAACCAGGACCTTTGGCTCACTAGCCCTGGCCCACCTCCAGGCCAGTTGGGACCCCAGGCCCTCAGCTCTTGGGTGTTCCTCATGGTGGGTCCCCAGCCCTTCAACCCTTCTGGTCCTGGCCCCAGCATTAACCAGTCAGGGGAAGCCCAGAGAGGCCATGAGTCTATGGCCTTTTCTCTCTCCAGGGGTCCACCCTCCAAACAAGGGGTAACCCACCCAGTTGTCGGGGCTAGGTGTTAAGGCAACCTGACCCACCTTTCACTGGGGAAGAAACTGGCCTGGCATTTCCTGGGGGCTCCCATGCCTCTGAGAGCTCCACCAGGCCACCCACTCCCAGCAGGATGCAGTTTTGGGTTGTACCCAGGAGCCTCCTAACCATCACCTACAGCTTCTTCCTCACCTCCAGATGATACCAGTAGCCCTCTGACTAGGCAATGTTGATGTCTGGCCTCCAGTAGTAAAACTGCCCTGTTTATATGGGCAACTCTTGGCTCAAAAATGGTTGCCCTCATCAGGCACCTGCTAACTTCACGCCTTTAAAGTGTTAGGTACAAACAGTGCCCTGCCACACCCCCCTACATTGATAAAGGGGCTGAATTTAAGATAACCCACCAATAATTGGATTTATATATGGAACATTCTAACAAATTTATACTATTTCCAAATATAAATCTAATTACTGGGGAGTCATCTTAAATTCATAGTCTTGGATTTGGGTAAATGCAGTAATTGCATTTTTGCTCATGAATTTTTTCATAAGTAGGGATTATGAGACTACCCAAATGAGCTCAGTAGCTGATCTTGATGAGATATGCATAGGTGTCTCCTAGTGTCAGAGGCCAGATTACAATGCCTGTAATGACTTTGCCAGTGTCTTGCACTAAGTGGCAAGGTGCCAGCGACTCCTTAATACAGTATGTGCATTATGCTGCACATATTTATAAGTCTTTCCCTCAGAAGTTAGATGTCCCCCACTAATCATTTATTTGTATAGGAAAACATTCAACCCATAACTCAAAGCTGTTGATAGGAGCTCATGGATCTAGTTGTTTATTTGATGTACTTATTTTAATGCCTAAACATACAATCTTTTAACATATTTTGTATTACATTTAGCTTAAGTTCAAAACAAGTGTATTTTAAAAATATTTTTATAATTTAAATGACATTAAATATCTGATTTTTTTCCACTGGTATTTGATTATTATCAAGATTGTTGGAGTGTTATTTTACCTTATTTATCAATTATAGTTAGTGGCTTGATGCATTAGGTATTTGGCCGTCTAATGTTTGTACATAATTGCAGTTCTTATAGTCCTGCCATGTAGACTAATTCATCAAAATGGACATATGCTGGATGTTCTTTGCTTGGGGTAAAGGAAAGCTGCTGTTATGTATTTATGATTGGGTAAAATGTATGCAAAGCAACTGGCTGTGGGAGGGGGTGTGGGTGGTAGTTGCTTTGTTTTCTTTGTGATGAAGCATCTGGCTTGTTCTCTTGGGATAAGACCCATTATATTTGCTTTTAAAGGCATTCTGTATATTGGAGCTGTTTTTATTTTCATTTTGGTTTGTGCAGTGTAAGTATTGTTTGTATCTGAACTAAAACTGGTTAAAGATTTTTCAATAAAATGATTTTCTTTGGAAAATGCTGCTTTATCGTAACTGAAACTTTTAATGGGAAAGGCTTAGTTTTGATGAAAATGGTGTTTGGGAAAGAGTATATTTCTGGTTCAAGTCAGAGAGAAACCCCAGCAGCACTAATAGCTTGTTGATTAGGGTTCTTCTTTGGTTCTTCCATATTCTAGATTGGGGTCAGCATCATATGGCCCAGGGGGCCAGATACAGCCAGTAGAGCCTGAGGGCTTTGCCTGTGCCTGTGTCCATGCTGTGGCTAAGCAGCAAGAAGCTGCTGCTTCTTTCCTCCACCAGCTAGCATCCCTTTGGCCTATGCATGGGCCACAGCTTCCAACTGGTGAGAAGTTGTACTGGGGCTGGTTAACTGGAAGCTCCATCTACGCTGTTGCCATTTCTTCTTCTTCCTTCCTCCCAGCTGTTGTGCAGGTGGCAGCAGCATGGATGCAGCTTCCAGCTGCCTGGTCCAGGTACATTTCTCTATAGAGTCCAAGCTGCACTTGTACTCATGTCCCAGCTTGGGAGCCAAGGGTCTTGGAGAAGTGGCAGCGCAGGCACAGCTCCCAGCTACCTGGCCCTGGCATGGAAAGAGGTGGAGGAAAGTCCCCCCCCAACTGATGTGCCAAAAAAGCCACCTGGCCTGTGTCAGACGAGCCAGGTTGTTCTGGCCTGCGGTTTGAAAAGCTTGCCAGCCACAGTTCTAGATGAATGTCTTGACTGTCAGGCTGTGTGCTGTTCTGGGAGGGTCCTTCTCAATATCCTGTCCTAGAGGTGTTGCATTTTGCATAAGTAATTGATATACATTGGGCCAGGGAGATGGAGAATGGGAACATTTTTGAAATCTTGTAATTTTTGACATACCAGCAAAGCAAAAAATGTTTATAATGCCTAGGCATGCACAGATGTCTGCATTTCTACTCTGTTTAGCTGTACCACCTCCACCAAGGCACCAGCATCCTCAGCTGTGAAGGACTTACCATGGCAACAACAATGTCTCAAAATATAAAAAGCTTAATAATCCATTTTCAGAAATCACTGCTTGCAAAGGTAATGGTTAGAAATGTTTTTTATAGTAGTAAATCATTTCAAGGTAAAATATGAAGTATGTATGGAGGGTAGATTAGCACAGTATTGTATTGAGGTTATTTGTTCCTTCAGTTTTATAATTCTTGATGTGCCAGGATGTAATCTCAGGGTTTTAGGTATCTACTGCACCTCCTGTAGTTTCTTTTTCGTCTCCAATCTCTCCCAGTCCTACCTGTGAGTAGGACAGCAAAGTAAACGTCATACAATTCTTTTGTTACTTTCTCTTTGAAATAGGGAACATAATAGGCAAAAGGAAGCAGAACCTAGAGTATAGGACCTACAGTATCAGCATGCCATACTGATCCTAATTAAAAAACCAAAAATAACTAGGTAACTGGCTTAAAGTTAAGGGATGTTCTGATGAGGAAATAGGTAAAGATATAGTTCAACAGATTGAAAATACAATACAAGAAAAACATGTTTTCCTGTAGAGTGCTTCATCTGAGATGATCTGAAGTGATTGGAATACTGTACCCTAAAGTATTTGTTTTATAATGTGGAAAACATCCTGTACCCTGTATTATGATTGTGCCACTTGTTGGCTTTATAAAAGTGAATATTCTTATTTCAGGAAGTGAAATGTTTGCTGAACTATATCATTATCTTGACATTGTTTTAATAGAAGGAAAAAGTCATAATTCCTTTGACTCATAACATTACTATGGTTGTTCCTAGCTTTCCTTCTTTTTGGTAGTCTTCTGCTAAGGCAGAAGGTAGTCTTTTACTTCATGAATGACACCAAGATCAGTACAAATAGGTGATGCCCTTACAGTTTATTCATGAGTTAAATTTTAGGGTTGTAAAAGCTTTGAAATATAAAGACTGTTTTGTAACTTAGTAGTGCATTTTACTCTCTCACTCAGGTATGTTGGTTCAATGGTGGATGTCTTCTTTGAATATGATATGCTGTACTCTTGGTGGGAAACAAAAGGAGACTCCCAAGGCGCACGGAGTATGACACCATGTAAGTGAACAGGTGTGGTATAGAAGGCAGCAGCAAACCAGCATCAATAGCTGCAGGAGGAGAAGCAGCAGTTCCCTTCTCAGCACATCTGTGAATTATTTAATTTTTAGCCCTTTCCATTAAGGGTTTTTCCTTCCCTCTGCAGTTCCTCATTCTTTTCTGTTGAAAGACTACTCTTCCTTTCTAAGATTTTCTTCCAATGGTAAGTGGCCACTGTTTGACTTGTGGCTTTTATCTCCTTTTATAAAAATGAGAGAGTCCTCTAATGATCAGCTTTATTGATATTGTTTAGTAGCAAAATATTCAATATTTATGGTTGTTCTGCTGTTTTGTTGCCATATTTTTAACTCAGTGGTTACAGTTTTGTTTTAACAGCAGAACATTTTAATTGGCAGGAAGGACTAGCCATCTTACTCCCATCCTTCTGACCTACAAACCTTAAAAAAAATGATAAAATACAAGGAGAGTGATATAATTTCTGTGCCTCGAGCTTTCCTGGTTTGGGTTATAGTTAACCATTTTGAGGTGAGACTGAGAACCAACCTGGTGAAATAGCTATTTTTTCTCCTAATAAATTGGCACACCCACAGACTTATTCCCAGTGAGGGGTAATGAGATACTGTGAGTGAATAAAACATGACAGGATAAACATACCTGTCATCATAACCTCTAGTTTTGTGATGGGTCATATTGCTTTCTGTTGGGAAGCAATGTCTTTTGTTGATGTGTTAATGTGGCATTCATATCAGACTCCAGTTAACACTTATAATATTATAAGTCAGGACTATATGTATTGTTGATCCTTATCTCAGAAACTTAAAAAAAAAAGTATTTTACATTTCGTAGTGACAGTAAGAGATATTTACAGCATAGTAATTGTGAGATAAAAGTCTAAAATTATAGCGATAACTGCAGTTTTTATAGACATGAGCTATGCATTAAGTCCTTGTATTGTTTCAGCAACACCTGTGGCCATGTAGCCATTAATTACTTGAACTAATGGCTATATGGCCACAGGTGTTTCTGGAACAATACTTTGTTCTGCTTCAATCCCTTAGTCTCTGGGCTGATAGATCTGCTCCTCCTCATCTGTAATTATGTAGCATATGCTTCTACATTTGTGTAGGATCATATGATTATTTTAAGGAAGACAGTTCAATCTCTGTAACTGTGGGCACCCTGTAAAATGGGCACGTTTTCGGGGGGAGGGAAGGGTTGGTAATTTACAATTCCATTTTATTTTTAGGATAGCAGAACTGTATAAATGCTTTAGCAATGAATGCCATACTGTTGGCAGAAGGAAAGTAAATCTGAAAATGCTCTTAGAAAATAGAAAGCCCAATAGCTAATCATATTAAAAAGAGTAGGTCTGCTTATGACAAAGCTTGTTGTTGGTAGAGAAGTGGGGAATGAAAGATTCTTTTGAAGGAATCACAAAATGAATACAGAAGGTGGAATATTCAAGTATTAAAAACTTGACATTTAAGTAACAAATAATGTCAATTGCCTGGTGTGCAGTATAGAATTAAACTTGAATCAGATAATTAAGGATAATCAGTGATGCATGCTATATCAGTCCGCTTTAAGTATCTTACCTCTGCATAGGCAATTCTTCTATAGAATAGAGAAAAATCTAGTAGCTATGGGATTAATTTACATTGTACCACTGCATTTATTAAACAGGAGATGGCACAGGCTGCTTTGCCCTGTGTTTTAATAATGTGTAATCCCAAAAGTACTTTAAAGAAAGTTTTGTAATTTTTTCTGTTTTTTATGGCAACAGCCTTGCAGATAAGCTCTTAAAATGGCTGCAGAGAAAGATGAATACACTTTTGACATGCTTCGTGGGCATCAGATAAGAAATCTTAAATGTCTTTGCCTAAGGGTGGAGAATCCAGAAGATATATTGAATTGTTGAATACACGTGTTTGTTGAAACCTGTTTTGTAGCGCTTTTCTAGTGTGGTAATGGTTATATTTACTATTGGAATCGTAAGTAATGTTGACTTTACTTCTGCAACCAAAATCCTTTTTCAAGAATACTTTCTTTGTGTTTAGGGTAGAACACCTGAGAACAAGGAGATAAAAGGACAAAATTGTTTTCTTGCAATATGGTATCAAAAAGTAGGAGGGGCATAGCCAATTGCACTCTTCTGGTAAGTTGAGACAGTTGCATGAATGTAAAATTTAATTTTGAAAAGACCATTTCTGCCTCCTAGTTTTACATGTAAAGTCACTTTTCCTCTGAGAAGTTTCTTCAGTTTATAATGGTTTTTCATTTTACATTATATTCAGTGTGCTCTTGCTGTTGGGAGCAAGTCAATATAAATGAATTAATTTGTAATATTTTTGTAATGTTAACTAATTTGATACCTTATTCATCCTTCAGTATTTCACATGCAAATAATACCTAATTTCTTTAAAAATGTATTTCCTGGAAACAGTTGAACAACATTGAATAAATAACTAGTCACAAGAAATAAAATCTTTGCAAGCTGTATGTATTGATTTTCCACCTTGATTAAGTAAGTTGGGATTTCAAAATTACTTGAGCAGCACGTATCTAATTCATTTATGGGTTAATAATATGGGTTATTAAATATGAGTTAGCAGTCCAAATAGATATTTTATACATAATTGTATTTGTATTTTCTGTTGTAAAAGAACAGAGTATTTATTAACCTGGAAATTGAGTCACTTTTGAATTGGACATTTTTGGTAAACTTTGGTGTTGAATTATAATCCTTCGTGCAACTCTGAGTGGAGTTATATCAAGGTTACATTTGTTCTTGGCTGTTTCTAAAGTTGGATATTTCTTTGTGGAAAGATTTCTCTGACTTGGAAAAACCTTCAGATGTCTCTCTAGAATTGTAAACTACCTATTTTCATAATGTTAATGCTACTAAAACTAACTTCATTTTTAAACCAGAGCATGTTTACTGTATGTTCCAGAATGCAAATTTCTCACAGCTAAACAAGGGCCAAACTGTGTTCCTTAAGCAATATTCTTCTTGGGATTAATAAGTTTTGCTAAAGATAAGGATCACAGATTTTTGTTCCTAAATATTTTTTAACTCTCTAGGTGCCTTGTTATTGATTTTTGAAGTTTGTGCTTTATGCTTGTGCTGCCTGGTTATTTCTATTTTGCTGTATCAGTAAGACTTTTTTGCTATCTTCTAGGACTGTGTGAAGCTTTGGTCTGATTTGATTTGGCCTGATTTGGTGGCTGAATCTCCAAATCCAAACTGAATCAGAGGACCCTTTAATCTCTCCAAATTGATTTGGAACCCTCCAAATCAATTTGGACAGATTTGGTGATTCAGACTTAGATACAGCTTTAAATGATTTTTCTACATACCTCTAGGTAGCAAGGGCTCTGAAAACTGCAGTGCTGGGGCAGATGTAATGTCCCACAGGAGTGCAGGGTGCTCCCTAGTGCACTTGGCAACAGACCCTGAAGTGGGCCAGAAGCACTTTTGGTCCACTCCTTGGTCCCCTGGCAAGTGCACAGTGGAGTCCCTCCTGCACCTCCCTGGTTTGGGAACTGGTGCCTCCTGGGTACATGAGGTCACCCTACAGCCAAGCCGGGGATGTGCAGGAGATGCCCCTGGTGTGCTCCCTGGCAGACATGAAAGTGGACTGGAAGTACTTCCAGTCCACTTCTGGGTTCACTGCTGAGCATGCTGGAGAGCCCCCTGCCTTTCTGTGGGACACTCCATGCTCCCCAGCACTGCAGCGATCACAAGGTGCGCCTGCTACCGCAAGGTATGTAGAAAAAAACTTTTAAACCTGTGCCTGTGTCCGAATCTCTGATTCGTTGAATCGGGGTTGTATCTTCAGATTTGGATTTGGCTGTATTGAATTCAGGACAGTGATCCAATTCAACGCATTAAATCACTGTCCCCAAAGATCCTTTAGCCAGGAACCTCTAGATTTTAGTCCCAGCAGGAGCACTGGCACATCCCAGTCAAAATTCCCATCCTTGGCTGCAGTCAACACCCAAAGCTTCTGAGGAAGGTCAAAAAAACCCTGACACCAGTCTTTCCCTAACTATCCTCTCAATTTCTCTGTCAGTAATTGTGGCTAAAAGAGATTTTTTTCTGGCAAGTGCTACTTGTCAGCACCGTTGTTTAGTATGACGCATTGGCAATGTTGGATGGTCATGAATGAAGACAGAGAATGAAGGGCAAAAGAAACCTGGGGTTAGTTTCGCTCAAGATCATGACTCTTTAGTTGTGGTTATAATTGTAAATTGGCCCCCAATTGGCTAATTGTAAATTAGCTTAATCAGATTTAGGACTGGAAAGGGAACCCTTTTGCATTTCCATACTGTCATGTGGCAGGTAAACCAAGCACAACCCTAAGACTTTGCCAGGGCAATGCTGGTTAGTCTATATATAGCAACAGAACTCTGCTCTTGCCTTTTTCCAAACACTATAGAAAGTAGACTTTGTAATCTAATTTTGCCTTATTTAGGCCATTTGCCGTTGTGCAATTGTAGAAGGTCCCAGATAATGATCCATGTAGGAAATGATGTTAATTTAGGCCACTGGCAGGCATTATATTTATCTAATGTGCTAATTGCACAATAAAAATTGCAATGTGCCACATGTTCAAGCAATTTATCACCTATAACAAGCTACAAAAATGTTACTTGTAAAAAGTAGACTATTTTTGCAGCTCGTTTGCATCCTATTTTAATTTGTTACACATAGGGTGATGGTGTTTAGACAGGTCCTCTAGCACCCCAAGATGGACTGCTCCCAAGGTGACTCTCTAGGATGCATGCTGAACTCTGCTGCTCCAGGGTGCCTCAGTAAGAGGTGTCATGAATCACTGCTTCTCTTCCCTTTTTCCAATCAGCCTTCAAGGCTGCTGCTTTAAGGCACCATTAATACTTCTTCCCTGCGAGAGCTGGAGCGTAAACAAATACTCAGCATGATGTGCTTTACTTCAGGGGTGGGCAAAATATGGTTCATGGCTCGGATCTGGCCTGCCAATTGATTTTTATCTGGTTTATGGGCAGGTAGCACTGTGTGGTTGGCCCTGACTGAGCTGCTCCCGGGCCCTGGCCTCTGGTGCTGGGTGACGGATTTGGTTCCAGTCTCTGCTGGGGCTGCTCCCTGCCTGCCCGCCTGGCATCACACGGTGACCTGGGAGATGGAGTCCAGCCTGCCCAGGGCTTGTGGGGCAAGACTTCAATTCCCAGGTACCAAAGGGGATGCTGCATGGGAGCATCCTTGCCAGCCTGCCCAGCACCATGTTGCACCAGCAGAGGCTGTGGCCCAAGTGCAGTTCACCCAGGGCTTGCTGCATGGTGCCTGTGGAGTGGGTGAGGCTGCTTCCTCCCTGCATAACCCATGGTACCTAGGAGATGCAGTCTGGCCCCTCAGGCCTTAGGCAAGCTGCACTCAAGCCTCAGCCTCTGCTGGTGGGTGGCACCTAGAGCCTGTGGGGCCAGATGTCACCTCTCCCGGGGAATGTTGAGCAGAAGCAGCCCTGCCTGGCATGGCACAGCAGGCCTGGGGTGAGCTGTGCTTGGGCCCTCGCAGCTGTGGCGGTGGCTCTGGCCACCACGCAGCACTGGGTTGGCAGGCAGGGCTGCTTCCACCCAGTGTTCCCTGCAGTGCCAGAGCAGAGGGCAATCGCTGCCCATAGGGGATGGAGCCTGATCATAGGAGCAGTGTATGTGGGTGTGTGTGTATGTGCACTTGCATGTGCACATGCGTGTACTAGGAGGCCAGATGGCTGGCCCAGCTGCAGAGAGCATGTGTGTGCATGTGCATATGTGCACGGCCCTTGTGAAGTGGCCCTCCAGCCCAAACAATTGCCCACTCCTGCTTTACTTGCCGACAGTAAGAGGAATCTAAGAAGAGGGGGAGGACAACTGTTTGTTTGGAAAGCTATCTTTTGGCATAAGATGAGGAGAGGGAAAAGTACCTCATAAAGTGTTCTGGGAGAGTTTATACCCTGCTGCTCTTGTCCCTTCTTCCGCCTTTCACACAGGTTCCCTCTGCTCTGTGCAATGGTTGGGGGAGCAGGTTTTGCACCCAGTGGGAGCTCAGATGGTGAGCTTGGAGCTCACTTCTCGCAGCTGAAGGTGGTGGTAAGGGGATGACAGCCCTTCCCAGGAGCTCTCCAGCTTCCTTGCTAGAGCGTGCTGGTAGAACAAGTGTGTGCAACATTATCTATTTTTTGATAGTGCTGTAATATCTGCCAGGGGCCTTAATGACTATCATTATAACTTATAAAAACATTTACATTTACATTTTGAAATGAGAAGTTTTCTGCTAAATAGCTGAAGGAAATGGTTGGGTATACAGCCTGTAACAGTTGTATTGACATTTTGATATTGATACAACTGTTATTTATATCTGTCCATACCTATAGATTCCTAAAACAAAGAATTTAAGATGGCAGAGAGGTCTTGATCCACTCTGTTAGGGAAATGCCTCTAATAACTTGAGGAAATTAGTCATTTATAGATGCATTTTAACTTACCAAAACAGAGAACTGATTCACATTTCATGTGGATAAGTTAGGCAAAATTGGTGTTCTGAACAGATACTAAGGATGATAGAAAAGTGGTTGGGTACTTTTTTGAGCAGTAGGAAAATGGAGATGAGGGACCATCTCCACATTTCTTATAGGAAGAAAACTGTAAGTCAGTTAATATTTAAACACCATTCTATAATCAGGATTTAAAATGTTTGGAGTCACTACTTTTTAAGGGCCCTTGGATTTGAGAACGTGGAGAATGGGAGCTTGGTGCAGCCATCAGAAGGCATAATTTGGTTCTAAATTTTATTCTGCTTGAGAAATTTAGCCAACTGAAAGAAAAAAGTTGTACCTGAAAAGTATATCAGAACTGTTTTTGCACCAATGTTACATTAGTTGTACCAGTATTACACAAGTGCAATCCAGACAGGTCAATGGATCTTAGAGTAAAACTAGTGGAAATGAGGAGATGTTCTAGCTCATGTTTTATTTTTAATGGCAATTTCTTTAGTAAAGTATATATGCACCTTCATAGACTAACTAAATAAGATATATACATGCACACACATATACAGAGAGAGAGAGAGCACAAGATTTTGTGGACTTGTGCTTGTCTATGTATTTTTGCAGTCAGTTTACAGAGGTGCATATCTATCTTGCCTTCTGACTGACTTCAGACAAACACAGCCAACTACCTCTTTCAATTTCTTTAGTAGGCAGTGAATTGGAGAGATGTAGAGGAAATATTTTTTTTCCTAAAGATTGAACAGTTTTGACAAGGTGGCATAAGCAGCGTTGTTCTTTTGCAGAGCTGACTAAAAATTTGGAGGAAGTTATGTAGAAGCTAAAACAAAAGATTGTCTTTTTGACAAAGACCTTTTTAGAGAACCGTAATATAGAAATTGCTCGTGAGCAATTTTTAATATGCACTGGTAAAGAAAAACCAAACAGACAAAAGTAGTTAGCAATGCCTAAAATAAAAAAAACCCAACTCTTTATGTAACAGTGGAAACAGTCTATAGAAATGAGAGTGGAAACATGGGAGAAGTCATCTGATGCCATCATGAATAACTAAGTTTTGCGGTCCTGTTAACTTTCCTTGAGTTCCTTTAAAATGAGAGTTTCCATGTTTCTCACTCTCTACTGTTTTCTTTTTGCCTTCTTTCTTTCCTATTTCTTTTGCCTTTCCCTAGGGTGTCTCTTAAGTTCTGTATAGGAAGAATGCAGGTTGATGTAGCACATTAGGGTGTCTAGATATGTGGGAAGGCTGCTCCAATGTGCTGTAACTTTACAGGTCATGTTGGAGTATGCTAATTAGTACGGTCCAGCAGCCTCCATGTCTCCTGTATCAGCATCCCTATACTTCAAAATGGCAGTGAGGATGCTTTAACTAAAGAGCATTCAATGAGGTGTAGTTAAGGTGCCCCTGCCTCCATTTTGGAGTGTGGGAATGCTGATACATGAGGCACTGTGGCTGCTTTAATCAGAGCAGCTTTCAGAGCTACTCTAATTAAAGTGCTCCACCACCCCTAGAATGTGTGTTAAAATGCCCTTAGAGATTAACTCAGTCAGTGAAGCATGGGCTTTAAGGCTAGGAGAGAAGTTACACGTAAACCAGTTTAAGTGATCAGAAACTGGTTTAAACCTGTACCAGAACATAAGTTCAGTGCATATAAACCAGTTTCAAAATGGCAGAAACTGGTTTAAGATAAACCTGGTTGAACTGAGTATCAGACTTAACTGATTTAGGTCAAACCGATTTATGGAACTTCTGTCCCAGACCCTTTCCTGGTTTAAGTTAAACTAGAGTCCACCAGCATCCCAGCAAGCTTTTCAGTCCTGGATTGGGCTGTGCTGTGCTGTCTGCTCCAGGCATCAGGGTTATCCCTGCCCCTCTGCTTTCTACTTGGAGCAGGGGTGGAGGCTTGGCCAGCTTGGCATGACCTCCTAAAGCTAAGGGGGCAGGGGGCATTTTCCCACTCCCTCCCCTCTCCCACCTGGGTACTGCAGTCGGGGCCTGCCTGGTCAGGCGGTGCAGCCCCTGTCGGGATAACCTCCACATCTTGCTGCTAAAATAGCAGGGCGGGGGCATGGCCCCATGATCTGCCTGCCTTGCCTGCGGCTGGGGCTGGAGGGCTGAGACGGCCCAGCCTGTGGGTGCTGCTGAGAGCAGGCGCAGAGGGACCAGTCCAAGCTGGGCTTTGTGGGCCAGGGCTCTTCCCAGCTGGCTGTGGCTCTGTGACAGCCCAGCCCTGTGGCAGGGGTGATGGCTGGCCAGGCAGCGGGCTGCCTGGGCTGGCTCAGAGGCATCAGCAGGCCAGAGCCTGGCAGCTGCCTGCTGTGGGGCTCATGTGCCTGTAGCCACTGCCATACTCCGTGTCCTGTGCAGCAACCGGACAGCTGTAGCCTCAGCACAAGCTGCATGCCTCCCTTACCTCTAGCTGCTGTTGCCACTGCCGCCCCTGCCCCTTTTGCATTGCTATGGTGGATAGGCAGGAAGCTTTAGCCTGGTGTCTTCTGCCCAGCGCTTGGAGCTTTGGCTCCTGCTCCTGGATGCCTTCCATCTGCTCTGCCCACCTAGCACAATGAACAGCCCCTGCAGGTGGGCAGAGTGGGTGCAAGGTATCCAGGACCTGGATCTTCATGCACTTAGCAGAAGCTACCAGGCTGAAGCTTCCTCTTGCTGCTGCCTGAAACAGTGCTGCAGGAGCAGGAGCCACAGCTGGAGGTGAAGGGAGCCCATTCAGCCTTGCTGTGGCCCCTAATGGGACTGTTCCTGGTGCAGCTGCAGCCAGATGGGTGCTACTGTGCTCCCCTTGCCTCCAGCGGCTCCTCCTCCTTCCACTATTGCCCCTGTTGTGTCATTCTGGGCAGCAGGGAGCCAGGGCATAAGCTTTGGCCCAGTGCCCAGCACATGGAGATGCAGGTCCAGCTCCCACTCCTGGATGCCTTCTGCCCACCTGCAGGGGCTGCTTATCATGCTGGGTAAGTTGCATGAATGAATCATGAATGGGAGCTGCCCAGAAGCTGGAGTCGGAGCTCCACGCGCTGGGCAGAAGCCACCAAGCTCAAGCTTCCTGCTTGTCCGTTCAGAGTGGTGTGGCAAGGGCAGGGGTGGCAGCAGCAGCTGGAGGCAAGGGAGGCAGAACAGCATGCAGCTTGTATTGCAGCTGAAGCTGGCTGGGTGCTGCACAGGACAGGGGGTGTGGTAGGGGCTGTGGGCACATAAGCCCTCATAGCATGTGGCTGCTGGGCTCCAGGCCTGCTGATGCCTCTGAGCTGGCCTGGGCAGCCCCTGGGTTTGGGTTGCTGGGAGCAATCCAGCTGCACAGCTCCTGCGGCCCCAGCCTAAACCACAGCCTTCTGGGAAGGACCCATGTCCTGTGGCTCAGCTTGGGCTGACCTCTCTGCATCTGCCCTCAGCTGGTCCAAGACCAATCCCATGTGCTGACTCCAGCCCTGTGCTCAGCGTGAGGTGCTTGGGCTGGAACCTGCGTTGTGCACACTTCGGGCAGCACAGGGGGTCAGTGCCTATCTCTGCAGTTCTCAACCAGGGTAACTTTCAAAGGTGTTGAGATGCCACATGATGTTAGCAGTGTTAGGTTGACGAACATGATTCACAGGGTAAACCCAGAGATTTTACATAGGACTCTACAATCCTGACCTGTTGTAATCCTTCTGAGTTCTTCCCAACAGATGAACTTTTCTATTTTTTGTTGTCCCAACTAAACTGGCATTTTTCAAAGGATACCTTGAGTTTGTCAAGGGGTACCTCAAGTCTAAAAAGACTTAGAAACACTTGTCTGTCTTAACTAAAATCGCAAATATTTTGTATGTATTGGAGGATTTTTTTATTGACTTGTTTGCAGATACACTGAACCTTACAGAATATTTTGGGTACACAGTGTTGTGGGAGAGATGTTGCAGAAGGAGGATGTTTTAATATTGTCTTGGCATTGTTTTATTGATCAGTTGTTTTTCTGTGATCTTTTGCTGTCACGTATGGGACAGATCTTCTCTTGGATATGTAAGGATATGCGCATGTCCCAGAACAGAATGAAAACCAAAATTATTTGCATGAATTTATCTAGTTGTTTTTACTAACTTATTAATAATACATAAATGGTTATGCAGAAGGTGAAACAGCAGGTTAACTTGATGTGACATAAATACACAAATACCATAGGTTAAACTAATTCCTAGTTCAGTTCCAATGAAGTGAAATAACTTATTCTAGGATTAAATGTGATCCTTTGAAATAAGGAAACATAGAACAATGCATGGTTCTGTGTGTAAAGGCCTGTATTTTATTCATTCATGTAGGCTGACAGGTGGTGCTCTACGAAAACTAACCAGAGTGATGATGTTTTGCAGGGAAAAGAAAATAATAGGTAAGTGACCTGCTTGTTTTGTATGTATACGTGAGTACATGTAACAGGAAAAATATAAAGTGTTTGTGTGTGTGTGTGTGTGTGTGTGTGTATAAAAATTTCTCACATTTCATTTTGTGGTACTTTGAACATTTTAAGTCAGCTAGCTAAAGCTCTCTAAACTCAAGAAAGTTACAAAATGTGTTTCATTCCCTTCCATTGATTTCTGATTGTAAAATGAGGATAGTCGTGAAAACTGCAGATAAGTTTAGAATGACAAACTAATCTTGAGCTAGATCACTTTTAGTACAGGAATCCTTGAGGACACAATAGCAACCAGTCTTCTAACTGTTCCTGCTGCACTTTTTTTTTGCACTCTGGAGTGGTGGTTATGAGAAAAGGACAGGTCTGACTGCAGCAAACACTACTGGCCATAAGATTCTGGTCTGAAGTTTATAGGACACATGCACACCAGAGATGGAGTACATATACACAACTAAAACCCCACCATGTGTTGTTCCTGGAAATAACTACTTTCCTTTTACTTTCATATTCCTGTAGTATCTTATGAAATGTGCATTGGAATGTGAAGACCATTTATTCTCACAGGGTATAACACACTACATACTGAATATCTGCAATATACTATTCTGAACATACATTTCATAGTACACGTACTATCAGTGGAAATCTTCAATAGTAGAAAAAAGTATATAACTAATATAAAAGCACTCAAAGTAATTGCTTATGTAGAATAAAATACCCAACTAACTTTGTGACACTGTTTCACCCCTTTGTTATAATGTTGCTATTTTTGGTGTATGCATTAAGTTTAATATTTGGGGTTTTGGACTTCATTAAGAAGAGAAATGGATAAAACCATGAAGGCCTGTAGATTGAAAACCCACCTGAAGGGACACATTAGCATCTCCTAGTATAACAGTTTATACCATTCATGCATAAGATCAGAGTCAGGTTTTGTCTGATGTCTTCAGCTGGCAGGTTTGCCGCCAAGCATGCATGGAGTCTCCCCGTACTCCTGTGGGATGCTCCATCTGCCCCAGCATCACAGTGTTTGCAAGCTGAGCCTGGTACCTTGAGATATGTAGAAAAAAGCTATGTCTATGGCTGAATTGCGGATTCTTTGAATCAGTATCAAATCTTCAGAATTGGATTTGTCCAAATCAAATCGGGGACAGTGATCTGAATCAACGAATTGGATCACTGTCCCCAATTTGGACCAAATCTGGTCTGAATTGAATACAGCCTGTTTTGCATACCCTTAGTGGATAGGTTCCTTAAGTATGGAAGCTTAAGGGTTTCTGAAACTACTATTTGGGGTATGAAGTATAACAAGAATGTTCTCTAACAAGAGCATAAGACAAATGCCTGAACTCAAGCTAAAGGAAAAAAAACAATCTGGGACAACCTTGTGGCCTATTGATTCAGCTGCCTAATTTGTCCATAGCAATCATTGTTAATTGAGAGAATGGCTTTTCCTCCCTTCTCTCTTTTGAACGAGCATTCCTTACTTTCAAACAAAAAATCCTGTTCAACTAAGTAGAGACATTTGGGGAGGTTAATTTGGGTTCAAAATGGCCGCTTAATTTAAACTTAGTTCGTCCTGGTACTGACCTTACACTTATACATGTGGTCTTAGTAGCTGGCAGTCGGTCTAAACCTGTAACTGAACAGAAGTTCCATGCACACAAACTGGTTTAAAATTGCAGAACCTGGTTTAAGATGGACCTGGATCTATGTTGTATCAGACTTATTTGGTTTAGGTTAAACTTGTGCATGGAACTTCTGTATACTTTCCCTGTGCAGCCCTGGGGTTGGGAAAATCCAGGCACTAACCCCAGCCCCAGGGCTGCTCTTTTAATCTCTCCCATTCTTTTCACCTCTCCCTTGAGCCATTGCTTGCTCCACCCACTCTCTCTTGCTCTACTCCCCTTCTCTCCAGCCTATCAGCCCTCTCACCTCCCATCTCACAAGCTACTTGGGGTGCAGCCTCTTCAATCAATGCTCACCACTGCCAGAGCTGAGGAAGTAAGCCTGGGTAGGGAAGGGGTGGGAGGGATGGGGGTATAGGTTCACTGGGAAGGGACCCAACCCCACCAGCAGGTTTCGCCAGTCCTGTCCACTCCACCTATGTGTTCATAGACTTCATAAACCTTAGAGCTAGAAGGAACCTCGTGAGATAATTGGGTCCAACCCCTGCCAAAGCGGCAGGAAGTCAGGTGGGGTCAGATAAGCATCTAGGCATTTATTAAATGTATTCAGAGTCGGTGCTTGCACCACTTCTGTGGGCAGTCTAATCCAGACTCTGGAGACTTGGACGGTAAAGAAGTTTTTCCTTATGTCCAGTCTAAAACAGTCTTCCAGCAGTTTGTGATCATTACACCTTGTCTTCCCTTGGGGTGCCCTGACAAACAAATGCTCTCCCAGTTCCTGATACATGCCCCTTGTATAGGCTACCACCAAGTCATATCTGAGCCTTCTCGTCAGGCTGAGGAATCCCATGCCTCTCAGCCTCTGCTCATAAGGCCTACTCTCTTGACCTCTAATCATGTGTGTGGCTCTCCTCTGGACTCTCTCAAGCTTCTCCATGTCTTTTCTAAAGTGGAGCCCAGAATTAGATGCAGTACTCAAGCTATGGCCTTACCAATGCTGGGTAAAGTGGGAGGATGACTTCTTGGGTTTTGCTTGAGATGCATTGGTAGAGGCAAGCCAGAGTTTTATTTATTTTGCCGGCTGTGGCATCACATTGGTGGCTCATGTTCATCTTGTGGCTCATGTCCACCCTCAGGTCATGCTTGCCCCACACCCCTCACAGGTAATGCCACTTCCCTTATCCTTTGGCAGACCTCTTAACCCTCCAGCTACCCCTGCCCCACCGCTTTACCTGATATCAGGCAGCCTTTTTGAGTCGATTTAACTTCCCCTTACCATCCCCAAATGTCTGTACTTAGCCCCTGTGTTAGTTAAAATGCAAACATATTCAAGTATTAAAGATTTCTCTATCATCATCAAACACTGCCTTATCCTGCTTTTGTCTTGCATTTCTGCTTCCAGCCTGTATGTTTAGGGTTCTGGTATTTTACAAATTCATGATTTTTTGCTACTACTGTTCTGAATCATACCTTCTACTGCACACCCCCAGGCTCTGCTGAACTTGTCTTTGTCAACCAGTGGCCTACAAGGGAAGTGGGATTAATTTCAACAATATGGGAGGAGTTATGTGGCCGGTCCAGGAAATGTTGCAGTGCTAAAAAATAACTTAGAAGTACCAGACTTCTAAGCCATATTGACAGCCAAGAGACCGGTATAATCCAAGTGCTGTAACAAGCAGTATTGAAGGCGATGGTCATATCCTGATACATCAATGGGTGACTATTATTAATCTTCTGTTGGGGCCAATTATGAAAGTTGGGAGTTCTTTGAACAAACTGGGGGGGGGGGGGCCTTTGAGGGTGTAACAATCTGAAACAGCAAATGATTTTTCTAGGTCTTTAAATTTGGCAACTATGATGGTTCAGTAATTTGGTCATGAAATGAGAATCGCACTCAATTTAGTGCTTACTCTGCTCTAGCCTTTATTTCTTCAAGTTTCCATTTGTGCTTTCTAACTCAGGCATCCATCTCTTCAGTGGGAGGAATATAAACTGAAACTTTGATCAGATATTTTAGCTTTCTCACTTCTTCCTTGGAACAAGATGCCACTTAGTCATAACACCTGCATCTCAATAAGCATGCTTATCTTAAAAGTCTCACAACGTGAATGCTGTTTTTTTCAGAGTTCTGTACACTTTATAAAAATGGTATTTTGCATTGTTTCGGATCACCGCATCTCTTGCTGTCCAAGTCCTGGAGATGGTTTAATATTCATAATGGAGAACTTTAACAGCTCAGAATTCATGTGTGTTTCCATTATGATGACAAGAGACCTTTTAAAAAATTTAGATCTAGGTTTGAATTTAATTCACTTCTGATGTTTGAGATGTTCAGATCTAGAATTTTGGTTTAGTCTAATCTTTATTAACATTTTGTAGCAAGCCAAAGAATCATCCAGTAGAAATCCTCTACTACCTAAGAAAAATAAAACCAAAATCTGTTCTGGAGACATAAGCAGCTGTGGAGAAATTGAATTATTATATCAGGGTGTTGTTTTCTGTAATTTTTTTTGTTTGTAGTTTCAGGGACACAGAATTCTGGATGGGAGAATATTTACCAAACAGATTATTAAAGCAAAACTTTAAAATCCCAGCTTAACCAATTGCGTGATGTTTAATTTACTTCTTTAGGTACATATTGCAAAATGCCCATACAATGGTGAGAACTGCTTGAACTGCTAGTATGATGTTGCTGTGCACTGGTGTTGAGGCAATGGTGTACGGCAAAAGGTTTTATGTACGTAGAAACAATCTCACCTGTGGAAAAATCAGATGCACTTTGCAAAGGTGAAAAAAATTAGTTCAGTTTATGATAGCACAAGAATGATGTTATAGCTGTGGTCCAGAAATTATGCAAGAGGCAAGGATTTCTTAGGATGATATCTTTTTTTGGACCAAATATATAGTTGGATTAAGTTAAACAAGCTTTTGAAAGTAAAACATTCTCCCTCAGGTCTTTGTCAGGTCTGAGGAAGAATGCCTTACATTTAGAAGCTTGTTTAACTTTATCCCAAATACATAGTTGGTCCAATAAAAGATATCACTAGAAGAAGTCCTTGCCTTTCAATTCAGTTTGAGGCAGTTTTTAGGATCCTATTGACTTAAATGCACTATGCCAATGTAAATCATTTTCATTATTAAATAAATGTGGATAGGTTAAAATTACCATCCTCTAAGATTTCTTAAACTGATTAGATTATTTTGATCGGATACGTATCCACATTTTGAACCCCTCCAAATTTAATGATCAGTTGAAAAATTAAGAGTTGTATTTGAATTGAACTTATCTAACTCCCCATACCTTCTGTTGTTAGATATGGTTTTGATTAATCTCTGCTTAGATTTTGCCTTGACTTGTACTCTGCAGTCTGAGAGCTGTTTGTGGTATTGCCCTTCTTCTATGGCAGTGTAGCTTGCAGCTGTGCATTAATGTATCCTTTCTCTCCACTTAGTACCAGAAATGTTAAGTGTTCCATCCTGGTTGTGTACAGAATATATTGCATTTAATTAAAGAAAATCCTCACGTAATTCTTCAGTCCCTCATATCCTGAATCAGTCCCATGCATTTCTCTGGCTGTCCACTATGTGTATTCCTATCCTGCTGCTTTGATTAGTGAATCTATTGATGGTTTTACTTTAATTTCCCTTTTAATGCATTTGGAAACATGATAAAAGTTTGTTCACTTATTAGTAAGCCTGGTAAACACCAACTGCTGTATGAGAATTTGAGTGTAGCAACATCCATCTCTGTTTACCAGCAAGGAGGAGTGGGCAGACTAGGTATTTGTAGAGGGGATTGAAGGAGACTTCTGTGCTCATTTTCATGAGCATACCTTGAGCCCTAGCAGTGTGGCTTTTTTGCTTGTTTGTTGAGCTCTGATAATCCTTGTAGCCAACTGAGAGGTGTGCAACTGCAGATCAGTCACTTGCAGGGACTGGGGTATTTGAATCTGTGTACTTAAAAGACTCTTTTACAGCTTTTTGCCTAATATATCAGGGGACAGAGTGGACTTTCTCTTGCTAACAAGATTTAAAATGAGAGTTACTTTATGCCTATCTGTTCCTTTTCTTTCTTTCTTCTTAAACTCTCCTCTTTTATAGGTAGGCTGGTTGTTAATAATCGTACCACCATACTGTAACCATAACATTATAGATGATAAACATCCACCTGCACTTTGCATTTCAATCTTCTACTATATCTCTGTGTATTCTTGGGGGTCTCCTAACTGGTGGGCCTGTGTCAGTCAGCAGGAGATGGGACAGCATAAAAATTAGTACCTTTGTACAGTCTTCTCACATCCTAAGATGATCTTGTTGACCATTTTCTCTTTGGTTTCTGGAATGCTATTCACACCCCAGAGCCTGAAAAGTGTTTTCCCCCTCCTGGAATCACTCCCCCCCCCTCCACCGGTACATATTCTTGAAGTCCTTTGGACCCTCTTTCTAGGTGTGTTTCTAAGAGTTCAGGAAGGTATTTCCTCTTTAATGTAGGAACTTACAGGTCTTGATCCCAGGAATCTTCTCCTTTCCAATGACTGTTTCAAGTATTTTGAAACTATCTCTTTATGCCTTAGAAGGCTAATACCTCACTGCAGACAGAAAACATATTTTGTGAGGCAGCAGGAATATTGCCAGTGTTAAGTATTAAAAAAGGCTCCGAACGGCTCAGAAGGCTTCAAAATTAAGAAATTGGATTGAAAAATAAAGAGATTTTTTTAATCTGGGTTCTCATTTTTTTCTTTCCTAAGTTTTCTGTCTCCAGCATTCATGTTTTCAATCTTTTCTTTGCAAGTAGGAGGATTAGAAATGTAAGTGCTTTTCAAATGAAAACTGAGATTCTCACGTGTCTTTATGACTTCAACACCTGGAACTTTTAGAAACATATCATGTTGCAAGACTCTTGATAAACTTATGATGTTTCCTAGCACTACATCTGACACTTTCTAGAGCAGTGTTTTAATTTTTTTAAATTAAAAATATGCTCATATTTTTCTGAGATAAGGCATTTTACATCAGTCTGAAAAGCATTTATTTCTGTTCCTTAGTTATTATTCCCCATGCTATAAGAACACTTTCATTTTAATTGACTTTTGTTTTATGCTTTGTACAATTTACCTCTGCCACTTTGCTGTGGAAATGGATAACATCCTGGTAGAACAACTTGAAATGCAAATGCAAGTGTATGTTAGGCACGTGAATCAGTATTTTGCCCCTTGACCCTGTTCCTTAGAAAAAATCACATTAAAAGCTTTAGTAGGGTTGGAATGCTGTTGCTGTGATGGTCCAGGAAATGTAGGAGAGGCAAGGATTTTTAGTGATATCTTTTAATGTACCAACTGTATAGTTAGGAGAGCTGTTGGACAAGTGTTTGGGCATCAAGTACACTTCCTCAGATCCTAAATAGTATGCAGGGAGGTATTGCACTGGTCATATTCCTTTTTCAATCAGACATGCCTGTCTAGAAGTGCATAAGGTTGCTTGTTCAAGGTTGCTTTCACTCAAGTAATGAAGATGTAGTTTCATGCTTGCCTGCTGCTCTGAGAGTGAGTCTTCTATGCCCTCTGTATTCTCAGTGAAAATGCAATCTCACCAGTATGTTAGAATTTATTAGTCAAAGATTAACTTTCATATAAAAAAATCAAAGGACAGACGCATGTGCACATTCTTAGGCAGACGTTTCTCACAGAACAACCACTCCCTTTCTAATCTTACTATCCTTGTGTTCAAGGGCTTAACACCTTTAAAAGGCAAACTTAGGAACAAATATTCATAATTGGCTAGACACTAAGAACCAAGGACTAAATATTGGTATTGCTTTTACGGCGCATTATATTTAGCCCAACTCCTGAATTCCTTCCACAAAGGAAAGATGAGAATGACCTCCTCTCTTTTGATAGGCCTGTGCGATATATTTGCTTTGGATTCAGCTGATTCAGGGAACCAGTGATTCAATTTGGTGATTTGAATTACTGTCCTGATTTGATTCAGCTAAATCTGATTTGGAGATTTGGCTGCTACTGGATCTCCAAATCACCTAGGCCCACCCCCCCCCCGCCCACTCTCCCAGCCCAGCAGTGACTGCCTCACCCACCTGGAACCAGCCATCTCAAACACATGTATAACAGGGAATTTTCTAAAGGGCCTGAAAATAAGCTTTTAAAGAGATGACATATAGTAAGATTTGATACACTGGTCAATCCCATAGCCAGTTCAGTGTTGTTTATATCCTGATTACAAATGTTTTCATTATCTTTTAATTATTATGGGTTTTTTCCCCTATTTTTCAGAGGAGGAGCGGAGAGTAAAAGCCAATGATCGTGACTATAATGAAAAATTTCAGTATGCGGTAAGTTGCCATTATAATGTTGCACAGTAATGGGCATATACTTACAGCTTGTTTGAGTTACCTTGTGGAAATCTGTGAAAGGAAAGGTTAAATAGTTCTCTCTTTCCATGAATTAATTTTAGGGAAACAATTCCCTTGTTTGTTAATGGCAGTTGCGTTATAATGGAAAGAATCCAAATGTGTATTGGTATTGCCTGAAGAAGGATTGATATTTGGATTTAATCTTAAACAGGAGCCTGCTGTTACTAGTATTTTGTTAGTACCCAGTAGACCAGGAGTGGGCACAATACTGCCCGCCAGGCAATTTCATTTAGCTCACAGGTAGGTGCCTACCAATTCACTGTATCTGGCCTGGTCCTGGGCTGCTCTTGCTGTGCTTGCACAGGGCTGAGCCCTGCTCACTCCCATGGGGGCAGCACATGGGGGAGCATGGGGCCCATGCCAGTGCCCTGAGGCTGGGGAGGCAGGAGTGTGGAGCTTGAGCTGGTGGGGGCTCAGGGTCTGCTTGGCTCATCACGTGGGGCTCAAGTGCAGTTCCCAGGTTCTCTGCCCTGGCCTCATGCCTCTGAGGGGAGCCCCACATGATGAAGTCGGAGGCCCAGCCCCAGTCACTGCTACATGCTATGGAGCCAGGCCAGCTCCACCCCTTTCCCTGCTGCCCCAGTCAAGTTCAATGACCTGCACCACCGGCTTCATCATGTGGGGCTCCCCCCAGCAATGCGGGGCTTGGTCACATGAGCCCAACATGATGGAGTCAGCGGCCTGGCCACATGTGGTCCCGGGGTTCACTGGGATCGTGTGCTATTGGGGGGCTCTGCCTGCTGCTTCCACTGATGGCAGGAGCTGTGCGCAATAGGGGGGTGTTTATAGGGGAGACCCCACACACCCCACCATACACATACACCCACGAACTCACACACACCTCCCCAACCATCCCCCTCCATACACCTACAACCCTCATACCCATCCACATCTATATATCTCCACACTCCCCCACATCCCACATGCAAACACACCCATCAACAGACCCTAAAACCCCATAACCACACACCTACACCTTCCCCCACACCTCGCATATATGAAAACCCACACACATACATTTACAGTCCCCCACAAACCCCATACCCCCCCACCCCTCTGACAGTATACAAGAGTAAGACTTCATCTTGAGCTATTATGCAATCATCTCTTTATACACAATGGAAATGTACATAAATCAGAACAAATATATATTTTTAAATAAAATTAAAATATATTATTGTAGATGCTTGGTTTTTAATATATAAAGTGTTTTTTTCTGGTTCCAAGATGGCAAACCCTCTTCCCAAAAGGAGTACTTCTGGAGCAAGGGGAGGGACTTCTGGTGGCAAGAATCAGGGTTTAGGGGTGGGACTTCCAGTCCCAAGATGGCAACCAGGGCACAGGGTACCTGTCAAGAGGTGGGGCTATCCTTACGGCCCATGACATCTCATTGAAACTCATTAAGCAGCCCTTCAGCTTAAATAATTGCCATCCCCTGCAGGAGACTCTTGGTGAACAATTGAGGGCTACATGGGTATCCCCGCCCCCTGACAGTTGTCCTGACCCTGGTCACCATCTTGGCACCAGAAGTTCTGCCTCTAACACCTGACCTATGCCACCAGAAGTCCCTCCCCTTGCTCTGGAAGTACTCCTTTTGGGGGTTGCCATCTTGAAACTGGACCCCTCCCCCATCAAATCATAGACTTAAAAAAAATCAAATATCTTCTATAATTTATTAGAATTTTATTAAAAAAAATATTTTTGTCCTGATCTGTGTGTTTCCATGGTGTATTTGAAGGCGATTGCATTATAGTTCAAAATACATTCTTACTCTTGTATGTTTTGTGTTGGGGGAGTACAGAGGTGTATATGGGGATTGTGTGTTTGGGGAGTGGGTGTGGAGTGGGAGGGTTTGTTTGTATGTTGGGGGTTTGGGGAGCAGTGGGGAGCCAGCCCTGCCCATTTAATCCCATCCTGGTTACTAGGCTGGTACTCATATGATGCAGCATGGGGCTAGCTTGGCCCGACACATGGTTCTGGCTGCAAGACTGGGGACCACACAGCACAGCATGGAGCCAGCCCATCTGGCAGCTGGGAACCGTGTACAGCAGCTGGGACAAGTTGGGCTGGGCTGGCTCTGTGTCGCATCATGCAGGTCACAGCCTTGCAGCTGGGAACCACACAGGGTAGCATGGAGCCAGGCCAACCTGGCCCCTTTGCACTTCACTGCATGGTTCCTGGCCTCGCAACTGGGAACTGCATGCTGCAGCTGGGATAAGGTGGGCTGGGATGGCTCTGCCATGCTGTGCAGGACGGACCCCAACCTTGGAAGTCTTCAAGAGGAGACTGGACAGACACCTTGCTGGGATCATTTGATCCCAGCCTGCTTGACTTATCTCCTCCTGGCTGGGTTCCAGCTGCAAGGCTGAGACCTGCATGCTGTGGCATGGGTCCAGCCTGGCCTGGCCTTATTCCTCCATGCTGTGCCACATGGGTCCCAGCCTTGCAGTCAGGAACCATGTGCCACAGCTGGAATGAGCTGGGCCAGGCTGACTCCATGCTGCGATGTACAGGTCCTGGCCTTGCAGCCAGAACTGCATGCTGCTGGAAGGGGATGGGATGGGTCAGGCGGGATCAGTGCTGCACCACGTAGTTCCTGGCTGCAAGGCTGTGACCTGCATGGTATAGCAGAGCCAGCCCAGCTTGGCTTGTCCTGGCTATTGTGTGTGGTTCCCGGCTGCATGGTCAGGTGGGTTGGGAACTGGCAACAGGGTCAAACTCGGAGAGTGTTAGTGGACGGGTCTGTATAGTCTTGGCGGGAGGTGGCCAGTGGTGTCCCACAGGATTCGGTTCTTGGCCCTTTGCCATTCAACATCTCCAGCAGTGGTTTAGATGAGGATGTGGAAAGCACGCTGGCCAAGTTTATGGATGATACTAAGTTGTGGGGAAAAGTGGCCATGCTAGAGGATAGGATATGGATCCAAGAAAACCTGGACAAGTTGGAAAGGTGAACTTCCCAAGGAGATGGTGCAGTCTCCAACCTTGGAAGTCTTCAAGGGGAGACT
>JAGPOW010003364.1:18605244-18618333 GCA_030014935.1 Caiman crocodilus
GTGTGTGTGTGTGTGTGTGTGTGTGTGGCCATTGGCAGCTCACTGAAACTCTTTAAGTGGCCTTCCAGTTGAAATAATTGCCCACCCCTGAATTAGCCCATATTCCTCCCTTGAGCTTTGTAATGATATGTTAGGTCAGGGGTTTTCAACCATTTTTAAGGGATGTACCCTTTCTGGGTACATTTTTGGTGGTGTGGGGAGGGGGTTGGAGGCAGCCAGATGCGGAGCGGGGTGGGGCTTGCATATAGCAGTGGTAGCATGGGGTGGTGGATGGCGGTGGCTGCCGCTGCATGCGATTTCCCCTGTGACTCCTGTGTCTGTCTGTCTGGCTGGGTGGCACCTGTGCAGCCTGCAGAGGGGTGCTGTTGCCCTCGCTACTCTAACCAGGTTCTACTCCTGGGAGGCAGCGGTACGGGGTGGTGGGTGGCGGTGCTCCATCCCCATCTGCCTATGTGTAACCCCAGCCCTTTCCCAAGTACTCCTGGGACTACGTATACCCCCAGTTGACAACCCCTGTGTTAGGTTAAATATTTGAAATCTGGTCATGATTTTTAATGTGTTTGAAGAAAATGACATAGTGGAACACTATGGTTTCTCTTTTTAAAGGCAGTGTTCGCAGATGTCATTAAAATATGTTTTATTCAAAAACTGTTTATGTGAGAGTGACTAAAATAGGAACTTTTCATCCTGGCATGCTTCTTTTAGAGAAATGCAAGTGTAATTGTATAGTACTGAATGTTCGTCAAGAAGTTGTGGTTGCTTTGATCTTCTTTTAAATTTAATATTTCAGCAGTATAGTCAGATTTACTGACCTGCCATTTGTCTTTCCCTTTACTGTTGTGTTTGTCTGAAGTTAGTAATGCTTTGTTGAGTTTCTTGATGTTGAAAATGATAACAAATAGGATGATAGAACTGAATTAATCATGGAAATGGCCAGTAACTTGCATTTGATACAGGTTTTTTCTGTTTTGGTGGTTTCATTTTTGTTTGGGGACATCACCATAGTGTCTATTTATCAAGATTTATTTAAAAATATATACTTAAAATATCAAATAATTATAAATAATTTATTTCTGTAAATAAGAAATAGTAATTATTCTCCCATAAGTATTTGAGCTGTGAAGACCCACAACCAATTAAACAAGCATTATCTTATGTATTGGCTGAAAGACGCATTGTGGGACACTCCGAGTCATTTATAAACCTGGAGGAAGTCTGAAATGTTTATTTTTACTTTTTCTCAGTTTAATGAACAGTAATTTACAAGTGAATGCACATATTAAATAAACTGGAAGTGCTGCGTGGAGAGGTGTTGATAGTCAACACCAATATCTTTTGTAAAGTAGGTATTTCCATGTGTGTTTTTCAGTATTTTTAAATTGGCATATCAACCTTGATAGAATACTGTTTACCATGATTGAAAAGTGCTTTCTATTTTGCAGAAACCATTGTAGTTTCATTGCTCATGCTTTCATATTTAAACAAAGGACTCATTTACATTTAGGCTATTGAAGAAAGTATTTTGTAATGTTATACATGTCTGTCATGGAGAGCCAACTGTTAAATCTGAGTAAATAAATTGCCCATTCCTGGAGTCCTCCATTCCCAATAATGCAGCTACCTGGATTTGTATACAGGCCTGTAAAACCTGGCTATTTTTCAATTGCTCATTTTTATAATGACCAGTATTATTTAACATAAAAAAATGCAAGGAGTTTAGAAGAGATGTAGAGTTTAAGGTAAGGAACATTTTGAGTATGATCATTTTGACACCATTCCCTTTAACTATGGACTTTTAAACCAATATTAAAAAAAAATCACTTAGTATTTGAAAACAGTCTTGAACCAAGAGGCCTAGAAAATTAAAAATTTACATAAAATAAAACATAAATCAAGTAAAAAATTAAAAACCACCTCAGAAAATCAAGGAGGAAAAAGTTAGTTTTGATAGATCCTTTGGAAACACAGGAAATGTGACATTTTATTTCTGGCAATAGACAGTTGACTGTACAAACACTAAACCTGTAAATCAAATCAGAGTGAAGTTTACCAAGGTTAGCAGTTATAACACTTCTTGGAAAAACCACCAACTCTAACTGCCCCACTGTGGTTTTTAATCTAGTTTCAAAATTTTACTAATTGTCAAGTGATATGATATATAGTCACTTAAAGAGGAAGCCCATGATATGTTAAGGTTCTTCAGTTGATACTTCACTTAAGTGGCCTGAAATCTAATGTATTTAGGTTTTGTTTTTCTTTCCTTTTCTTTTCTAAGCACTTCCATTAACAATAATGCCATTCAGATTATTCAGAATACAATGCTCCTTACTACTAATGAAAATACTAATACTTAATGCTACTTCTGTCTTCTAAGCAAAATCTGTAAATGCTATAAGGCAGGGGCAGCTGTTGTTTATGGCTTCATGCTCCTGGCATTCAGAGGCACCAGAATGGAGGCAGGGACTCCAGCCTCCAGCTGTGTAGGAAAGAGCAGCACACGATGCTCCTATGAAGGGATGCCAGGTGTCACTGCCAAGATCCGGGTTGGTCCTTCCCTGGCTCTGCAGCTGTTGCTCAATTCAGGACTTTGGATTCTTGGTCACTTGGAAGTAACCACTCTCTTGCAGCAGTGCCCTGCTCCCACTGCTCCGCTTCCCCCTGCCTCTATTCTGCACCCCAGGGTGCAAATGCTAGCAGGTATGTCTCTGGGGAACGAGATTCAGAGCAACACTCTGGGAACATTAGGCCTGCCAGAAAAGTTGGCCACCACTGCTCCAAGGCTCATGTTTCCAATCTGGGGATGTAAATGTACTGTTCTTCCAAACAGGATGGCAGGAAGTTATCACTATGGAAAGAATTGTGTACTTTTGCAAAGGAACAAAGTAGATGACCACCAACTCTATGTGGAAATTAAGAACTTAAATTGTACAGGGGAAAAGAAAGAGTCTGTACCTTGACTTAATACAGGTCTGTCTCACTGACAGCCAGTGGGACACATGTAGTCTTTGAGGGGTTAATGTGAGGACCCTGGGCTCTTACCAGGCCTTTTCTCCCCTTATTGCTCCAGCTACTGTTGCAGCTGGGGTCTCTAGGTTCTCCTTCTTTCCCCTCCCTCAGCTTTCACTTCCTGCTGCCACCCCAGAGGGCAGTATAGCACAGCCCATGGTGCAGCAAGGGAGCTGAGGTGTGGTGTGCGTGTTGCACTGTGTCCATCTGAGAGGGGGGCACTGTGTACATGCAGTTTAAGAGCTCTGTCCATGCATGCAGTGAGGGTCCTGCCTGTGCACAGTGCAATGGCCACTTGAGTGCATGGTTAGTGGTGTGTGGGCAGAGTGTGGCTGCCTGCACATACAGTTAGGGACCTACCAAAAGGGCAGTGTCATGGATTTTGCAGATTTTGTGAAATCTGGCACTGCCTGGGAAAGCAAACAATGCTTGTGAAATCTGCAGGAAAAAAAAGAGAAAACTTACAGAGAATAAAATGCCAGCTCCTTCCCCTCATTGCTGATTGGTTACAAGGGTTGCCTGCCACGTGGCTCCACCCCTCTCCGCAAATTGGTGATGAGGGTTGGGGCTGCATGATGGACATCCCTCATGGCCAATCAGTGGCAAGAGGCGGAACTATATGACAGGCAGCCCTTGCAGCCAATCAGTGGTAAGGGGCGGGGCCAATCAGAAGCATGTGAGGGGAGGGGTCACTGCTGTCTGTCTACAAAATGGCTGCCAGGCCCCACGTTCTGTCTACAAAATTGGGGGTAGGCCTTTGAATTCGGTAGGTCTCTACATACAGGGCACTGAGGAAATAGTGTATGGCCTAGGGCAGCGGTACTGAACCTTTTTCAGTCAATGTACCCCTTGGTCTCAGAGTGAGACTTCACGTACCCCCTTTCAAAGGGAAATTTCTTTTTTAGGCTCTTTGACCTGTGTTAGACAATGTATGAAATATATCTCATGTACCCCTTGATGAGGCTTCACATACCCCCTGGAGGTACATATATCCCCGATACACTACTGCTGGCCTGGGGGCTCATTGCTTACATTTAAGTGGTCCAGGGCACTTAGAAGTTGGACAGCTCTGGCTTAATATATTGGGCAGTATATTTTCAACATCTGTTTGGGCTGAATACCCAGAGTACGCGTACCTGTCAGGTCATGCTAAAGGGCTGCAGAACAGACACAGTTTATGCAAATAAAGAAAAGATGGGAAACAGAGCCCTCCCTCTCTTGACCTGAAAATAGCTGTTGAATATCTGTCAGTACATTAGTTCAAGTTTGCATCTGGTTGTAATGAAGGCATTGTGCTTTTGGACAAACAAACAGCTCCATGATAATAATTATTTAAAATAAATAGATGGTTTTTAATTTCTTAATCTCACAAATGTTCTTATGTCTGGTTTGACAGTTTCTAACCCATTTATTCAAATAGCTCATTAATATGTTCAGTCTTTTAAAGTAATTTCTTATTTAGAGCCAGTTTTGTGTGACGTATTTCTTTTGTATTCCTTCTTTTCTTCCTCTGCCTTGGAAGTTGCCACCAAGAAAACAGAATTATATTTAAGAGTTTTGCTCAGCAAATTTAAGAAATCCACTCTTGGCTTTATTTCAAATGCAAAACCTTCATAAGTCAAGTGTCTTACTGAACTGACTTTTGTTGTTTATTTGCCCTTTATTTGCTGTTTGTTTACTGCCTGCCAAGATGCACCGTGGGCCTTAGGAAGTATTGTCCTGCTGCATACTGTGTGTAAAATGTATTATTCATGCATTTCCCAGGTGCCTGGTAGAGTATAATCTGTCTTCATGATAGTGAGAAATGTTTGAGTTGTGTTTTCTGTTCCTGAACTGTTCTCAGCCTTTTTGGAGCATATTATGTGTCAACATCTATCAGAATAATAAGGAGGGAAGCAATGCTGCAAGCAATAAGAGATTCTCTGGGGAGAAATGTTATTTGCAGGTAAAAAGTTATTTTGACTGTCCTTTTCTGGTTTTTTTGATATTATATATTTATTTGAAAGAAGCTACAGTACCATTCTGTCTTGTCTTTCATAAGATATGGTTCTAAGTGAGAAGACTACTGCTGTAGTTAAGATACTTCCCAGCCTGGTTTAAGGCTGGTATTCTATAGATTAGCTCTTGTTCAGAAAAGAGGGGAGTTGTACAAGAGTGCTTAGGGTTCACAGGAGACCTTGTTATTTTTTCTTTGGGTGTGTCTACACGTTGCTGTACAGCTATGATGTCGTAGCAAGCAAATGGGTCTACACATGATCATCAGCTATATTGCTGTAGTGGTATGCTCCCTCATTTTAGTGCTCTAGGTGTAGCAGTGAAATCTAACTGTGTGGTGCATGCATCGTGCAGTATAGGCAGGTACTGCGCCATGCTTTAGTACTTGCAAAAGGAAGTATTAAAGCATGGCACCCTAGCAACATCACCATACAGCAATGTGTAGCTGCACCCTTCATGTCCTTTTGGCTCTTGGGGAAATTGCCCAAAAAACAAATTAGCAACACGGATGGCTTTTTTGCATTTTCTATTGTATATCAACATACCAAATATTATTGAATAGTTAGAAAATAAAAAGGTACAGAGGTATTTTTAATTGAGTCAACTATGATCTGCTCTCCCACTTCCATGAGTTATCACTCAATTTTTTTATTTTTTCCCTACTCTTTTGCCGAATTTATTATTATATTTATGTCTTTGCAACATAAGAATGACAACTGCTAATGACCATCAGTGATCAATGAGTGGTCCAATTTGAACATAAGCCTGTGGTATATTGAGTAAAGTGCCTCCAAAATGGCATAATATAGTTGTTTGCTCTGTTACAAGATTTATGGTATACTGTTTACAAATTAGTAGATGATTTAGCAGCTAGACCTGCTAATGCAACTGTATTCTAAAAGTCAATCTTCATTCTTTGATGGCTCATACTTAATCACCAAGCATAAAAGTCTGAAGGCTGTTTCTGCCATGGTTTGCTCCCAGACAATACCATGGTCTTTAAATTTTGACCTCTGTTAACTGAGGTGGACCTTAGTTACTAAGTTTTTTATCTATCATAAGGTGGTTGAATCCAGCTACCTCCCTTGTAGAGTTGCATTGATTCTGTAGGGTTGACATATAGTTCTATAAATTTATTTCACAAAGTAAGTACATATTGCTTGGAATACATGCAAGAAACTGGTCTGTTAAATAATATATTATTTTGACACATATTTTCTCCTAGGAATTTGGAGCCATTCAGGAATTGTATATTGCTCAAGCAGCACCCCATAGATTTATTAAGATGCCAAAGCCACTTGTGGGAATTACAGCACTATGTGCTTATGAGCTATGTGTTACCCTGTGCACGTATAGCACGTACAGCTTGCTTTTGTGTTGTCATGAGAGTTCTTGATATAATGCAAGATCTTAGGGTTCATTTGTGATGAATCCCATAGTAAATCTGTGTTACTAATTATCTGAGTCCCATGCTGTTAATGATTTATTTCAGCAGAATTAGCTTGTCATAATACATTTACTGCAAAATATTAATGCAGATTATGTTAACATAAAATTACATTTGAAAAGTAATTTTCTATATCTCTGTAGCTAACTTCTTAGTGTACTTAAAACTCGAATCATGTTTTAAATATATAGTACTTTGTGTACATTTATTAGAATATTATACATATTATATTATATTATATTTATATATAATTATTATTATATTATATATAATGTTATAGTTACATCCATTGCTCCGGACTGAGTGTTTTACTGTCGTTTGCTAAAACATAAATTTATAAAATACCATATTTGCTCAAATACAAGATGAGGGCTTCCCCCCAGCATTGGGGGGAAAAAAACTTGTCTTATAATCATACACAGGGGAATCTCACTAAATATATTGTCTATCGTTAAACTGCTGCCAAAAGCAGCATGTGCTCAGCAATGATAACTAAATATGAAGCTGATTAAATGCAGCCAACACTGAGCATGACTATAAAACACATGGCCCACATTGGGAAAACATGCTGATTTTTTTTTTTTTTGCTATATATAAATAAAATAAATAATATAATCATACTATAGGTATATAATTACACCTCTACCAACCTGTCTTGTGACCACTATGGTTCACATGACAGTCCAAAATACACTTTACAGTTATGCTGTTCTTAGTCTCATCATAAAGACTGCTCTGTGTGCTCACGTGCCCATCGCTGTCACCATTAAAGTCACAATTAGTAAAAAGGGTGCCTTTAAAATGTATGGTAGTGCCCTTTTAGCATAGTCCCCTTCAGTCCTGAGTCTTATTTAGGTCATGGTGAGGCACTACATTGCATACATTTTGACCCCCTTTTTACTCCTGCAGCAGAGCTGCGCCTTTCTTTCCCATTTTCCGTGATTCCTGTTTCTTCATCAGCCTTGAATGCCTGGCAAACATCATGAAACAGGGCCCCAAAAAATTAACTCAAAATCCCTGTCACCCCCTCTTTCAGTCAGCCCCCCCTATGAGATGGAGTGAGCCCAGGTTGCTTTGTGCCTCATTTGCTGAGCGGTGGTGTCACCATGGCTTGAAATGCTGTTTGACTATGAGATGAATCATCTTGGACTAATATCATTCATAGTTTAGTTTGACCCATGAGGATCAGGTTTGCATGCTGTCAGGGTGACAGATCCACAATGCCCCGATGCAGCTGTGAGAGACGCTACAGTACCAATGGGAGAGGGAACAGGAGGTTGCCATACTGAACTTCAACTTGGAGAAAGCCTACAACTGGGTATCCCATTGCTTCCTACTGGAGACGCTGAAAAAGACGAGAGTCCCTGAAACTTTTGACACTTGGATAAAGGCATTGTACACCAATGTGAGCAGCAGGGTACTGGTGAACGGGTCCCTGACAACCCCGTTTCTGGTAGAGTCAGGTGTTAAAAAGGGTTGCCCGCCTCTCCCCAGTCCTATTTATTTGCACAATGGAACCATTAGCATAGTGGCTCAGGCAGGACCCCAGAATCAGTGGCTTGAAGATCCCTGGGGCAGTGGGGAAGAGACAAAAGCCCATGGATGACCTTAACATCTTATGCAGGGCCAAAAGTTTGATGGAGAGTGCTACAACATTCCCAGGTATATGGAGCAGCAAGAGGAGCCAAGCTTCATGTTGACAAAAGCACCTGCCTAGTCCTGGGAAAAGCCTTGGGGGTCTTCGTCCCCCATGAGTGGGTAAAGATTATTGGGGTGGAGTTTGTCCCAGAGCTGATGGGACAGAGGGCATGGGAAAAGACAGAGGCCAAGGCCAGACAGAGACTGGGGCTGTGGCAATTGCACTGCCTGTCAATAGGATGGGTATGTGGTGCTGACAAAGGTGGTGCTACTGCCAATACTCCTATGCATAAGCAATATGTGTGTGGGGGGGGGGGGCGGCACAGGGGATCATGTGCCCCCCTCCCCCAAAATTGGCCACCGCTGCAGGCTTCTGTGGGCGGTTGCTGCCTCCACTATCCCGTACTTACCAGCTCTGAGTCTGGCTCCAGCTTCCTGCTGCAGTATGCAGTGACTGCCTGAATCGTGGAAGCTCTCCAAATTTTTTCCAAATTGATTTGGAGAGCTTTGTATCAATTCAGACCTTTTAATTGGTCCCCTGATTTGATTTGGATTTGGAGATTTGGCTACTGAATCAGGCCAAATCTTCTCCGAATCGAATCAGCACAGCCGTAGCAGGAAATACATTCTGTGCTTTATGGTAGTACAGGAAATTCTTTGTATAACATATGCTTTTCTATCGCATCTTGAAGAGAAGAAGCCATGCAGTGAATAAATTAGTCTCAAAGGGAAATTTAATTTGTTCCCCAAGGAATTCTTCACAGTCAGAGTTTTCTAGATAAACTTAAATTCATAGACTCTTCCGCTTTCACTGGAATTAAACTTAGGAACTGTATCTAGTAATTTTATGAAGTGGTGCACAGTGCTAAGAAAAGCAGCTAACAAAGCACCTTTTGGTGAAAGTGGCTGGGAAACCTACTTAATGTCTGTTTACGTAATAAATAATAGTTTGGAAATTAGACTCCTGAGACATGAGAGGCAGTGCTCTCAGTAGATCCCAAAGACTGAAAATGACTGCCTTTGTTGATTGAATTAGTATCCATAGAGTTGAAGAATATGTTTTTCAGTTTGATCTAGTAGTGTTGATTATAAAGCACTTCTTTTTCTACTTTTGATTATATTTTCTAACTACCTGCAAAATATGGTGACTTTTCTGTGTAACAGATAAGATTTTTTTGTTGATATGTGTTTTATTGTGACTGTAGTCTTTTAAGATAATCTATGTTATGATGGGCAGGTATTGTGTTTCTCCATTTGTTTGTTTCTCCTTGCTGAAACTTTCAGATGTATTAGTGTAATGGTGGTTTTCAAAATCTGAACATGTGTTCAATGGAAGGCTAGTTTAGTCAGAAACTAGTAAAAGTCCCATTGACTTTAGTGGGAGCTGGGTTGAACAGCAGCCTGTATCACATAGGCACTCCAACATTAAGACAAGTACTAACATGGAGTTACATGTGACTTCTGTTGTGAAAAGTGATGTTTAAAATGACTGTATGTGCCTATGTTTCACATGTCAGTCACTTTCTGATCAATCTTTCATATAAGGAGAGATAAAAGTCTAGCTTTGGGCCTTCACACATGTACATTTCACTATTAATAAAAGTTTTAACTTAAACTCTCACAACTCCATTGTTTTCAATTTGCCTTGTAGTTCAAATATTAGTTATAATGCTGTTAATATGTTTGCAGGAAGGGACACCAGAGCCACAACTGTTGGTAACCCTTAGTAGGAGGGAGGGTGGAGCAGGAAGCAAGTGGTGGGGGGGTGCAGCTATGGCAGGGGACAAAGTGCAGAGAGAAACAGGTACTGTGGGGAAGGAGATAGGTGGAGAGGGCAAGGGGTGTTGCTGACAGGTGCCAGGGTGCACAGGTCCAGGCATGGAGTGGGGGGCAAGCAGCAGGGGATTAGGCTGATTGACTCCCCCACCACCTGCCCCCTGCTGCTCCTTGCCCTCCTGGAACTGCTTTTCCTGGTGCAGTGGTGGGAGAGAACAAATGTAAGATGCCCCTCCAATAGTTAGATTCTAGACATAGCAAATTATAATAAATTCATACATTTTCATGTCTAGAATATAATTTGGGGGAGTCATCTTAAACTTGAAGTCCACTTGGATTCAGGCAAGTACAGTAAGTTTCCTTTCTTACTTTTTTTTGAGGTAAAAAAGAACTGAAAAAAATACAGGGAACAGATATACTAAACAAACAAGTATTATTTTATGAGCTTGCTTTTAGAATAAAATTGTACTTTAGGAACTGTGCAGTTTGGTGATCTTTAACCAGCCTGCAGAGTAGTTGAGTACAGATGAAAGTAAAAGAAGTGATACAAATATTCAACAGTAGATATTATATGAATATGCACATATTCAACAGTAGATGGTGCTTAAATTTTGGCCATTAGTTTTTCTTGTATATACTGTTTGCCTACAGATAATTCCTACTGAGTGAAAGAAAAAGCTGTGCGGGTCAAGAAATATATATACCTCAGTAGTCTTGTCAGGAAATCCTCTCCTGGTTTGGGTTGTAAGCTTTGTCTATGATTGTTTTTTGGGAAAAAAGGATTCATAATATCTTCATGTAGAAGTTTCATTTTCTATTCTTCCTCTGTAGGTTTCATTGACACAACCAGAATTTAGCCTACAGCATCTAATCAGTTATCTGTGATAACATCTTATAGGGACAGATAAAAAAATCAATCGCATATGCTGATGGAGATGTATCTGCTTATCTCAGGTCTGAATTTGACTCTGTGTGTGAAAGATAAATGCCTATCTATATGTCTGTATCAAACTATAAACAGTGTTTTGTTTTATGATTCTCATTTTGACTGAACTGTAAAACTGCACTGTATCTTGCTTGTTTACTTTCCAGTGCCTTGTTCAGCTGGAATTCTTGGAAGTATTGGTAAAGGGCTAATACTTCATGGCAGCTGAATTATTAAACTGGAGGTTCTTCTCTTCAAATAACAATACCTCGAGACAAGTCATCAAGGTTTTGCAGTGGCAGGCCATGTCAACACAGCTTGGGTCTGAGGTGGGCCAGTGCTTCTTCCTTGGCTGTCATTGCTGCTTCTCCCAGCTGCCTGGTTTGGGCAGTGGTGAAAAGTGGTGTGTAGGTCAGAAGCTTCTTGGGCCAGCTCTGGCCCACAGGCTATATATTGCCCAAAGACAATGATCCAGTTTTCAGGATCGTTTGTAATAAAACAGTGATAATGTGGCAATGGATGTAAAGCCAGTGGCCCCCAGCCATATAAACAGAGGAATCCAGAAGGGAAGTTTGTACAAAAGAAGAAAAGAAGAGAATGGTCCTGAGGTCTTCAGAGGACTGACCGAAACCCAAAGGATTTTTCAGCAGTGAGGGCGGGGCTTTGTGCACTGTTATTTTTAATAGCTCTTAATGTTTTTTGTGCTTTGTTTGTGCATAAAGTTTGATCAGTATAGACATTCCTTTGCATAGTCTCTGTTAATTGATTTTACAGTCTTATTGTTCATGGAAGAGGAAGGGGTTATGTGGTGTGTCCTCAAGTTTGGTGGATCTTTTGGAGGCGTGCCAGAACTATGGACAAGGCTTATGATAACTAGTTATAGATTATAGACGTTTGAACTGTGCGGTCCTCTCTCAAAAGGGGTGTTTGACAAAGGATATTTATCTGGAGAGTGTACCTAGAGAAACAGAGCTTGAGGCGGTGCTTAATCTCTGCTCAGACTTTGAAAACCAAGAATATGTACCAAGGGCAGGCCAGTATTTTAACAATGTGTATGGATCTTCTGTGATCATTTCCACACAACTTGCTTCTTTTTAAGACCGTACCTGGGACCAGTGGCGATGTGTAGGGGGTGCACAGGGGTGCATGTGCATCCCCTGAGAGTGCTGGTGTGCCCCCTGTCAGGTCACGCTCCCTGTTTAGGTGAGGGGCATGGGGAAGCAGGAGCACTGGTACCTCCCCTTTTGAGCACCAACTGGAGTATGGGGCCACCAGCAAAAGTGGCTCTGCTGCGGAAGTGACTGCGGGTCTACTAGAAGCAGCGCAACTGGTTTTTGGTGAATGAGATTCACTTCCCCCCCATCAGTGCGATTGGCTTCTGGGGGACTACGCCTCCCCCCGGTTGCTGGCTGGTGTTGGGGGGGCATATCCCCCCCTGACTCGAGAGACACAAGTTGTCCATGCCTGTGACTATGTATATTTGGACCACAAAGTGGACTTCTTGTTTGAAATGAAAGGAAAAATGAAAATATCAGATCAATGTTCTTTGTTGTTTTTGATTTCATGGACATTACGCCAGGAGGCAATTATACACATCTCTTACTAAGCATTTTGTTTTAGGTTAGTAGCAATCTTCCGTATTTTTTGGATGTCAACCTAACTTTAAAGGAAACCTCTTTCTCTTTAAGATATTAGATTTTGAGTTATATAACAATAGCTGATACTGAGTAAACTCTTTGCTACCCTGTTGAAAAATTAATAGGACATATTTTAGGCTATCATATCTAATATTTTGCACACTGCTGCCTAGATAAAAGTATTAATGGATAATAGCTTAATTGTTGTTTAATTTATGTTACTTTAAAAGCAATTATGATTGTCACCAAGGAAAAAGTAATAGTATCAATAGTAGTAGCAGCTACAATGTAGATAAAAAATAGTTGCATAGTAACTAGAATTACAAGGTCTGGAGAAGACAAACGAGTTATATTTGCAGGTCTTGAAACCTCCCAGACTAGAATTTCGAGGCTTTCACAGCAGCTGAGCTAATTGTAGTTTGGATTAAACTGGGCTTTTAGTCTAGGTACAGAGGTTAAAAAAATCCCAAGGTGTATTTGTATTAACTTTTGTAGCTTTCTTAAGCACCCTAGATTAGTTTGTGAATGAACAGAATTTGTGTTTGCCCTTGTGGGGGGGGGGGGGGGGCACAAAGGCATTCTGCACACCCCAACACAACCCAAAAGGCTGCCAGAAAATTATTAGCCCACCGTACCACCCCGCAACCCCGGATTTACCAGTGTGG
>JAGPOW010003364.1:18618433-18664984 GCA_030014935.1 Caiman crocodilus
CCGGGCAAATCGACTCGGAACACCGGTAACAAAAAACCCAACCGCCCTTTCAATTAACTATGGGAGCATTCACCACCCTCGAATAGTTCCTCAATGAACAGAATGGGCCCCCGCCCTAGGGGGGGGGGGGCACAGAGGCAGTCTGCACTCGCACACACATCCCAACAGGCTGCCAGAGAATTCTGAGCCCACCTGAGCAGCCAGCTACCCCGGATTGACCAGTGTGGCCTCAGCCCCACTTCCCTGCCAGCTGTCATCTATCAGCAATAGCTGGAGAGGAAAAGAGAGTCCCTGCCATGCAGTCCTCCCAGCTTGTTACCCCTGCTCCTGGGTGGGACTGGGTCAGGTCTGTGCAGTGGCGGGGGTGCAATCTGCTCCCCCCTCTGCTCACCTTCCCATTTCCCAGCATGGTGGACAGGTGCATGGATCCAAACTATGACTTCTGCCTGTAGTAGGGTCAGGCTGGGGTTTGACATGCATGGGAGAACAAAGCACCCTGCTGCCTGGCCGCCACCCCTGCTGTGCTGGCTTGGAACAAGGTGGTGAAGAGAGGCTCCATTTTTCTACCCCGGTGGGAAAAATATGGACCAAATCTGGCCTTTGGTAGTTCTGTGTCCACCCCACAGTGGGTTCCTTAGTCCCCTGGCCCAGGCACAGTCCAGCCAATGGTGTGTCCTGCTGCCTCCTAGGCACACAACAGGGCTGGGGTGGCTCTGCAGCTGGACTGCCTTTCTAGGCAACCCATGTGGCAGGTGGCTCCTTCTGGCTGCTGCTGCCACTGGCCCAACACTGCAGTATTGGTAGGGACACATTAGGCACAACCCTGATGCCCTATGCCTGCTCCACCTCACCTGTCCAGGCTGAGCAGCTGCAGCATGGGACAGAAGTTGTTGATTAGTAAGGTGGGAAAGGAGCCCCCTCTCTCTGCCACTGCGGCAGTTCCCTGCTGCAGCTACCCAGAGCCTGTGCTGGGCTGCCCTGTGTCTCCACTGCCATCACTGCTGCCTCCTGGCTACCCTGTAGAGCAATGATGGCAGTGCAGAACAGCTCCAGGTGGGTACAGCAGGGAACTGCTAGCAGCGGGGGGGGGGGGGGGGGTTGCTTTTCCCCTTCTGTCTTGAAATCCCTGCCTATACAAGCAGCTTCTGTCCTGAGCTACCATTGCTGAGCTTGAGTGAGTGAGTCTGGAGCAGGCGCAGGGCATGCAGGGTTGGGGCTGCACGCGCAGGTCCCTGCTGGTACTGTGGGGCTGGGGCTGGTAGTGGCAGCAGCCAGAAGGAGGAACCTGGGCTGCCTAGAAAGACAGTCCAGATGCAGAGCTGCCCCAACCCCACTGCAGGCCCAGGGGGCAGCAAGCCACAGTAGTTTGATATACTGCTCTAATCTAAACTGATTAAGTCTGATACTACATCTGTCTGGGTCTATCTTAGACCAGCTTCTGATATTTTGAAACTGGGCTGTGTGTGCTGAACTTCTGTTCTGTTACAGGTTTAGACCAGTTTCTGATCACTTACATTGGTTTATGTGCAGTGTCTGTTCCTAGCCTTAGGCTATTTTTAGTTGAATAGAATTCTGCAGTTGTATTTTGCATGCATGTGTGTGGACACTTGTATACTCCTAAATGTTCAATTTGCTACCTGTTTATGCTGCATTTTCACTTAACAGAATTTAATATGTAACTGAGCGGCTGCATGGTAGTAACATCTGGTAGGAAAATGAGGAAAGCACATTCCTTTCATTAAGTATTATTAATTGCTCCTAAAGAAATGTAGGGGTTGACCACACTTTTAAATCTACCCCTTCTCCTAAAAAATGCATGCTTCCTTTTATTTGCCTAAAATAAACAGTAGGGACGATAGAATCTAGAAACTTCTATTATTTGTCAAAGATTTTATATGTTGACTTGAAACATTGTTGCCAACATAAATGAAATTGTGGCTTTTAGTTTATGCATCACCTGTTACTAACCTTTTAAGGAATATAATATAACTCAAGTACTATTAGATGAGATTATCAACTACCATGACTGCAGTGTGTTCAAAAGTTGAAGCACATTTTGTGTTAGCACAATTTTAAATTTCAAAAGCACAATTTAAATTTTATGTCCACTGATGTTTTATATTTTTATTGTTATTTTTCAGGACAATCGCATCAAAACATCTAAATACAACATTCTTACTTTTTTGCCTATTAACTTATTCGAACAATTCCAGCGGGTTGCAAATATATATATATATATGCATTCGAATGGTTCAGGATAGGCAGCAGGGTTTAACTAATTTCTAAAAAGTCTGGATCTCACACACACAGTTTCATGCAGCCTTCAAAGCCTTCTGGGCTATCTAACACAACAAGGCCAACGGATATACACACAATCTGAGAAACTGGGGGCATGTATCGTACTGTTCCATGAGATAGGGTGGCACCAACTAGCATGGTTCCACAGCGGGGGAACAGACCAAATTAGGACAAGGCCTGGAAAGACCAAATTAGTATGTGTACATGTGATGAGCTATATGGAGGTGTGATGAACACAGAGAGACCAACCAGTGACAGCCATGGATCAAGAGTCATCAGGAGGGAAGGAGAATACAAAAGCAGAGGCTTGAGAGTAACAAAGGGTCCCTTCATCTGTGTCCCTCCCTGTCCTTCTCTCCAAGAGGGTCCTTGAGAGGGATGCCTGTCCCTGTCTCCCAGGAGGGTCCCTGAGGCCATCATGGACAGAGGGTCCACTACCAGTTTGTCTAATCCACTTCAATGGGGGGCAGGGGGCTCAGCATCCCACCTCTAGGCTGCTGACATCTGACACCTAAGAGAGCCTCAGAGTGAAGACTGCATCCTCGTCAGATGCACTTTGATTCTCTTGACAGCCCTACAGTTTGGTAGCTATATAGAATTGTTTGATTGTTTGTACTGCTTCTTTTCAGTTATCACTGTGTATCAATATGTTTGCCTATTATCTAATGGAAAGGTTGTGGTTGGTCTGAGGGTGGGTCCCTCCTGAATCCTGTTCCCCCCCATCCCCTCCTACACCCTGGGACAAGGTATCCAAGTCCTAAATTCAGGGCTAACAATGTATAACTTCCTTTTTCTCACTAGTATATTTGATAATATTCTAGCCTTTTAGTAAAGAGATCCAACAGTTGGTTTTTATAGCTCAGTCAATGCAATGGTCACTTATGATACAAACAAATAATTTAAATTATTCTATTTAGATCAGACTACATAAACCTTATGAGATTAACTATTAACAATACAAAAACTAGCCTACCATTGTCTATAATTTAAATCAGGGGTCAGCAACCTCTAGTCTGCAGGTTGGATCTGGCCCGGTGACTCTGGTTCCAACCCTGGCAGCATGGCCAGGTTGGAAGAGTCCTGTTCTCAGAAGTAAGCTCCATTAAAGCAGACCTTCACTGCAAAACCTTGCTGACCCCTGATTTAGACAAAAACCTAATCATTTTTTTGAGTTACTAGTAATTTTCAAGGAAATGATTAAATTAAATATATTTCTGGAATATTTTTACTGTACTTTTTTTTTAATTTTAAAAACATTTCTCTTGTAGTTGATCCCAGAAATATCATCCTTGTCCTGGTTTACTACCATTGTGCCTTTAGCACTAGTATTAACCATTACTGCTGTAAAAGATGCCACTGATGACTGTGTGAGTATAAACAATAGTTTACTCTTATATCATCTTTATCTATTCATGGACTGTTGCATAAATTGCTGTGTAGCAAATTATTGACTTATTGATTCTAGGGCCCTACTTTACAGCAGGGTGCATGTATTAATAGTTTAGCTTATCTGGTCATTATTCAGGCATGTTTTTAATGTCTAAAAATGTACATTATCCAAAAAAGGGATTTACTGTTACTTAAGTTCAGAATGAATCCTTTCATACCACATGCCCTCAAATAAGATACACACTTTTTTGTGGGGGAGGGAGGAAGGAGGCAGTATGAAGTGAAGAAGCTTTTTCCAGAATCATGGCTGAATGCTGATCACTCCTGAATTCCTAGCCTCTCCAGGAGCTTCATGGGAAAGATGACATGGCTCCCCAAAAAAGTCCAATTTAAAAAAAAAAAAAGTGATTTGGAATTGAGGCTTAATGGTAGTCAACAGTGTGATCTAGCACAGCATTTCTCAACCCGTGGGTCATCACCCAAAAGTGGGTCGCAAGAATATATGAAAGGGGGGTCATGAGCAAACTTTAAAAAATGGATCAAAAACTTTAAAAATATATTCTTCTTTAAAGGAGAAAAACATGGGAGACAGTGAGTTTTCCATTGCAGACTGGTAGAATTTCAGCCTGCAAAGGGCTGCTTGGGGTTGTGGGGAGTGGAAGGAGGGCAATCAGGCAGGGGCCACCATGTATATGTGTGTGTGCACACTTGCCATGGCAGCCAGCCAGAAGGGAGAACAGCTCCTGCAGCTCCCCGCAGGTAAGTCTGTGGGCTGATGGGGTAGGAGGGGCATGGATGACATGTCAGGGGAGTGGGAGAGGCACAGGTGACACTACCTGCCATTCCACCTCCTCTCCAGGATAAAGCAGTGGCTAGGCCATGGCAGTGGGGTAGAGCCGTGGCCCAGCGCATGAGTGTCTGATGGTGCAAGAAGGTGAGGGCACCACAGCTCCTCCCCACCATCTGTTACTCCTCATGCTGCTGGTGGTGTGGCTGGTGCGGCAGTTCTGGCAGCAGTGAATTTCATTGCCTTGCTCTGCCCTCCCACACTGAGCACAGCCAGCTTGGCTGTAGAGGTGACTGCAGCCTGGTGCCCACTGTGGGTGCACAAAGCTAGGGAGGCACGTGCTGCCTAATGCCCCACAACCCCACTCTGGTCCCATATACTGTGGGGCTGGAGACAGTGAGTCAGGAGTGAGGGACACCAGCAGGGCTGGCGGGAGCAGAGCTGTGACTTGGGAGTGAGTGGCACTGGTAGGGCCAGGGGAGCTGTTTTCTACTTAAACTATTTACTGGGTCAGGACTGGACATCTGTATAAGCATTGTAGCACAAAAACCATGGTGAATTGTACTTTGTATTACTGATTTACAGCAATAAGAAGTTATTATAGCTCTGATCAGTAGTTCTGCATGAGTCGGTAGTAGTTCAGGCCTTCACTAGGGTATTTTCAATATGCTTTGAAGAAATATTCAGTTCAAACATGACTTTCATGAGCTGAAGTAAAAGTTTTGAAATCAAATTAATTATTCATATGATAACCTCTAGAAAAATGTTCAGAACTGACATCCTTCCTGTTATTGTCAGTCATGACAGAAGCCCATCTTCATGAATAATACATTGCACCAAAGACCAGCCTATTAGTTATATGAACAGTTTTAGCCACAAACCCTATAATATTTTGCAGAGAAAAATCTTTGACAGAAGCAAGGAAATTTGAACAAAATGAAACAACAGGGACAGGAAAACCTCTGGAAGACAGCTTGGCACATATTTTGTTGCTGATTTCCACAGATTTAAGAGAGCATGCTGTTAATGGCACAAGATAGTCTCTCAGGATGTAAAAGGCAGTTGATAACTCTAAACAGTATAGCAGACTTTAATGGCCTGGATTGGAGATTCCTCAGAGAAATTAGTTTGACATTCTTCAGCAAATTTCTTTAACCACACAAAAAGCTCTCCAAACCAGCAAATGGACATTGCAACCAAATTGTTTTCAGTATTATAACAGATCATGTCTGGGTATAATATTTATTTTACTGTGCTCCTGAGATTAGCATATAACATGATAAACAAAGGAAATCAAGAGTAATACACTAGTAAAGTAGTATTATTAATTTGCAGGCAGACAAAATTTTACAAGAGAAAAAGAAAGCAAGTATTTTATATGAGATTAAAGCTGTGGTTCTCAAGCTTTTTAGGCTCAAGGCACTTTGGAAAAAGCCAGCTCTTACTTTTCACTTGTTTTTGAGTATGGAGTAATACTAAAACAATATTTCTGTTGCAAAGACCTCTGAAAGATCACAACAGGTCTGAATGCTTTTGGATTCCTATTTGAAATCTCTGGCTTTATCTTGTGAATCATATTGGCACTTCTAACAATGCTAACTTTATGTGGCACTGTGCAGCACCCTTGAAAGGATCTCAAGGTACCTGTGACAGGCAGGCATCCCCAGGGCCATCCTCTACACTCTACAGCCAGCCCACCTGTCTCGGTGGGCCAACTGCCCGCCTGTTCTCGCCTGCCATGACTTGATCTAATTAGGTTCCTTAATTGCTATTAATAAGTGGGAGGCTGCCCACTTGTACCCCAATGCCAGGGGGCACTTTCTGCGGCTCCTTCCATCCCCATACCGCAGCCCAAGTCCCGCTGATGACATCTCGATCTTACTCCAATCACCGGCCCCACACTGGGACCCAGAATCCTACATACCGGACCCTTCTACGATCCCTTCAGTCAGGCGGCCTCACCGCCATCATCCGGGCTACCTAGCCCATGAAACCATAACCGCGCTGCTATCCCCACCTCCTGAGGACAACCACGGCGCCTTCTTCCCCTCTCGGGTGTGGCCCCCTCCCCGGGACCTCCAGCTCCTAGCCCTGACCCACCTCCAGGCCAGTCAGGACCCCAGGCCCCCGGCTCTTGGGCATCCCTCGTGGTGGGCCCCCAGCCCTTTTGGCACTCCTGGCCCTGTCCCCAGCACGGGCCAGTCGAGGGTACTCTCCAGTTCGGGCTGGTCTCTAGCCCCTTGCTCTCTCTCTCTGGGTCCATCCTCTGGGCCCTCCAAACAAACTAACAGGGTTACCCACCCGGCAGTGGGGGCAAAGGGGTTATGGTGCCCCGACTCGCCTTTCACCGGGGTGGTAACTGGCCTGGCATTTCCTGGGGGCTCCTGCACCACTGAGAGCCCCACCAGGCCACCCACTCGCAGCAGGGTGCAGTGTCAGGTCATGCCCAGGACCAGTGGAGCCTCCTGCCACCCCTACAGCTCCCCCTTACCTCCAGGTGTTCTTGCCAGCAGTTCTGCGGCCAGGCAGTGTTGCTGCCTGGCCCCCAACAGCCAAACTGTCCAGTTTATGTAGGCAGCCTCAGTCTCAAAATGGCTGCCCTCATCAGGCACCTGGAGGCTGCCAGCTCCAGGGCCTTAAAGGGGCAGGCACCCCCGGTGCCCTGCCATGATCTTCACCAGCGGTCGGCACACTCAGCGCCCTGCTGCACTCTCCTCCATGGCAGCGGGCTCAGCGCACTGCCACACTCTCACCCGTGGCAGGCAGGCTCAACACCCTGCCACGATCTTGCCACAGTGGCAGGCAGGCTTGTCGCCCCACTGCTCACTCACCAGCGGCTGGTGGGCTCGGTGCCCCGCTGCTGTGATCTCCGGTGGCAGGCATGCTTGGTGCCCTGCCACATTATCCACAAGTGGCGGGCATGCACAGTGCCTGGCCACAGTACCCCAAGATGTTGTGGCACCCTAGTTAAGAATCACTGGATTAAAGGGTGATACGTTGTTGTGACAGGGCGATGCTCGGGGCCGCCCTCAATGCGGCCCCCTCACCTGTCTCTGGGCGACCGCCTGCTTGCTCGCCTGCCACGTCTTTGATGTTAATTGGTTGGTTAATTAGCGGGAAGCTACCCTTATACCGCCCCTTCACTAGGGGTACTATCTACAGCTCCTTCCTTCCCAATACCGCAGCCCAAGCCTCGCAGATCTCAACTCGATTTTCCACTAATGCCCTCTCCTGGGGCTCCCCGTGTCCATCTTGGGACTCCTATTAACGCTGTCCCCTTTCTGGGACTTGCAGTGCCCACCCTTGGACCTCTCAATATTGTCACCCCTTTCCTGGGGCTTGCCATGCTCACGTTGGAGCTCCTCAGTGGTGCCCCCTCCCTGGGGTTCACTGTACCCACACTGAGCTTACCAATCCCCACCTTATCTGGGCTCCTCACCTTCCAATGGTGCCTCCTCCTTGGGGCTCGCTGTGCCCTCCCTTGGGCCTCTAACTTCAGTGGCCCCCCTCTCTGGGGCTCACTATGCCCTCCCTGGGCTTCCTACTCTTTGCCCTCCTTGGGCTCCTTAATGCCGCCCCCTGTCTGGGGCTCACTGCATCCTCTCGATCCTTGCCCTTCTCAGGTTCCCCAATAAACTGCCCCCTTCCTGGGGCTCTCCGCATTCAACCTGGATGACCCACTAGTGCTGCCCCTCCTCTCTGGGGTTTGCCATGCCCAACTTGGGCTTCCTATGCTTTGCCCTCCTTGGGCTCTTTAAAACACTGCCCCCTATCTAGGGCTCGCTGCACCCAACTTGGGCTCCTGAATAAATGCGGCCCCCCTATTAGGGGCTTCCAGTGCCCAGAGTTGGGTTTCTCCTTAAAATGGCCCCCTTTCTCGGGCTGTGCCCAGCTCGGGCTCCTGAACAAATGCGGCCCCCCCTATCAGGGGCTCCCAGTGCCTGGACTTGGGCTTCTCCTTAAAATGGTCCCCCTTCTGGGGCTGTGCCCAACTAGGCTCTTCAATGCTGCCCCCCTTCCTGGGACTTCCATCTTCTACAGCGGGGTGGGCAAAATACGGCCTGCAGGCCAGATCCAGCCCACGAGGCTGTTCTATCCAACCTGCAGGGCCCCTAAAAAAATTTGGAAAATTAATATTTCATTTTTGACAGAAACTAAGGGCAGAGAAATATTAATTTTCCAAATTTTTTTAGAGGCTCTGCAGGCTGGATAGAACAGCCTCGTGGGCTGGATCTGGCCTGCAGGCCATATTTTGCCCACCCCGCTGTAGAAGATGGAAGTATGTCTGACACCAGATTCAACTTGTATGATTTTAGGAATACCATTTAAAATTCCTACCTTTTTATCCAGCTGTAAAAGGGCAGTAGGACCAGGGGAAGCCCAGTGTGCTCCAACAACGGGGCCTGCCTGGCTGTGTCCGCAGCTGGAAGTCCCTTCTGGGGTTTCTGGGCTGGGAGCATGTGGCTGCCCTGACGCAGGAAGCTCAGGTAAGTGGGGGAACCCCAGGCAGGGAAGGAGCAGGGAAGTGGCCCCTCTCCACCCATGCCCCGTGCCCTGTGCTGCAGCTGCTTGCAGCTTGCATGGGGCTGCCTGTGCTTGCTGGGCATGGGGTGGGGGAGGGGCTGCTTCCCCCCCACACTCAGCTTTTCCCTGGGCTCTTTCCCTGCATGAAGAAAAGCGTCCCTTGGCCACCCCATGGCTGGTGCCCTGCGCTGCAGGCACTCGCAGCCCATGCGGGGTTGTCTGGAACAGGTGCTGGGCATGGAGTGGGGAGGGGCTGCTTTGTTCCCCCACCCCTGCACCCAGCTCCACCTTGTAACCCAGCTCCACTGCCAGGCTGGCAGTGAGGTAGGTTACAAGCTGGTGCTGAGCAAGGGGAAAAGTAGCCCCTCACCTGCCCCATGGTCAGTGCCCTACGCTGCAGCTGCTCGCAGACTGCCTGGGGCTGCCTGTACCTGCTTTGGACAGCCTCGTACGGGCTGCGAGCACCTGCAACATGGGGCAGTGGCCATGGGGCAAGTGGGGGACCACTTTTTTCCCCACATTCAGCACCAGCTGCTTCTTCTCTGCTGGCAAGCAGGGGGTTGGGGCTGTGCACTGTCCCCTGCCTGTACTGCAGGACTGGGGGGCACTGGGAGTGAGTGGGCGAGAAGCCAGTGGGCACACAGAGCCCACACCAGTGTCCCAGGGCCAGTGCTGGTGGGGCCCAGAGCAGGGTGGCAGCTAGCAGGGGCTCTATGGAGCTGGATCAGCTCCCCCCTCCCTGCTGGTGCAGCCCAGATCAGCTCCATGGACCCCTGCCAGCCTGTGCCCCACTTTGGGCCCCACCGGTGGTGGCCCTGGGACATTGGTCCCGAGACATTGGAACATTGGTCCCAAGATGATGACCAGGGACCAGCTGTCAAGGGGTAGGGCACCTGTCAAGAGGCGGGGCTACCCATGTGGTCCTTGACAGCCTGGCAGAACTGAGTAAGCAGCCCTCCGCTCAAAATAATTGCCTGCCCCTTCTACACACCAGTTTTTATCGCTAGATGATTCTGTGTCTCTCTTACATAAACTGTTTTAACAGTGCTGAGAGAATTAGCTGAACAAATATTACAGTGATCATAAAAAATACTGCTATAAATGCAGTACTTACCTAATTAACAATGCCTGCCACCAATTTCATGGGCAGAATGTGGGGTTGGGCAGCCACTTTGTGGGTAGAGAAGTGTAGGGGGCCCCTACCCCTCTGGCCAAGGGGCCCTGGTGGCCCCCTTCTCTTGCTACTGCTTGTTACTGATTGGCTGCAGAACCTATCAGTCATGCAGCCTCCCTCACCCCGCAGCTGCTGATTAGTGGAGGTGGGCAGGGCCAGAGTGCAGTTACATAAACCAGAAGGGTGGCGTTGAGTTGAAGGTCCTGTGAACTCCAACCCAGGGCTGAGAGACCATGGTGGTGGTCTTGACCTGGCATTAAGTACTTAGGTATTTTTTTTCTTTTCTCTTTTCATGAGAATGTCAGCTCTGGGGCCTGGAATACTTGGTTGGCATGTGGATATGGTAAAGAGGAGGCAGGGGCCCCGCAAAGAACATCCACAAAGCTACACGTGGAACCTTATTATACTAAGAAGCTTTCTGCTTGCTTAATAAGATCAAGATGTGGTGGGCAAGAACAGAAGGGTGGTTCCCAAGTGTGCATACTTACTAAGGCCAATCTCTCAGTCTATAAGCCCAGGTCTGTAGAGTGCTCAGGCTCTCAAGCCTGGTGGTACTGGACCTATCTCCAGCTCTGGGTACAATAACCAAAGCGGTAACCAAATCTATTTTGCAACATTTCATTTGTATGAAAAATAAATGATCCTGACAAACCAAGGTGCTGTAAAATCAACCACAGAAATGGATAAGCAACATTATTCTTCCAAAATGATATTAAGTCTTGAACTGTGATTATTCTTATCAAATCTCCAATTCACATTTTTCCTTAAGTCAATACTAAAAAGGGAACGAGTCTCATAACTGTACAGCATGAATTAAATTTACAATTTTTTAATTACATAAAGATAATGTTTTCTGGCATACTACATATAAAATAATTTTGGTCAGATATGGGCCATTAATATGTAGGACAAACATGTTTGAGTGAAGCAAGATAACAATAAATTCAAAGAAACCATTCAATTTTTACAATTACATTTAAATAAAGAAGCATGATAAAAAGCTGGGTTTTTTACATTTCTTTATTGTGCATTATTAACATAAAACCATTGTCAGCAGTAGGTACATTTTTTTTTTTTTTTGAGACTAAAAATTCATGGCATAACAAAGTGTTTCTCAAAAATATTTTATATGTCCCCACTTCAAAGAAACTCATAAAATGTAATGGTGATTGAATATTGGGCCAAGAATGACTTTTTAATAAAATAAGTATTGAGCATGTGTCTTAGAAATGGAAAGAGCCTGTTTTAGCCAGTGAATTGAGAATAAAGAATGCTGGGCTATATTCTGTAACCTTAATTTACACTGAGTAGTGTTCAAGCGTATTGCTTTGAACAATTGTTGCAGATTTTATTTATATTTTTCTTATAACTAGGCTGCTTGCTCAACAGAAATGATTTTAACCCAAATGAGATTAAGGTATTTTAAGTAAGAATATATAAATCTCTCTTTAGTAAGATAAAGTATCCTTAATTTAACTGAAACACTCTTGTACCTTGGTGTAAGGTGTGTTTTTTAAAAACTTGGCTGAACTGGGGCCATGGTAGACTGACCATAAGGAAATCAGGGATATCTGGGACACTGCACTTTCCCCCGCCTCTTACAAGTTGGTGGTGGCAGGATGGTGTGCCAGGCAGGCAGCAGTGCCTGCCCACCTGCCTGGAAGGTGCTCTGTGCCATTCCAACTTATAGCCAGACTGTTTCCAGGATGCCCGTTATAATTCTCAGCAGCCGGCCAGAACCATCTTCTGAAATTCGGGATTGTCGCAGCTAAACTGGGACATATGGTCACCCTAGCCATAGGGAAGGATCCTGTTAATCTGTGGGTGGAGGAAATACAGGAAATGAAACTTTCCTGGCTTTTTAGCAATTCTGTTAGTATTGAAAACAGGCTAAATGGCTGCAGATAATTCATTGCTAATAAGTGGCAATATATTGAATTGGTGGAAGTTTCTAGAAAAATGTCTAAGACTGGTGATGGATTAGGTCGTGTTAAACATCTTAACCAACTTGAACAGATCTTAAAATGCATATTAATAAAATTCAAATGCAGTTTGGTACCAAGTTGAAAGTAGTTGCAAAGAGGTAAATAATGCAAAAGGACTTCAACTAGAAAAAAGATCAGGAAAAAACAAAATTAAATTTTATTTGCTGAAAACATGCAAGGAAAAATAATCAGAAACACTGATGTTTCTGCATGGACATGTGGTAAGAAAGAGAATGCTGGAACTAAATTTCAGCTACTTCAGAATGCTAGAGAATAAAAAACAACAAAAATAAGTTGAAGTTGAATGCATTTATTTATGAGGAAAGACTAAATTATCTAAAAATCTTAAGGCTGTAAGCAATAATTAAGGTGCAGTAAATATTTTTTTTAGAGACATGAAGAAATGAGAGGAATTACTTAGTGTTACCAGGGGGCATTTTGGATAAACAAATTAAGAGAAGATAAAATTCCTATGAGAGTCTTTCCTATGACAGTGCATCTTTTAGTCTGTGGCATAGTTTTTAAAGCTAACTGAGAAAGCAGTATCATCAGGCACATAAAATTGGACTTAGCAACAGAAAGCTTACAGCAGATGAATATTCTTAACTGACAGTATTGTAAACTTGAAGAACTATTTTCAATCTTTAATATCTGTAATTTACTATATATTTATATGCAATATATGGACAATCATTTACTAATTTTCTTTTAAAAGTCTAGAATAGGGGGGTTAGCAACCTGTGGCCCTTAGACTTGATTCAGCCAGCAAAGAGCTTGGATCTGGCCCGTAAAAATCTGATTGGTTGGGGTATGGGAGACCAAATTTAAAGGAGCCTTTTTTATAGTGGCTGTATTAGAGTGACAGTTTAAAGGGGCTACACTAAAGTGACCACCTAAGGCCTCCTGCACTGTGCCTTCACCAAATTTGCCATTCCCCATTGGTGCTAGCTACAGTTTTTGTCAGCATCTGAGAAGTGGGGAAGGGTTGGAACAGCACAGGATTGGTGTTCTGCCACTCAGAAGGTTGTGGACCCTCCAATAAGACTGTATGTGTTAATGAACTTATTGTGGACAAGTACATGCTGTATTTTTTTTAAAGGGCAAACTACTAAACACATTAATTTAATGAAGTATATCTTTGTCATGAATATTTAAAATCAACAAGTGATATCTTCTCCCATAGGTGATGTGTAGGGGGGCATGTGCCCCCCACTCGAGATTGGCCTCAGCCAAAGCTGCCCCTGGCATCTGTGGGTGGTCTCCACTTGCCACCAACTACAAGTGGTGTTCCCCCTGTGTTGGGAGGCACCAGTCATTCATATCTTCTTCTGTTTAAGTACATTGCAAAATTTCCTTCACTTCAGCCAAGCTAGATTTTAATTCAATATGATTTCATCAGTGCTTAAAGTTATATATGTGCTTCAGTGCTTTTCTTGATCAGATAATAGATGTTCATTTTCCATAATGAAAAGACGAGTATTTGTATGTCTTATTGTTGCAGTTTCGCTATAAGACTGATAACCAGGTGAACAATCGACAGTCTGAAGTGCTCATAGATGGCAAGTAAGAAGCTGTTCATTTTAACTTCAAGATCATCTTAACAACAAATCTTTTGTCTTTTCAGACTATGGAGTTATATAGGTAGAAGTTCTAAATGTTTTCTCCCCTGTGGTAAGATTAGAAGGATTGTATAGGCACCTACCTTGTTTGATTCAGTTTAGGTCACAATTCAAATTTTAACTGATTTGAATGAAATTTGATTATGTTAAATAATTGGGGGTGGAGAGGCAATTTGGGCCCTGAAAAGTTCATTGCCTCTTCTTTATTTTTAAAATTAAAAATAAATCCCAAATCATTGTGCGTCTATCCTCACAAATTCATTCAAATGTTCGTGTAACCAGTCTATTACATCTATTTCAATTCTTTAATTTATTTTTGTTTCAAATATATGAGGTGTAGTGACTAGAATTGCTAGTATGGAAATATTATCTTTTGGGGGTGAGGAAAAATGCTTTTCACTCATTGTAGCACCTTCTATATAAACATTTCAATATATTTTATGGATATGGTCTAGTTTGAAAAGTCAGAAGTTGCCTTGAAGGTTCTTTTAGAATTTTACAGTCCAAGGTCAAGGCTAGCAGAAAGAACAGCAGCTAGTTTTTCCATTGTTGGGTTTAATAGTTTACTGTGCAATTTCCATATACTTTTTTCAGTCATTACTAAGTAATCTTTGTTTTTCTCTACACACTGTGTTCTCTTGCTTCCCACTTAGTTTTTGTAATGCTATACTTACTCTGCAGTCAGTTTGGGCAAGTTCCCATCATTTCTTAAATCCTGGAGCTCACTAATTCTAATGAAACAAATCTGTTGAGATGTAAAATAAACATATTGGAACCCTAAATTTCCCTTTCATTTGCATTTGGCAACCTGTCTAATTTCTAAACTTTGTTGCAACCTGGATATTTAGAAACATTGCTGAAAAGACAGAAATTTAGAATTTTTTGATCAATATAAATTAAGATTGCAAATTTATTTATATATATTTTTAGGTGGATGTATGCTCAAAACCTAAATTAGAACAACACAGTATTTTGAGAAACTTGACAAGGGAAACTGGCTTTGAACTTTATGGTACAGGCAGATTTATCTTAGCTTTCTGTTTTTGTGCTTAAATCAAGATGTGTGTGTGTGTGATTAAGAAGAACTTCTTTAATTTTTTAAAATTGTAATGTAAACTGACATCTTTAAATGGAAAACTGCTGCTCTTTTTGTCCTCCAAATAGTACTTAAAACCTTATAGTATGAGGCCTTTTATATGAATACTTGATTCTGCTTTTAAAAGCTTTGGTTAAAATAGATAACTTGGAATCATTGGTTTTATTAGCGAAAATGACATATTTACAATAAAGGTAGCATTTTGGTCATCACTTAGAACAGATGAGAAAACCACTATGGGTAGAAACAGATGTTGTCTTTATGCCACCAAAATAAATGTTATGCTGGTACAAAGGCAAAGCAAACATGTGTCAGTGCTCCTTATCATTTGACAGATGCCTAAAATTTGTGGCTGTGAAGTATCAGTTTGTTCTATTATTTAGTGGTAAACGCTAGACCTATGTGAATAGCCAAGTATTCAATTTGGATTTGGCCAATTTGGAGGACAGTGATTCTATTAGGAGATTTGGAATACTGTCCTGAATTGATTTGGCTGAATCAGCTTTGGGAGATTCGGTGCTGATTTGGAGAGATGGGAGATTCAGATTGGCCAGGGAGAGGCAGGCACAGCTGGGCAGCTGCAGGTTCTCCTGTGTCTCCTTCAGCTGCACCCGCCTCTCCCCAGGTCAGGGGGAGCCATGGGAGAAGTCCTTATGGCTGTCCTGCCCATCCTCTGCCTGGCCCCAGCCTAGTCTGGGCACTAAAAAAAAAAAAAAAAAAAGCTCCATACTCACCGGCTTCAGGAGCAGCAACTGGGGCCTCTGGGTGTTTGCGGCAGTGCCCCCCTGTGCAGCGCGGGGCAATGGAGATGGCCCCCCACAATTGGCACCCATATGGCAGCTGTTGCATTGTTGCAGGGTGCCACGTGCTGTCTGGGGTCACTGGGGCTGAGTTCTGCCAGGCTTTGGCTGACTGCTCCCAGATGGTGTGCAGCGCCCTGGGCCGTGCTACACCTGTGCCGTGGGGCAGCTGTTGTGCGGGTGTCACGCAGGGGGATGATCCCTGCTTCCCCCCACTGCCCTGTGCTGCATGGGAGGGGGTGGGCTCTGCCTCAAGCACCTAGAGGACCCAATCACTGCTCCTGCAGCCAGTGAGTGCAGGGTGTTTTGGTTTTTTTTGTTAAAGTGCTGGGAGGCTGGACTGGGCTGGGCTGGATGGGGGTTGGGGCCAGGCAGGGCAGCTGTGGGGGCTTCTCCCATAGCTTCTCCAGCTGTGCCTGCCTCTGCCCCAGTGTGGGGAGCTATGAGGACTCTGCCCTGATGTTGCTTGCCCGACTGGTGCAGTGGGGCATGATGCAGATGTGGGTTGCTCCAGGTGGCAGCAGGGCATAGCCCATAGTCCTGCCACACCTGCATTACTGCTGGAAGCAGAGGCTCTGCTTGCCAGCTGACACGAAGGGCATGGGATGCAGGTGTGACAGCACTGGGAGCAGAGGCTATGCCATGCTGCTACTTGCCCCCTTCTGCCTGGAGCAAGCTGCGCTTGCATCCCGTCCTCCCTCCCCACCGCTTGCTGAGCAAGTGATAGCAGTGCAGAGCCTCCACTTCCAATGCAGCTGCACCCACATCCCACACCCCCTCTCCCTGAGTATTGCACCCCCTGCCCTGGCTGGGCAGCTTGTCCCAGCCTCAGCCCCAATCCTTCTTTCTCCCATGCCCCTCCCCCAACCCTAACCGACTAACCAGCTGGAGGCAACTGTCAGCTGCCTTGTTTAGTCTGTGGCTGAATTGCCAAATCTTTTCCAAAATTTTTTCCAAATCGTTTCAGAGCTTTTACTTGGTCTCCTGATTCAATTAGAATTTGGAGATTCATTCTCCCAGTAGGGCCATATCTTCTCTGAATTGAATCAGCTACCGAAGTTTGACACAGCCCTAGTAGATGCCTGTTTGTTTTAAGGTATGAGCAGCCCCAAACTGCCCATGCTCTCCAGTTGCCCTGGGCAGGTGCTCTCAGGGCTTCAGGGTCTCAATTACACATGTCCCAGGAATTCCTGGGCCCTTCAGTACCTGGGAGCACCTGCCCACCTTTCCCTCCACTTAGAGATGTGCTGGTTCAGCTCTCTAGTAGGGTCTTGGGGCTGGGATGCCAAACAGCTGATGATGGTCTTAGCCTTGCCCTGGGATGGCATCAGAGCTGGCTTTCTTATTTTTTAGTGTTAATTAGAGCCTCTACATGTTTTCCCCATTGCCTTGATGGGAATGCCACCACCACTGTGAGTCTTGTCAATTGAGGAGCTTGCAATGGGTCATGCATCCCTGTGGCTGGGAGCCACAGGAGCTCCCAGCCACAGGGCAGCACCTGGCCACACCTTTAATTAATGATGTGTTTAAAACAAGCTACCAAGTTATTACAGATTTTTTGTGCAATAACTTCATGGCTTATTGCTTGTTTTATCACACCATTAATTGGTTGAATGTGTAGCTGGGTTTAACGTGTAGAGAAGACTTTAATTTTATATCACCACTGTTGCCCTTTGCTGCACCTGCATATACTTTTCTCTTTGTTGTTCCCTTTGTCTTTTCATTCTAGTCTCATTTCAGTTTTTCTTTTTTCATTGCACCTGTTTAGAATAGTATCCCTTTTTCTGGTCATTGTGGGTAAAATTTTGACACTCAAAATTAGTGAATTTGTTGTCATTGACTTCAGTGGGGCTAGGAGTTAACTCTATGTTCTCAGTCTTTTTCTTCCCATGTGTCCTTAGAAAGTTCTTTCATTATCATCTCCTATGTTGTTTGTTTCTTCCTGCCTTGCCTTACTTGTCTCTGCTAAAAATTATAACCAATTTTCTCACTGTATAACAGATTGTGTACAACTAGGCTGTTAGTTGTAGGCTTTGCACAATAATGTAACGATAGGCAGGTGATCAGGGTGTAGGCCCCTTGTGTTACCTGTCTGTCCCTTCCCTCAACATCCCACAGCTCCCTACTGTTGTTTCCACTCCAGCAGAAGGGAGGATAGAGAAGCAGCAATGCATATACAGCAGCAGCTGGAAGTTGATTGCTGCCAGGGGAGATCACAACCTCTTTTTGCTGTTAAAAATATTGTTCTTTTGGCTGCTTGACATGCATGTGGAAGTGATGTTTCCCACAGCAGCAGTGAATCTCCACCTGCTCTTTCTGCACCATTGCTGCTGCTCTGCCTTTCCCATTGCTGGAACTAGAGTCACTACAGGGAACAAGCAAGGTGTAGAGGATACAGTACTGCCCAGGGTGCACTGCTGACCAGTTATAACTTATAACACAAGAAGTGCCATACTGGGTTAGACCAGTGGTCCATCTAGCTCAATATTCTGTCTCTGGTGGTGGCAGAAGTGGATGCTTTAGAGGGAGTATTTTGAACAGGATAATATCTAGAGTCATCTCTCCCACCATTATTGGTTTAGGGGTGCCAGAGGAAATATCACCAACCATTCTGTTCAATGGCTATTAATAGATCTATCTTCCATGATTTTGTTTAATTTCTTTTTGAACCTTTTGGCTTTGGGCTAGTATCATGCATAGTTTGCACTACATGTAAGTAGATATACAAGTGTTGCTTAATTGTGTTCATGGGGGACCTGTGCTGAAACTTGCAGGTTTCAAAAAAGGTAAAACTCATCAATTCTGCATGAAAAAAGTCTTGGGTACTCTATGAAAATTAGTACAGATGAGTTTATTTCAAGGTCAGTGTTTTCAAATTTTCTCCTCACTTCCATGTGCTCAGGGAGAGCAGAGTCTGGTAGTAAAGGATAGGGATGCAGAAGAAAAGTTGGGAGTAGTGGGCCAGAGGACAAAGGGGCTGTTGCCGTATCAGGGGGACAAATTCAGGGCAAACCTCCAATAATTAGATTCTATACCTGGAAAATTATAATAAATGTATAATTTTCCATATATTTAGAAACTCAGAAATGCATAAAATGTATGTATAGTATTGTATAATATCAACATATTTTGTACAATAAGGTACTGTAAACACCCCATAAAAGAAAAAGAAAAAATTCAGACTTCTTCTCTGGTACGGAGGGAAGGCCAAAAAATTTTACACAGATTTTCCAGATCTCAGGGGCGCCGCGCCTCTAATCCCCGCAATGTGGAAAGGATAACTGTATAGAATCTAATTATTGGAGGGAAGGTTGTCTTGTATTCAGGGTCATCTTATATTCAAGTAAATCCTGTTACAAAGAAGGTCCAAAATACTGATATCTGGGTATATTGCAATATGTGATAGTGTCATTCTGAACAAAAGGTGTAGTGTATTCATAGGAAGATAGAAATAGCCTGGGCAGCTAGGAATGTCTGAGTTCTAAGTTCCCTTTTTGGGCCTCAGGTCAGTCGCATTGTCCCTGATTCAACAAAGAATTTTAACATGTTTTTAAATATACTGATTTTAGTGCTTAAATAAAGGAAAGCTGCTCTGTGGGTCTTGGGGGACATGGTTCAGTTCCCTGCTCTACATGGATTTCTTTTTTTGTCCTAGTGCCGAGGTCTGTGCTTAAATACCTTTGTGGGGCTTCACCTAATTTTTTTTTTTTGGTGCCTAGCTGCAAAATAGGTATAGCACTTTCTTATGGCTGGAAATTGACCAAAGATAGATTATCTACAAAGATTTGAACAGAAGTAACTTAACTTGTGAATTATAATTTGTTTACATTATTTTGGTTCCAGTTGTGATATAAATGAGTGCTTGAAGTAAATCCAAGGCTGAGGGTTTGAGAATTCAAGAATTTCTGGATTCCATTTGAGATCTTTAGGAGAAGTTGAAGCTAGATACTATGATTTAGTTACCAAACACTTTTCTTTTAAAACCACTTTACCAAGAAATTTAAAAAATCAAATTAAAATTGAAAGATTTATTTTGGCTTCTACAATTCGTTACAGAGATATCTATCTTGACTGCATCCCAGCTCCACTCAGTAGGATGTGTGCTCAACTATCCCCCTGGAGTATTCTATTTTTAGGACTTCATCAGATAAGGAATTTCTCTTATTTAAGGCTCTGATTTTTGCTGCCTCCTAGTACATAAAACTTCATTAATTTCTGTTGGATTTCTGCTTAGAAACCCTAAGAGAAATCACTCTATCTTTAAATGGTTATGTCTGCTCAGAACTGATTCTATACAGAGTTGGAGAGTGAGAGGATGAAGGTCAGGAAACCTAAGTTATGAGAACCTAGCCTTCTCAGTGATCAGTACACTGAATTCCTAATGCCCTTCCTCAGTTGATTTGCCAGCTTCTGTTTCACTGCAAAGTCTATGCTCTCGTTGTTTCTAAACTGGATGATTGCAATATGTCTTGGCAGCGGAATCTTTAAAAAGTTATGGCTGATGGAAAATACAGTGATTGAATAAGCTGGAGGGATATTTCAGCAGTCCGTTATCACTATGGTGCATTTCTCCTGGAATTATGGGTTTAAAGGCTTATGTTTAAAAATTCAGTAAATAAAAACATATTTAGCCACATATTTAGTCTCTTTTTTTGACGGCCATATGATTTTCTTTGACTGGAAAAGATCTCTTTAGGTTAAATCTCTAAAAACCCAAATCCTGTTGTTGGCTACAAAGGACCAACTCACGACATCACAATAAATTCTAGTTTATTGGACCGGATGTGAAGTTAAAATAAATTAAATAGAATAAAATCATAAATGCAAACTTTGAGTTATGGGTGGTACTGGTCACTTTGACATGCACTCACTCATTCAAACCCATATAGTATAGTGTGTAGTGGCTGCTGTAGTGATTGTGAGCTATGGTGTCAGTATATCTATCTATCTGAAGCCCTGGTGTCTCCTATTGATGGTCAGTTTCCTTCAAGGTGATGTCTTTTCCAGAAGGGCGTTGCCTGCTTCTGTCTCGGTAGGTCAGGTGCTGGATGAGAGGGTGCCACTGAGGATTACTCTTCCCTGGCTTGTATCCCTTTCTGGAAGACTTGTGTGATTCCCCAGCAACATCTTGGCTACCCAGTCTGGGGGTCACTGTCCCACGTAGGTCTTGAGTAGTACCTGACAGCTGCTAGTCACAGGGGTCTCTGCCTGCTCGTACCTGTAGTTTCAGCAGTGCATCCTAGACTTATTGATTTAATGGCTGTATTGTCATGAGTTACAGAAATAGTCCATAGGGTGAGTGCTCAGGTCCAAGAATCAATTCTTTAGCTTGATTAGCTTAAAATAGAGTTCCTTTGGTGAGGCTATCTATCATCTACTGGTGATCATCATTCACTCACATTCACTCACCAGATTTTATCACTTTACAGTTACAATTTCAATACAGTTTCATAGTGGCTAGGGTCAGGAGGGACCTGAACAGATCATCTAGCCTGACCCCCTGCCACAGGCAGGAATGAATGCTCCCCAGACAGATGATCATCCAACCTCCTCTTGAATTTGTCCAAGATAGGGGCGAGGACCACTTCCCTGGGAAGTTGGTTCCAGATTTTTTCCACTCTAACTGTAAAATATTGCTTTCTGATCTCTAACCTAAACCTATTCTCCATCAGCTTATGACCATTGTTCCTCATCACCTCAGGTGGTGCTGGGGAGAAAAGGGCTTTGCCTATATTAGGTTTTAACAATGGTCCAGGGTATAATTTTATTTTACAGGGAGTACATTCCTTAAGAGTTTAAAAGTATAACATATGAAATAGAAAATGCCATGGTAAAGATGAGACAGATGAAATGTGAAAATGCCCTGTGAGAAATATATAAAAATGCAATGTGAGGTAGTGAGTATCAAAGGCTACCGGGAACAGTAAGTAAATTAGGTTAGCATAGGATATATTTACAGACTTTGCAGTGGATATTTTAGTTCTTTAGTTTTCTTTTGTGACACTGAGCTTAATTAATATGTAGATGTGGTTTCTAGGTTTCTCCTACAGAAAGCCACTTCAGCTTTCTGGCTTGCTCTGAGTCTTGCCACAACATGTAATGAGTGTGCTGGTCTTTGCCAATACAGAGAAGGAAAATAAATGTCCAAAATGGGGAGGGGGCGAGAAAGAGAGAGGGGAGGGGGGGGCTGCAGGCAAGAAGGGGCTTCTGTTATATCCATGTCTAGAAGGGAAATGTATGAAGGGGGCTTTCTGCTACACTGTTAATAAATAATACAGTATTTGGCTCATGGAGTTGTTTGCTTTATATCATTATAGCAAATAACATTTAATACTTTTCTGCGTTTAAAAATAAAACAAGGTAAGAAGAGCTATCATAAACAATATGGGTGCCTATAGATGTGCAGCTGAAATTACTTGTGACTAATTGAGTCTGCTGGAGCTTAGTAATTGCCACGTTCCAGCAGGCTTCAGTGTCACATGTATCAGCATCCTCATGCTGAAAAATAGCAGTGGGGGCACTTTAATTAAAGCTCATACAAGTTAAAGTGCCCCCACTGCTGTTTTCAGCGTGGGGATGCTGATATGTGTGATGCTCCTGGTTCTTTAATTAGAGTGGCTTGGGGAGCTGCTCTAATTAAAGTGCTGCCCCCCCACTCACAGAACACATGTATAAACACCCTATAAGACAGACATTTAAATGTTTGGGTTTAAACTAAAAAACCCTCAAATCTTTATTTTTTTCATTTTTTAAAATGTTGAAACTGTTATTTTTAATTGAAATGAACTATCCTTTGTGCATGGAACAACCACACTTTTTACCGTGAGTTAAACATTAGGTGCTTTGTGATGATTGCCCACTTGCAAGGTCTTATTTTGTGGCCAGTGAAAGTTGAACTATGAAAGTTTAGCACTCTTTCACTGGGAAATAAGCTACCATGCTTTTGCTTTTCACTTGCCATGAAGTAAGGGCTTTCACATGGCCAGTTACCATGTGTAGTAAGATCCTGTAGCAGACAACCATTGATCCTTCTGGATCATGGTGTATGTGTGAGAGGTCACCAAGACCTTTGATATGTATGCTAGGCAGGAGTATGGAGGAGTGGAGCCTGCGTAGACCTTTCATCTTTCCTTTAGACCATTGAGACAGTATGCAAAGGCCAGACTGAGTCCAGATTTTGGTGCCTCGATGGCTGTAGTTATATGCAGTTCTGGGAATTGAACCCGAGTTTCCTGTATACCTGTACCTGTGGAGAATTGTTAGAAGCCATGCATGTGCACTGGTGAGCAGAATTTTAGATTACCTTTTAGACTACATTCTATAAAGGGCAGGATAATTTTGGCCACTGCATTACTAGAATCTCTTGAGTTATGGAAGCAGTTTGATTACCTAGTGTACGGCATTTTTCATCTTTGTCCTCTTCTCTATGACCTCTCTCTTCCTGTTACCCACCACTCACACATTGCATACTCCAGGCAAACTTTGTGCTGATTATATTTAGCTAATAATATGATCATAATTCCTTATTCTTAATATCTTCAGACTGCTGTATAGAAAGCTTATAACTTACTCTAAAATAAAGTTTTTAACTACTAACCACCAAAGATTCCCATTCAAGTCTCCAGTTAAAAATGCCTTTGCATCACATGCTATAGTAAATGTCATGCTGGTTTTATTAGTGATGCATGTAAGTCACGCACAAAGCAATAATGAAAAGCAGTCCAGTTATTTCTGAAGTTTTATGTTGTCATAATTGGAATTATATTCTACACATCTTACAAGTGACATTTGAATAAAAAGAAGATCTTTCCTGGGAAGAGCAATACAGACAATCTTCATTCTTATACTTTTTATTTCTTATTTAGAGCTGGAGTTTTCTACAAACATCTTTCCCAGAAGATTTGACAAACTGGCAACACACTGACTTTTTCATTAGCAGCAGATTGCATTATTAAAAAGCATGAAAATCTTAGAATACCAAGTGACTTAGACCCCTTGCCTTTTTTATAGAAATGAAGAGGATAGTTTTCAGTCTACCACAACAGTTTCCTATCTTAAATTGTCCTCTTTTTAAGCTCTTTTGAAAGAATACTATCTCTTCTGGAACTTATATTGAGAAGTGAAGCAAATCTAGCCATAATTTGGTATAGATTGCAGAATTACATGTTGTTTGATGCCAAATTGCCAACTAATAAAAAGTGGGTTAGTGCCTGAAAGTTAAATTGACAGGCAAGGTTCTTTAGGTAAATCCGATATCTTTTATTAGATCAAGTCAAATAGCTGGAAAAATTGTTCTTAGCAAGCTTTTGGGCACAAACACCCTTCGTCAGGCTGAGGAAGCATGTGCAGATGGTCTGTGCTTTTCCTGGAAGGAGTGATACAGCAGCCAGAGGCCGGTATGTATGCAAGACTGGCTTCTGGCTGCTTTAGCACTCCATATACCTGGGGAAAATAGTTAGGCAAAAAACAGTATTGTCCTTGTGTTCTGTTCTTACAAATAACTGCATTTCAACTGGCTTGTGATCTTTCACCCAAAGTTGAATGCTTATATTATAAATTGGATGAAGCAGAGCTAGAAGATCTACCTGTAATATTAATACTTGGTGACATCCAATCATTTTACAGCTTTTATTTTAAATTGCTCCATAAAAATTAAATGAATATAGTTCTGCACCTAAATCTCGAATAATTTCTCTCTTTCTAGCAGTGAATGATATACGTTGTAATTCCATTGGTTTTAACATTGTTTCTGTTTAGAACATAGCAGTGAACTAGGTATTAGCTTGTGAGCTTTTACTGGTGTTAATTTTTATTTTGTAATTTGGAAATGAGTGGACTCACAGTTTGCTTTAATTTGCATTATAAGTTTATAATGTTATTGGTTTCTACAATAGCTTTGAATAAGGAGGTCTAAAAACAGCAAGAGCAGTCTTATGAGAGACAGTTCCTCTTTCAGAATGATGATACTCAGGCTATTCTGAAACTGTTAAATGATCTGAAAGATAAAGAGTGAAAATGTAGGCATTATGAAAAAGGACAAAAAAAAGTGCCCTGAAAAATAAATCTTGATGTCTGATGAACTAAAAAGAATTCAGATCACAGAAAGCTCTGAAGTAGCAGCAAAGTTGTCTGTACATCATCAAGATTTCTTTAAGCAGACTCTTGGATGATGGCTTCAATGCAGTTCTGACTATTTACACCAGCTGAGGTTCTGCCTGCCTCAGTTTATTCTGGGATTTGCTCACCAAGCAGCTACACAATGATTCCATCTTTCATTGGGGCCCTACCTACATGTCAGGCCAGATAAAAAAAAGTATGGTCATAATCCCTCCCAGTCCATGCAAAAGCTCATGTTGAACCAAATACCTTACTGGATAAAGGCCAGCCAAAACAAGACGGGTGGTGTTATCTAGCCAGGTCATAGCAGAATATAAGTAAGGTTAAGCATTTGTTGTTTTGCCAAAAAGGGATCCTTGAAGAAGCGGGATGTGAACAGTTCCTTTTTATCTGAAGCAGTACAAGTTAGAAAAGTAGTGGCATCTGGTACTAGTATTAGAGATCCTATTCCTTATGTACTAACTGCCAAACAGTGCAATGCTCACCAGGTTTGCAAACTGTAATTTTTGAATTAAAAAAAAACCTCTTCATGGGCTGCAAACTGGGACTGGAATAAAATACTTCAAATGTAATTTAAGTTTTGCTTAACTGCCAGTTCAATAATCAAGTCCAGACTGAATCCTCTCACCTCCTCACTCTCCTTCCATTCCAGGTGCGTTTAATACTCATTTAACAAGGTTCATGGGGATATGGGACTTCAGTTTAGCGCTTTTTTTTTTGTAGCCAGAATTGTATATTCATCAACATTAGGGCCACATAATTTACATCCATCCTTCCAAACTATAGTCTCAAATTCTATTGACCAGATGGTCATTTAAGTTTTGTTAGTGTATGTGCCCACTATTAATTGCAGGTACAGTAGAGACCATCTCTAAAATATCTGTGCTTTGAGATGAATTACCTCAAAAACAAAGCATCTCAGGGTATACCAACAAGATATTTAAAAGAAAATAGTGCCATAAATATTTACTATCTGGGTAATGACTGCTTGGATCCTAAGAGTAGGGTAGGTACAAATACAAGTATGTAAGTTTTTGTCAGGGCTTGTGAAAATATATTTGTCCAAATGTTGAGTTTAAATGCTAGTTACTCACCCATCACTCCTCACCTGAGTTTGGAAATCTGACTGCTTTGTGTAGTTGCATTCAAAGCTATGCATTAGCTATGTGGGATTTTGTGATGCTTTTATTTGTTCAAAATTTTAAGTCCACAGAATTGTAACCTTTAGAGAAAGTCTGTAGTTAATGGATACATTTCAACTTATTTGTTGTGCTTTTTCTTAGCTGCCTGCTCCATTGTATGAGATTTCCATATAAACTTTGGTGTGACACTAAAAAATATTTTAGTATTAGTTTTGTTGATGTGCTGACCCTTTGTTTAGTTCAGCTGTTGTGTAGAGTTGTTTTCTGACTGCTTACTCTTTAAGTAGAACCAGGGGACATATCAGTGGTGCAGCTGCTGCCTCAGCAAACTATTCTGTCAAATTGTATATTATACAGAAAGAGTCAGATGTAAAATTATAATTAACCTTCAATTAAGTTGAAGCTGCATATTTACAATTGATGTTTTTATTAAAAGTGGTCTTCAAGTACCTGGCTGATGCCTAGTTATCAAGATTTGTCCAAACAATGTAGCTTGAAAATATTTTATTTGATATTGGAAGCTGTTCTGAGATACTGGAGATGATACTACCTCAGATCAGTCTCTACAACAGTATTGGCTTTATGACTGATAAGATCTAAGCTATTAAAGAAGAGAAAATGACTGGAGATGATTCATCTGTGTTTTTTTTCTTCCCACTCCAGTCTAACAGTGGAAAAAGGTTTGGGTGTGAATTTCTGCCTATCTTCACACTTGATTGGGTAGAATGTTGGTCCCTCTATGACTTGCTGAATCAGTACAAAAAATCTGGGGGTTAATAACTGCATTACCATAGAGAACATGGAGTTACTTGCCTTATGTGTACCAAGCACTAAGCTTGAGTATTTACAGCTTCAAAAAGTAAATTTCCAGCAATGCCAGATACTTAACTGCACCAGACCAGTCCCTAGGGAAAGGCTGTTATTCTGGTTGTTTTTTTGTTTTTTTTTAACATCACTCATAACATTATATTACATGCCGAGCTACATAATTAGGTTTTTAGATTGAACAAACATTCAGCTCTCCCTTGACCTTCTCTTGTGGAGGCTGATTGGCTACGAGCTCCACCAGGGCATTTCAGTGGCTAATCTGATGTAGCCCTGTGTATTGGTATCGCAGTAGGTCAGCCTATTCCCTTCCGTAGGGAGCAAGGTTTGCTCGGCACTGATGTTTTTGAAGCATAGGAACAGTTGTTCTACATTATTTATGTTTCATACTTTCCGATTTGTGGTCTCTGCCAGGTCCTGCTTCATGTATGTGCTTTTAGAAACTGGCTTTGAAACTTAAAGAAAATGCTGATTTATATGATACTTTGTAACACCTGAGTGCCAGCCACAGAAATTTTTGTTTTGTTGAATGTTAATGGAGAATTCTGAAGTGGGGCTTCATACCTGAAGCTCTAGATTAGATTGACACTACTAACTTAAAGTTTGAATTAAGATACATTCTGTTCCGTCACTGTAATAATCCAGTTGTTTTTCACTATGTCCCTTTGCAGAGATTATTGTCTACATGAAGGAATTCTCCAGAAAAACACATGCTAGTGGTATCATCAAGTGACTGTCAAGACTATTGAAAACCCCATTCTAGACAATTCTCTTAACAGCACTTGGCACTCTCCCCATAACAAGATACACAAAAGCCTCTGAAGGCTGTCCGCACTGAATACCTGTAATTTGCAAATCTGGCTTCTATCACAGTTACTGTAATGCACACTCTTGCAGTTGATCCCTGGGAAAAGCAGGCTAAGCGTACTGTAGCCACCCAGGTCTGGGGTACAGAAGATGAGCCCAGAGCATCTTCACTGGTAGACTTCTGGCTCTTGTTCATGCCTGTACCTTGGACAGACAGAATGTGCTCAAACCCCTCCTTGCTGGGGCACAGTGCTGCTGCCACTATCTACAAATCATAAATGTCCACTGCCTGTGACATTTCCTTGTTCTCCTTCACAAGGCTAAAATGGTATATAGGGCCTTTATATCCCTGTCAGCTAAAAACACTTTGCAGAAACAAGTTCTATTTCATAGGTAAATAAGTCATCCTAAATCAATGGTTTACTTAGCTGTATGAAAAATTCAAGGATTGATGAACTGGTTCTCTTGTAAGTTTTAGCCATATTATAAAAGACTTGCCGATAAGAGATTAAAAAAAATAAAACTAGCATACATACACCCTAAAGATGTTTTCTGTTTAAAAATGCAGTTAAAGTAGTGCAGTTGCTGCACTGTCAAAAGCCAAACAACTTATAATTAAGCCTGACATTGCTTCCTTACTTAAGGATGTCCACTCATGCCTGCTTCAGAACAAAATGTTATGAGTCTAAAGTAAGATCCATAGCTTTGAATTTTATGGCTTTATTTCAATATGTATGTCACTGACTAGTGGTGTTCAGTAGTAGTTAGTTTTTCTTACTCATCCACTGTCATGGTTACTTGTCCTACTGCTGGAGGACATTTGGATAAAACTCAGCATTACCTGTCAGAGATCTTTTAGAGAAAGATCATGCTTTATTTTTGGGTTAAACATAAACCGTGAAGCATTTAGTTTTTGTTAAACATTAATGTTTTAAAACATTGGATTTGTAATGCCTATATTTACTCCTAATTTGGGATACAAACTCTCACAAAACATCGTCTTGTTTACACTCATGATCCCATTTGTGCTATTAATAATGATTAAAGCTTCCAGATTGAACAATGAGATTTGAACCTATGTTTGTTCTACCAATTACCTTAAGAAATAATGCAACATATAGTTTACATGCTCTATAGCTGTTTTCTTTAAAGATTATCCAAATCATAGAAAATTAGGGTTGGAAGGAACTTCAGAAAGTCATCTGGTCCAGACCCCTGCTCAAAGCAGGACCTTTCCCAACTCGATCATCCCAGCCAAGGTTTTGTCTAGCTGTGTCTAAAAAGCCTCCAGGGAAGGAGATTCCACAACCTTTCTTGGTAACCTGCTCCAGTGTTTTACTGCCCTCCTAGTAAGAAAATTCTTCCTAATATGTAACCTAAACTTCCCTTGCTGCAACTTGAGATGGTTGCTCTTGGTTCTGTCATCTGCCACCACTAAGAACAGTCTAGCTCCATCCTCTTTTGAACCCCCCTTCAAGTACTTGAAGGCTGCTATTAAATCCCCTCTCCATCTAAGCCCAGTTCTCTCAGTATCTCCTCAGAAGTCATGTCCTCCAGTCCGCTCACCATTTTTGTTGCCCTCTTCTGTAATGTCTTCACTTTGTCTACATCCTTTCTGTAGTGGGGGGCCTGAAGCTGAGCACCGTACTCCAGATGTGACTTCACCAGCACTGAAGAGAGGGGAATAATCACTTCCCTTGACCTACTGGCAACACACTACCAATGCAGCACAGTATGCCATTAGCCTTCTTGACAACAAGGGCACACTGCTGATTCATATTCAGCTCATTGTCCACTATAACTCGCAGGTGCTTTTTTGCAGAGCTGCTGCCCAGCCTGTCCTGGTACTGGGATTATTCTAAGTGCAGGAATTTGCACTTGTCCTTATTGAACCTCATGAGATTTCTTCTGGCCCAATCCTCCAATTTGTCTAGGTCACTCTGAATCCTAGCCCTACCCTCCAGCATATCTATTACTCCCCCCAGATTGGTGTCATCTGCCAACTTGTTGAGGGTGAGCTCTTGGTGAAGACATGAAACAAAATCGGCCCTATGACCAACCCCTGAGGCACTCCACTTGATACCAGCTGCTAGCTAGTAGGCCTGTGTGAGCCAGCAGTGATCCGATCCAGCTTTGGATCCAGCCGCTTTGGATGGCTGTGATTCAATCCAGAGCTCTGGACCAGGTTTCTGCCTTGATCCAGCTGAAGAGGCTCTGAAGCTTTGGAGCCGCCTTGGAGATCCGGCCATAAGGGTATAATGGGCGAATCAATGAAATATCTATAACTTTGTTGGTTTTTTGCCTGATTTGGTTTAAACTTGCAGGGATGGTATACTCTATAGAGAGTACGAAGCTTGTCAAGCTTCAAGAAGATCGGGGCAGGGGTTTGGAGGGAACAGCACCCCAAATTCATGAAAGCAAAACTGTCATGTCTATGTGTTACAACACAGGAGGGTGAAAACTACAGGGCTGGTAGCTCTTACTGAGGCCACAAAGCCTGCCAAGTTTCAAGAAGATTGGTGGAGGGGGCTGGGGGGAACTGCCCCTCAAGCTGCAGACAAGCAAAACATCTGAAGCGTCTCTGGATCCGAAGCTCTGTCTGAAGCCTCGCACAGCCCTACCAGCTAGACACTGAGCCATTGATTAATATCCTCTGAGCCCGATGCTGCAGCCAGTTTTCTATCTTCCTTACAGTCCATTCATCCAGTCTGAACGTCCTTAGCTTGCCTGAGAGAATGTTGTGGGAAACTGTATCAAAAGCCTTGCTAAAGTCAAGTATACCACATCCACTGGATTCCCCACATCCACAGAACCAGTCATCTCATCCTATAAGGCAGTCAGGTTGATCAGGTATGACTTGCCCTTGGTGAATCCATGCTGACTGCTTCTAATCACCTTCTTCTCCTCCAAGTGCTTAAAAATGGATTCCGTGAGCATCTGCTCCGTGATTCTTCCAGGGACAGAGGTGAGGCTGACTGGTCTGTAGTTCCCTGGATCTTCCTTTTCCCTTTTCTTGAAAATGGGCATTATATTTCCTCTTTTCCAATCATTTGGGACCTTTCCTGATCATGAGTTTTCAGAGATGATAACCTGTGGCTATGCAATTACATCAGCCATCTCCCTCATCACCCTTGGGTGCATAATACATAAGTGCACCTGAAAAAAGTAAATAAAGTCAAGTTGAATGTGCCACTGCTAACATACATTTCCTCAGTTAAAAAGATAAAGTGCAGAAGACAATGGAAAAGGAAAAATAGTGAATTCTGGCTCTAGATGAAAATGCTGCTGTTGAAAAATTTCCAGAACAACATGTACTTGGATCATTATAAAAGAGAAGTTTGTTGAATGTCTAAGCCAAATGACCTAGCGTGTTGATAACACGGGACATATTTTGCAGTTGTATAAATATTTAAATTGTTTTTCAGTCTACAAGACAAGTAAATTAGATTTGTTTTAGCTAAAATTGAAACAAAACTGCCTTACTTTTAATACCTGTATTTTCAAGTTAACTGCAATAGCTATATCATTTATAGAGATAACTACGCTATTAACACTTGGTTAGAATAGGGAAATGTCAAATGTAATTATGAATTTTAGTCCCCTCTTCACTCCTCCCCTCCCCAAGAAATGCAAAAAGACTTGCCTTCCCACTGAGTCTCTACATTTTTGGAGAAAATGTCAGTATGCCCTCAGTTTACTCAGATTTAAGGCACTAATTTACTAACTGATAGAGCATTATACTGTGTTATAATTAGGGATTCTGGTTTTCTGTGTTAAAGAATCCAAAATTCTCTGATTAAAAAATAGAAAATTCTCTCATTTAAAAACCTTTTTTTCCATGATCAAAATGAAATTCCATATATACCATACTTTGTCTGTCTGTAATCCTTTATTTACACCCTGATTGGCTGTCTCGGCTGCCAATCATTGTGTGAATAAAGCATTATGGACAGCAGAAAGTCAAGTACTGCCATGACGCCGGGGACTGGGTGGGGGGGCTGGCCTGCCCCCCCCACTCTGTGGAGGAGGTGGCAGCAGTGCCAAGGGGGCATCCATTGGTAGAGGGTAGGGGAGAGTGGCCCCAGGCCCAAACCCGAACCACCAGAGGGGAATGAGATTGGGCCCAAACTGGGGGGGTGGGTCTGGATGAGGGGAGTGGGGAGCACAGGATTGGAAGCTGAGCTGTCTCTGCCAGCCCCCTGGGGGTCATGGGGTTTGTGGCTCCGGCCCTGGCCCTGAAGCAGGGAGGTGAGGGTGGAAGGGAGTGAGCCTGGCTCTGGGCCTCTGTCCAGCCCCACCCCGGCAGGCAGCCGCATCAGAGCAGATAGAGGGGGGGCACTGGCTCCATCTCCTCCGCTGCCTCCACGCCGTGACACTGGAGCAGACGGGGAGGGGGCAAGGCCAGTGCTGCTGGCCACATCCTCCCAGCCCTGCAGGTGGAGGTGATGGAGCAAATAAGGGGGCGGGGCCTGGCCAGATCCCATAGCAGTGTGGGGGTAGGTGGGAGTGGGCTCGGCCCTGAAGGTAGGGGGTGGGGCCAGATATAGGCCTCTGTCCTCGGCTGCCCCTCCCTCACCTGTCATTCTTGATGAGCAGTTAGCTAATATATATGTATGTATGTATATATATCTATATGTACGTATATGTCTATATATGTATGTATCAGTTGAACACAAAGGGCGCCTATACATGGGCAGTGAGGCTGATCCGACATGCTGTAATTACTTGATTAATCGAGTCTGCTGGAGCATGGTAATTACTGTGCTCCAGCAGCCTCCAGCATCTCATGTATTTTCCCATGCTTAAAAATGTGGGCAGTGGCAGTTTATCTAAAGTTTGTTTGAGGTTTAGATAAAGTTCCCCTGCCACCATTTTTAAGTGAGGGGACACTGATACACAAAACACTCCTGGCACTTTAATTATGGTGGCTCTCCGAGTTGTTTTAATTTAAGAGCCCGCCCTGCCCCCCCACTCCTGGAGCTAGTGTATAAACATCCAATTTTTTATTGATATATGTATAACTTTAAAGCAGTTTGGAAGCTTACCAGTGCCTCAATCATTATAATAAAATAAATTCCAAATACCTGTATACTTGGCAGTTGATTTTAGTTGTTTCAGCATGGAAAATCAGCATTTCCTCTGCTCCCTTCACTCACCAAGACATAGCCAGTCTCAATTAGTTGCTCAGTTAACCAGGTAATTGTGCAGTAGATGTAACATCTAGAGAAGGCCTACATGTCAGTGATGCTGAATTTTGTTCAAGCAGAGAAATAGCTTATTTCTCTCTTTCTTTCACGTTCCATTTTATGAATCTAAATCTTCCTCCTTACTATGCTGCCTTTTGTTCTCATTTCCCTTCCCCATTGTCTCTGTTTTCCAGCGATACATGCATTTGTTACCACAAAAGCTTTTTAGTTTGTAGGAATGAGGTAGGATTTTTGCTGATTTAAGTTCACCACTAGTGTCAGTCAAAAAAAGAATTGTAAAACACTAGTAGTATGTTTTAAAGATGATTTATCAAAAGAATGGTTGTTTTGAAGGTGCTATCTTCAACTTTTTTTTAATTTAATACTTTATATTTAAAATTGTGCAATTATAAAAGCACTGAAGGGTCAGTTTGTTTCCTCTAACTAAAGCTGTTCATAGAGACACGTTAGTTGTGTGTTTTCTTTTCCATAGGTTACAGAATGAAAAATGGATGAATGTAAGAGCTGGTGACATCATTAAACTGCAAAATAATCAATTTGTAGCTGTAAGTAGTTCAGAAAATTTTCTCCAAAGTATAGTTCAGAGGAGTAGAATAGTAACAATTCTCTCCATATCTTGATTTTTATTTGTGTATATCTTCTTGTTGATATCGTTTCTCTTACAAGTTAACATAGATCTTAGATTTTTCTTTGAGTTTGTATAGTTTTTACTACATTCCTCAAAAGGATCATATTATAATCAAACATGCACCTGGGTAAAGGTTACACCTCTCCCAAACTATTCATAATACTTATATGGACAATAGCTCTTTTGCACTTGTTTGTGTATGCCCAGTTGTACAAGTCCTAACATGGTCCTTTTACCATGGTAAAATGGTTTATCCTATCAAGGTCTCTTATATAATAAAAGCTCTTTCCAAGATATGAAACAACTCAGTTTTATACATTTTGGCCCTAGTGCTATGTGTTTTCAGTGGAAGCTCTCTGAAGTACATGGGATGAAGATCTTACCTTTGCCTTTCCGTAGGGTCACTCCTTCTTGCCATGTTTTTGTGGTTCTGCAAATCCCCCAAGACAGTTCTAGTGCTTCAGATAAATGCTTATCCATAGTCCCTGACTTTCCTATGTCAATCCAGAGCATTTTAAGAGTTATTTCAAAAGTTTAGAATATTAAGGAAATATTTGTACTGTGTTTCAAGAGAAAAATAAAGAGAAACATTATAATGTATCTCACGACTTATTGGTGTTTTATGTAAACCATTTCTTATATCTTTCAGCTTGTCAAAGATGATACAGTATCTTGTCATTTCTTTTTACAGGCTGATTTATTACTTCTGTCTGGTAGTGAACCACATGGTCTCTCTTACATTGAAACTGCAGAGCTTGATGGGTAAGTTTTAACTGTTGCTATAGCTAATAAATACCAAAGTATGCTTAAATAAAATATAATGTGTGTATGTATTGTCTCTATGCACCAGCTATTGATCCTAGATAGAATATGTTTCTAATATTTTTGTGTTACCTTAATGTGTTCATGTTCAGGTGTGTGTGTTAAATGTGATCAGAGTTTTAAATATGATTATCATAACAAATTGCAGAGATCAGTCTGTTGGTCCATTGCAGGTACTTCTAGAAGACAGTAATGAGGCAGGTCACTCACTTTTTTGTTTACTGTAAACCTTGTTTGCGGGTACCATACACTCATATACTAGGCTTGTGCAAAACGGAACTATTTGATTGGGATTTGGAGGCCTGCGATTTGATTTGGAGATTCAGCTAGCTTTTCCAACTCAGTTTGGCCAAATTGGCTTTGGAAGATTTGGGGCTGATTCAGAGAGATTTGGAGATCTGACCATAGAGTATAATGGGTAATCAATGAAATACCTATAACTTTGGCTGATTTGGATGAAACTTGCAGGTAAGATAGTACTTGCTAAAGGCATAAAGCCCACCAACATTCAAGGAGATAGTTATAGGGTTTCTGGGAAACTGCACTTCAAACTCTTGAAAGCAAAACTCATGTCATGTGTGTGTGTTAAGCCAGAGTGAGGTGAAAGCTGCAGGGATGTTAGCCCCTGCTGAGGACAGGAAGCTTGCCAGGTTTCAAGGAGATAGGTCTAGGGGTTTCTGGGAAACTGCACCTCAAGCTGCTGATGAGCAAAACTCATGATATGGGCGACACTGTGTGTGTGTTAAGGCCACGGGTGTGAAAACTGCTGGCATGTGGCCACAAAGCCTGCCAGCTGTCAAAGAGAGGGGTGCAGGATGGAGTCTGTGTTCTGGGGTTCTGCACCTCTGGCTGCTGTCAGGCAAAACTTGTGACTTGGGTGCTTGTGTGACAGACTATGTCTGCCTTAAGGTACAGGGAGGTGAAAACTTCAGGCCTGCTAGGCCCTGCTGTGGCCATGAAGCCTGCTAGCTGTCAAGGAATTGCGTGCAGGGGGAGTCTGGGTTCTGGGGTCCTGCACCTCTGGCAGCTGACAGGCAAAACTCATGACATGGGTGGGAGAAAATGTGTGTGTGTGTTAAGGCGTGCCCTCACTGGCACTGGAGCCTCTACATCAACATGGTAGTGTGCCCCAATGAGGCTTCCTCCTTCCCTACAGTCTCAGCCTGGTCCACCACTTTGTCTTGCCTGTTGTCATATAATCTGGTATCTTTCTGGTAGGGCAGCTGTATAGTTAGAGAAATGTATTTTAGCAAGTTTTGGGGTTGAAAAACCCTGTGTCAGGCTGAGGAAGCACCTGTAGTTGGTGTGTCCAATGAAAAAGCCAAGGCTGGCCTGGCATGCAATGCAGGCAAGAAAGCCAGTCAGTGAAAATGGAAATGGAGGTGTCAGAGGGTGAGGGACAGGCTGGGGGAGGGGGATGTAGCAGTGCAGATAAAATTGCAGTGGTATGTGGGGAGTCAGGATGTCTGGCATGTTATAGTGTATCAGTATTTCACTTTCTAAATTGAGTTCATGAATTTCTGTACCTACTACCTAGGAGGCTGATGAAGTGCAGTTCATAAGTCCAGCTCTGAAAAATGGTTTGAAAATTCAAACAAGTACCTAACCTCATCACCAGAATGGAAGCCAACTTCCTACAGCACAAAACACAAAACCTGCCAATATTTCCAGTACTTATGAGTGACTGGTGCTTCCTGAATCTGGGGGGACACCCACAGAAGCCACTGACGGTGGCAGCCCTGCTGGGGGGCACCAGCCCTCCCAAGAGCATCAGTGTCAGCCATCGGGGGGGGGGATGTGCACCCCTGTACACCTTCTAAAGTAGCCTATGCCAGTACTCCCACAAACTGCACACCAGAATCATCAAAGATAACAATACCCAACTACCTGTGGGGGCAAAGTCCTCACCAAAAAAACACTCTGCCTCCAGCCTCTCTGATCCTGATCCTGCCTGATCCTGAGACAACAATTTACACAGCTGGGCCTATAAACATCACTTTATCAGCCTTCTAGGTACAGAAACTCATGGACTCAATATTGATTAGACAGTGGAATTCTGATGGACTACAACCTGCTGGGCATCATGACAGCCCCGGTACCTCTGCACTTCTACCTGTGCTACTACATCCTCCTTCCCCCAGCCTGTCCCCCACCCCCTGATGCTTCCATTTCCATTTTCACTGACTGGTTTTCTTTATTATTTCTTCTATGGTGGGCCAGCAGGGTATGCTCCTACACTGAGCCACCCACCTCACCGTGCCTGACCCCCTTCCAGGCTCTGAGCCCCTCTCTAGGGGCACCTTATGTCTGGCTGACTCCCTTCTTGGAACACACCCACCAGCCTGGGGGTATTGCTGCCACCACCCAGGGATGGGCTTTATCCTGGAAATACAGGCCCAGTAGCCCTCAAGGTTATTTGACTCACTTCAAGAACTTAGAGTGCTTCCCTCAGTCGGAAGCACAAGTAGTGGTCTCCCTTAGTCAGCCAAACCAAGGGGACCCCAAGGCATAATCTAGACTCATTCCCAATAAGTCTCCCATGCTAGGTACAAAGGAGAACTTCAGTGGTTACAAGAAGTAGGGTTGGAATTAGGGTACAGAGTTGAGTAGTATCAGAGAAATCCCATAGAGCAAACAGGGTGGCTGGGTAGTCTTTGATCACTCATCTGAGTTACTGCAATTTATATATCTAGTTAGATCTCAGGTAACTTACTCACAAGTATCATCCAGAGGTAGGTGGAGATTCCCTCTGAAGGTAGGCAGTTCATTGGTCATGAGTTTTGAGAGAGAGAGCAAGTTTCAGATGGTCCAGCTTTTCTCTCTCTCTCTCTCTGAGTTTTCATCATGGCTATTGTCCTTCCTTCTGGGCAATCCTTAACTTATATAGCCCTTATGACCTTATTTTACCTGGTCCAATGGAGGTCAGCAACTGTTGGCTGCCAGCCAACCAATTTGAAATGCATCACTAGTTGCTGGGCAGACTGGCAGAGTCTCTAGCCCCCTCCCAATCAGGTTGGCATTGCTTAACAATAGGGACCTGAAGCCCCTTACCCAGGTATGTGATGCCAGTCAAGTAGGCAGAAGGGAGCAGGTTTCCCCACTCTCTCAGGAACCAAGTCAGGTTACAATTCAGGGTTACCTAAAGAGCCCATATTAACCAAACTGTCACTGAGCAGAGTTTTTGGGGAGAGACCGAGGCAGCATTCTGCCACACCAGGATCAGCAGACATACCAACTGCAGGTGCTTCCTCAGCCTGATAAAATGTTTTTCAACCCAAAAGCTGGCATCCTAGGCAGCTAACCTGAGGTCACCTGGAGCTGTACAACTCCACTGCAAGCAACAAGCCTCAGGCCTGTCAAAGACATGACAGGTCTGGGCTTTCCCCAGCCAGAACCATGTTCATTCGTTATGGCACCTCCTACCCATCTTTCACCAGGAGGTCACTGGTCCTGGCATTTATGGGGTTGCTGTGCTGCCAGTAGTCCCACCAGGCCTCCCTACCCTGGCAGTTTTAGTAGTCATGCCCAGGATCTAGGGTCTCCTCTTTCTCCATAGCCCCAGCCCATACCTTTAAGTTTGTCCTGGCATGGTAGTGAGCTCAATGGGGACATGTTCTTGCCCTGTTGGCTCGTGATGCAGTGAGTGGTATGCCCCCTCAAGCTGATAGTGGGGCATTAACTGGTTTTTAAAGAATGAAAAAAGGAAATAAGTGCAGATGGAGTGAGGAAGGTGGTATTCAGTCATCTGCAGATGGACTTGGGGAACCCCAGCAGCAGGAGGTTCACTTTCAAGAACACCAGCTACTACATCAAACCAGGATCCAACCAGGTGTGGTGGGCTATCACAACATCTCCCGCAATGCTGAACACCCTCTCACTTGGAACACTGGTTGGTGGATAGGACAAGTATTGCTGGGCAACTGTGGCCAGATCTTGCCACATCTGGCTGTGGCTTGCCCAGTAGGCCAAGGGGTTGCAGTCCAGTGGCTCCACATCCTTGGTGAGATAGGTAGCTACCGAAGCCTTGGTGCTACCTGCCCAAGGCTGGGGTCTGGTGCGTTTGGAGCCCAGCATTGAAGCCATGCCCTTGGCCCACAGTGGCAGTGGTTGGAGTGGAGGAGACTGGCTGGTGCTGGTGCTGGGAGTGCTGGCATGGGAAAGTGGATACCCCTCTTCCACATCTCCTTACCTCTTCTCTTTCTGCCTCCCTGACTGTTGACTAGCACCTCCACTGATGGAGGGTTTTGGTGCAGCCAGTGCACATGCTCCCCTTCACCTTTAGGTTGCACAAGCATGTCAGCATGTGGACTGTACTGGACCGCAAAGGATCCAGCCATCTCCTGATGCCCTCCATCGGCCACCTCACCAGTGCCTGCACATCTGGTGACTGGCTTGCTCCAGCCAGGAACATTTTTCCCTTGGAACTTCTCCATTTGGTTCTCCAGTTCCCTCATTATGGGGATCACCTGGCTAAGGAGGGCATTGCCAGCACTGAGGATCTCAGTGGTCTTGAGGAAGGGCTTGAGGATCACCAAGATCTATGAGATGGTACCCCACTCAGTTCTGTTAAGGAGACCACTGATCCCGATGTCCCCAAGCAAGTCCATGTCATGGATGGCCTTCTGTTGCTCCACCAGCCTCTTGAATATCAGGTAAGTAGAGTTCCACTGAGTCTCCACATCCTGAATGATTTTGTGCTGTGGAATGATCAGCTCTGCCTGTTTCTCCCACAACATCTTGCCCCTTTTGACACTATGATGGAAGGTAGCCTGCCAGCTTCCTGTATTTTTAAATCAGTTGCCTGGTATGGTAGTGGTGGCACCATCACAGGTAGCTTTGTCCCCTTCCAAGGCATCTTGGACTGTGAGGTGTGCAGCCTGTGTGCAACACAGCAGATGCCAACTTTGTTGCATGAACTTGTGAGTAAGGTCGGCCTGCCCAACGAACCACCCCTGTACCACGTGGTTCATGGCCACCATGATCTCCCTTGTTCTGTGGGACTCATTGATCACCTCAGCTAGGAGGAGAGCCCACTGATAGCCTGACTGATCACACCAGTGCCCTGTGAGGGAAAGGTAAGCATGATTTCCACTCTGGCTGCTCCAGATGTCTGAAGTGAAGTACAAGGCCACCTGTGGACTTGCCTTGTGCAGCTCCTCCCTCAAGTGCTCCCTGCATGCCTCATACAGGGAGGGCACCACCATCCTGTTAAAGGTGGTATGTGCAGGCACTTGGTAAGGTGGGGCCATGAGTCACCTGAACCTTGGCCACTCAACTAAGGAGAAGTGCTTGCTATCCAGAACAAGCATCTCCCCAGTGGTCTGGGTGTTCTCGCTCGCCTTGGGAACATGCCCCCCTCTGTCTGCATCTTTCCCTCACTGCTCCAGGGTGGCCTGCCTCTACTTTGTGGGGATGGGGGCTTTAGAGTGAGTGGGGGAACTTTCCTTTTGGCACGCTTGAACTGGTGCCAGGCTGAGCAGGAAGAAGGGGAAGGGGGGTGATGCCTCCTGAGATGCAGCAGCATCACCGTGTTGGTGAAGAGTTTCACCTCACCCCGGCTGATCTGCCTTTGGCAGTGCTGGCAGATAGCCATCCTGGGATCATCTGCCACCTCAAAATGATCCCATGCTATGCTACTCCTCCACCTCTGAGTTGTGGATGGGGATCCTGCCTTATCCCTCTCCTTAGCAGGCTGAGGTACAACAGTAGGAGGAGCTAACTCAGCTGAGCTACTTGCCTGAGCCTCCACAACCTCAACTTCAACCTCCTCTGAGGTGCTTTCTGGAGAAGGAGACCTGGATCTAGGGGAAATTTGAGGGGTGTGGAGCAGAAACTCAGGTTCTTCCTTGGTCCCCAGCATTGCTTTAGCCACGGTGCTCAGGTCCCCTGGTTCCAGCTCCAGCACCAGCTCCTCCTCTGGCAGTGGGAGGCTCATGCTGGGAGATGAAATTGAGGTGGAGGAGACAGTCATTCTGCTGTTGGTGCCTATTTCTGGAATTGGGGAAGGTGGTGCAGGTGTAGGGACATCAGGTACTGCTTCCACCTCCTTGCTTCCACTGGCAGCAGGAGCCTCATGGCTGCTCGAGAAGAGGATGCATCTATGTTTGGGAGGGGTGGGAGGGGAGCTTGCAGCTCTAGCTCTCCCTCTACCCGCTCTAGCCCCTCTCCCTCCCCTGCCAAAAGACCTGGAACCTGCCTTTCCAGCAAGCTTCATATTATTCTTTCCTGTGCTGCAAAAGGTGTCTGTGTGTCTGACTTCTGAGTTGTGTGATTTGTTTGCTTTGTGTTGTGTGTAGTAAACTGCGGCTTGCTGATGATATTTGAGTATAAATAACTATATGATGTGACTGACTTCTCCTTCTTCTCGACTGTATGATTTGTTTATTTTCTGTTGTGTGTAGTGGACTGTGGCTTGCTGATGATTATTGATTATGAATAGCTATATGGTGCATGTTGTTCTTCTGTGATGTGTGACTGATTTCTTCTTCTAAGACTCTGACTTCTGTGCTGTCTTTAGTTTGTAAGTAAACTAACTATAATAATATTAATAACTATATAATCTGAATCTCTTCTTCGTCTATGAATATCTGACTTTTTCTTCTTCTACAATGTGTGTGGTGGATCACTGCCAGGGAAACACTGAGTTGTCTCTTTAAAAAGTATTGGAGAGAAAAAAGAAAACAAATACAAATTGAAAGAAATGAATTGGATAAGTAAAGTAGAGGGATTCTAAAATAAGCTAAGCTAAGCTATATCCTATCCAATCCTTTCTAAGAACAAAAAGGTGCAGGCAACTGACTAGGAAGCCGAGCCAATCCAGTACCTTTCTGAAGCTGTTGCTCAGAACCAGCTCACAAAAGACACAGAAAGCCTGCAGACGGAGGCTTTTGTGCTGTGTCTATGTCCCTCCCCCAGACACTGTGATTGGAAGGGGACTCGGGGAGAAATCACACTCACTGGCCAACTAAAGCTTTCACTCCTTCCCCCTCTCTCTTCTAAGTTTCTGTTTCCCCTCAAAGACTGCCTTTTGAATTGCCAAATTTCTTCCAAATCTTTTCCAAATTGATTCAGAAAGTTTAAAGCTTCGAGTGATTAGATTTGGATTCAGAGATTTGACCTCTGACTCGGACTGAATCTTCTCCAAATCAAATCACAAACCGAAGCGTCGCACTGCTCTATCAGATAACATGATGATAGACCAGAGTGGAAGAACTTAGAGAAACTGATGTGAACAGTTTTTTTATAGGGCTGCTGTTTTATGGTTTGTCTTATTAAATACAAAAAAAATTAATGAAATAAAAAAATGAATTGGAGAGACAGAAGAGCACACAAAATCATAGTAATAAAAGCAGAGGTTAAAAGTTGTATACTAACTAATTTGTTGCATATCAAACTACATGAATCTTTCATATTCAGTTTCTGAGTACCTTCTGGAAATATCTACCAAAAATAATTTTCTCAACCGCATATATCCAAATCAGAATGAATAACTTTAATTAATATTCTAGGAGTAATACAGACATCTTGAATAAATAGCTGGCTGACTATTGTTTTTGATGCTGGTAAATATGTAGGCATTTTTTGGGCATGAACATAGCTTAACTTCCATTAAAAATTAAATTCTTAATTTGTGTTGTTTTATTATTGAATATCTGTTCTAACAACCATATGCACATGTGTTTGGTTAGGAGACATCAGGCATGTCTACATGAGATGTCTACTATGCAGTTGACTAATTAACTGCACAGTAAATGTCTTAGCATCTATACACGTGCCCCTACTTGGGGGCACAAAACTATTAAACTCTGCAGCAGAGTAGTACTTGTAAATACAAGTACTAGCTTGCTGTGAAGTTTTTTGAGGGCAGTAGTGCATGTGTAGACACTGAGCTGGCTGGCTGGGGCATGAAGGTGCTGTAATGTTCTGGTTGCCTGCCAAATAGCCCTGTGCTAAAGCACCCTCATGCCCCAGCCAATGCTTCAGCAGCACATTGACCATGGTTGCAGCAGCCCTAGCCTGACAGGGAGATCTCCTGGGTCCCTTGCCAGCTGGGGCTGTTGCAACTTGGCTCAATGCGCTGTGGTCCAGGAATACATGCAGACATCTGCCCAGGAGCTTTTCTGTAGCAATAAAGTGCAGATTAATCGAGTCTACTCCAATGTGTTCTAATTGGAAAGCATTGGATTAGGTGTCAGGCATGTCTAAGTGCCCTTAAAGAAAATATTTTTTCTTTGCTAAAAAACAGCTTTTGAGGATATATCCAAACTTCCAGACCCCTTCATTTGACATATGTGGGATGCTGAAACAGGCCATTTAAAAGCAATTGAATTTAACATGGCGTTTTAACCTCCTTTCAGCTTGCAACTATGTTATTATTTCTATTGTATTTGGTAACTTTTGTATGATATAAGATAGCCTCTAACTAAATCATATTATGTCTTCTGTTGAAGAAACAAATGATAGTTGTGCAGTTGTTGATATCAACACTTAAAAAAAATAAAGATCCTTTCCAATTTTAAAGTCAGTTGCAAAAATATTCAGGTATAATGACATTAAAAGGAGCTGTCTGAAAATCTATTCAGGCCACAAAATCAGATATTTAGTACTGAGCATTGGATCTTGGGGATGAAGAATAAGTTACAATGAGGGGATTTCAGAAAGTATTCTATATAAAAGGTTGTCTTTTATTTTACAGTGAGACTAACCTAAAAGTACGTCAGGCTTTACCAGTTACTTCAGAACTTGGAGCAGATATTAGGAGACTTGCAGAGTTTGATGGTAAGTGGTGATAAAAGTAAATTTTTTTAGAACCAAGATTTTGTGGGGGAGGGGGTTGTTTGTTTGATTTTTTTATAGCTTTCTTTTCTTGCTGCTTTCTGAGTAAAAAAGTAAATGACTTCAGATAAATGAGGCCAACCTCCTCTCTTCTATCATGACTAGATATGTTTACCAATATGATTCTCACATCCCAAATTATTATCCTGTTTTAAGGAATGTCTTGACTGATGTGTTTTTCAATCTTGTTACTTTAAACAAGTTAGATTAATCTGATGGGAAAAGTCTAATTAAAATGCAGGCTAATGCATTCAAAAACCATGTTATCTGGTTGTATTGTATCTTAACTCCTCTAGGCTAATTTGGTTGAAAAGATTAATCTTTTTTTCTGTTCAAGACAATCACTGTGAAATTGAAGGAATTTAATGCATTTCTCTTCCCTCCCCCTACACAGTTATACATTTACATTTCCTTGACACTAGTGCACTTCTATCATACTCTGAAAAATCTTAGGCACAATATAAATCACGTAGGGTAGGTACATAAGTGCAGGAAGTCTATAGAGGGGACACTCTCACTGATGGTGCTATACATAATGTGCCATGAGTTAGAGTACCATTGCATCCAACAGACGCTCACCTGTTAGGTTGGGTTGGGGCAGGGGGCTCAGAGCCTGCCTGCATTGGCTCTGACCGGCAGGCGGGGGCACTCCAGCAGCCTCCCAGGAGGTTGCTGTAATTCCTCTCTCTCCATCTTCACCTCCCCGCCAGCTGGCAACTGTCAGCAGTGGCTGGTGGGGAGGGATGGAGTTCCTCCTGCTGTGCATGCCCTCCTCCAGCTACCCCTGCTGGGGTCTACAGGAGGATCTGGGCCAGGCCTGCATGGCAGGTGGGTGTGAGGCTCCCTTTCCCCCCACCCTTGTGAGAGCTTCTTGAAAATGGCAGAGCCTGCCATACCCAGAGCTGAGGCAGTGGGGAATAAAACCCCCTGTCCTGCAGACCCAGCCCAGCTACCCCCAATACCCTAGTCAGGGTAGCTGGGCCAGGGCCACATGGCAGGGATCTCCATTTCTTCCCAAGTTCCAGGTGCTGCAGTCTCTGCTGCTGTCCAAATTCTTGTGCATGGAGGGAGAAGGAAGCCCCCCACACTGTGCAGGCCTGGCCTGGCTGTGCCTCCCCCAGGGGTAGCTGTGGAAAGGGGAGGGGGGCACATGCGGTATGTTCAGTGTATAACAACATTAAATAGCATTCTGTCTGGGCTAATTAGCCCTGCCAAGAAACAAGGAAGAACTGTGGTAATATCGTTATCATCACTTTTTAAGCTTGCTCAGATATTTCTGCTTGATATTGTATTTAGGGAGGTAGATGTGATCAGTCTCAAAAGTGCAGCTACGAACACGTTCTTTCTTTCTTTCACATCCTGAGCGTACAGGTCTGAGAACAGAGCCCTGGAGGGCACCACTGGTCACCATGTGCCATTTTAATTTGGTTCCATCAGTTATCACTCTCTGGGTCTGTTCATAAAGCCAGTTCCCCAGCCATTGGGCCATGAAATTGTTGAGGTCACAATTCCTCAATTTTTCCATAAAGGGCATCATGGGACACCAGGTCAAAGGCTTTCTTGGAGTGCAAAAGAGGTGAAGTGTCACCTGGTCATAGAAGGAAATGAGATTTGTCAAACAAGATCTACCCGCAACAAAGCCATGTTGGCCATCTCTCAGAATATTACCTTCTATTAGCCGGTTAATGGTTTCTTTGATTTTTTCCAAGATCTTTCCAGGGACTGAGGTCAAACTGATTGGCCTGTTGTTTCCTAGATCTTTCCACCCTTTCTTGAAGATGGGCACCACATTGGCTCTCTTCCAATCTTCAGGCACCTTACCTGAGTGCCCTGAGTTCTTGAATTTCCTCACCATTGGCTGTTCTATAACATCAAGCAGTTCCTTTAGCACTCGGGTGCATGCTGTCTGGGCCGGCTAATTTGTGGATGTCCAGCCTCTTGAGATATTCCCTCACAAGATCAACGCCAATGATGGGGGCATGTTTGCCTTTCCCCTGGTGATCCTGAGTCTTGTCAGACAGGATGATCTCATTGGGCTGTTGGAAGACTGACACAAATAGTCATAAAGTAGATTGGCTTTTTCCTGGGTGTCAGCTGTCTGCTGCCCCACTTTGTTTAATAAGGGTCCAATATTAACCTTGTTCTTTTTCAGACTTCCCACATAACTGAAGAAGGATTTGTTATTGTCCTTGATTTGTGTAGCCAGTATGAGCTCAGTTTCAGCCTTGACTTTCCTAGTTCACTCCCTACAGGTGTGGGCCAGTGCTGAATACTCCTTCTTAGTGGTGTTTCTTATCTTCCATCCCTTACAAGCTTCTTTTTTTTTGGTGCAGAAGGTACATGATCAGCATTCCCTCTAAACTGTGTGGTGTGCGCAGCTGTGTAGGTGCGCCTGACAGCACAGCATGAGCATGCCTGCATGGCTGCACATGCCACACAGCTTAGAGGGAACACTGCCCATGAGTTCCCTATTGAGCCAAGGGGGGTTGCCCAGCCCTTTTGCTGCTTTTTCTGTGGGCTGGAATGGATTTTGCTTGTGCTTCAAAAATTGCATCCTTGAGGAGTGACCACTCATCTTGGACTCCACTTCCTGTTAGATTATGGATTCTCAGGGCCTCAACAACTAGCCTCCTAAGCTTGTGAAAGTCAGCTTTCCTAAAGTTGAGGACTTCTGGATTGTTGACTGACTTGCCAGCTTTGTGGTGAATAGAGAAGGTGATCAACTTGTGGTGACTGTCTCCCAGCTTCCCTTCAATTCTCAGGTTGCTCACTTGATCATTCCCTTTGGTCAGCACTAGGTCCAGCAGTGCCTTGCCCCTTGTTGGTCCATAGATTTCTTGAGACAAATAGGGCTAATCAATGCATTGCAAATGATCGGATTTGGCTTCCCATGAGATGTCCAGGTAGTTAAAGTTGTCCATGGCAATGGTGCACCATGCACCAAGAGTGTGCAGCCTCAGCCAGTTCCCTGGTGAATTTGTGGTCAAGTTGTTGCTCTTGAATAGGAAGTCTGTAGTAGACTTCCATTTGATCGTCCTGTATCCTGTAAAGCAGGCTAACATGCTTGGACTGGTGGAATACCGATGTGAAATATTCATTCAAGAGTTCAGTTTTGTCCTGAGTGTCAGTTATCTGCCATCCTGTTTCATTCATCGGGGGCCCTATGCTTCCCTTATTTTTTCTCTTGACTTCCTACATATCTAAAGAAAGACTTTTTGTTGTCCTTGATTCTGGTTGCCAATCTGTATTCAGTTTGTGCTTTTGGTGTCCTGATCTGCTCCATACAGGTGCAGGCTGTTGCAGAGTACTCCTTTTTGTTAGTTATTCCTGACTTCCATCCTTTGTAGACTTTTCATTTTAATGATCAGATCTAGCTGAGTGCTCATCCATGAGGTCTCAGGGTATCATAGTATCATAGTATCATAGTAGTTAGAGTCGGAAGGGACCTGGGCAGATCATCTAGTCCGACCCCCTGCCTTGGCAGGAAAGAGCACCG